>JAQSVV010000646.1:0-667513 GCA_036375495.1 Agrotis segetum
AGTTGAGAGTTGAATAGAGTTGAGTCGATTACCGATTATCGTTCTAGACCACTTTCGGCAGCGAGGCGTACTCGCCGAGCGATTCGCCGAAAGTGGTCTAGAATGCCCAATAATATACTACTCATAACTCACAACGAGATGGATGGACAGTTGGATGGCAATGCTGATTCCACTTTTTTTCACCTCATCCTCCCTCTTTGTGGGGAGGAAGGGGGGCTGACCCATTTTATGACGAAAGAATCAGCATTGCGATCCAACATGACAGGCTATCCATCTATGTAGTTGCCTCCTGACCCAATAGTGCTAGCCTTCTGGGCAGTTATCCTGCTGTTAGCGATGCGAAAAATATTGGACTCAGTCAGTTTTGTCACTTTTTGAGACTTAATGTACAATCGACAAAGTGGAATTATGACCCACCATAAGCTTATTTTCCTTCGGACTTTAAAATACGATTAAGTCCACATTCGCATAAACATACCTATCCATTGTAAAGACTTTGATCTTTGTCAATTTGACGGATTCAAACGATTTATTGTCAAAATGGGTCATGATTCAACTTTGTCGATTGTACAAACGCACGATAAATAAATTATTTGACCTTGTACGACATGTAATACTCATTAAAGTATTTTTAATACTCAAGTAATTAAAATGTTATGTTTTGTCTATGTTAGAAGCGATAAAGATCATTACATAAGGAAGAACAGCACAGATAAAATTTACTAAAACGCATGTTACCTAAAAATAAGTATACTAAAGATGACCTGGTTCCTTTCGTATAATATCAGTTTCAAAGGAAAACTCGAATTATGTGGAAAAATGGTTCTATTTTTATTCAATTCAATCACAATTCCGATTCTAAAAGCGATATTGCGATTCTAAAAGTTGAAGGACTTAATGACTAAGACAAGTGTCAAAGTTCATGTGAACTAAAACATAGACAATTAAAACAATGGTTAAGCTTAGTCTACACTGACCTTTGGCTAATGCACTGTCTATCTGTATGTGATAGCTGATAGCCAAAACTGGTAATTAGTCTGTGATTAAACGCCGATATGTTGTGGCAGGCTCCCACGGCTTTAGGGTTGTCGGAAAAACTTGACGAAGCTGAGAAGGATTTTCATAGGTATCTTACTTTAAATCCGAGTAACCATAGAAAAAGTTGGATAAAAGTAACACCGTGATCCCGGAACGTAAAGTCCTATTGAAGAACACCGTGGATTTTAGTCAGTACAAGTCTGACAGTCCTGCCCTGCCCTGGGTTGGAGGACTAAATTGAAATTATTTGATAAAAAAAGCTCAAAATGCTCAAAAACCGTATCACCATATTTTCTCTCTTTCTTTCCCAATTTTTCTCCACTTCAGGTAAACTGCATAAATTAACTGAGTAAATTAACATAATGTAGGTAAAAATGCTATAGACATACCTTTATTTTTCTAAAACTGTTTGTACCAAACAGTGGTCAAATGTCTGCCTTGTGAAATTAACCTAAATCAACAAATCAGAAATGTTAACATAAGCATAGTGGTTTCAATGACGCATAATTTTTGCAAAAGCATCTCAATGTCAAACAAGACAAATTGGCAACTCAAAATCATAGAAAACAAAAATACCCGACACTTATCGTTAACATCAGTGGCAACCCTACTCATGATGTTTCTCAGAAGTCTCTCCAAAGTTTTACACCTAAAAGGTTTTAGATTAGATAATTATATGTAATGGGGACGAGTGATAGCCAATCTTAACTTCAAGGGCAAAGAAAAGGATCAATTGTTTGGTACAAAGATGCTCCCGATGATTATGCGGTAGCATTCCGCTTTGTGGCAACCCTGATGTGTAATTTTCTCGTCAGGATTTCGTTTTTTTGTGACATTTTGTTTGGCATCCGATAATGGTTGGTAACGCTTTGGTGATGCAGCAAATTTTATTATTAGCTGCAACGTTTTGGATATTAATTTTATTCCTGTTCAAAAACATAAAAGCATAATCCGCGTTTACGACATTGACTGCTCTTTGAGAGTGAACAGGACCTACCCACGTATATTAATGGTGGGATACAACAGATTCTATTCAGTAAGTCTCATTATATCATAGCATATACACCAGAAATAAAACATCGAAAGTAATTTCTTGTTTTGCAGTAATTAAAATCTAAACCTCCTGCCTTACCTTTTATATTTCAAACAATTTTTGTAAGACCTTGGCTAGAAATTAAAATGATAGTACAGTAGTATTAAAACTTTATGAAAAGATTTGGGGACTCCGATCATAAGACAAACTTATAGATCAAACAAAATATGCAACAAGTTCACAAAATTGCATCTATCAAAAATAAAGCACAAAAACGCGAATTGCATTTACGTCATTCTTCACTACATTTTTTCTGCATAGCGCACCATTTTTTACGTCCAATCTTCGTATCTATAAATCAATAACTAAACAATTGCTCATGATTGATGGGTCGGAATCAAAGTTAAGTAGTTATCCCTTAATTATAGGCAACGGTCAGCCGACTTTATATACGCCATAATGTTTTGACAACACAATGGACGCACGTTCAGATACGACTTTCTACATGTTGTATTGGGCGTGAGAATTGGACGGTGCATGAAGGATGTAAGTATAGGTGTTGATTAAGAGAATAATGAAATAATAAATAATAAGACTAAATTATTACAGAGCATTGAGAAAGTCCTCCTCAAATGTCATCAAGAGACTTGCGGCATTGTCACATTGTATGGCAACGCTAAGCTCCTGGTCTAGGAAAAACCAGTCATTGGGCAACGGGAAGCGTCAAATAGTCGTCTTAAAAACTCTTTGTAGAGGCTGTCAGCACTGAGTAATAATTACACATGCTTTTGATAGTTAGGCACTGGAAATCACATGAAAGAGCAGAATATCAAAGCCCATCCGAGAAAGGTTTAAAATGCAGTCGCTGTATTCAAAATGACATTGAAGGATTGATTATCATCATTATGGTAAAATGTGTTGATTTATTCGAGAAGATGGGTAGCAGAATAACAGCATCTACTTTTCGTTGTTGTTACTCATAAATTCATCAAGGGTAATTGTAATGGACTATTTAATATAACTTTGGTTCTAAAATAGGAATAATATGAAGGTTAAACGTGATGCTCGAGTTTCTTTCTAGCTGTGGTAACCATTTTGCTCCGATAACCGATGTTTAGGATATTGGTGATGATGAACCGATGGATGAAGTATTTTAAAACAAGCTGCTAAACCTTAAAAAACAATCAATTTCGAAACACATTGCAAAAGCAAACAGTCGTAAAGGGACATTCACACACATACGCCCTTCTACGAAAAAAACAAACTATCTGCTTACAAAGACCCCCAGTCATAAAGACTTTTGACACGTGCTTCATACAAAGTAGAGTTAACGTAAATAATGTTAACGAGGTCAAGAAACATAATGTGTGTATTTCGCACTGTCGTAAACCGGCCTACAGCGTAAGAATCAATCATCAATGTTGTATTTTGAGTTACGACCTTATGCGCTTTGACTGCCCATTACAAGATAGACGTATATGTTATGGAGAGGATAAAAGTTGTGATGATTTCGCTTCTTGTTTAGTGTTTTAGTTCAAATGGTTTTTTTGTAATTTTGCCGTTCGATAAGTCAAAAGAATGCAAAAACAGCCAGCATTTGCAAAAAATACTAAATGCGTAGGAACAGATTTTGCAGGTTTGTGGGGAGAAGATAGATTAGATTATATGAGAATCCAGATCCATTGTTGAGCCCATATTCTTGACGCAAGTCCTCACCGCACACGGAAGTTTCGGGAGGTACCTGTGTCTGATGAGGAAAGACGAAGTGTCTAGGTCTCACCACTGCGAGGATCGCCCGGAGGACACGGTGGAGCATACGGTGCAGGACTGCCCCGCTTGGGTAGAGCACCGCCATGTCCGCACGACAAAAAAAAATGGTTGAGCCCATATTACCCACCCAGCAGAGAATTATTATTTTAAGACTTATGTTAACACAATATGATAAGTTGTATAGATATAACAAAGTTATATCTATACAACTTATCTAATTTATAATTCTAGATATATATAGTTCATAATGAAATCAAGGAAAATTTTACACGGATTCGAGCGATGCTTTTCAGAAGAATTATTCCTTGCAATTTTTCGACCTCAAAAATTGTGGACATGCAAAAAACGCAAAGGAAATCAAAGGAACCTTTCATTCAAAATGAACACTAAATCAAACAGTTCCACAATACCTAGAACCCAAAGATGATTTTAGCAAAAACAGCTCCCGTTAATATTCTTAAAACAATAATTAAACAGAGATTAAATGGCAAAATTGTATAGGTAACCGCTTATTATAGTTACCATCTTGTATACTCGTTTCGATAAGCTATAATTTGTTTAAGGTTATGAATTATGATTTAAGCATTTATAATTTTAGGATAATTATTGATTCCCTTTTGCATAATTATGTTTTTAATGTTAGCAGTTTAGTAGTTTTATAATTAGAAAGATAAACATAATCATGTTGCTTTGTGGCGTGAGAGATAAGCATTTTGTTAAGGGGCAATTTGTTATTATACGAGTAATATACTCGTAATTTGTTATTTTTTATTCGCTTTTTGAATACTTTATGTAGTAGTTTCGATCAAAATTTTCGTTTTTTTTTACGAATCTTACTTTTCACTACAGCGATGCTCACTACCACTCTTTATTTTCAAATTTTTTTTTCTACAATTTCTATTTTTAAAATTATTTAAAGTACAAACTTTAAATAATTTTAAAAAGACCTTGTACTCTTATCATTCTCATTTACCAACAATTACGATATTAATTTAAGAACGTGCTCAATAAATTAAAAAGATTACGCTTCAAGCATAAAGATATGGGCAGACTAGCGACATGTTTCGATTATTGAATGAGCACCGATGCGACGAATCGATTACGTCCGAGTAGTTGGTACGGTCTTGTCCAGTGCGACGACGGACTTAACAAGGCTTGCGCGATTGTACTTTTTGTAAGGGGTTATTATAAATGATTGTATGTTCGATGTCGCCAAACTGCGGGGTTCTGTAATAAGCCTTATTGGGTGAGGATTTTATGCAAGGTTTCTGCGAGTAAGCTTCGTTTTGTAGGTGCTAGTTCATAAAACGTTCTATAATATTAGAAGAATGTTTATTAATGAAATTGAAAGAGATTAATACATTAATAGGAGTTGTTAGTGTCAAAATGTCGTAACAACGATGATAATGACCGCTCTTAAATGTAGTTCAGATTTATGTAAATAACGCTCAATTTTATATTTATTGCAGAATTCCCCTTTTAGTAACTATTAGGTATAGGATCTATGGCAGAAGTTAACGTTATCTTTTACGTCAAATGTGCGAAAACTTTTGGCTTCATAGTATGTCCAAGTTAATTAGAAAATGGTCTTCTAATATCTTGCCATCATCTTCTAGACCACCATCCAGCACACTCCCGGTTGACGCTAGTCGCACTGCACACTATCGCGACAAGATCGCAGCGACAAATCGCAAGATGCGCCGCCGTCCGTTATTCCGCGTCGCTGCGCGCATGCGTCGGATCCTATCCGCGAACATATTAGTATTGTAACCGATCTAAAGGTTACCATACAAAAAAAGATTCATGGCTTGTGCATGTGAAGGTATTGACGGCTAATGTGTATGCGGCTTTATGTTTTATTAATAGATTTTTAATAGGGCTTTAGATTGTGATAGTGTCAGACGTTGTTAGGTTGCAGTTTGGATGAAACTAGAAAAAAATGCCAACTTCTTTTAACTTTCATTTTGATTATGATTTTTAAAGACCGACGACGCAGTCAATACAGCAAAAAAATTTTAGATTATTTTTTAATGGATTAAACACAAATACTAAAACAAAAATAAAGTCTGAAGAAGCAGGAGATGTTTTTGCTTTATAGTATGCGACCATAGGATTATATTAATAAAGACTTTCTTGGTAGATATTTCTGCCTAGAAGAGCCTCCTGAAAGTCAAATAATAACTCTGCTTATACATACAAACGAGTAATATACTTACGTGTTAAACTGTGAATCATCCACTTTCATACACAATTGTGGCAAAATTGATTTATTTATCAAACCAAATACCTTGAAATATCGCTCCAGATTAAACCAGATCTTATTCAGATCCAAAATACAAAAAAACGGACCCCTATAAATCCAACCACTAAATCAATTACCGGTCATCTTCAACAATAAAGTACGCAAGAATTTACATTACACACTCCAGCCACGTGACATTGAATTCTATACTAACGATATAAAAGAGGCAACATTCCCTTGCACGTCATAACAGCGAATGTAGTGGACAAATCAACCAAAAACACCAGACCTATCACGAAGGAACTTTATCCTTGAAATGTGAAAAGTTCTAAAAGGTCTTTGTATACTGGTGATGTGCACATAAGTGATTTTGAAGCTGTTATCTCGGTTGTACATTAGTGAAGGCTTGACACAGCCAGTCTTCTGTAAAGCCACGGCTTGTATTAGTGGCTTCTAATTTATTGGGAACGATAGGACGACTGACGCCGGCCACCCTGACCAAGGATCCATTCACACCAGGTGGGGAGGTCCGGACTAATTGGACCTGTGGCGGGTGACATCTGTTTTTGTGTCATTTTTTATCCGTGGAGAAAGTTTTTAGTGATTGGGTTTATGTTTTTGAGTATTTAAATTTGATTTGGCTGGTCCGAAGTGACACTAGAAAAGAACACTTGAAAGGGACGCCTTTGCCCAGCAGTGGGACATAAATGGCTAATAAAAAAAAGTTTGATAGACTTCTAGTAACTATAGTAAAATAATTACATAGGAGAATTGATTTATCTTTTTTGTACTTATGGTAAAGTACAAAAAAAGATACTATAAGATACTAGTTCCTTTAGAACTAAAGGAACAGAGTGGACTTTTAGTCAGCTGTACTGTCTTAAAAGAGCTCTTATTAAGAGTTCTTTTAAAAGAGTACCACGACAGTTGATTTGTCGAAATTACTAAGAAGGTTTATTGAAACGTACAAGATTAAATGTTATTTGATCTGAGATCAATGTAAACGAAGTAGCAGTGTAGTCCCTAATTAATCAATTAAATGATTCAATGCTAGAGTTATTAACAAGATTGCTCATTATACATTTATACAGGTATATTGCTTTACAGCTTAATTGTTTTGCAATCGGTAGAACCACCTTCAGACAACCAGTAGAAAGGTCAAATCAATCAGTTATTGTTCATTTATAATTTAAACAGAGAATGCGAAGTTCATAATATATTGAATCGTGTAACAAAAACTACTTGGATTGGAAATAATTAAGTTTCCTTGTATTTCATTATTTAGAAACAATTTATCATAATTATGTCAATGAAGGTATTGTATAAAAACACTATAAAGTGCCGAATTATTAAGTAGGTACTGCAGATGAATGTGCAACGTACGTCTAATGCATTGCATTTTAATTAAATTCTTTTTATAAATCTGTATCTTATTTTGAAACTAGCTGTTGCCAGCGGCTTCACCCGCTACAACTCGAAAATTATCCCATGGGAAATCGAGGTAAAATAATCTACCCTATGTGTTAATCCAGGTTATAAACTATCTGTGTACCAAATTTTAGCCAAATCCCTTTAGTGGTTTTTACCTGAAAGGTCATGATACACATACATACATCCTCCCAAACTTTGACATTTATAACATTAGTAGGACAATCGCGGCACCTACGCATAAATTGTGTTTTAAGTATTTTACACCCGGTTTAAGGTCACTAAAAGGTGTGTTTTTCAAACCTAACAATGTTATGGTTAGCATACATGAGCACTATTTTAGTCTATATAAAAAGATCAAAAATCAAATCACTGCATTTTTATACCAAACCGTGTCCATTCACACCGAACCTCCTCTACATTTTTATTAACACCCCAAACCAGATAAACAGGATACGGAAAATATATTTATTTGTCCAATCATCAAATATAAGGGGCGTTCTCGGGTTACACGAAATGATTCCAGTATAGCAATCGTCCCCGTGATTTGTTACGATAATCTATACTAATAAATAACGCACTTCGTCCAAGATTGAGCTGCCTTGGCTTTGTACCTTTTGTTTCACTTTTGGCTGGTCACCTATTGATTTATTGTGTTCAATGATTTTTTGCATTTTATGGTTCTTATTCGTGGTTAACATGGCCTGATGGCAGCAATAGATTAATCAACGGATTTAGTGGTTTATCTCCGAGATAGTCTCTTGTTTTTTAAAGTATTGTTTTTCGTTTAATTTGTTGCTTTATTATGTCCCCGTTTTTAATGGTAATGCTTTCGTGGTTCAGTTTTTTTGGTAAGGTTATCTGGGGATCGAGGTGTTTTAAGTTTATGTTTGTTGCTATATTTGATACGGTTTTGTGTTAAATGACTCCATTACTTGTATGACTTGTTTTCGCTTGATTTTAGATGTTTTTTCTTTGAATTTATAATAAATGTTGCTTAGACTTTTTATGTCTTTCTTAGAACAGATTTTACCAATGACACTGTAAACAATAAAACCCTTTGATGCTCGTTTTAAATTAAGTTATTAGTTTGTGTTTTTTTTTACATAATCGTAGATATCATTGTAACCTAAAATAAATGTAAGTATTTTTATATCGTTCAAAGTATCTAAATTCCATATAAAAATCAGGAATTGACAGCTTTTGAACGCAAGTAAAATCAATATGCTGATCGCGTTTAATTTCATTGATAAAATTAGCCTTAAAGGAACCTCAAAAAAAGCATTTCCTAGTCATATCCACCGTGATTCATGTGCTCATTACTAACGACCATTAAGTATAAAATAGACACGTTATGGCGGCAACTATAATAAAAACAGTAAGGCCGTAAAACAAAGAGTTAGAACACCCACATTGCGACACCTTTACCTACTGTGGCTTCTTAGATTTAGCGTTTACTATGGGGTTAGGAATTTCCTTGATAGCCGATAAAAAATAAAATTGGCGGTGATGGTTTAAAGTGACGTGTAATGGGGTTGGACCCCTTGATTCATTATTAATTCACACAGTCATGTAATGTGTTAATATGGCAAGCATTTTTGAACGTTGTTTGACATGGTGACTTCTGTATTGGTTACGGTTGTAGTCGTGTACTAAGGGGTTATGGGACATCTCGCCCACAAAAAAACTGGCCCACAGGCCAGATGTCCCCTTTTTAAAATGTGCATGGGTATATTCGCCCGGACCAATTTAGTAGAACGAGCCAGATGTCTTCTATTAAATAGTAAAGGGATATTTAGGCAAAATCGTATATTTTTTTACTTAAGTATTTATCTGTTCAATAATAATCAGCAAAAGTACTAGGCAAGCATAAGTTCAAAGTGGTATGTACTTAAATAATCCTCTTACCTAGAATTATTATATTTAAGTACTAAAATAATTATACTACTTTGAACTTATGCTTGCCTAGTACTTTTGCTGATATTATTATTGAACAGATACCTCCTTAATTAAAAACATTTATGACATCTGGTTCATTCTACTAAATTGGTCCGGGCGAATATACCCATGCACATTTTAAAAAGGGGACATCTGGCCTGTGGGCCAGTTTTTTTGTGGGCGAGATGTGCCATAACCCGTACTAAGTACGAACCCCGTAGTTTCGAGTGTGTCCTAGATCCTAGTCCCTATCACTGACGGATATAAGTTAGTTAGGGCACGAAATAAAAATTAGTGACCACACTATTGCATAGTATTAGGAACAATAATATTATTCAATAATGTTGTCACTAATTTTAATTAATTTTCTCCCGAAATTATTCAAAACTTCTGAATTTTTAAACAATAAAGATTAGAGTACATTCAAGTTACTTTTGTTCGGGCCCGTATTTTAGTCGACAGAATGAGATAAGTGAATAAATAAATATCATTTCATTTCATCATCACCTCATTGAAAGATGTGTATTTTTGTTGATCTTTGACTGTAAATACAAGTAGGTAATGGTAGAGTTATGACTACGGGGTTTCGTATTAACCAGTACTAATTTTATTGTGGAGGTTTGATTGGCATTCCCTACAGTCATGTGAAATACGCTGAATTATGTGATACCGGTAGCCGACCCCAACACTGTTAGAGAAAGGTAGACATTTTTTATTATTGAAGTGAAAACTTCTTTAGCGGCGTTGTACACTTTTTCTGTAATGGGTAAAAAATTTAAAACTCGCGTCAGGGTCACGTGACCCTGATCGAAAATGAGTAAGACGTCATTCAAATTAAAAATAAAACATAGTAACAAAAAAGTTTTCACTTCTACCGGCACTCCTGGAGTGCAACCTTTTTTTTGTTGGAAAATCACCAAATGAGCTCAATATTGACTTGATTGATTGACTAAATACCACTCTATTATTTGCCCTTTGCGTTGCAAACCCGCGTTGTCTTTTAAGACAGTACCGTAATGCATCATTTTACAAAGTGCATACTAAAATGGCAGCCTACAATGTAAGCCTGCGATCACACGCTACACTGACTGTGTGGTATTCGCATTGAAGAACCAGTCGTCTACTAAAATCGGTCACCCATCCAATTATCGGCTTGACTAACTGTTGCTTAACTGCGCTGATTTAACAATTAGCATTTACGGTATATTTGTGTGTATTTTTTGTTGGTGAAATTCATAGATCTAATTAAGAGATGATGTCACTTGCGAAATGAGGCATCTCAATTAAAACTTTATCAATGGAAAGTTATTTAGAAAAGAATCGTTGCCCCTAACTGATAATTTCACAAAGAGTTATTACTCGTACAGGAGCCTTACCACGAGCTCTTAACGCGATGCAGTTTAGGCTGTGGGAAAGAGACAGAGCTATACAAGTCAACTAGCGCCATCTCTTATCCACAGCCTCGTGTTAAGAATTCATGGTAGGCCACCAGGACTTACATTAACTTCAAGTCTAGCTAAAGTGTCATTCAGTTTATTACGACTTAGAATTCTGAAATTAAAAACAGTTTATTATTATTATTTTCACCAGTTTGTTTCTGTAACAATAGTTGCGGTTTTACTCACCTCTTAAATCAAGTCCAACACTTTTTTCAACCACAACAGACTTGCATATGCCATAAAGACAACAGGATTGCAAGAAAATAACTATCGAATGTCATATAAAAAATGCATTAGTGTAAATGCGTAGCAAGAGATGCCGACGGGCGAGTCTCGTTCAATTTCGCTTATACGCTCGTAAAGCCACAAGGCGTGTAAAAAGCCTATAAAATTCAATTGACACCAGTTAAATCCGATAATGTACGAGCGAAACACTTGTGTTAACATAAATTGTCAAGATTCCGACATTTCTAAACCGTTTATCGGTATTTAAGCATGCGCTGAAGTGATTAACGTAACGGCCCCGGACGGATCCCACGTACGCTGAAAACAAACTTTATAGCACTTGATGGAAACTTGATAGGTAAACTATTATATGACGTTAAATTTACTGTTCTATCTGTTAAATTCGTATAAACGAATCAACAAACAATCAACAACGAACAAGTCTGGTACATAAGTACCAGACTTGTAAGTACGGTCAACAAAAGAGATATGTGTGCAGACAGTAAAGTTTTAAAAAGTTGTTTCAACACAAAATTGAAAACTCAATTGTGATGGAATGTATTTATAACAATTTTATCGTAATTTAAATGATGTGACACTGCTAAATTTCCCTTTTTGGACCCACTGATTAATGGAAATACTTAGTAATGGTTTGTAAATCGTCAAGCTAATAGTCGAACACTGCTGTCTGTTCATTTGAAAGTCTTAGTTCTAAGGCACCATTTCAGTGGCAAAGGAATTCTCGTAATCCGTTTTTAATTCTAAATTCTCCAAACTATGAATCAAACATTCCCTCGTTATCAGCTCCAAACATTTGATCAAACATCCAAACAATGCTAACAAATCCTTCAAATATTTAACGCGAGGAACAAAAATAAAAGTCACACTCAAATCTGTATTTATCTTAACACACTCAACCAAAATGTTTCGACAAATTTCTAATAGGTATAATAAACAAAATATTCACCCGGTTAAGAAGCTTGCTTGGCTTATTAATTTGTATAATACCACCAGCATAACTTTGCCTCTATTTAAACTTTACAGGGTCGTATCTACAGGCCCATGTATGTTGGTCGATAGGTAACGATTCGGGAACGGTGCTATCATATAAGGATCTTGGGCTTTGAACAGGTAGGCAACGTTGAAAAAAATGAAGTAATAATCCGACCACAAGCCTATGATAATCTGATGGTAACGCCATTTTGTCCTGTGTGGTTTGCCGTAAAAAATGTGTGACATGATTATCGGTACTACGTCGACAAAAAATGTTAGAGCTGGTTTACATTTGGCCTGCTTTGTTTATTGTGAAGCGGTCTTAATGGACAGGTTATCGGGAATTTTTTTGACTTTGATGGTAATTAGTAATAGGTATTTGTAATAATATCTGCAATATTTAGTATTTTTGTATAAAATTTTCTTTCAGTGATATTGTTGTGCAAATATTAAGATACGAATACAAAAATACTGCAAATACAGGTATGTATTTTACGCGAAAAGTTAATAACCCATGTTTAGAAATACTACAAATACTACATCAAGCCTTTGCTGTGAGGGGTAGGGTAGGCAAAAACCGCAAAATACCACCTGCTACTCTTTGTTGCACACTCATTTTGTAGCTGTCACATCCATACATCTAGTCATACCCTACACGCATACAAATATGTCCGAACTGGGCCCGCGTGGTAGATTATGGCTCACTCCCTCACACAGAGAGGAGGCCTGTGTCCCAACAGTGGGAAAATTTATATAGGATGATGATGATGATACAAATATGACACAAAAATAACGATGAATTATTGTCTCAGTAGTTAAGTTTAAAGTAGTGGCACTAATAAAAACCTTAAAAAATAATAATATGCAGAGTGCCATGTAAACCCACTCCACCTAATTATAAGGGCGCGGTCATCCAGAGCAACAACGTTACAGATTAGGGATGAAAGTAATACACACGATAGCATCAGGGGTGTCTCGTTAGTCGCAATAAAAACGTTTTTGTGTTCAAAGTGGCGCGATTTTTTTGTCGCACCCGTCCCGACTGGCGGCAATTTGTCGTGGGACTCGTGGTCGGTGTAAACGGAGCTTTATTGTTTTGATGTCATAATTTAATTTGAAACCAGAAGAGGTTCACTTTCTTGCTGAAATATCGTTTTTTTTTGTGTTGAAAATTATCATTATTGAAGTTGATGTTTGAGTGATTGTGTGAATTCTAAACAACGGGAGTTATTTTAGACGCTGATTCGAATATTACAATAATTATTACGGGAAGTTGTCCCGTCTTCATTACATTAACTTGCAAATTTTATGAGCTATGTCGGTGACACTGGTTCTTCGCCGAATATCCATGTTCCGGATTTTATCCCGTCTTACCAAGGAGTAATGTATTATCTAGCACTATTTGGTTTGTAGTGGTCACATACGCAGTCGCATCATGTAAAATACTGATTTAGCTGCATTCTGATATACTAGAAGGCGACCCCATAATAAGGAAACGGCTAGGCAGATGAGGATCACTACATTGTATTAGAACAGTGACATTCAACGTACATGATAATAAATCAATAACCTCATTATTTACCGTAGTCGTAAAAATAATAATATAAAGCAGGGAGGAGATTAATTAGAGAAGTTAGCTTAAAAATGCTCCTTTACAAGAAACGTTGAAATCATCAGCAAAAACACAAGCAAAACCACCGCTATTTTTAATTTTATAATTTAAACAAAAAACAACAGGAATTAAAATTAATCAAGTACAACAAAAAATGCAAAATTTGCATACAAATAACTGGTAACAGTATAGTCTTATTAACATGGGTAACGAGACAAAATTAATTATAGGTTCTTGGTGTATAATTTGGTACTGGGAAGGCGGTACCCACCTGCGTTGCCGTTAGTTTCCGTTAGTTTACCGTTAGTTTCCCAAACAAAGTCGGGCGGCGAGTAAAGGGCAACTCGCTGTCCAACCATGGACCATGCCCGGGTAGACGGCGGCGCGTTGTGTTGCACGCGCGACAAAAAGAGCGTCAGCATAATGACGGGTCGAATAGTCCGGAAGTCCCTTCCACTCTACCTAGGATCCCCCTCTAGAGAGCCAAAGCCTGCCGGGGTCGCGGGACTTATCTCATTACTTACCGTAACCCCGGAACATAACGAGCTATTGAAGGACATCGTGGATTTTAGTCAGTACGAGTCTGACAGTCCCTCCCGCCCTGCCCAGGGAGAGGATTTATTTGAGGATTTTACCACGCTAAAAAACAAAAAAGTTTCGCAGAACCGTATTAGCAGTTCAATAGGTGTATTATACAACGTATAACGTTAAATGCGCAGAACCTCTCGTAGGGTAACTCAGCTCATAATGTTTGTCCTAAAACATTTAGAAATTCGCAAAAAAAATTGGTTTTCATATTAAATGTGCAATTGATCGGGCCCATAAGTATGATTATTTTTTTTATGTGAATACCTAAAGTCTTAGAACAAATATTGTTCCGTAACATGGGCTGAGTTACCCCACGATAGGTTTTGCGCATTTAACGTTACACGTTGTATACTACATGGAGGGTACGACTGTTGCAATCGAGTTTCGGTATGACTTCTCCATGTAGTATTAGTTAGTATTATACACCTTTTTTCACTCCATATAGAGATAAGGAGTGAAAAAAGGTGTATAATACCTATTACAAATATTTTATACTACACCTGCATGGAAAGTACCTTGATACTTTATCTTTACGGTAGAAAGTACGTCATTGCATATCGAACAAATATGCGAGAAAACGCATCTGAGCGGGAGGGAAAAGTGTATGAAAATCCATTTCTTACGTGGTTTTTCTTTATTAATTTTGGGTAAGACTATGCGCCAGTAACCTAAATATCAAAAGCCTAAATATCAAAGGTCATCAAAGCCAGTTAAGTGCATTTTTTATTTATTGGAGTATCTCAAAATTGAATGTCAATATAATTTTTGGGAGCACAATATTACCAATCAATATCAAGTGCCACCAACTAAGTAAGCATTGCCAATAAAAAAGGCAAAGATACATAATATTCTCATAATGTCTGTTTCGTATGCATATCGATGTCAGGTTTTCTGCATCAAATTATTGTGATCGCAACGATGCCGAACGATTGTGCGCAATGTTCAGATTACATAGTGCAAAGGCTACTTTAGAAGTTAGGGTAGGGACTAGGAAGATATGAAAATTTTGTTAGCTATAAGTGATTATTTGAAATTTAAAATAAAAGATCCACCTTCCACCTCCTAGTGGTCCTGGTGGCTATAGCACCACAGGCTAACTGTAACCTTTTTGGGTGGTAACATTATCAAAGAAGTCGACATAGTCCCTTTCATTCCACTCAGGAGTGGAAGTGACTGCATGTCCTTCTGACTCTTTAAAGTCCACTGTTTTCCTTCCTTACCATCCCAGAGTGACGGTTACGTTACCTTTATAGACGATCCCGCAAAGTCTACTTGTAACCTGCAGTGACGGTTAAGCGATCCCACTGAGGGTGTAATTAAGATCCACCGGGGCCTGTCTTGCAAATTTAAAAGTCAGTCAGATTCAAAAAACTTGGTTTATTAACTTCTTAATCTTGTAAAGTAATCTATGTGTTATTTAGTCCTTGTATTACGTCCATGTTCCAAAATTCGTCATCATCATCAACACCTCCTCCCTTTTCTGCCACACTTCTCTGTTCTATGCCCTTTTGACGTCATCCGTCATTTGTGCATCTTTCCCTTTTTGACGATATTGTCAACCCAACGCGCTTTTGAATGGCCCTGACTGATTTTATTGGCCGTATCTACAAAATTGACACAATTTAAACTTTCACACACAACCAGTAATTTAACAGCACATATCGTCAAGCATATTACTAAAAAAATATTACCACAGTACTACACACGAAGACCAACAAAATTTACACATATTATGATTAAGTGAAAAAACTATAAACAAAAAATATTATTACACATCTTATAAAACCAGGTAAGTCTAAACCCTAACGCACAAGTCACAATATTTCTAACAAAAATGTTGTATAATTTAATCCTGAGTATAATTTTCACTGCACAGCTAAGCTACTTCAGTAAAGAAAATCATAAGACATTGTAAATTGTCTCTTGGCATCGGATTGCATAAAAGTCAGCTTAAATATGTGCATATTATTGCATTCATACTAACTTATAAAGACGTCAAAATGTAGGGACTGCAGAAGTAATTGTTGTGGCTGTTAATTAGCTATTTATTATAACATTTATGAAACTTTGTTGGCTGGTACAAAATATCAATTAAAATCTTCGTGAAATTACATCATTTTTGGAGAAAATTATGAAGATTTGTAAGAACGCCAAAACTGTTGATCCACCTTTGAACAAGAGTAGTATTTTTCGTTGTGCCTTTGTAAAACGTAATTTAAACTGGTATTAAATGTAATTTTATTTAGTTTTATAAAATGATCAAAAATTATGTTGTCAAAGTCGCCCGCCGGTATATAAAAAAAAAATTACTTTATAACAATTTCCCCTGATCAACGACGATATAATACTATACTCCTAAGTATTATATCGTCATTGCCCCTGATAGTGTTACATTTTCTCTTTGTATACCTACCTGTTTTTTTCATACATAAATCATCTGGTGTACATATTATGACTATTCTATTAATACCAATAACTATTCTAGGACAGTTCCTTTTTAATGAAAGGTGATACTGGTCTAAATACTCAATGAAGCTATTAAAAATTCGTGTAAAATGATAATTTTATTAATGTGAACAAGCATTAAGCATTACTTACATGTATGTCTCCGTTTTAGTTAACTAGAATATAGGTTAATGTGCTTGTTTCGCGATCTTATCAATACTTTTTTTGCAATCAGTACACAATAATATTTGATCTGACATCAACGCGTGCGCATGTATCTTTAAATATGCCTACAGTACCTATCAGTTCAGTGCACTTGAGAAGCCTTATCGAATGACTCCAGTTGATAATCAAACTTAATTCAATTGTAATAGAGTTCAATATTTAAATAGCAGTGGAAGGATCCTGTGAAGTAAAATATGGGTACTTTGTATAATTAATTAATAAATTGTTATCCATGAATAATAAAATGTACAACTTAATATGATA
Organism: Agrotis segetum; assembly: GCA_036375495.1. Classification (NCBI taxonomy): domain Eukaryota; kingdom Metazoa; phylum Arthropoda; class Insecta; order Lepidoptera; family Noctuidae; genus Agrotis; species Agrotis segetum. The sequence goes on from JAQSVV010000646.1 coordinate 17,241, forward strand.
TAAGTGAAATACGAGAAAAAAGATACAGTGGACGTTGAAAAGTGATCCTTCTTTAGGTATTTTTGAATTTATTATGCAGTTATATTTTTACTGTCGACTTCACAGGTTTTGGCAATAATTTTGATAATAAAAGATAAAATAATAATATTATGCAATGAAGAGTTTTTTTTTACTTTTTTCTCGCTGTTGTCAACGGTTTCGCTCAAAATTACGGAAACGTAATACCAGAATGTCCTATGTGTCAACCCAGAATGTCCTATGTGTCAACTCATTTCTGAGCTGACTGACATGTTTGAGTTACAAACATCCATCCATTCGTTCCAAATTTTCAAATTTGTGTTATTATGTTAGTAAAATATTTAGATTTACAGTTTTCTTTGACAAAAGTGCTCTGCATGAAACATAAAACCTAAACTTTAAAAAAACCCAAAACGATTTTTTGCACACCAAAAGTTAACATTACACCCAAAAATAAGTATTACCAAAATACTGTGAAACAAAACAGGAAACAAATATAAATGACACACTATAGCGCCACCAATACCGAAAACGGACCTAAACCAACAAAAATATACCGGAAGACAAAAGATGGGTCCCGATAACATTACCTAATCGATAATTGTATCTACGACACTTTGACTCACACGTTACGTCGTAAAAAGGCGAGAAAGCACCATGATAAAACTATACTGGCGACAATATTAACTCTCCACACTATAACGTCAAAATCAAAGGAAACCTGACCTTATTTTTGAACCAATAAAGGTGTATAAAAATTTTCGGGGTGTCAAGATATTTTTGTCACGTGAAGTCGCGAAGAGCACGGCAATAAAAAAGGTGAAATGTCTCATTGGAAGCGATGGTGGACATATACCCGATAAGGGACCACCGCAGTGGATACTGGACCCATTTTTAGAACTGTTTTCCGGTACGAAATTATGTGTGAACACTGATATATGGCGGGTGGAGGTAGCTGTGGTTGAGGTGTTGTAATATTGTACTGAAGAATGTACTGTCGTTTTTTTGTTAAAAACAGAAATGCTGATAAAAAACAAAAATATATTGGACACTTAAAAAATACATGTTACATACATCATCAGCCTATATTGTTTCCACTGTTGGGACACAGGCCTCCTCTCTCATTGGGACACAGGCCTGGGTAGGAGGGAGTGGGCCATAATCCACCGCACGGGCCCAGTGCGGATTGGTGAATGCCACATGTCTTCGAATTTTTGGTTCTAGGACATGCCGGTTTCCTCACGATGTTTTCCTTTACCGTTTTGTGAGATGAGGTGATGTTATAAATTACACAAAGTAATGCGCCTGGCAGATACATACATAGCAACAAAAAAAACTTGCGCCTTCTTCCCATGACATACAGAGCGCCACCTGCTATGATCCTTACATATTCCTTTCGCCCCATCCACAATCATACATGGTCATACATGCACGCCGAGAAGGGGAGGAGACCCTAAAAAAACTTGAGTATTGACTGACCTAATAAGTGAAGTGCTTCAGAAAGGCCGAGTGCATGATTGTCGAATCAACAAACGATATTTGTATCTTTTTCCGTTTTCTGTAAAATATTGTTGTATTTATTCTTTATGATTGAAGAAGCATATTTGTTAAGCACGACGAACTACCAGCACAGCTGCAAAATATTACGATCATTCAAACAAGCACGAACAAGAGTATACAGACAGATGTCTCTATTTCGTAAGCAATTGTTCAAACTGATTCGTAAAGGGTAATTGTGCTATGATGGATTTGTTTCACGAATTCGTCCTTAAGATGAATTCATACCTGTATTCACTATACTTTTTTTTTGCGCGTAAAATCATCAATTGAGTCCTCCCACTCAGAGCAGGGTGGGAGGACTCGTACTTACTAAAACCTGAGGTGTCCTTCCATAGCCCTTTATATTCCGGGGTCACGGTAATGAGATAATTCCCGCGACCAACATCTACCTGTTCTGAAATGTTGAAGAACTGGATAATATAAATATCGTTTTCTTTTTCACGTTAAAGAAATCAGATCTCCCGCCCTAGATGGAACTGAAGTGACTGTCAGACTTATACTGATTTGATTTGATTAAAATCAATAAAAAAATGCCCTTTACGTTCCAGGGTCACGGTAACTTGCTTAGACAGTCCTGATTTCCACAGCCCTGGGACGCAAACGGCAACTGTTCCTTCTACTCCACCCCCTCCTTCGATGATCTATTTGATTCATTGAGAACCGAAACTTGTATTTTTGTAAACATCTGTCACCTACTATTTTCTGATTCTGAAAACTAGAAATGAAACACCTGCTTAGAAAATATTCATGCTAACATTTTCTTTTTATTAATTGAGTGATAATTCGTGAGCGGTGAGACCCGACGGACGGGCGACGACGGATGTAATAATGAAGTAGTATGTCTATGAACAACGTTTTTCTCGGGACAGGGGAAATTAATCTTTATTGTTTAAGTGTAGTACTTACATTATTTGGTACTGCATGTGTTTGGACTGGAAGCCATTCCCAGGTTAGTGGGCAGAAATGGTTTCGTAAAGTGCTGATTTATTAGATCCAAACACACATTTTTGCGCAGCATTTATGCGTATGTTATTTTGAGCTACTTTTTTTTAAAATACTCGCTCATTGTCAAACTTGTAAATGAGTTGGTATTTTATCACATAAAATGAGTACCTAAATTTAGTTTTTTTTTAATTATTGTTAATTTTTTAAATTTAATTTTAGTTTTCAGTGTTTTGTAGTTTTCAGTTTTTAAATTTAATTTCTAAACTGTGTGTGGTAATATTTGACTAATACTGGCCATACACTATACTGCCTATCGTCCAATGATGCTTCTGATTGGCTCAGTAAGAATTGATCGTGTGTTGACGTGGGTTGGTATGACAGTTAAAGTTGATTGGCTTGATCATGCTGATTGTATCCTTCCGATTGGAACGTGTATGGGGTCGGTTTATTTTTCTTAGACGTCGCTGCCGATTTAAAAGTTTGATCAAGTCTGAATCGTCATGCCGATTGGACGGTAGGCAGTAGGTGTATGGGTAGCATAAGTAATAGCATAGATAATCTGGAAAATTCCTGGGTCTCCTCAAAAGCTTGGTGGCATCACAATATACGATTACAAGATATCAAGACTCCTCCGGGTCTATCACTTTATTTAGTGACAACTTCGGAAATCATCGGTTTTTGTCGGAAATTATACTCTATGGCCGTTCCTTGGTGGTATTCGTCTATGGTATCGATTGACATGATAGTGTTTTTAGGGAAATTAAGTTTGTCTTTATTTTGGTAAGTTTATTTATCTTCGTGGGATTTTTTACGTCATTTAGCTTAAAATTACTAAGAATATTTTTAGCTGTATTGCCTAAAAAATAAATACGGTAGATATTTTTTATAAGTATTCTAAACTTAATCTTAGTCAGATGCGGGCCTAGTCACAGCAAAATTATGAATAAAAAGATTAAAACGGTGACAAATAGCGGTAGACTTTTTTATAATTAAAGAAGCGAAAAAAGTTAAGCCGTAACGGTGCATAAAACATGCAAAAAAGTCCGCAAAATTAACGGGCACGTGTTTAGGCTTAGAAAGGATAAAAACAAGAAAGAAACACCCGAAGTTCATAAAGTTATCGTAATCCAAACGTAATGAACAGTAGCTCGCTTCGAAAGCCATAAATCATAGGACAAAAAGTGTATGATTGAAATTGCATCCACAAACAAATCCAAACTTACTATTCCAAGTGATAAGGTTCATTCTTGAATGCATTCCAAATAATGGACCAACTAACCAGGATTAACCGCCTAAAGAAATAGAGATCCTTGATTGGATAAAAAAGACATGTCCCAAAGTTGTAAATCCATCATGGACAAAACATGGGTACATTGTCCCTTTTGACCGCAACTGGGTGGGATAATTTTAAACAATAACTTTACATTTAAAATCCGATTATATTTTTCTTCTAATCCGATCTATGATTGAGACAATGTTGTGTTTTGTTAGTGACCAGTCCCCTTTTCTACGTGGGACCATGTTTGTTTGCTGTTTGAACTGGCTTTTAGCCCTTTTAGGCTAAGGATACTGCCCAAAGCTGACAAGTATTGTCAGTAAATGAGATTAGACAGGAATTTGCTTGAGAAATTCATACGACTGGATGAACATCCTAACGTTGTTTAAATTAAATAACTTTTTAATCTGCCTGTTTATAGAAACAAGGGTATTATAACGGATAGTGACAGTTTTTACTGGGAAAAGCAAGAATCTATTAGTGAAGTTTATTGTATTTGTGGCTGTATCAGTCACTTATCCAATTATACAGTAAAGGCAAAAGTTCTTTGAAGACGACAGTTGAAAGAAAAACGTCATTCTAAATGAACATTAAGTTCTTATTACAGCTGTAGCATAGAAAATACAACTATCTTATCATGACCAGTATGTTCTAGAAAACCGATCACCCAATTATTTTGTAGGAATGTTACAAACACGAAGGTTGAAACTATATCGTATCCCTTATCTAGTCTGAGAAACATTCATACAAAACAACAGACGATCAGAACATTCGCATAGAGATAAGATTTGTGAAAGCACCTTTAATCAGATGCATCTAGTTTGTAGTGTGGAGAACGATGTTGATATTGGCAAAGAAATCTTTAACATCATAGTTATAATAATCAGCCACAATGTTCCTACTTCTGCGACTACTTTTCATTATGAGAATGAGTAGGCTGCATGTCACCACTCAGATCCAATGTGCGTTGATAGATGTTTAAATTGTCACATGTCATCAATTTTTTCTGTTCTAAATCATTTTTTCACCATGTTTTTTTTTACCATTTTGAGAGCAATGGTAATGATACCAATTACCCAAAGTAATGCGCCTGTCTTGGTTCCCAAATCGGAAATGTTACCACGAGGCCACCAAGATCTCCTAATAATAGAGATTAACAAAATCATTACCTTCCTCGTCACCTGTCACAAAGTCAACTCCATCTGGACAGCAAAACAAGGATTAATATTTGTAAAGCTCAGTAGGAGGAATAGGATTATAATCTGGAGATTTTTTTCCCATAGTTCTAAGTTTTTATGTAAGTTTATTCAGGTTCATTTCCCATGGGATACGAAGGTGTGAAGTTTGATCTATTCTCTCGTTAGTATTTGTTTTGGATTTGCGAAATTTTTGAATACTTTTGCTTTGAGTATGTTTTTGGATTGGTTGCTTGTGTTTTTAATTATTTGTAGGTTGAAAAGATCACGTTTATAATTGCTTTCGTTTTTGTTACAATCTAGTTTGGTTTTCTCTTTCAATAGGTACTATTTTTGATTTGTATATCTTCAAAAGCATTGTCATTTTTGTTTTGCTTTTTATATTTGTCTATGAGAATATTGCATTTTTTGAATACTACTATTGCTTTTTCTATGTTTTCTTATGCATTGTCAATTTTAGTTTTAGGTGACATCATTGCATATTTTGTACTTAGACTCTTAATTGATTGTTAGGTTTAAATTCAATTTGATGATCGTCTGTGTGCATTACTTCTTTTATTGTTACTTCATGAAAAACAATAAAGAATAGAAAACGAACAACATTAATTTACCAAGAATCATTAACATTATGCACCTACGTAACACAGATTATTATACCTATGTCTACATCAACTAATCTTCAACTTTATGAACTAAGAATTTCAAATTGACGGAGTTGTATCTTGGTATCGAAAGAAATATACGACTGTTGTACTGTGGGCGCCATTGGACAGTTTTATGGGATGCTCCATTCAACATATCTTCTGACAGTGAATTGTGACATCCCTAGAGATAGCTTCCGCGTGTAAAGTTGGAGGCAATTTTTATTGCACAACTTTCTTAGTAGGCGTACAATCGTACGCCTACATAATTATTTTTATACTAGTCCTCTTTTGAAAGAGATTTGTCCTACTGGGTGGGTTGCAATAGAACCTATAACTAGGCATGTTAATGCTTTTGATTGTACCATAGTTTTTGATGCAGTTGGTGAAATCAGACGTCGGGTACCCGATAACGTATTTTAAGAAAAAGTAGGCAGTAAAATGTTGACAAAGAATAAATCTACACAAAAAAATTGAATAAACTTCAATGGGATAAGTTTATCCTATACAGGGCCGTAAACCACATCATTCATCACAGTCATCGATTTTACACGTTTTTGATTTTAAGTAAAAGAAAGGTCTCGCCCAATCTTGACGCCAACTTTTTTTCACCGTTGAAACAGGAGCTTTATTTGGTAATTTATCTTCAATTCTACCCTCAAAACAAGAAATCTCGAACATTTTACACCAATGACGTCATTTCAGTTGGACCAAGATCAGTAACACGAGACGCAGAGATAATACGTCGCCATACAAGACTCAAGCGCCAGGCGCCGCTTGTTCCTTCATCCAGAAACAACTCCACTGATGTAACGACCGCTTAATACGCGGTGACGGACACTACAGAACCTAATTAAGGCTCACTTTAACCCACCAGTATACTAAGACCCATCTTAACGCTGAAAGTCAAGGTGCTACAAGGTCTAGTCAACTGGACATGTTTGAAGTCCTTATCTTATCTACTAGCATTGATTTTGAGATTCGAAATCTTGGTGTGCGGTTTCAAAGTGTTGATAACCTGTTCATTTCAGGTATTTTTTTATTGGTCTGTTATTGAGATATAAGGTTTTGTGGAGTGTTTTTGGGTCCTTTTTAAGATATATATATTTTAAGTTTAAATGTAAGTTGATCCACAAATACCAAACAGTTTTTGCAAATAACTTTGAAGCTTTGTTATATTTCATATAAAAAGCTTCGGTTTTAACCAAGTATCGGAAATGGACTCCACAAATGTATGTCCCATACATTTTTCTGTCGTAGAATTCCAATGATACGATCTTTATGAACATTCCGAAGACCTCAGAGGCAACAAGCTTTAAACTAAATAGCCGATCGAAATTACTTTACCCGGAACTCAACAACAAATAAAACAGCAGTAACGGTTGAGCATTCATAGTTCCACAAGAAAGCACAAAGCGTAATGTCATAAGCGCCATGAAAACTCTACTCAATGCCTACGCAGTGCTGGACACGGAAAGGTAATCAAACGGCACCGCCTTATTTATTATAGCAGTAACGCATACATTCGCAGTTAACAATACAGCTCAAGTACCTAGTTACCGAAGGTTTACCACTTCGGTTGCGACAACACAAAAGTTTGTAGTATCAACGCCTACAGAAGTGTTTACTGTTTCCGTTATTTCTAATACAGTCTACAGGTAAAACACAACAGCTGATTCTCAGAATGAATAAATACATATTTCATAGCAGGTGACAAATGTGCTCATACATGGACTCGTAATGTATACTTCACTTGTAATGTTAGCAACGTCTATGAAATCTACAACACAAAGACTTTTTGTAAGTTGCCGACCGAACACCCTATGCCACTATGCTATGAACCTAGGGAACCAAGTAAACTTCTCTTGGATGTCATATAAAACATACAGTGCAATGAACGAAGAAAACGAAGGACAAAATTATAATTGACGATCTCCTTTTAAAGTGGATGGAAAACTAGGTAGCTATGACATAAAACCAACAAAAGTGGAAAGATTTAGAACAGACCTGTATGCTACATTGGGTGGCTAAAAGATGAAGAAGAATGAAACTTTCAGAAGGTTTATTAAAGAAAATTAAAGGTTTAATTATGAATGTTAACAACTTTACGCACTGATTGAATAAAATCGTGATAACGATCGTGAGAAATCTATGAAAGCAATAGACAGCAATGATATTACACTTCATCTCCTTAAAAATAGTAAATTCTAAAGGAGAAAAGGTAATGAGCTTCAAAAATGCGTCAGCAGGCGCGTAATTATAAAATACGTGTTTAAAGAAAGTAAGATCGACGATAAAACTTGTCAATGATGTTACGAAGAAACTACCTATGATTTTATTGGCTGTGGCTTTTGTCTTCAAAAGTATATGTGGTGGTTAGATAAAAAGAAAAAGCGATTCGAAGATAAGTGTGAACGAATATAATGAAGTGAGAAGACTTGGTGGAATTCTTGTATTAACTAGCAAGAATACTAAAACTTGATGAAAAGTTGGTGCTTGCTAACATTACAATAGTGTTACAAACAACAGAATAAGTTTCTGCTGTACAGGTGTATGTAGAGAAAATAGAATCAATTACTAGATTTATGATGCTAAGTCAAATAATAAAAAGGTGAGGGAGAAGCTTACAAGAAGAATGCTAAATGTGGACATTATTATAAAGCATGAATTAATAGATGGAAACAAAGCGCTTGATCATTTCATACACATTAAGATGTTTTTTATGATGACCTTAAACATCAGCATAATCAATCTGATCCTTCACAAGTCACACAGGACATTAATTTATGCTTGAAGGATCTCTAGTCTAGCGGTCCGTAAGACTGCGTTACGTTAATTCTATGAACCGGGCTTTAAGATTTCGAGACAAAAGGATACCGAGTACAGCAAGTACTAACACTGAATGTTTATGAATGAATTCTTGTTCCCATTATCCAATGATCAAGTAAACTTATTTCATATGAAATTAGAATTGTATCTGCAGTTGGTGAAGGTAATTATAATAATGTAGGCAAAGCTATGCAATTATGAATCAATGTAAGATATGAAAGTGACCCAAAAAGAGGACGAGATCTAAAAAGATCGAAAAAAAATTGTGAAATGTAAATTCATCACTAGAGACCTACGTCTAGCAGTAGACGTCTTTTTTCTTAATTATGACGTAAAATTCGAACTAATATGGTTTCTAGAGACAACACAATTAAAACCTAGACTCTAAAAGAGTTCAAAACCATAATCTAGAAACAACCAAAATCCACAAATCATACTGATGAAGGACAACAAAATGCACAAACAGACATTGTCTCCCCAAGCAAAACATCTGACCGTCAAATTTAATCTTTTTTACTGCAGGAAGAAAAGTAATGTTTCGTAACATTAAATATATCATTCGGCTCGTGTCGGGTGTGTGTGTTCACGTGAAGCGAGCAAGACGCGGCGGTCGCGACAGTCGAACTAATGTCAAGGCGAGCGCAATCAGGGTGCGTGGGCGCAGCGACGGGAATTATGTGGATACGCTCTGAGGTTTATTTATTAAACTGTATAATTATTATTTAGTCAATGGACAGGAAACACATTAATGTTGTTCCAATAATGGATAAAAATAAGATAAGGAAGGGCAGGAGAATGGTGTTGATGATGAATATAGTTCATCAAATAAAAATGGGTGAACGGCATTCAGAAGATCGCAGGTAACAGCTGGTTGGAACTCGCACAAACCAACGATGAACGACGCAAAGGAGACCACTCTTTTGTGATATTCTTCGTTGTACTTTTGGCCTCTGCATAAACAAGGCTAGAGAGTGGATGGAACATGGCTGCATACGATGATCATCTTAGTAGTTTAAAAATTAAAGAAAAGTTTTCACTTTTATTTTGTTTCAAAATTTAGATTACATGCTAGGATTTCTGCTGATTGTAAGAATACAGATCAGACAGAAAATAACAAAGACACTGTGATGGTTTAAACACGTTAATACTTATAAATTGATTTGTTGTGTTACTGGATCTTCTGATTTATAAAAGGAGTTTCTTAATTATTGTTGATATTATGTTTGTTCTTTTTCTTTAATTAAATGGTTGTTACGCGTTTTTGATCACTCAAAACATATAAAAAAAAAAAACGTGTAATTGCAAAATAATTATTAAACAATATTAATAGCTTTGTTAACTTAATATTTATGATTCTTATCGGGTTTTATCACTAATTGATACAATTGATCGACACGATAGTTGGTAATTAGTACATTGTGATATGATATCGTTATGTTTAATGTAGTTTGTTTTGTATTGATGAACATCTTGGCATTATTTATTGTTGTGAAATATGAAGGTTGGAACAAGAAAAGAGATGCCCAGCAGTAAATAAAGTCGGGATGTGGATGTTGATATAAATTGTGAGTACTACTTGCAGCTCTTTTCATCGAAGAACTTAAATTAGATAGTGGTATAAAGCCAGCTAGTCTATTGCTAAACAGAAATGGATAATATTACACCTCTTTAGAGCTCATGTACACGAAGACGCCGCGCCATTCGCTGAGGTCTGATTTGATGAGCCCTTAATATTATAATAATAATTGCCGTGGCTAAATAAACAAAATTCTAGATTTCTGCTATTTGTTTCCAAAGTTGATGAGAAAAAGAATAAAATAAAACAAAAGTCTTATCCACACTAAACGCAACGCTCACCACACTCGCGCTTCAGTAATTGAACGGCGATGTAAAAGGTATCTACGGCGCAAATAACAAAAAAAAGGCAACGATAATCGCGGGTCGCTTTGCCCCGCCCCGCGTGCACGCGTTCGTGCGGTACGGTTATTGTGCGGTTAAATAAAAATGTGAGCCATTCAATGGGTTGGATTTCAACGCACATTTTAGGGTTGATGGTATTGAAAGTGGAGAATGACGGGGAGGGTAATAACCTAACATCATGACAATAAATACATTCGAGAGACATTAATTACAGCCTTGAGGTATCTGACTGTCTTTGAAAAGCTCAACATTATGTAGCTTTAGAGACTGCCAGGAATAGACGTTTTGGATGAGACAGGTGCTTTGTTCCGTTTTTCACATGAAAATCATCATGAATATACAGAAAGAAAGAAAGAAAATAAGTTTATTTGACAAGCCTTAAGCACACAATTACAATGAAAACTTTCGATGCAATGTAATAGGAAGTACACAGAAGTAGGTATCGTGTGCCTTACGTCTGTGCCTAATATCCGTCCTGGGAAAGTCTCAGGGTCTAATCAGACACCATTGATAAAAAAAACGTTGATCAAAAATTTTCTTTGATTACCTTGAGCTGGGGTGTTGGAGTACGATGTCTGATCTTACCCAGTTACTGTCGGCCTTTTAGAGAAAATCATGACTTTAGCTAATCTGGAATCCCAAATTCCCAACCAGCATTCAATGATTTGCATTACCTCCAAAGAACAAGTCTTCTATCCCGGTTAACATTGTGTTTTCAACTTGCTTATTCCGTATTCAATTCAGATACTCCAATGCGCAAGAACAAGTTAATACCAAGCTCTTTTGACTAATTATTTTTAATTTTTAATGAATTACTTTGATTACCTGTCGTTTGTTACGAAAGTACCTATACGACAGTAAAATGCTGAAGGTTAAATTCAGATACTCCAGTTTACAAGGACAAGTTAATACCAAGCTCTTTTGACTAATTATTTTTAATTTTTAATGAATTACTTTGATTACCTGTCGTCTGTTACGAAAGTACCTATACGACAGTAAAATGCTGAAGGTAGTCATTAGAATACATCCTTATAGCTTGGTGGAGGTAGTATTGAAAGTACAAACCATTTATCGCTTTAAGGGGAGGTGCTACTGTCCTATCCATTGCCAATTAAAGACCTCACACTTTATTCAACACTAACGTTACTCACATTTTTATTGCATTATGCAATCAAAAATCACCATAACCAATTCTCCGTATTCATAATACATGAATTGCTCACATAAAAATATTCATAAAAGGTCACAATAAACTATCGCTATACAAACCGTATGTTTTATTTGTTCAGTAAGTGGATGCATTGCGCGTGCGCGGGGTGAAGACGTATAAAAATGTGCGTAGACGCACGCCAAGTGGCATGGCGCCCTTCGAGGACCGTGTTATGTGAATACATTTGTCAAATTGAGACATTTTTTTCATTTTTCTTCTCTTTGTGTTTGCTCATTCTTGGGATGCTTGCGTTTGATAGAGAAAAAAGAGTTTTCTTTATGTGGCGGTGTAGTTTGAAATGTTGTACTAATATTATAAAATAGTTACTAGCTGGTGCATAATTCATAGACTTTTTGGAGATTAAGGTAGGGCTAGGAGCTATAATTTAACTTTAGTATTGTGGCATTATAAAATGCACTAACAAATGAAATTGTCGCAAGGTAAAAAAAATAGACTCGTCAGAAAGTTGGACTCGAGGGTAATTTTGAAAGCTATGACTTGATTTATCCTATAGCTGTGTGTGTTATCACAATTTATCAGAAACACAATTTCGAATACTCAATTGCTTATCGAAAAAATTTCAGCTCATACTTTAACTACATTCTTAACAAGAATAAAGTCAACAAACAAACATTTAATCTAAATTCCAGAACCGAAATGACTAATAAAGACATAGTAATGTAAACAGAGCACAATCAAATATAAAAGTCCGTAAAATATTCAATGATTCTCGTTTTAATCCGTGGTAGAGACTTTGGGCACTGAGTAAATGAAGACAGAAGTTTCAATGAACACAACAACTGAGAGTTTGTTGAAGCATGCAAAGGACAAGTTTAAAATTAATATGAACATAATTGTATAACTAGAGTAGACTGGCAAAGGGGAGATGGTACTACAAAATGACGAAGATGTAAAAGACAGAGTAAGGATAAAAATGGTCGTGCACAAAATTGTAATGTGTAGCCTTAACATAACACATGAATTGTCTACAAGTGACTCGAGTCAAGTTATTTTTTCATACAGTTGAATCAATTGATAATGCTCCAAAGCCAACTAGACTTTTTTTTAGTGTGATCAAATCATCAAATGAGTCCTCCCACCCAAGGTAGGATAGGAGGGACTGTCAACCTTGTAGCGACTAAAATCCACGGTGTCCCTAATACGTTCGGGGGTCACAGTAATTCCTTAGTCCCGCGAACCCGGCAGGCTTTGGCCAAATATAAAGGGGACTATGGATTTTATGTTATACCGTAATTTTCACTCAGTGCTACCAAAAGCATTATACATGGTGAAATCGAAATCATGGGCAATATTTTAATCTAAGGCTGCACTCACGATGCTGATTGCATTACGGTTAATAAATCCTAAAGATGCCTGAGTTTAAAATATTGCTCATTAATAAAATTTCACCCCGTAGAAGTCAGTTCCATTTCTATTAAAAAAATCTGCTCTTTATCTGCTTCTATCAGAATATTTTCAGTTGTATCATTAGCATGAGGTTGCATTTTATTATCGGCTAAACCTTCTTCATCTACATTATTATATGCCACAGGTCCTACCACCGTTATCTCAAACCGTATCTTGTCACAACTCGATTGAAATCCGAACAAATATCTATTGTTAACACTTTAACACGGATCTTATAGATATAAGATTATGTGTGTATAATTTTATTTTGGATTCCTACTGCGTTATACGTTTTTTGTTCGGTTCTATGAATTTTAAGGGCAGCCTTGTTCGTTTAAATATTTTTGTCTGATTGTAAATGTGTAACTGCTTTGGTATGTTATGGTTTCCGAATTTTAACATCAGTAAGTAAATCCATTGTATGTGGTTACGCAATTTAAAAAAGAATATAAATTGCTCTACTTCATATAAAATCTTGTAGTATTGATTGTTTGAACAACTGTATTATTTGCTCTGATTACACTAAGACAATCATTGATGACCACAATAGGAAACTGTACATCCTCATCAACATTTTTAACATTCCAAAGGAAATGAAAATACCGTTTGCAAATGAGTAATAATATAAAAATTGTTACTTCTTCATTCTTATCTTTCAGATCTATCGAACACAAATCATCGCTAAATGAATCACTATTAAAAGTATTGAGCAATAACCAATGAGTCAAATAACCCGGATCCCCCCCTTTTTATGTAAAGTTCGTTCAGCCCATCAAAAAGTTGTCTGGAAGATGAAATAGTGATAAGACAACTGTTGTACACAGAGAATTAGCAGTATTGTAAAGTGTCAGTGCTGAATACCAATTTCAAGTCTGAGAACCAGTCATACCACGACTTTTCTTTCGTATTACCCTCACTCTGTTGTAGAGGTCAGATAGGTAGTCGCTCCATGTTTAATGTAGGTACTGTTATGCGGCTGCATACGATTCGATTGGAAACCCACCTCAACATAGTCTAGAAGAGGCTAGGCAGATGACGATCTGTATATTGTCCGAGTCACCAAACAGGTCAAAATAAAAAAGAAATCATTTTGTCTATTTAATATTGTAGTTGTATAATCCATTATTGATCCATGAAAAAAGACTTCTAACAAACACCCCAAAAGGGACATCAGAAAATAAAACCTTATTTGCTTGCTAAGCCTCACAATATCTCAATTTCTCTGAAACAATAACACCAAGCATACATCAGAGGTATAGTAAGTCCTTTATTGGGGGACGTAAATAAAAAACCCCAAGGGAAAAAAATAAGTTTTTCGTGAAGAAAGGGCACACGCGGTTACACAGTCCTATCAAAAAATAAACAAACACAGGATTCTACTTAGGAGCGTCGTCGGTTACTTGGAAGACGGCTGTAAAATTTACGATTCGTTGTATTATTGTCAGGTCTTGTGGTACGATTAAAAAATAACGCAATATGTCTTACTAGGTATACTGTGGACTGTCCGTGTTTCCGAATCAAGGTCTTTCTTGTTGTAAGTACTCTGCTGGTTCTATCTCAGTAACAACTGAATCATCATTACCTTCATTATTTTCTAACATAATTTATCGACGTCTAAAATCCCCAAAGGAATGGGCAGAACGGTTAACCTTATAGTACTCACATTATGTTAGTTATTTCCAATTATATGGGCGTTTTGGGTGTGCCTATTGCCATAAACAGTGCACAGATCCAGACACCGTGACTGCCACCTAGAAATTCCATATTAAAAATGATTAAAAAAGTATAACACATTATTTATTGAATCAAAATCTATCAAGGATGTTCAAGCAATCAGACTTTTTATAAAAACTATGTCAGTCGTTTTAGGGGACCCCAAGCTGGCAATGCACTTATACAACCATAAAAATCTGTTGTCTAAAACCATTATCGTAACCAACAATTACGTGTTTACAAAACTATCTGACGGGTTGCCGATACATTACAATGATTATACGTTTTGTAAACATTATTACATTACTAATGAAGCTGCACTGAAAAAAAGAATAATCTTATGATTATAGGACGGTTATAAGACCATTATAAACGCATCTACCCTTTAACAGATGCAGGGTTAATAGCAATGGCGGGTCTATTCAATGCATATTTATTCATGCTTTTGTCCAATTTTGATAGGGATTTAATTTCGAGTTTACGCCTTGTTTTTTTTTTCATTGTTTGGTGATTTTAGTTGTGGTGCACTTTGAGGGGTTGATGTTAATAGAGCAGTAGTTAAGGGTGTCGGCGAACGGGTTGCTCTTTTTTAATCCAAGTGCATCATTGTGTATTTGGGATTCTGTTTTTAATGGACTACTTTGAGTAGAAGTAAAAATGAAAAGCTTTCGTTTTTATAGTAATCATCATGGCGATTAATTTTAAAATGTAACTCATTTGGAAAACCTAGATAACGCAGGTGACGAATTAGAAGCAAATTAAAATTCGAGAAAAATCCAGCGTAGTAAAGGTGAGAATCGATCGAATCAAAAATATAGAAAGCAAATCGTAATAACTACGGACAAGAAAATCATAACACAGCTACCCAAATAAACTAAACTTCCAATTCCACTGTTGACCACAAATACCGTCGCATAAATTATCGATACGAATATCGCGTTCATAAGCCACGGTATGGACAATCGTTCATTGAGGTTCTTATTTATTTTAAATACAATCATCAGGGGGCCCTCCTACTGTGACACACCTGGGGCGCTGTCCCTTGGACCCCAACCTCGGCGCTTTTCGGCCCCCTTTAATCAACTGTCATGCGACCATTACAAAGCTATAAATTAATTTGCGTTCACCTTCAACCTTATCCTCGCCGTCATAAGTTTCAATATCGTACGGTTGAGTACTGATGGTAAGTTGGTTTGTGAGTATGGTAAAGTCCAAGAGCAGACGCCATTTTCGTTTATTTGATTGCGGTGTTATATCAGAACTGGGGCAGGTATGACAGGGTATGTATTTAGGTTATAATAGGTAATTAGTGGTAGGAATTTGTGGGATGGTCATTGTCCATCTGTTTGATTTGAAATTACTTGCCTTTCTTCTGTAGCAAACTTTATGACATCTTCGAAGTACGTATTTGTCACTAAAATACTGAAATAGGATCGCTTTTTTTTTCAAAAATGTATGGGACATTATGAATGTAACATTTTTGTTACGTTTTTTAATCAAAAAGGAGAATTTCCGTACTACGATACGGAACCCTAATCAAGTTCAGAGCTAGTCTGATATTCAAATTATCCTATCGCAGTGCACTGTTGGACATGGGTCCCTCCAAAATTGTTCCATAACACCCAGTTTTCTGTCTTCTGCATCTAGTCTGACCCAGCTACTTTATCGACGCGGCACACCTTGTCAATACACGATTCCACAAGTCATCTTCATCTTCCTGCTCAAAATCCAAGTTACTTGTGGTCTCACAACACGTTTTCCTCTATATCTTTTTCTATTCTCTCCTATCAGACGTCGCTTACATATTTCGATTTGATAAGGAATCTAACACATACCTAAACATATCAACAGTCTGAGATTTAGTTAAATAATCACCGAACCGCATCAGCAACAATAAGCAACAATCATAATATTCATACATCGGAATCCATAACGCACCGTCAAGTCGCCTGCGCCGTTGATCTGACGAATTTGTTATGGTCTCAAATAACGTGGGCTACACACGGCTGGTAAGAATTGTCAGCAGTGACCAGGCTTTTATTTATTGCGGTAAATCATCAAATGAGTCCTCCCACCCAGGGCGGGACGGGAGGTGCTATCAGACTTGTACTAACTAAAATTCTTAGTCCGTCAATAGTCCTTGACGTTCCCGATAAGACGGTACCGTAAAGCCATCAAGTTTCTGGTCTAAAATTAATATGTTGTTCAAGTATAGTTGATCACTTTGCCTGTACAGTGTACCAATAATATGGTATGGTTAATGTAGTCTGGAAAAGTAAAGGGCAATAACATTTAGACTGAACTTAGAGGCCGAAGCTCAAAATGAAGCAAGCAATGAAAATGTTAAGCAGTTCAGAAATATCAGACTAACATCTGACAGGTGTCAGTATTGATTCTCCGAAATTTTGATTTGATTCTGGCTTTCAAGAGCTGCAGTGGACGTATTTTGAAAAAGGGCGCTGTTCAAAACTTATTCAAAACAAATTCAATCAAATACACAACAACGTAACATTTCTTTGTAATAACTGTTACTATTTTGGGGTCGCACACCACGTTTTTCAACTCGCCGATAAAAACGCGCTGTCGCCGAGGCGCGTTTTTATCACACAGAGCAGACATGCTGCGTCTGACTTGCGTGCGCATCGCGTCTGTATCGCTGCAAACGCGCGTCGACGGCGCGTTTAAAAAACGTGGTGTGCATAATAGGCTCTCAAGTTTTTTCAAAAATACAATACTTCACTAACTACAGACTGACAACTGATGGCAGGGTTGGTGCAGTTACTGAACGATTGGCTGCTGCGCTGCTTGTGGCGGCTTTGATTCACGGATTTTGGCAATGTTTCTGTAAGTGAGTTTGTAAACACACCCACCCACAGGCAGGACAAAGTTCTAGTGTGGGGCAATAAATCTTTAAAAAAAACCTGCTTGCCGAACTAACAAACAGTATCTCACGGTACCTTAGCCATTTCTTTTTTCATGTCCTAAACTGGCCATAAGTAAGGCATTGTGCTTCGAATATTACAACAGCGGCCATAATGGAGGACCAACGATACCCTTTCTTTGACGCGGTTTAATTGTGTGATGAAGTGTGGTTACGACATATTACTTTTTTTTGTTCGTGCGGCCGAAAGTGTATTACAAAAAGTGTGGCGGGTGAAGGTTGTGTGGACTTGTGCTTAGATTTATTTTTTGGTACTACTCGTCATGCTTTAAAACTGCTAAAAATTTAAATTATACTAGTAAAAGTATAAAATAAGCGGGGAATAAGGGTAATTAATTTCAGTTTTACCACCCTTTTAAAATTAAGACTTAATATAAATTTATATTTGGCTATTGTGAAATGTCAAGCTGGTTTTTCATAACTCAACATGCACAACTCAAAAATGGCTAACGGTAGTAAATGAAATGCTGACTTGGCAGAAACTCAAAAAAGAAGAATTACAAGACATACAAAAAAAAAACCGATAAAACCCGTAAACATTAATTGCGCTGAATTTATTAATTACCTACTTCATTTAACTTTTAAACGCCACTAATTATGAAAGCAGAAATTCAAAAGAAAAACAACATAAAGGGCCATACTAATTAATTTGTTAATTCGACCTCAATCGATCGTAATACAAGAGTGTCGGTCCATTACTCGATTACCACCCGCCAAGCCGATGCCTTGATTGTGATATAGAGCAATGTAATTGCAATAAAGTGTTGCAAATTATTTCATAATCGACCCCTTGATTGTTCATAAAGGTATCGTGTTGGATTTTATGCGGTGTTTATCGTTCCTCAAGTGAGCACTTGATTTTGATGTTGCACTTTGTAATAAATCGGACAAAAAAAAAGCTGCATGAAACATATTAAGGTAATTATGGCTGTGAAAACAAATATCACAGAAAAACAGCAGTATTATGTAGATGAGGTAACCGGAAAACTGAAAGTTGCTGCCCGTTGCTGCCTATCAGTGCTTTGCCTTGCTATGCTATTTCTGTTTTAAGATAAGGTTTTCCAAAAAAATATTCGAATGTACTAATTTTATTTCCATCATGCTATTACGTGAGATATTACGAGCAGTTTTATTTTCTTGTCTTTCTTGTTCTTAAAGTAGCGCATATTTTACATTTAATTTTACCATTAGGTACATTAAAGCGAAAAAAAGAAAGAAAAACATCTACTAATGGTATAAATGCCATGAGTGCAGTATACAGTTGTAGTACACACAATATTAAAAAAGCAAATATCAAATTATACTTAAAACTAAGCATGAAATATTGTGTGACTCAAGCTGTAATACTGTGTGTTTGTGCCAAATTTTCTTAATAATATTTATATAACAATGTAATATTTATTTAGTCTAGACTTAACTGCATGTAAATATACCTACCTAGCTATAGATACACACAAGATCTTGAAACGTTATTCTTATTTTATAAATGTTAATGAATTCCTTTCTGCATAAACCTTTTTAGCTATAGATTTATTCCACATCTACACATACGACCTTCCATAAGCAATATATTAACGACGCCATTAATTTACCTTAAATCGGTAAACTAATCAACATTCAAGTAGTTACACTTAAAATAAAAACAAATATTTAAAAAAATGAACCGAAAATTAATTGAAACTTTTATTTTGGGCCATTACGAAATCGATAAATTACATGAAGCGACGCAATTAAAAATTTTGACATGTGTCTCGTGCTCACTTACCGACCGACTCACTAAAATAGCCTACACCATCGTAAATAATCATTTTTTGGGTTCCGTACATCGTATGAAGTTGAACCAGCTGTTTATCACCAAATATTTTATGAAAAGTCCCCTATTCGTAAAATATTTGGTGATCGAGCTGTGATACGTCACGCGCTTCGATCTTATCAACAGGTAACTAGCGTTTGCCTGCTTCCCCTTAATACACTATGATTGTCTCCAGGTAACCCTATCTTTCCTCCCTATCATCAAACTCACTTTCGCATTTATATTTTTAGTTGAGATTTGGCAGTGACTTCAAAAATGATACATTTTCTTGATTTTTGAATCGATATACTATTGGGGAGATTCTAATTTTCAGGCATACTAGATTTGATTGAAAACAATAGTAAATAATTCAGAAAATTCCCAGGTTCTACCTACATATTTTATTTCGAGACGGGGCATTCAAATTTAGGTTACCCCACATCCATAATTTTTGTACGGGACTCTGAATAATAATGAAAAACCCCACTTAACCTAACTTTATTTAACAGATAGAATTTATATGAAGCTCCCGACGTGATTCTGATTAGTTTTTATATAAACTCAAAAGAAGCTGGTTGAACTAATTTTGTATGGAATTAAAACTGGACGTTGTAATGTCCACAAATCTGTGATTTTATTGTGTGCGGCTGTTGAGGAAGCCTCCAATTGTGTGAACCGCTTTATGTTGCAGTGAACCAATAGATTTTACGTTTGTGTTTTTTTAATTTAACTATTTATAATGAAATTCGTTTTTATTTGGGTTCCTCGGGTTATGTGTCAAAATAAAAGTAGTTAATTAATAAAGACATTGTACACAATTAGGCCACTTTACTTTTTAATTATTTTTGGAAAACTTGCTTGATTTCAGTGTTATTTTACGTGAACATAACTGTCGGCTTTTGGGTGATTGAAGTATGAGTCAACTCGAGGACATTTTAAGGAAATAACTCAAAATATTGGGAATTATTTTGACATAATTATTTGTTTTTGAAAAACATCTTGTCTTGGCCCAGTCATGAGTGAGTTACCTATGTAAACACCATTTTAATATTAGGTAAACATAGTAGGTAAGGTCAACATTTCAGTATAGATATTGGACAAATATTCTTGTACTACTTTATCATTTCCTTATTGATGCACTTTAAAAAGGTGAGTCATTTGTAAACCTATTATAGAGGACGTTAAAATTAACTTTTCAGCTCTACTCCACAATTTCGGATTGATGTCTCATTTTGTTACTATTGTTTGTTTTAAGATTACTAACAGGTACCAAAATTATTTCTAAAGTCGTGTCCTAGAATCCCTAAATTCTTTCAATGAAATATTAAGATATTTTGACATCAATAAAAACTGCTTTTATTGTCAGTACATAACTTAAAATAATAATGAATATTAAAAGCAGATTCTTTTGCCACTGAAGTGCAATAACTGAAAAGCGAATGCATTTGCAAGAAAAAAGGAAAATTGGTATAGGTATTTTATTTTATAGAAAATATTGTCCACCCTGTAGCAATTAAATGGAATCACATACATTGATAATTATCGCCAATTTCACAAAACTGCATTTATCTACTGAGGAAATAAAACTAGCATAGATCCTAATCAGTCACAATATTGTCCGAATAAATGTAATTATGGTGTTAATTTGTAAAAGTACATAATATACAAGTAGGTCAGTACTTGTTTTTCATGCAACCTAGTTTATATTCAAAATAAGTAGGTTAGTTTAGCCTGTCGTAAATATTTTATCTATTTAGCTCTGTGTAGTAAAATACAATATATTTTTTTATTTATACTGTTATCCCGTATAGAAAATATTAATTAATAATTATTAATTAATACTTATGACTATTCGGTACGCATTGTTTTTGGTAGTTAATCAAAAACAGTCGGCACAATACATCAGCCTCCTTCGACCAGGGAGAAGCCATGAATTTATCATCCGACTTCAAATGAAAATTGTCTATCCAATACCATGTTTGTACACCGTATATCCTCACTAAAATAATAATCACTCTATCGCTCTAAGGTTTGCTGTTAGAAAACCCAATTCTGGGTTAAGCTCGCCTTTGTACATAACTTACCCTTATGTGAAGTGTTATTTTAATTATATGTGTGTACAATAAAGAGTAAGAATAAGAATGTCCAGTACTTATTAATACGTGTCCCCAGTATAACGGCTATTTTACCTTTTTTGAGGTTGGAGATCAACAAATGAGTCCACCCATTTTGGTTGGAGTGGAAGAGACTCTCAGACTCGTTGACAAATCCCACCCTATTCCTTCAATTGTCCTTGACCTCAGAAACCTCGTGGGACATACCCACAACTTAAAATGTTCCCGTAATATTATTTTATTTGCTTACATCTTGCATAACACCGTCCAAATCACAGTATCATTCTTTTTTGTGAGCAGCATGTCGCCATAAAAACAATTTGATGGGACCCTGACCAGTAATTAGGGTATTATTTATTGTGAAAAATCCCTTCGTTTCGTACTTAATTTAAACAAGAGTTTTTAGCGTTTAAATTAGCCTCGTAATGTGTTATTTGGCTCGATTTGTTAAGTTTTTTTTTTGTTTTGTCGTTGCGTTGGAAATCTTTTTTTTAATGAAATTAATGATATTTTTTCACGGTCTCTTTGTTATTCCGTTTATAACGTGATGCTTAATTTTTTTTTATTGCTTTTAATAATGAATTATGATATTGCGATCGATCGAATATTTTCTTTTTGGTATTGGTTCTAGGACATGCCGGTTTCCTCACGATGTTTTCCGTCACCGTTTTGAGAGCAGTGGTGATGAAATAAATTACACAAAGTAATGCGCCTGGCGGGGTTCGAACCCACGACCTACATTCGTAAGTCGGGAACGATACCACTGGGCCACCATTGCTTTGATGGTGCATAACGACATTTAATTTGTTTGAGGATAATTTCGGTGGACATTAAATTAAGAATATCATTGATTTGCTTCTTTAAACGTTTTTTTCTATAAATGCGATTGGTATTATGCAAGGAGAATAAAAAAGAAAAAAAAACTCACTAAAGTGACAATGAATAGGTACTTAATTGGGATAGAAAAGACGCCTCAAAAATGGTGTCATTGTCCCATCTAATTCCCAAAGACGTTTCAATTAGCTAAGCTTATAAGATAGTATAAGCTCTATAGATAAGACAAGAAAATTAGGATGTTTTCTAAACATGGAGCTTTCGAGGCTCAACCCTTAATAAAAATTCATTAAAAAATCGACCTTTTCTTCCTAGCCCGACCATGCATCGAACCCTTTAACAATATTTAAAAAACCCCTTCGCTATCTTTACAACACACATAAATACTCCTCAATAAACCTTTAGGCCTCTTTCAATAAAATTAAGACATTTTAATTATTCGCCCCTATTTTGTACATAAGCTAATTACGGACAGACGGTGGTCTTTTCAAATTAAGCTGTTAATTGAGAAGGCACTTCAGATGCTATTGGTGCTATAAAGGCATAAAAACGACTGCCTACTTGAGCGTCCGTGAATAAAATGAGCCTTAAATAGAGGCACTTAATTGATTTGCAATTAAATTTTAGAACCGGGTTTTTTTGTTACAGTTTTTTTTTTGTATTTTCAGGGTATTTTTAGAATCCGGGATTGGAGGCTTTACCGAAAAAGAGATTTATTATACAATGGTAGTACATATTAAAAGTACTCGGTATTTTAGTTTGAAATACCGAAAATTCATCTCGGATTTTAGGAATAATGGTATAAATGTAAAATTACATGTTTAAATTAAAGATCAACTCACACAATTTTTGTGCTATTTTATCTAATAATTTCTGAAAATGTCTGGTCGGTGGATTATATTATGGAA
The DNA here is from genome assembly GCA_036375495.1 of Agrotis segetum. Taxonomy (NCBI): domain Eukaryota; kingdom Metazoa; phylum Arthropoda; class Insecta; order Lepidoptera; family Noctuidae; genus Agrotis; species Agrotis segetum. The sequence continues at coordinate 40,545 of JAQSVV010000646.1, forward strand.
ATTGATGACTTTTGAAACTAAATATTAGTACTTGAATAACATGTATTTTTACATAATTTTGTGAAATTTACTTCATCACCACTGCTCTCAAAAGGTGAAGGAAAACATCGTGAGGAAACCGGCATGTCCTAAAACCAAAAATTAGAAGACATGTGACATTTACCAACCAGCACTGGGCCCGCGTGGTGGATTATGGCCCACTCCCTCTCACAGAGAGGAGGCCTGTGTCCCAGCAGTGGGAACATTATAGGCTGATGATGATGACATAATTTTTGATTTGTGTACTGAATTAAGGTACCTACCAAAACTTCATCTATTTTAGTAAATTACAACAAAACTGTCATCAAAAGAAAGAGTCTGATTGTAGTCCTAGCTAATGACATGCTCACACCATGTCGGAACTATTCTAAGCGCCCAAAGGCGGCGTTAAGCACTCCAAATCTTAAGAAAACACCAGAGAAGGGTTGACAGGAAACTTCCCGGAAATTCAACAAGTTCAATACGTCAATTACTTAGAGATAAGGTTTGAGAGACAAACGTAGACACACGAGCGTCTGTCATCAAACATTAGTGTTTGCGCTCAAACAGTTGATAAGATAACCTTTAGCTAACGCCGACACAATGCTTCGACGTGTCAATATTTGTTGTGTGAATACCTTTCGGCCTAGCGCGTGCTAGCGGGGCGGGTGTTACACCGTAGTGGACGTTGGCGCTAATGTGTGTTCGTTACGAATGTTTATTCGGATAAAACTGGTTACTTTTAAAGGAAAGAACTAAAGGCGCTCTCTCACCGCCAGCATTCACCTGTAATGTAACGTTACAGATTCGAACATTCGAAGACAATAGATCATCAAATTGCGCACTTTTATGTTACATTACAGCTGAATGCTCTTGGTGAGGGAGCGCCTTAAATCTAAAAATATATGCCATGCTTCTTTCCAATAAACTATGATTCATTTTGAGTGTATATTTTTTTTGGTTCAGTGTTGTTACATTGTTTAACTGTTTTTTTTATTTCTGAAGAAAATAGACCACGGAACTGTTATTAAATTCTTTTATAGCATTACAGATAATATTAACTAGATGGAAACATAGTTATTATCGCGAAAATTTTATTTTTATTGCACTAACATACAAACAAGGATTTATGGTAACTCTCGGCAACTGCTGTGGCTATTTCCATACGTTGCTTCAGTCAAATTGCAATGGTCGTCTTGAGAAAAATCAATCAAAGCAAATAGTATCCAACTACTGAATACAACCGTACTACATGAAAACACGGTGTTACCAGACTCTGAAAACAAACATTTGTTACGATTGAGTTCTTAAAATATTTTAATGTTCACTTCGGTGTAACAGGCAGTCCAGTTAATGCACAAACGAGGCACTTAAGATTGTAACGGATGTCAAAGATAATAGAATTTAATTTTGAATGAAGTGTGAACTTTAGTTAAATGATGAATCTTGTATGAGGAGATAATGCGAAACGTTCCTTTTTATGTAATGTAATTACGTTTGAGGAAAAACTGTATGAGCCAACTAGATGATTTGTTCTTGTTCTTATGAAATAGGTTCTTTTAATTAGATGGTTATTTTTTAGAGCAAAGAAGCTTGAACATCAATCAAAATAATAGGCGTTTGTTTATAGGGGCTGACACTACTTTAGGCACAAACCCAGACGGCGCGACTACTTCAAGCTTCATACAGATAATCCCAATAAGACTGCTCGAACTGGGAATCAAACACATGCTCAAGTCCGATATTTGTGACTACTAGGCTAACCAGATAGTGAAAAACACTATCGATTTTAAACATATTGCAGTTAAACATTAAATCAATTATTTTGGTAACTCCAAACTTCTAGTCCTTTCTTGCTTCACGCCAATGATTAGTTTAGCTCAAAATTGTAACTTGAACAATACTATTTTGACACCTGTTTATTGAGTATTAATACTTGTAAAGGCAGTTTCAGATTAATAAATATCCATAATTTCAACACGATGTTAAGCTGTTAACACATCAATAATGTAGGCAATAATATTGCGTGTAGTGTTGCCAATTTAACTTAGCATACAACCGGAGGGAAATTAATGGGGCTATTGAGAGTTTAAGCTCATGGCTAAATAATTTCACGCGCACCGATTCATCTTCAGTCATCTACAAGGATATGTCTTATTTGTAATATCTTTTTGCTTTACCTTCTGCAGAAGCCCGAAGCAGTCCTGCCAGAAGAGGTGGGAAGCATGAGAGAGAAGAATAGTGTTCCGCATCTGGCTGTTTGTAAACTGAAATGTTTTAAACGCATCCACGACACAGCAGAAATTAAAAGAGTTGGAGAAAAAAACAAGACCTTTAAACAAAGACAAATTAAATGACAATCGGTACTAGGAAACCATGAAACCTTTGCAGTTACAGACATGCCCTTAAAGCCAAGAGAATTTGCGCTCGCCTATTCTGTGGCCATCGCATCGCCCATCTATCAGCCGCTAGGTTAGGGTTACCAACAATCCCGGAACTAAGGCGTCTAAAAGATAAATGTGGGAACTCCTGCCGAGTTTCATTCAATTGTTAGTACGGTAATTTGAAACCTGCTATTGGTAACACTAAACCAGCAATATAACAAAATCAACAAGGTAACGTAGGCCGATAGCAAATTGCAAAGTAGCAGTTTTGCAACCACAACGGATTGGCGTAAGAATTGTATTATAATTCACGAATAATCGACCGTCTGTAAGTAAATAGTCGTGTAAAACATGCTTACCAATTGTTAGCACAAATCGATTTATTTCGTAAAGTTATAGTGGTTGCTTTTAGTGTTGAATCGATTTTAGAAAATTTATGGAAATTATTTGAATGAATATCTACTCATAATGAGGTTTCAGACCTGTCTGTAGGATGAAACTATATACTTATACTCACACCAAAAATTTCACCAGGATCAATGGTTGTTGATAATAAATAATCTGTGTCTCAGCTTTCAAGATCAGAAAATTAAACGGTTTCGGAATTTACATAGTAGCAGCCTTAGTCTTAATAATAAACTATATTTGGTCTTCAGTAGATACTAGTTTTTTTTTTATTGAGACACTTGCCACACAATTTTTTTGGATATAGAGGTGACCACCAGAAAAGCGGTAATGAAGTTCTACGAATTCCCGCACAATAAAAACAATTTTGGATCTCGCAATGGGGAGGAGTAGGAAAATATAATGTTCACGTTATTTCTAGATAGACAACGAAACAAGACCTTATGAAAGGAAATTTAGAATTGGGTTAATCCCTGATCAGGATAATGATATATTGAAGTAATAAAATCTGAACTAATCCATGGTACTGAATGAAAAATTATACGTTGAAAGAGTTGTAACCATTTATTTCCTCCCATTTTTTCTTCTTACTTAACAGTTCCAAGACATTAGCAGGTCATCCATCAAGCTCATAACAATCATCTAACATGAACATCTAGTACTCATTGTAACATTTCAATGGCAGCTCGTTAGTACCTAGTTGACCCTATGAAGATTCCTAGCATTGCCTCGCAATATTTACCGCCATTAGAATTTGTAATTGCTATGTGTGGTGCCTTACGTTTTCTTACAGTTGTGGTCTGTGATAAACTCACACAGTGCGTTGGCATGTGTAATCTATAAAGTATGAATGCATTTAGTAATGCATGGTATTCTAATAGTAGGTAATGTTGCAGCTTAACTATTAAATGTCGTTGGAATCTTTTCCCTTAGCAGTTTTGTCGTAATTGAACTACAGTTTGATTTGTTTATTATTCAATTTTGTGTCCCGTTGCTAACCAAAGGTCTCACATTTGTCTATTTTGTGTCTTAAACAATTTTCTGTCACTTCTGTTTCATATACTTAAGTAGAAGTGATATCACTTCCATGTCATGGACGTTCTTATTGGTGCTGATCAAAATTGACATGTTTCAGCAAGTCAACAAAATTGTCATTGTAGAATAAACCAACTATTAATTAAAAATCATGTTTAAAGAAGAAGTTCTATGAGGAGCTCGTGACTAAATTATAACAACCACACAGGCTGATCTTACGGCTTAAGCCGAGCTTGCCGAGGTCGGTCTGTGGTTGGGTGAACATCTGTCATAGCGAGTTTCCTCCGATCCTCGGAAAGCACAAAAAGCCGTTGATCCCGGCTGTCATTTGTACATAAATTTGATAATCATTACTGTTAGTCAGAAGTTCTAAAGTCTGACAACCAGTCTTACCACGGGGTATCGTATTACCCAGTTAAGGGTTGTGGTGGTCCGATAGGCAGTCGACCCATGGAAAATACTGATATTCAGCTTTATCTGATTCGACTGGAAGTCGATCCCAATATAGCTGGGAAAAGGCTACGCAGATGATGAAAGTAGATGTTCTATGTTAGGAATTCTCTCTCTTCCTGTCCGTGTGCCGTTCTATTAAAATTTGTGGTCGGCAGAACACGTTGTCTTTTGTCATTCTTTCCTGTCAGACGTCACATTATAATTGACTTCTTATTCTTACTTCACACATCCCATTCATCTACTTATAAACATACTGACCTGTTGGTTTAGTAGTTAGCGACCCTGACTGCTATGCCGGAGGTCGTGGGTTCGATTCCCACCCAGGACAAATGTTTGTGTGATGAGCACGATCATTTGTTCCGTGTCTGGGTGTAATTTATCTATATATGTATGTATTTAGAAATATATAAGTATGTTTATCAGTTGTCTAGTACCCATAACACAAGCTCTGCTTAGCTTGGGACTAGATGGCGTTGTGTGATAGTTGTGAGATATTATTATTCTTATTTTATTATCTTTGGTCTGCTCTTCCTATACCTCTCCATCTATCTTCGGTAAATACGACATCTTGAAACCTTATGTCTAAATTTTAAAGTCATTGACTACCAAAGTTCATGTCTCGGCACATAAAAAATTACACACGTTTAAAACGTTGTATCCATGGTCATAGACGATGGCTAGTCAATTGCCTCTGCCTACGCATTATAGCGGTCGTCACACCCGAAATATTACCTGTTTGTTTCAAGTAAGGTGTGGTCTTTGGATGCCTACATCATTTTAGTATAGACCTGTAATCAAGGAGTGCTAAACATTAGGTCTCCCATCGCAGGATACAGAGTAGTCTAGCTAGATGACTTTGTGTTGTACCTACGGTTTTAAGAAATTTAGCTTTCTGTCTGAGTTTATTGTTTATTGGCAAGAACTGACTAGACTAGACTGTCTTCAGGTATAATGACGAACTATGATTCTAATTAATAAGCATCAAATTAATCATTATGTTGCAGACCTTATCATCTTTTGATCTGGAGTGAAAAGCCTATTTTTGTATACAAAACTGCTAAGATTTTACTTTGTTTTCAAGTTCTGCACGTAAGTATCGTTGGTAGTCTTAATGTGTTGTTAATTGCTGGATTCAGCAAAATTCCTTTTACTTTAATATTTTTTTCGTGACAGGACTCGATGGCGCCATCTGTGAATAAAAGATACTCTTTAATTAGTCATGCATGAAGTTATTATTTTTCTATTAGCTGAACAGTGTCAAAGATCCTAAGTAAAGACCTAAGTAAGTACTTCCAATTACTTGAGGACTGAGGTATAAGTAGGCATAGATATTTTGGTACCCATTGCTTTATTAAAATGTTTGTCTACTTTTGCGTTGTTAATGTCTGTAAAAAATATCATTCAAGAATTCATAAATTATTCATAAAAAAATCTCTTGAAGCCAATATTGATTGGTCAAATCAAAATGCAAATCTCAAAATTGCAGGATCTCAATTGCCACGACAAGAAAATCCCGTTTCTGATTCAGCTGTCGTTTACACAGTTTATCTAATTGTATTTAATGGTGGCAAATTACTACAGCAATTTATACTTAAAGCTAGAAACAAAGAATTCTCCTTGCACATCGCGGGAACCGTACATTTAATAGAACGATTACCCGTACTTCACATAAAAGAGCATTGAGCACCTCAATTGAATTGCATTCTTCAGCCGCGGCGGGCTTGAATGCGCGTACGCATGGATACTTCCCTCCCTCCACCAATCGCTGCGTCGCTTGGGAGGGATTGGGCGGAGTCTCGCTGACCACTCCCACCGCCTTCTACCACAGTATTAAGTATTGAGTTACAGATAATAGAGATCGGATGTTTTACTGTTTCTGTTTTGTTTTTATTAAGGGATTTCATTGAAAACGGAAATTTAAAGATAAGGTCTCAATAGCCGTAAAGGTGCCTTTGTAAGGTCGAAGTCAGTTAAATCGTATCAAATGTCTTTCACGTCAACATTGTTAATGTCCTCACTAAAGTGATTGGGTGGATTGTGAAGACATGAGTTTTCCAATTAGGTAGATGACCTCCTTGGGATTGGTGTCTTGTTACAAAAAAATGTAATGTCTTTATAAAATAATTATAGGTGTGGTTGGTGGACTGATAACTTATAGGTACTTATTTTTAATAAGGATACACTCAATTTAGTAAACTCTTTAGTAGGTATGCTGTACTACAACATTCCTAGTAACCATGCTTTAAGCTTATCGTGAAGCTCAGACAGTTATTGCAAAAGTATATCTCAATATTTTATTGCATTATGCACCTGTTTGCCTAAAAGTTATGTAATAAATAAAGATTTGAGAAAATAGGTAAAATGTAAAAAACAATCTTGCCAATTCAAGTATGTTCAGTACCAAATTACAATGATTCTTACGTAACTTATTAATTGAACTACTTTAAAAAATCTCTATTAAAAAACATACACAATCATGAAACTCCACAACACAGTTCATGCACATCGTGTGCGGGCACTATCTAGCGAGCTATCATGACGATGTCGTTACTGTCAGCTGCGACACGATAGCACACACTGACAGTGATCAGCTAGCTCAGATACGACAGTTCATTAGTAGTGGTATATTTCTGTGTTTGATACAATAACTTATAAACCATCCGTAACTCATCCGTAAGTAACTTATTAATCGCACTACTGTAAAAAAACTCTATTTAAAACATACACAATACACAAACTAATCAATCATGAAGCTCCACAACACAGTTCATGCACATCGTGTTCGGGCACTATCTAGCGAGTTATCATGACGACGTTGTTACTGTCAGCTGCGACACGATAGCACATACTGACAGTGATTAGTCAGCGGAGATAATAACAGATCATCAATAGTGCCATACTTTTATGTATGATACAATATACAGTTCATGATCATCGTGAGCGGGCACTATCTAACGATGACTGTCAGCTACGACACGATAGCACATACTGACAGTGCTGACCACTGTCAGTATGTCAGCGGAGATAATAACAGTTCATCAATAGTGCCATACTTTTATGTATGATACAATATACAGTTCATGATTATCGTGAGCGGGCACTATCTAACGATGACTGTCAGCTACGCTACGACACAATAGCACATACTGATAGTGCTGATCACTGTCAGTATGTCAGCGGAGTATTAATAACAGTTCATCAATAGTGCCATACTACGTCTTTATGGTCTAGCATTTCTTTTATCTTCACCAAGAATTTAGAGTTAATAATCTTTATTATACAATGCATACGTTAAACTATAATTAAGGTGAATGTATTAAATGCATCAATAAATATTTTAATTTTATATTTTTCTATCTCTATATTAATTCTCAATACTTACACCCTAAAACCTTCATAGATACACAGTCATATTATTGAAACAATTATACATTACGTTCTTCTTTTCATAGGCAAAAATCCTCAGTACCATGTCCTTTCTGTATTTTTCATACTCTTTACGCATACTCGGCACTTAACGTTGAAGCTTGAACACAAATGCGGTTTGCAATCACAATTGTCACCGTTAATTCGCATACTTGCGATAACATGTCGCTTGTACCTCTGCTATTAAAATAAATAAAATTACATACATTTAAATGCTTACCTAAATCACGTGGTGCATGGGCCACTCTGAGATACTTAAAATGGAATATGAACATTGGAACTCAGGAATACAACTCAAAATTGAATGAGACATGATCACATGGTTGCTGTTGTTTTTACATTTTCTTTTTAAATTATTATTTAAGTACTGTGAGCTATTTCTAAGTTCTTTAGTGACGTACTCATTGAATTTCTTTAAAGAAGTTGTTAATCAGGAAACTTATCAATCGAATAATTTATTATCTTGCAGATAAATGTATAATTTATTCATTTCAAGATTGTATTTTATCCACTTACCCTTTTAACCTCGTCTATTAACAGGCCTTTAAGTGCTTAAGCCGTACCTTGTTTACTTGAATTAGTTGCAAATTCCTGAGTCATAGCCTTGAACTGGGCATTTACAACCTGTGGGTGCACTTTCTATGATCAACTTGAGGAACGAGAAAATCATATTCAACGGTAAGTAATAGCGTAGCTAATAGTTTCCATTTGTTATTTTCTCAACAGCATTTAATATTTACATAAGTACTTGGAACATCTTAATTACCCATCTAGCGTCTGACTGATGACAACATAATATCTTGTGAATGCAGAAGAAAATGAGTCTGATATAAAAACGAAAGAGTCCTCGAAAAGCAATGTTTCCATAACGAAAAGGTCCCTTCGAAATGGAGACAAACACCAAACGAAACCGTGTTTAAAAATACGAAACGTCGGGAACTCACGTACACTCACCATTGTCAAAACACCTTATATAATTTCACACCGACATTTTTTTGTATTCGTATTTTTGCAGCGTGTGTGTGGTCGCGAATAAAAACGGCGACTAAATACGGGATAATGCGCACTCGAAACGGCAAAAGCAAATATTTTTCAAACACCTCTGAGTTGAGCATAATCCTTTGTGACAGTGTAATTTCGGTATCGTTGACAATACTCGAAAAAAAAAGAATGGCAGGAGACAGAACTTTGTTTAACTCAGCGGGATTTCCGATCACTATGTAATTTGTGAATAATTTACAGCTATAAAGGTAGGCGGAGACGCGGCGCATTATTATGTTGTCACCGTATTTAAGAAAGGTGCGCTTGCGTCGCGTTTGTTTTGTTGTTGTGCTCTTGATCTCTGACATTGTTTGTCCTTGTAATAGTTTCACTTTATTGTGGATGATAGTTATAAGGACATCACGGGCATTTGGGTTTATTTGTTTCAAAAAATATAGTTAGAGTTGATGCTTCCAATTATGATTATTATTTTGGGTATAATTGTAGTTTTGATATGGATTATAGTTTAAAAATTACCTAATACATTGTCTTTTCTTCTCTGTCCGCTATAATAATAGATACACATAACGATAAATGACTGAACAGGAAATAAGTAATGTCGAGAAGCAAGTTTAACATTTTGATATGTGAATTTGTAACGCCTATCAAAAAATCTAACTTCATTTCCAAATTAATATTCGTTTATCACTCCCGTCGTAATATTTCAGTCGAGTCGTGGTTAAAAGCCCTATTTAACATTTTGGAAACACAACACCAACATGTTTGTAATTAGAACGTACTCAAAATTGCTATAAAGCTTATTGCCTAAAGCTGTCTGACGTTAACCTCAGCCAATCTAAAATGCTCAAAATCCGCCACGAATCATTTCAAACTTCGTTCGAATCGATGTAATGACGTAATATATGACGGTTGGGGTTGGTAAAGAAACGAGATACGACGCTCCGGAACGCATACAATTTGTTACCTTTTTAACACGTCATCTATTCCCAAAAACTGACAAAAAAAGAAAGACATGTGGACCATTATAAACGTGTTTTGTGTTTAAGAAAAGAATCGAGCTTTATGTCATTTTGATACACTCTTAAGGGTCTTTGTGTGGGACTGAATCGAATAGTCTTTTTATTCGTGTGAATTGCGTTGCATCGATTTCGTGTTGAATTGAATTGAAGCGATTTTTCAAGCTCAGTAGTCGGCCTTTGTTGCTAATGGTTGCTTTTCGTCTTGCCTTTTACATTGACCTTTATAATTACTACTTTTACGTCTATTATACGGTACTACGCTTATTAGTCCATCTGTTGGATTAAAGAAAAAGGTTTACATTTAACAGCCTGGGTGCGAAATTAATCTTTATTTTTTGTTTTTCTCCAGATTTTTTTCACATCTTGATTTTGAGGCGAGAGACTGAGAATATTTTTTATGAAAAGCCTCTATACCACTTAACTGTATTTCTGTACTGTTTCCTCTCATTTTAGAAAAAATAGGCCCGTTAGTACTGAGGGTATAGTATATCTATCTGGCTCAATTGCAATGTTTCTTTAGCACTACAATTTTAATCACAGTCCACTGCTGGATAGAGACTTCTCCTAAGGCTGCTTGTCCATTGATGCGGAGCGAGCTGGAGGAGCGGAGACACGAGGAAATATAGGGTAATCAATAGGATTGTTGCACTGTTCATTTGCGCAGTTTTATCGAACGTATGTACGAAAATCGGCGCAGTTTCGGTTGGTGCAAGCCATCGGAGCAAGGATTAAAATCTATTCGATAAATCGTACACTGCGCAAACCGACTGCGTAGTCAGATCGCTACGATAAATCGTTGTCGTGTATACCGGGCGGGCTTAAATCTCCGCTCATAAGACACGGACAGGCAGCCTAAGTTTCGCTATGCTACATTATCATCCACCATATAAACCAGTTCAGCCCGGTACAGACTATAGCTGGGGGCGCCCCATCCTACACTAACCGATTTACAGTCTTCTCTTCAACTCATGTTTGCTCCATATGCCATCGATCCTTTGACAAACAGCTCCAGCTCGCCGCCACAGGTGTCAGCTTTAGCATGTCTACTGTACAAGCTATATTGTTAACCTCATTCCATCTCTAGATATTTGATTTTGAATCTTATAGCTTTAAGAAGTTTCCAGCAATTTTGAATTTGTTGACCAACCCGGTTCTTGTAGATATTCATCTTTCGAACACTATAAACTCAAGAGTAAATACCTAAAACGACACATACTTAGTGCTCGTAAAACATCTATCTAGCGTTATGATATTATCAGCACATACTACCAATGGAAGAAGTCCAAATTCATAAACTTTATCTAAATTATCGCAATATTTTTTTCCATATCATCCTTTTATTTTATCGTGGCAAAATCATCAAATAAGTCCACCCACCCAAGGTGAAATGGAAAGGACTGCCAGTTATTGTTCTGACTAAAATTATCAGTGATTAATTGATAGCCTTTATGTTCCAGGGTCACGGTACTTTGATACTTACTTTGGCTATGAATGTTAGAGGATATAATACGAGTATCTTCTAGCATCCATTGATAGTCAAAGTAATTATGATCATTGCTCACATTATGTGCCTAATGATATGTAAAGCCTTCTCTAAGTGTCGGCCTTTTGTTAGACATTATAATATCTCTTATTCATTCACAACACCTGATAAAGACTTCTCAACTCATGCGCATATTAATGTGACAAGTAACGCCATCTATTAATTTGATGCAGAACTTAATTCAAAATGTGAAATAGATAAAATTTTAATACACTGGTGCTAGGTGTTTAATAATAACAGCCGCTTAATTATGAAAATTCAAGGATAAGCAGCGCTTGCCAAGGTCGATCAGCGGATGAGTGAACATCCATTACATTATGTGCTAATAAAGAATACTGAGCCGTCGCTCATGGTTTTCATTAGTAGATCTTTGACACTCGTTACGAGTACCTAGAAGCCTAAAATTCTAACAACTATTCCAACTAATGCTTTAAGTATTTTTTTAAGTCAGATAGGTAGGCGTTCTATTTAAAAAAGTCGTCGTCAATGTAGTTGAAAACACTGGAAGATTATTTTGTCTGCTGACGGGTTGCAAATTGAGATATTCCACATACGGCGACTGGCACCTTGAGAAAAATTTTGATGAGAGCTGTATGTGGAGTTAAGGTGCCATTAATTAGCTCAGGTGCAATTTCAGCGGGTGCTCATTATAAGTCTATTTTTTTTCTTCCTGGTAAGTAATCTAACTCTGATGTTCCTAGTAATAGTACCACCTGCCATGAATGCTCGACGGAGTCCCGCTGAATGTGGTCAACCGCTGCAAGTTCAATAAAGTATGTAGTTGATGATATTATTATGTCATGCTTAAATCGTATCTACTGTATTTATTAATTACTCTACAGTTTCATTTAGAAAATGGTTTTCGGCTAGACATATAATTGGCTCAATAGAAAATGAGTATAATCATGGAATTTAGTACCAATCTTATTGCCTTTTGCAATAAGTACTACATAATAAAATAGTTAAAAAAATGACTTATCTTTGTGATGAATCTCCAGATACGAACAAGATATTTTGTTGATCCCATTAACAATTTCACTCCAGACTCCTTTTTTTAAATTTTTAGCATCAGCCTCTCTTATTTAAGCTATCATATTTGGGACAAACCCACCACACTATTCCCAAACCACTGCAACTTCTGAAGCCAGAATCAACAGTGGCAACCACCAGAAAAGCGCCGAGACAATGAAGCTCGACGGTCGACGATTGATCATATTTAACTTACTGGTCTGTGTTGTTATAAAACTTTTACTTAAAACTAGTTTAATTAACTACTTTTATATCAGGCCTACTCTTGGGCCACAGCCTCCCCGAAGATCTTCCAAGATATTTTAATGATTCACGCCAACACAAACCAGGCTGTTCCACCAGGTAACATCTTGATACATCCAGTAACGAGGCACTCGCCACAGTTAGGCCCTTTTTCTGCATGCCTCGGCGTTGCCTTCATGACAGGTTATTAGGGTAATGTTTTTTTTTTTTTTTTGCAGAATTACGACTGTAACTTTGAGGTAGGTAAAACATATTTATATAAATATATATAATATGTATATATATATACATACAATTACAGTGAATAGAGTAGGCCCTATTTTATTGATTGTAATACCTACTCAGTAGGGCTCATTTTAAACTTCTTAAGTGTGAGTAGCCTCCTTATTAACATGGATTCAAATCGAAGGTCCCCAGATTTACCAACATGATTACCCAAAATAAACCACAAAACAAAAACTACTGAATCATTTCTAAGAATCTTTTGGAAAAAGTCATCAAAATTATTCATTTATTTCTGAGAAGCAGAAAACAGGTAGTCCGAAGTTTATTACAAGCTTCTAATTTAGCGACGGTAAGGAGAATTATTAAGAACACTGTAATTTTATACCTATGACAGGATTGTAGACTTTGAAACATACGGAGGACCCTTGTGAAGTCCGGAAATACATTTGAACTGAGGTAGGTGTGAATCAGCTACCCTGCTAGACTCTCATTGCTGTGATACAAAAGTTCCCATTAAAAAGACTCTTCAGAAGAAAATTCAGTTGAATTATGAGGACAATGTGATGAAGAAAGTTTTTAGGATGAATGTGGATTGTGAATCTGGATAGCTATAAGAGGAGAGGGTTACCAGAGAATCGACGGATAGTCATTGTGAAGTATGAATTATGGTTCGAAAGGAGGTAAGTGATGAGATGGCTAATCATAGAGAAGTACAGGACAAGAAGACATGCCCAAAATTTATTGGTGATGGTGCGATCAATATCTTAACTGTTTACCAGCTACCTGTAGTGGTGGCTTACAGTGGCGGTCGTAGGGCCGCCTGACTTGAGTTCACCATCGTGCCGAAGTCCGACGCCAAACTTTTTACTGTGTTCCATCGGTGCACAGGAGTTACAGTTCTTCCTAGGTGAGCATTTCATCTTAGACCTCATTTTTGCTTCAGAGCTAGATTGATGCCGAGAGCAAACTAATAAAAATTGGGTCAAGGGACTACTGATAATGCCAAATAATAATATTGATTTTCAAATTCATCAATTTAATTACAATACTACATAAACTAAACAAGATCTTGGATAATACAAGTTTTGAGACAGAATCAGAATAACATTCGTTCTTCGAGATCCCAAAATACAGGAAGACATAACTTTACACAATCCTCATATACATAAATCATTTTTACATAAACATTAAGGTGGACGGAATGCACAAATTGACTTAGCTATAATTTATATTTACAAACACAAAATGAGATCAGAAAATTTACAAGAAATAAAGACAAACATAGTTAAACTAAATAATACTAAAACCCAAACATTGTAAGGATATTGCAAGAATTTATTTCTACACAAAAATGCCACTACCAAACTCAGATTTAACGTAAAATCTACTAACACTCCTCTAGACGAAGAAAAACACTACAAACATTGAACATTGAATTTGGAACATACTTAGATGAACTCAGTTTACAACTAAATGCAATATCTCCTTTGACAACAATTATTCTCCTAGATATATTAGGCACTCGTGACATGAGTCAAACAGTAAACTAAACCTTAATACTAAAAGGCACCGTTTTAGGAGTAAAAATCAGTCTTTTTGCATTTGCCACTATTTACATAACTTGCTAATTCTCATCTTCTGTATCTAAGCTGTCGATAGGAAAGTTTGGATTTAGTAATGGACTTTTTCCATTACTGCCACTCGGAGATGTGTTGACTGATGATATTCCAACAAGGTTGTGTGTCAAACTGTGTCGTCTTAAGTCACAGTTTCTTCTAAACACTTTCCCACAAGACGAGCAGTTGTACGGCTTTATGTCTGTGTGTGTCAATAAATGCGTCTTGAGATTCGACCTTTGGTTGAAACTTCTGCTGCAGACAGGACACTTGTGAGGAGATTCTTCCATGTGTAGAATTTTGTGGACTGCTAACGTTCTGGATTGACAGAAACCTTTGCCACATTCAAGGCATTTGAACGGCTTTTCCTTCGAATGGATGTACCTGTAAGAAGGATTTGTTGTTAAAACTATTTTGTCTTTTAAACATTTCATGTGCAAGGTAATACAAACGAGTAATAGTTTTCACTACGTAAAACTCAACATAAACCGATGTAGCGTATGAAAGACTACCATGCTTGATGTTCTGTTAATGTTCTTTGAAAACATCAGTTTATTTTGCTCGAAAGCAGTAAATTTCGCAACAAAGTTGCTAGAAAGACTATGTTACAGGCTTGAGGCTACTTTTACTTATTGTTCCTGAACTGTAGACATTAAATACTAAGGTGAACTAAGTACTACGATTGTAAATCTATCTAACAGACTATTAATGTTAGTTTAGTTAATTTATTACAGAGGAAGCAAGGAGTTACTGACGTCACACTAACTGTAGACATGTTTAGGAATAATTATGACAACTTTAATCGGCAAAGAAAGAAGTGTTACAATATTTGTGATGATAAATGTAAATAATTTTCTGTGCAAATGTCCAGCTCAGTTTTGCTCCTTCATCTAAATGATGTACTCGTGTATCTAAAGCATGTTGTGGAGAGCAGTTGAGCTCAATAAATCCATCATGTTTGTAGGCGCCGAAACATTGGCTCTCGCGTGTTTTGCGCACCTTGTGGAAGCAGCCGGGAAGCAAACAAGAGCCCCAGGGTTATTGGTAATAAATTTCAGTTCTCTCTCAGCTTTAATTCCAATATCATTAATTTACACCCTTACGTTAAATTTGCAAAACATCATCCTTACAAACGAGGTGAATTTATTCAATCCCAAGACTTAAACATCCAAATTTATCCGTACAAAAAAGAATTTTTGAGAAACCATAAATTATTTATTATTGGATTTACACCCAGTAAACACAGCATATAATTACGTGGACGTAAGTTTTAATTATAATAAAACATATGGTTTATATTTCTCACAAATGTTGATAGCAACTGATTTCAAATTAAATTTACTATACAACGTATAATTAACACACCGAGTAACGTGTAATCAATAATAACGCAGCACGAGGGACCAGCGATCGACTGTACAATTCGAGAAAATTATCTCCGGATCGTATAAACAAACAGACTCGAGGCAAGAAAATTACGAGCCGTTCAACGAAACGTAATACATGTAATAATCGTTGGGATTAGTTACATCGGTGACGATAAAGCCGAGTTACAAGATGATGAATGAAATAATAATTTCAATATTAAAACACGCGATGATGATGGTGATTAAGACGGGCCGGGCGCGCGTGCAGTCGAGCATACCGTGACACCGGCGCGAGCGCCGCGTTAGGCCTAACTCGAACCAACGCGACAACTCTGATTAATTAAGCTCGCAATGCAGACCGATGGTCTATGAAATTCATGTTCTCCATACTAATTATTTATTGATACTAATGAAAATTAACAGTGCATGAATAAGAAAATTAGAACCGCAAAAATCGACGTTCAAATTACTAAACAACCTACAAATTAATTTAAGTCCATTATCCTTTCAATCTACACAAAAAAATATCTCAGCATCTCGAACATCGAAACTTGATTTTGTACCGCGGAGAATATTTACTGAGGTTTCTTATTTTTTTTTGTCATCCATATTAATCCTCACGTCAGGATCACCACGTGCTTTGTTAAAACCCGTCGAAGGCCCGCTCCGGTCCATTATAATGTATCGTGTCAACGGACATCGATTGAACATCGACAGGCCCAGCCGAGCCGGGCTCGGGTTAACCCTCCGGCGTCTACACGAAATTTATTTTATTGCCACAGAGATACGGTGATTTGGAAGGAAATCGCCGAGAGACAGGTGTAAAAATTCAACACCTTTGGTTCTTTTTGGGTGGGGATCTCGATGAGATAAGTGAAGAAATAGATTGAGAGCTGTTGTAACACTATTATCATATTTATTGTGTTCGAGATCCGTGATGTTTGGAATTCGAATGCTTGTAACGGTCACTAACATCTTATTCAAGTGTATTATAGATATACAGACGTTCTAAAAGGATAAATATTTTGATATGAAAAAAGATATGCCCAGAGATTTATATGGAATGCAAAGGAGTCGGGAAGAAAACAAAATGAAAAGCCAAAATTAAAACATCGTCTCTCGTGGGATTAGCGGCGGTTTTGTGAAATAATTTACGAGCGTGACGAAAGAGTTGTCGATACCATCTGCTCGGTCCATACTTAACCCTTTTTGTTTTAAAATATTTTTATTCGTTCCCCACCATTATTCAAAAGTTTCTCATAATGTTTCGCGTTGAAACCCGACGACCAAAATCTTTTATTGATATCGAAAAATGAGTATCGTGAACCTTAAAATGTTTCTCGACACGGTTATAAGATTGTTTTATCTTATTTGAGAGCTCCGCCACGGGGTACTTTTGTAGTAGAAGAGAGAAATGAACCTTAGTTTTATCTAAGACAAGCTTTAAAAAACTGCTTCAGAAATCAACAGGTGTTTGATTACAACATAAAAAGTTAAAGCCTAATGAAACATAAATCATGGATAAGATACGGTTAGATTTTATTGATTCATTAGTAGTTGTCGTTTCCATTAAGTGGAACCCCCTTGAAGACAGGTATAAATTCAAAGTTATGAGCTTGAAAACAGGACATTTAAAAAGAGAGGTTATACTACATTAGTCAAAGAGACTTCATTATCTTTAATACTTATTCATGATAGAAACTAAAACATCTAAATATTGTTTTTACCTGTGATCTCTGAGGTGGTCTTGCCGCCGGAAAGCTTTCCCGCAAATGTCACATGAGTATGGTCGTTCATCAGTATGTGTCCTTTCATGTATGAGTAGGTTGTATGACTTAGTGAATTGTCTGTTACAGAATTTGCAAATAAATTGTTTCTTCGTTCTAGGCCCGCTTCCTCCAGTTTTCTGTTTATTAGATACACTACTGCCTGTCGATGACGTCGAACTGTTTGTTGATTTTGATGAGTTTGAAGCTTGTGGAGATAGTGGGGCTTGTGAGGGACTTCCATTCATCTGTTGTTGATACATTGCATTCATGAGAAGACTGGGGTATCCATTGTCTAGATTTTGTGATGAACCATAACCGTAGCCTTTTGATGTTGATTCCAAGTGTTGTTCCAGTGTGAATTCGTCTTCATTATCTAAAAGGGCTAAGTCTTCTTCTACTTCTTCGGACAAGTCAACGTCTTCTGCCGCTATGGCATCAGACAAAGGGTACTCCTCGGGTGTCTTCGGTGAGAATTCTTTAGACGTTTCAGATGCATCTATTTCACTTATTTTTGCACTTGCCGTCGCTATCCTTAGAATATCTTGTTTAGACGATGAACTATTTTCTGATGTATTGGGCTGACTGGTGTTGTTTACCGACGACACAGATGTCAAACGTTGTAGAGTCAAATAAGATTCCAAAGCTTGTAAATTCAATGCGGCTGCAGCCGCGGAGTTTGACGGTAACAACGCCGCTTGTTGTAATGAGTTCATCATTGCATTTTGAAGAGATATTACTACTCCTTGTAGTGATCTTTGAAGCATGTTTTCTTGTAACAATGCAGCTGATGCAATCGATAAATTAATATTTGTAGATGGGGAAGAACTAGGACTCTTACTTGCATTTGTTTTCGTATCCGAATGCGGCGACGGTGGGTCAGCTGCCAACAAACCGTTCATGTCTGTTGTTGTCTTGGTATCCTGTATCTGCAAATTGTTTTTCAGCTTGATGATGGCGCTTTCCAATGAGTTTAACGTGGACTTGCTGGATCTCGACGAACTTTGTTCTTGCATTGTGAAACTTTGTCAATGTGGGGTCGATATCATCTGCAGACTTCCACTGATATTATGTGCACGTGTTGTGTGGGGGGCGCGGCGGGGGAGGTATCGCGTGCGCGTGCGCTGTCCGAAAGGCACGCTTCGTGGTGCGGCGTGCGAGGCGGCTGTGAGGCGCGGCGCGACTGAGCCGCCGGGCAGCCGGCGACCGCTCCGCCCCCACCTCGTCCCTCGCCTGTCTTCCCGCCTCACAAAAGCTCTCTATTTTAGGCAACTCTTTGTACGCAGTAATGGTCACCTCACGCTGCCCTAACGACAGACACGTCCATGAGAAAACGTTGCGCCAGATTTGTTGTAAGCCCTTTCAAGTGTAATGAGATTCTGAATGGAATCGTTCGGGCTATGGGAAAACAATGTGATGCAGCGATCGCTTCGCTTGTTTTGTCAGTGGGTCACGCGCATCGGTAAAGGGATAATTGAGTGAAGTGCTGTTCTATACGTTTCAGAAAAAAATCGTAACGAACAATTAGTAACTTATTTGTCATTTTAATAATATTGTGTCTAAACTTCTATGAGATGTTGTCATACAACATATAGACATTTTACACACTTGAATTAGCGCTAATTTCAAAGCAGCCTGTAAAATTAGACGGTCATTATTAAGATTTAATGTGTTAATAAGCATTTAAAATATAATAGCTTAGAATTACCATCGTAATTCATGGCGTCGAATTTATTGAACATCATTTTATTGTCACTTCGTCTAGTTTTATGATACCTCTATGAATTATGTGTAAGTCTAACTGGCTGAAACTATCATTGCTAAAATTATATTTATTATAAGGACCCATAAAATATTTATCAGAAATTAAAGCCTAATCGTATAATGAGGTACTAAATCTGTTTTAAGACCGAATTAAAGGTTTCGAAGTTTATGCTTGATGTTTAGAGCCATTAGTGGAATTAAGGACTTTTGTAATTAAAGATGCTTATATTTTTTTACTTTATCTCAAATTAATGTTTGACTTAAATACTTATAAGTCTTCTGCAATAAGGTTTCATTAAAAAGTGCACAAACGTTAAAGGGGTGAAGCGTAGTAATATAACATACACAATTGTATTAATTACTGAAATAAAATTGCACCAAAATGGGAGATCTTCTTTTTAATTTTCATTGTAAAATATAGAATCTATAGTATAACAGTATGTCAAAAAACTTCCATAAATTCCTTATGACATTAGCTGTTCTTTTCATAGAAGGGTTGTAATAATTTTGTTGATTTTTAAAATACGAGTATGTATTTATTTTTCAGAGAGGGATCTTAAGCCTAATATTAAACTACTAACTATCCCTTTAGTTGAATGAATAAAAATCTAAAGCTACCCATACCCAGACGCTCGACAGATAGAAAACATATACACAGTACCCTTAGCACGAATTTTCACTCTTTTACTTTCCAGTATTTACAGCGTTTCTTGTATGAAAATATGGAACAGCGCCTCTGGTGTGCGAAGAAGGAACTAATTTCTTACTTGAAAATGGACAATTTAAAATTGTCAAACTTCCAGTTTACTTTATGTCTCAAATACTAAAAACTCGTGCTAAGAGTACAGATTGCTCGGGAAGTCAAACTCAACTGCTTAAAAGCTGTCATTGCTAAGAAGCCACAGCTTGAAGCAGTCGATACGGACTAATTCAAGCAGCCTTTGTATAGGTGGCCTAAGGTCCGGTATCCACCAAAGCGGAGAGGAGAGGAGATGTGTTTGAATAACCAATCAGATATCAACTGAAGCTAACTGGAGAGGAGATGTGGACATCTGATTGGTTATTCAAACACATCTCCTCTCCTCTCCGCTTTGGTGTATACCGGGCTTGAGTCTTGCTGTCAAAATGGTTGGGCAACTTGGAAGCGGAAAGTGGGAAACATAGTGATGGGACCAATAGTAGACTGTCACATGCTTATCAAAATAACTTGATTTCAGTACCTACATTAGTAGTTGAAATACAACAGCAAGGCGTAGATGAGAATTGAATGCAAAACATTTCAATAATGTTGGCTTTACTTTTCTTAATAAACTTTTATTAATAAGACTGTGCCGCGCATAGCTGTGTTAAGGTCTCCTGTAATTGCTTCCAGGTTTTCCTACGCCTTCTCAAACCAGCCATTGTGCCAGTCGGGAATTTCTGAGCGTTTAATACCATCCTAATCTTAACCAATATAAAAATTATATTATACTAGCAGTTGCCAGCGGCTTCACCCGCTACAACTCGAAAATTATCCCACGGGTACATAAAATCGGGATAAAAACTATCCTATGTGTTCATCCAGGTTATAATCTTTGTACAAAATTTTAGCCAAATCTGTTAAGTGGTTTTTGCGTGAAAGAGTAACAAACATACCTACATACACACCTACATCCTCACAAACTTTCGCATTTATAACATTAGTAGGATTAATAATATAAATGCAAAAATTATTTTGTGAGTTTTAACATTTTTACGCTAAAACCTTTAAATGTATTTAGATGATTTTTGGTACAGAGATAGATAGAGATCCTTAAAACGGTAACAGGTTATCGTGAAATCGGGCAAAGCTGCTAGAAAAAGTTAGTTTCTTCTCTTAAGCCTAATGAGCAAATTATTAAGATTATGTTGCTCAATATGAAGTACGTTGCAAGAACTTAATGAAGTTGTAATTGCAATATTAATGAGTAATGTGCTAATAATATTACTAACCATGAACAAATTATTGTAATGTAGATATTTTATTATTACCAACTTATGTAACTAATATAAGGAACAATGAAACCGCTCCTTTGAGGCGCGCCGACGTAACTGTATTAAGATTTCTTGCAGTTAAGTTGGTTAACAGCACTTCTGAATACATTGTTTCAGTAAGTAATGTGACGGGGGATTTTAAAGTCAATGATATGTCGCCGGGGTTACATCATTAGCAATGCCAGCGATGTGACAGGACTTGGATAATTTTCTTCTTTTAAAATTGATAAGAAATAGTGAAGGATTGTGAGTGGTGTAAACCTTTTCTCTCTATAGATTTCGCTATTTAGGCTAATTCCATACGAATCATTGAGATACAGTCTGTCTTCGAAATTGAAATGTATCTTTGATTAGGACTAGATCTTTTTTTTCCAGTCTCGATGGAGCGATAGGAACTGTCAGACGACTTAACTGACTAAAAACCATCCTTCAGTAATTGCCCTTTGCGTTTCCTCTTATATCAGTCTCGAAAATATTAGAAGGCCATGACTTGGGCAAAAAAAATGAGTAATTTTTTTGCCAGTATGACGACGCTCCTGTTATAGGTATAATTTGCGAGCACCACGTTGATGAAATCCGGGCAAGATCAAGTAACAAAATAAAACTTTAGTTTTTGGATTTAAAACGTGTCCATAAGTCTTGGGTACAGCCAAATCCCGTATGCTGTCATACTTTTACGGACTAATAACTACCGGAGTTCCTTTAGATTGCAGATTTTGACAGCGTCATGAGTGTTTACCGAGCAGTGGTGGTGATAGTGGTGGTTTTCTGGGCAGTTGTGGCCGAGTGATGGTATCGGCCCCGACTTACGAGTTGTAGGTCGTGGGTTCGAACCCAGCCGGGTGCATTACTTTGTGTGATTTATTTCATCACCACTGCTCTCAAAACGGTGAAAGAAAACATGCCGGTTTGGCCTGTTCTAGAACCAAAAATTCGAAGACATGTGACATCCACCAACCCGCACCGGGCCCACGTGGTGGATTATGGCCCACTCCCTCTCACAGAGAGGAGGCCTGTGTCCTAGCAGTGGGAACATTTATAGGCCGACGATGATGTGTTTACCCCACTTGAAAGCATCTACGCTTGCAACCACATATTGATGCTAAATCTGTACCAGAGGCCGTAGTGACAGTTCCTACCCCACAAAATAAAGCTAAGGCACTATCTACACTTACAAATGTTACTAAACTCAGTCTTGTCTATCACTCCATTTGCTGTTGCATCAACGAACAATACTATCAAGGCATCGTCATGGGTACTGCTCAGAAACAAAGCCCCATGCTCCAATAGAGCGTTGCAATTGCAACAATTGACATGAGAAAATGGGAAGTACGGTTTATTGCAATAAAAGATTGGGATGTTCAAATACAGGTTTGTTCTTTGAAAAGTATTTGTGAGAGAGTATTAGAAGAAAGGTGGATAAAGGGATAATATCAAAGAGAGAACGAAGATGTCAGGGTAAACACAAAAACAAAATTGGGGTTAAGTAATGAAGGTGATAACAATGATACTCTTAATAGCAATCTATTAGTAGAAAACCACGCTAAAATGCAAAGTTTTACTGATGATATGTTGTTTTAAAATCTACAAAATTTTAAAACAACGTGTCTATTAAAAGGAAAAACTAGTCTCCTTTTCTTTATAACGATGATAAAAAATTAAGAAAAAATACTGGATTGATTTAAGTTAATTAATAAATAAAAATAACAATTCATTTTAGGATACCTAAATTAATAATTAAAATATACCTAAATTCTCTAGTGAGTTAGCAAACTTTGTCAAAATTTCAACTGCAGAAAATTTCCAACAGCAAAGACACTGTTTGATGACGCTGTTATTTCTCCTCTTCCTATGTTAATGACACAAGTCACAACGGAATCTCATGAAGATGTACCAGCATCCAAAGCACGAGATAATCCAGTTCACGACACGTGTCGTACTACGTACGTTAATTCGCGATAGCCCGAGCACGAGTCGGTTCTCACGCCGCTGCCGCCCGGGGGCAGAGCGCGCTCACGACTTACTGCAGATATAAAATTAATTTATCTATAAGTAATACGTCCACGTACTTAGATTATGAGACGGGAAATTTTTTGAGAGAACTTTACTTGTGTAGGCGGCTTTGGAGATTTGGAGGTTTTTTTTGTTCGAGAGACTGCCCATTAAGGTTGATAGGAGTGCCTATGGTAAAGCTAAGGATATAAAAATTATTAGTAGTACTTGTGCGTGTGATGAGGAAGGAATAAGAACAATGTGGTGAGGAAACTATGAATGTGGCTAAAACCAAAGATAGGTGAATTGTATGAAGTTACGCCAACCCCAAGCAAATTGGGATGAGGTAGGGATGATTAGCAGAACTTATGGATGTTATTTTATGATTTATTCTCTTACAACAGTTTTTTTACACAATCATTGCATAATTTTTTGCTTATTTTACCTTTAACAATTTAGTCGAACCATTTTCATGCAAAAAGTCTTTCTTGTTATCAGTCACATGCTCAAATCTTTATTTTTGGCTTTTCGTTTATTTGTGTACATTTACTTTTCCTTCAGCCTTGTAACTGCTAATATAAAGTTACTTTATCTAGTCTCTCTGACGTATCTAGTGCATTCATGTCGACTGTTAGTTTCCTTCACGAATAGATCTATACAATAAGTCATCATGTCCGTAGCCTTTTCTCAATTATATTGGGGTCAGCTTTCAGTTTAACAAGATGCTGCTGAATAACAATGCTCATCTGACTTCTACAACTCAGTTAGTTCCTCAGTACCGGGCAGTGGAGGCCCAAATAAGCGGACAAATGACTCATAATACCCCTTGATAGGGGTTGTCAGACTTGAAGGTAACGACTGTCAAAGATCTACCAATGACAGCCGCGACTCCGCGAGTAACAAGAAAATAGGCGTTATGTCGATACATTTATTAAATGAAAATATGTTACATGATAGTTTTATTATTGGTGCAATAAGAATCAAGGTTAAAAGCATACGAAGTTTAAAGGTGACGTGTCTGTATTTCACTGTAGAACGTTAGGAATAAGGGAAAGTTTTTGAACAGCTTAGCTATAACAAAACGAAGTGTAAACGATCTTTGAAATTTCAGTAGGATGAAAAAGGATGCTTAAAAAAATTTTTAGACTCAACGTCGGAAGAATTCAAATTCAACTCTCGTTTAGTTGTAACTTTCAAATACTTGTGTTATCATAATTTAAAGGTGTGAAGATGCGTATCTGTACCCCTTAATTACATCCACTCTGATGTTACTGATCTTGATATCTCAACTAATGTCGGGTCCAACAGACTCTCGCTTTCACTCACAAAATAATCTGACCCATTCTTCATACGTCATTATTAATTTGTATAACTCCCTACGAACTATACCGACTGTGACAGCTAGAAACCATAACAATTTTTCACCTTAAAATTTAATAGGAAAGCTAATACGGCCATAAACTTACTTACAAGCGGGACATTAGTCAATATCAATAACTTAATTTCCTACGCCATCAATCTTTAGATTGGACTGATATCAGGTTGAGTTTATCACAATTTTTATTACCGCATATGTCACTCCCACCGAAACTAAAACAATGTGGTCACACTAGTTTATATATTGTGTTGGTACTTTGGCTTTCTCCACGCTATCTCGTGATTTACCGACTCGCCAAACGTGTCTGGCACTTTTCGGTGGATTTTAGTTGAATTAGGTACTATCCATAAATTATTGCGATCGCTTTGGTCGCCCTATTTTGTAGGTTACTTAAGATGGCGGTAACTGTTTATTTTCTTTCCTTAATTGTAAATATAAAGTTGAGAAATATTTTATTGACCTTTTAATAACTTTAAATATTGCGTTTTGCTTAATATTTAATTATAAAAACTTAAAAAGACGATAAAGCATCTCTAACTTGATTATGTTGATATGAATTTAAAACATATTTTATTTCCAATCAGACACTTAAACGTGTTAATTAATGAATAAATTTTCTTCCAAATTACTGCTACTTTATGATGAAAACATTAATTTATGTCTGTGTTTTGAGTACTTATAGCACGATACATAAAATACTTTGGTCACATTGCCCGCAGAGGTACCAAGAACATGGAGCGGCTAATGGTGACCGAAAAGATAGAGGCCGAAGCCCAAAACGGTGGTCTGATCGAGTCTCGGAAGAACTCGACATGCCTATCAGCACTGCACTCCATCAGGCCACTGACCGCAACCGATGGAGAAAACTGATTGGTAAGTTGAAACGGAGTCTCGATTCTCAGCAGTGAGAGAACGATTGAGAAGAAGAGATAGCACGATATCGTCATAATGTATTTAGGTAATCATAGTTATGTCGTCATAGTGATACATTCGTCGATATCATTCGGATAAACTTCGGTTCAAATACCACAAACAGTCATTCTTCTATAGGTACATATTTATAAATAAAATCAGCGATGGGACCCGTTATAGAAATCATAACAGAAATGAAGCTAAATTACATTAGAGATGGGTCGACTGTGACTTTAGCCGGCTGGCCGATTAGGGTGCTCCCACATCTAACGACGCGGATTCGGATTTTTCCGTCGCCCTTTCTCTTTCTGTCGCTTAGAACTGCCATTTGCTAGACCGAGGCAGAAAGCATAGTGAGATCGCATGCGATGGAATCTTCAAGGCGGCCGCGTGCTATCGCATTGTCTCGGTCTAGTAAATGGCATTTCTAAGCGACAGAAAGAGAAAGGGCGACGGAAAAATCCGAATCCGCGTCGTTAGATGTGGGAGCACCCTTAGTCGGCCTAGCTGATACAAGTCGGCCGAGTTCAAGGGAGTTAGTCTACTCTGAGGACTTTATAAAATGTCCCGGATCGCACCCGCTGTTCATATTTCGGTTAGAATTAAGTTAAATGATTGTGTACCAGAGGAAGAAGCCGATTCATAATTAGGAAATTTTAATAAACTGTTAAGACTGATTTTAAGTGAAAATATACTTATTAATACAAATAACTGTTATATTTTTTATTTATTTATTAATACAACTAGCTGTTGCTCGCGACTTTGCTCGTCCCTCTCTCTCGTATATTTTATGACCGTCTCTAAGATTTCATACCCAAATTTTCAAGATATGGTAATCTGTTTTTACTCAAAAACGTAACAATACACTTTTTTGCATTTACCTATAATATTGATAAGTATAGGAAAAAATAATAAAATTTTGTGTTCGTCTACTACAAATATAGCCGACTAGTCGGCGAACCGAATAGACGGCACATCTCTGTGCCAACATGTTCTATGCCCTCATATGGTCTCATTGACACCATTACTCGCCGGTACTTAAAGGTAAAATATTATTAGGTCGCAGGTCGAGTCCCATATGTATAGGTCGTTATGATAACTGATGATGATAAAACAGCCAGAGTTTTGATTGAGTTAGACTGTAATGGTGAAGTTATAACGTTTTATAATGTTTATATGATTTGGAGCTTTGAAAGTTTAATAGAAGGTAGAAAATTGAATGAGTCGAGTATGTTGTTTGAGAAAATGGAAAATGTGTTTGCTAGTGCATGAATTGGCTAACTTGCCGATTAGTTTAGTTAATCAATTTCTTGTTTTTTTCTGATTTTTTTAAAACTTTTTTACGATATTAATTTCTATGCGGTTAATTTAGTTAGGTACTACAATTACGTGAGAAGCTCTCATCATCGATGTATTCTATCTAAAAGGTAGGTTCTTGGGCGTTAGTTCTTTGTTAGAGTGAAATTCTATTTTGTATTTTTTCACGCAGATGCTTCCAATAGTCATGGTGATTGATTAATCACTAAAGTTAAACTACCACCACTAAGTAATTTTCACTTTACTTTTCCAGACGTACATAAATTAGTACTCCAGTATTCTTTACAGTTCATACTTATTGACATACTACTTCTTCTTTTTCATTATCTAACATCTTTAAACGAGCAATTCTTATATATTTATATATAATCAGGATCTCGGAAACGGCTCCAAGAATTTTAATGAAAGTTACAGATTAGGGGTTTTTCGGCTCAAGGAATCGATTTATCAAGGTCCCAAGTTCGAGAAAAGCTTGATGCCCAAGATATAGACATTTTAAAAACCGAGCGAAGCTTGGTCAACCAGATATTTTATTCCCGATTCACCTTAGTTCGCTATCAAGAATTGGTGATTCTGATAATGGTCTTCAGAATCAAGAGCAGTATCTCTTTCTTCGATAATTCCCTTTAGATTTCTGTCTTCAAATTTACAAGATTAATAAATAATTCTACCACTAAGTAATTTCACTTTTGCTGCTCCTGACTACCTGCAATCACTGTCAAGTATAAACACTACACCACACACAACTCGCGTATTCTTTGCGGCTTAATGCGGATCATACTTTAAATCATACCCCACTTCATTCATTATCTAATCACGATTCACCTTTACACCATCAGTTTGCCATAAAACCTCCTCCTTCAAACACGATGGGCTAACAGCGTGTAATAGTCGTAATACTTCACAGATACCGTCCAAAATTATCCGTTTAATCATAACGAGCCCGCCATTATTGCCCACGTTGCTTGATAGACCTCTATGTGTGATATTGTGGTGTTATGGTTGATGGTTTAAGTTAAAGTCGGCTGCTGAAATCATGGGAAGTTCGAAGAAATCCATTCCATATTTTTTTGGAGTCGCATAGAATTATCATCTTACTGGCATTTTCCTATTTTACTTGGAGTTAGCGCAACTCTTTTCTTTCTTCCATTCTCCCCTATCAGACGTTACAATATGGAGTCACAAAGAATGATTGTATTATTTTCCTACTGGCGACCTACAAATTGGAACTGTTACTGGTTCACAAAAGACACTGTAGTAAGCCACGGGTGCGTCTTGCTGTAGTGAATTTTCCATTTATCACCATCAGTATCATTTCAGCCTACAAATATCGAACTGCTAGACAAAGTTCGCCCTCTTTCATCTCTATCACTCTCTTCTTCAAATTTTAGTCACCCAATTCAGGTAGTACTTTTTTAGCGTTAGTTCTTTCCATTCTTGGGGGTTTCATGTCATGGCTACCAGTTTCCTCCTTTCAAACATCGCCAAATCAACCAATTTTGTTAAGAAGAGCATTTCCTCTGTGCTTGTCGGAATTTCTTATAACTTCTACCACACAACGGTTATGCAACGCGTGGCATCGTGCGTGACCGCGGCGTCGCCCACACCGCGCACGCGCGTATACAATTTGCATTCAGATACGAACAAGCTTACAGTTGTTGAGTACAGAGCTATCTCTACGCCCTGTAACTGTGGGGAATTGATTGCTGATTGTAATGGCGAGACGAGTGTCCAGGCCTACGTGAAATCAAGGAATGAGTTAGAGGATGATATTTGAGATTTTGTTGCCAAACATGTTGGCATCGCCATTGAAAATATTATTTAAGATCTTGTAAAAGACGTAAAAACTGGTAAGAATCGTAATGGTAAAAATCGTGATAATATACATATAACTTTCTCCTTATGAGAGCATGAATCAATTGAAAAGAAGGGTAATTGAAATTACTTAGATTCAAATGAGTCAGGTTCTAGTTTCTCTCTTGATAATCATCAAAGTGAATCTATCTCGTCGTCGATTAAGACATTATGTAGAATCTAATTGAGGCTAGTGAGAAAAAGTAACAGGTTCAATTTGTGGTGTAAAAAATATGGATGTTATTTCATTACGTTAATTGTGCGTTACAGCTAAATTGTAACAGTTTATCTTTGTACTTGTAATGTTTCGTTCATCTGTAATTTGGTGTAGAAAGTTAAGACGTATAATTATGCGTTCACTATTCTAATAACCTTCTCTTGCTGCTCGTTTCGCAAACATCTTGTTAGTTATCTTCCATTTTAATCACAATTTGCGTGTTTTTCTTTTTTTTTTTCACATGATACAATGTCATACATAATTAGAAGTCAATCAACTTATGGTTGGTAAAGATTGATAGAATAAATTAAAATTCTTGACTGATTTTCTTGCATTGAATTTCATCAAGGATCTTCCTTTACGAAATTCTCAGTATTAGGTCACGGAATGTTTTGACTTGTGCCTGGTTTATGGCAATTTGCTCGCTTTCTATTAATCCGCCTAGTCGTTGTCCAACTGTGTTGTGGTCGGCTGCCAGACTCGAGTCGAACAGAACGCAACTTTGAATATCAGTATTTTACATGGAGTGACTACCTATCTGACCTCGATAACCCAACAACTGGGTATTACTCATTCTCTATAGCACGAGACTTTTATCTGTCAAAATATGTGTTGCCTCGTTCAGGTAATTCGGGCGTGGCCCAATGTTAAATTCAATCTTCCTTCAATTCCATTCTTCTTCAACCAAGTTCTAACCTTTCTGTTCAACAAACATCTTTCCTGTTCCTATCTACGGAATATCTGTAAAAGGCAATATAAATACGAATAAAGATAAAGTGGACACGCATTTCTAATCTCGCTTCGATACGGCTGAACATTAGTACAAACAACTTTACTATCGTACGTTAGTGGAGGAACAGAGATGTTGTGTTCCTAATTCATCTTATGTTCCTGTCTTATGTACTAGGTTTCTAATGAAGTGTGACTGAGATGTTTCTCGGTTGTCTTTTATTATGTTTAATATTCTTGTTTAGGATTAACAAGCCTTTGCAGCATCTAAGTTCGGATCTAGTCATGATCTGTTTTGGTGTTGCCTGGCGCTTTTCTGGATTCAGGTAATTTATTTAGTCTTTTCAGAGTTTATTTTTGTTACGATTTGGGTGATGGAGGCGTTAAAGTCATTACTATTAGGTTTGGAGTAGGTATCATAATTATTGTTGTGTTAGGAAAATGGAGTTGAATTATTGTTTGTTACAGTTTGTAGTAGTCTTTAATGGAGATGGTCCATGACAGGCGTTGTATTTAAGGAAATTGTATTATAGACGCTAAATTCATTGAGTTACCGATATTTCAACACAGTGCATAATGAGAATGTTAGTCGAACTATGTCGGATCAAAAACATACATTTGTTGTTCATATTTCTCAACTGCAATACATAATTATGTAGCAACTTATCTTGTATTCCTTCAATACTAAATCAATAAACACATCCGTCTTTATTCGACTAAAACTGTAAACTGTATATACGAGCGTTTATAAACAGATTTACACCGACTATTGCAGTTCGAACATTCGTAATCTTAGCAAAAGGTCTCAAGTTTTGGCTCGAAAGTCGACCTCCGACCTGCTATGCGCTTAAATTATTGCAAACAACCGGTTCCTTCATATTCGGAGTCCCAGGCCTTTGGGTACTTATTATTACCTCTCTGTTCAATGTGTAGGTTTAGAAAGAGACGACAAATCGAAGTGCGTTACCGATTTAAAATTCCCGCTTGTTAATATCGAGATTGGTGGTTTGAATTTGGATTGAGAATTTGTTGATTGTTGTTCAAATTTAGATTGATTTTTTCTTCTTTGCTTAGACAATAAGCATATAGGCAAAATGATACTGGATTTTACTATCACGAATTTCTCGTTTGTTGCCATTTTTAGATTAGTTACTCGTATTACCAGTTTAGGCTAAGAGCAGTGGTAGCCCAGTGGTATCAGTGTCGACCTACGAGTTGTAGGTCGTGGGTTCGAACCCAGTCAGGCGCATTACTTTATGTAATTTATTGCATCACCACTGCTCTCAAAACGGTTAAGGAAAACATGGTAAGGAAACCGGCATGTCTTAGAACCAAAAATTCGAAGACATGTGACATCTACCAACACGCACTGGGCCCGCGTGGTGGATTATGGCCCACATCCCTCTCACATAGAAGAGACCTGTGTCCAAACAGTGGGAACATTTATAGGCTGATGATGATGGTGATGAGTTTAGGCTCTCACTGTCTTAATTCTACTAAATTTTGACAGTATGGAGGCTAATTGGGCATTAAACACAGGTTGATTTCTCGTTTGATTTGACGCGACTGGTGAGCCTACGTGCCAAGCTACGTGTAACCCTTCACGGATATTCAAGTATTCTATTTATTTTTTTCAAAAAAAAGAAAAATATTCTTCTTCTATATTTATTAAAGAATTTTGAGATTATGATTTCACTTAACGTATAATTTCTAAAGGATCTACTAACTCACGAATATTGCCAAAATAGAACGTAATTAAAATCCTAATTTATGTCAACACTAACACATAAAGACAGATATTAAAAACAGTGATAGGATCTACAATTTTATTGTCACCTTTTACGATGTATCGAATTTCAAAACTAAGAAGGTAGTTAAAAATTCTTGGCTACCTACAACGAATAACTCAGCAGTGTCTATAAAAAGAGGTGTAACATAAATATTTTACTTGAATTTATCTTAAATTCAAGAAAAATATTTATTATTTGATCGCCAAAGTAGAATGCGTGCGCGTCATAGAGCTGTCAGCATAGAGAGACAAAAGAAAGCTCTCTTTAAAAGAGGGACAAACCTGCCGGGGTCGCGAGACTAACGAGTAACCGTGACCCCGGAACGTAAAGGGTTATTGAAGAACACCGTGCATTTTAGTTAGTAGAAGTCTGACGGTCCCTCTTGCTCAGCCCAGGGCGGGAGGACTCATTTGATGATTTTACCACGTAAAAAAAGGTAGGATACTGAAACAATAACTATTATACTCTTAATTTGTGCAGAAAAAAATAAAATGAAATCCAAAAGAATTCTATATTTAAGGGTTTAAATACATACAAACCCAAATGATAAGTACAGAAGTAATATTACATACAAATTATAAATGAAGAAGTTATAGAAATTATTTCACAAATAATTAAAGGGAAAGCTTTCACAGGGCGACGAAAATAAGTATGATTTAGCAGCTTCAGCATGTTAGAAAAATGATACTCGGAAGGGAAATTCTTCCATAATTATTTAACAGTTCATCACTTGCATTTTTCTAAGAATCGAGTTAATTTATGTTTAATCCTCAAGGCATGATTTAAGTAACCAGTGATGGAGCTCAGTAAAATTTTATATTACATCGCAAAATTATGGTCTGTTTACACAATAAGGACCAGCGTAAATATTATTTTAAAGGCTAAGTTCCGTGAATTAAACGTGCTCAAACATTTTTACCGGTAAATGTGCTTCTCAGTGGACACGGCTATAATGTTTTATGAGGACTTCAGTGTTTTACGATTGTCACATTTAATTATTTCATTGCCAGCAATTAAAGTTTGGAGGAAAGCGATTTTTTATGTTTTACAGCTGCATTTGAGTAAATAAAAGCTCGAATCACTGCCTTTTTTATACCACACACGATTTTTGAATAGTGATGGGGAATTATGAGTAATGTATCGATCTTTTTGTGATTAATTTGTTTACTACTCAAATATTTATTTTACAAGATAATTTTAAGTTTTTTGTTGAATGAATGGTAGCAAGAATCATAACAGAGTGGTATTTATTGATCGAAGACGCAGTGAGGGGTTTTCGCTCGGGAATTGGGTTGGGGTTTCCCGAATTTCGATCCTGTTTTCACTTTTAAGATGGTCCTGGATAATGCTAAAAGACTGTCCACTGGAAATCTAATAGATATCAATTGACTCTTGTATTGTTTATTGAAATATTTCCTGTCTTCCTTATTTGCTCTGCTTCATAGTATTGTTTCTTTTATAGTCAAAATAAGTGACGATCCTTCCAAACAACGGTAAAACTAAAAAATGTGGTCGAATAGGATTAGCTTTTTAATCAACGTAAAGGAAATAACTCATAAAACTCAGAGATTGATTGGCAAATAAGTTAATAATGTAATTAACTTAATTGCTTGATGCGGATATTAAACTCATAATTATTCAATCATACACAATCAAATGGGCACTAAAATAAATAATATTTTAATTAAAATCAACCTATCTATCGAAAAGCAAGCATCGACAATCAGACAACATCAGAACATCTCTATAATTCTTTTCCTTACCGGAGCGCCCATTAAAATGTGGTTCGTAAATTTGACAGGAGCACGTGCGTCGATATCGATAGACACTTATATCGATACTTTTTACTGTCACCACTAAATTTAGTCCAAATTCATTCGGATATTTGGATTTATTGACGACTCTACAACTTTGGCTCGCAATTAATTAGAACGAGTATTAACAAAAATGATTTGACTTTAACTGTTTTAATTAGTAATTTATTAAAGGAGATAACACTAATTGGCGGTGTTTAGTAATTTAATAATAATTTGGAACGAGTGAAATAAAAACACTGGAAATCCGCACATCCTGCTTTGTACACCCACGTAATAAGAGGTTATGGCGGCAAAACTTTGAGTTATATTCTGTCTAAATAGTGTAATTTTACAATTATAGTGTTTATAGACGATAATTTATATTATGTACTAATTTGGTAACTTGCGCGAGTTGATTTGTGGTCTGTGTTTATTGTTCGATTATGTTTCATTAATCGTTTGTTTGATAATTTTGTTTAATTTAATTTCATTTTGATTTTAAAGTGGAAGGAAGATTCTGGATATCAACAACATGAAGAACAGCAAAAAAATTCTAAGAAATTAGCACTGGCTGACCAAAACTTGAAGGCATATGGATTTTGAATTGTGTAGATTATGGAAAAAAAAGTTGAATATCATTCACATTTTTTTAATAAGCATTTAGCATTTAGATAGTTATTCTTTTGAATAATTTTTGTATAATTTAACAACTGTCTGTACTGGACAGTCACGAGCAGTATGTATACACTAAGCAGTATAGAAAAGCTATGTTCTGCTACCATATTGATTAAATTTTGCTTTTTCATATATGGATTAGTATTTTAGAAGCGATACTATTACGAAATAGGTCTTATTTCAAAGTGTAAACCAATATTTTACGAGTTAAGTGTTTACATGTTATTGCTCGTGACTGTACCTGACTGTCATTCGCCAAAATATAACATATGCCAAAAAAAGCATTGTTAAAAGACAAAATAAAATAAACATACAATTTTCAATTTCACCCGTACTTATTTACATTTTAACGATATCAGCAATCATTTCCCCTCATTAAAACTTTGTATTCAAGAGATATATTTACATACTTATTTAACCCTCAATTGCCAACATTATTCGCTGTAATAAACGCCATTCGAATAATTTAAACTGGTATAGTCAGAAGCGTAGTCTAATAATTGCAGCATTACAAAGTTCAGGTGAAACCAATCTAAGATTTATATTACATTGTTTCGCATAGATTAAAATACGATTTAGTATCCTTCGAGTTGGCGGTGGGTTAAGATTCTAAGGAGATGATATTACCATTTTTGGTTTGTAACCTTAGCTGTTTGCAGCATTACTGCTAACCATAATGGGAATGGTCGACACAGCAGAAGAAAAGGGAAGCAATGAATGGGAAAAAATGTTTTATCCAATCTTTGACTGTAGAAATACGTGAAGAGCTTCTGCTTCAATAATAATACCAACTGTAATGTTCTGTGATGATAAAGTGAACTGATCATATAAATTATTGTAAGATATGTTTTTTTTGGCTAGCCATGTTGCCCGGAAAGAAAACTCTTGGTGCAAACGTCTTCTCGAATGGAAGCCATGGGGAGAAAAACGCCCTCAAGGAAGACCACAAATGCGCTGGAAGGATGATGTGAAAAGGGTTGCGGGCTCAAATTGGTTACAAAGAGCTCGCTGTCGTGAAGAGTGGAAAGAGTTGAAGGAGGCCTACACCAAAATGGCAGAGAGAGGCTAAAGAAGAAGAAGAAATGTTTTTTTTTACAATACTAGACACAATAACTAGTGTTTTACTTTGTACCACACTTACCTTTCCACTCAATCGCCCATAACTAACTCTCACTATAATAACTTCAGCAAATTGAACTGGTAGTGCCCACTTACTTGCATCCTCGCATCATTAATAACATCCCTACCTGTCCGGCAATGCAATTACCAGTATCCGTTTTCGTACAAATTGACACGGATACAAATGGCGTGGTATTAACCACTCTATACGACTCCCGGCCCGTTTTGTACACCCTGGGTACAAACGGGTACGAACCGTACAAATAACGTGGTGTGCTAATCTAATTACTTAGCACAATGTCTTATTTGTAAGTTTTTGTTGTGCAATTAAGTACGGCTTCGTTCCGCGTGTAAACAGGGATCGGCGCAAGCGCACCGATTTGTTACAAAAGCGATGCAATTTTGCGCTTTTATTTATTGATTCGTATTGGCCTCTTTGAATTGAGTTAACGCTGGTAATTAATTTGATTTGTTCTTTGATGCTCCGTGTATAAGTGTAGTGTAATTTCTTGTTGAACCAGTCATTACATTTTATTCTCGTTTGGATCAAACGAAGCGGCGATTTGTGATGATTTGGTTCATCGAGCAGAGAAGTGAAGTAAGATACGAATTTAATTAGATGTGTTTTATCTTTTAATTTGTGCAATGCTTTATTGGTCCAGTTTATTCTAGTACTTTTGTTAACTGTAAGATAGTGTAAAGGAGTTGTGCCCTCTGGCTCAGGCATCTTTATGCTCAAAAAAAAAAAAATTACACCGGCAACTGTATATGAATTATGACGTTTAACGTGTATTAACGTTAATTTTTTTTTTTTAATCTTTTTCCAAAATTAGAATTTTCATCCCTTTAGGTAACGTTCTACAAATTTTCTAAACGTCCAAAAATAACTTCAAAAACCAACTCAATTTTACAAAAGCACATTTATATCGTCAAGTTATTAAACAAAAAATAGCTATCCAATTATTTTTAATAAAAAAAATAAAAAATAGAAAAAACAAACAGATCATAGATCGTTGCCGAGCAACGCGTGCGCATACGCTCTGTGGTAACAATTAAGTCGATTAGCACGCGTCATTTGATCAAAACATGTCGACTCGTCAGTTGAATGGTTTTGTAATAGCCATGGACTTGGTAAACATACCAGTGGAGACAGGTAAAAAATGAATGAAAAAGATTTAATAGCGAACTTTAGGGTACCGTAAGCATTATTGTTGTCACGTAACTTGTGAATATTTTGTAAATGTTTTAAGTATTGGTGGTAGGTTCGAGGTAGTACTGGAGAAAAGCCCTTGAAGTTGGAATTTTTTGAAAAAAAACAGAAATACTGTTTTGTTGGCGCAGGCGCAGAACAAATATTTCTTTGAAGGACAGTAAGTTTGATGAGAAATTCCTAGCGTGGGTTATCAATTTAAGAGAAAGTAACTATCAAATTAATTATCAAATTTTTAAAGAAAGTAATTATCAAATTTTTAAAACGTCAACAAAATAGTTTTCATAGACTTCTTAGATAGGTACTGACAAATCAAATGTGTCATTCGAGTATCTTGGAAGCAATTCTGTGAAAGTTAACAGGTTACTCTTGATATTTAACACCTACAATCCAACAAATGAATGTATTCTGCATCCAAATCCCTTTAGCCCTAAATCTGGATAAAGTGTTAGGTTACAGATATCCAGGTGTGGTGTAGAAACATAGAGGTCTAAAACCAATTTGAACCCGACGTCTTAAATATATTTCACACTTAACCTTTCTTTACTCAAGCTAATAATCGTCTTGAAGATAGAGTTGCCTACGCAAATTCTATTAAACAAGTAAGCGTGATTGCACAAAATCAATTATATACAGCATTCCCATTTAGTTTTATACTCCAAACAAAATTCTTCACACCGAATT
Organism: Agrotis segetum; assembly: GCA_036375495.1. Classification (NCBI taxonomy): domain Eukaryota; kingdom Metazoa; phylum Arthropoda; class Insecta; order Lepidoptera; family Noctuidae; genus Agrotis; species Agrotis segetum. The sequence continues at coordinate 77,526 of JAQSVV010000646.1, forward strand.
CACACTTGTTTCTTTACTTCTAAGATCTAAAATCCTGTAGTGTAAGATCAGAACACGTAACCGGTCGAATTTGTTAATTTAATCGTTGTGTGTTGTTTCAATTCCTACTTAAAATTATTCAATTGCTCTAAGGTAATTATAGATAAGTTACGGGCTGAAACTACATGGTTTTAGCTTGGGAGTGTCAGTGTTTTAATAGTATATAGGCCATTATTTACTAGAACTTATGTCAGGTCAGACTGTCATTGTGGTTCCCAGGTGGACTGTATTTGTCAGCTTAGTCGATTTTCAAATTGGTAGGAAAATATTGTTCATTTTTGACGAGGTATATTTGGGTTAAGTTCATTTTCTGATGGAATTCAGCAACCCTTTAGCAAACAAAAGCCAGTCTGTTTTGCTGAGATCTGTAAGCTAAGCTTCGCATTACTTAGCTTGTAATTTGACTTAGCTTTATTTTGACTACTATCGCACATCTATCAAACTACTACCTGTAGCGGGCGGATTTACTCACTGCTCGGTTCCTTGTAGTCATAATTATCGTGATGTTATACAGCTTCTCTCGATGAATCGACTATCCAACACAAACATAATTTTGTAAATCGAACTGGTAGTTTCTGAGATTAACGCTTTCAGCCAAACAAACCATTCAGCTTTATAATATTAGTATAGATATATTATGATGTAATTTGGACAGGGATAAAATATTGTCTAAATCAAACATGAGTTATTTCCAGAGACAGAAGGCCTTAGCAGTACATATTAACCATCACAATTTTCACATTATTGTCTCTACGTCTGTGAAAAATTCCCCTGGATACTTCACCAGGGCCGACTGTCTCGCGACCAACATCCTTTCGGAGTCCGGCACTTAAGAGTGCATGTTCTATAGAAACTTAGACAGTATTAACTGTGTTTTCTGTCAGGGCGCAGGAGTTCCAGTTTCTTCTGAGTGAGCTCGCTCCATCTTCGGTCTCATCTTTGCTTTCGAGCAAGATTGAAGCCAAAAGCAAAACCAAAAAACAGCACAGTTAGCGCAGTGTCTGAGCAATCTGACTACTGCGCAGCGTTGTCGTAGGTTCGATTCCCGATATTTGTATGACCTACAAGTAGTTGTTCCGGGTTTGGGTGTTTGTGCATGTGAGTTTCTATGTTTGTAAACGCACCCAGAACACAGGGGGAATTCCTTGAATGGGGTAAACCTTTTGTTAATAAAAAAAGCAATCTACGTGTTTTAAAATTTTACAGAATAGAATAGAATAAACTTTATTGTACAACAAAATTTTAAAACTACTACTTACAATATTTCTTAAACTATGGTTACAATCGCTAAGAGCGATAAGACCGATTTTACTCTACTCGTAGAAGAAAGTGTTCGTGTCGGAACATTACTAAAACACACACTAAAATAAGAAAAATAGTGAATTAAATTCCCTATTAAAATTAATTACAGACACATCATATTGATTTATTATCCGGTAGATATCATAATGGTATCGAATGCACCATAAAGAGTGCGCTAAGACTGAGTTTAACCCAACATATTATTAATGGCATTATTCAAATTCCTTTATTAGATTAACAGTGGAGTCCCTACTGTGTAGAGAATGCAAAATGTATATGAACTTCTTGTTTTAATACTCGTATTATTTAAAATGAAATGAAATTATTTAAAATATTACTTCGATATGTACGTAAAAGTGGAGAGACTGAGCTAAAATTACGCACGCATTACATTGTTTTATGAACACGATTAATTTTTAATCCGACTTTTAAATGAATGAACTGTTATTTTATTGTAGTGGTTTGCGATTTACTATAGTTAATGGTGATTTGCAAAAATAAAGCTAATAATAATATGACATTTAATTGTTTACTTCAGCTTATTTGGTCATTTTTGTTTATTTGCATTAAAATTCACTTCATAAATATTCTATGTCGTGAATAGTAACGTGAATATCAAAATGAGTCCTTTAATAAATTGAAATACCAGTGCATCTTGCGGAGTACAAAAATGATTTGCATACAATTTATTTAAAGTGCACGCCAACGACGCGATGGAGACAGCGAAACAAAAGTACAATCAACACGCAACATTTTAAGTTCACATGTTCCAAAAAACTTATTTGACATGACTGACAGAGCTAACAAGCATCTCAATATAATAAACAAAATCCCTCATATTTCGGCAAACATTAAGCGAAAATTTTCACAGCTGGTATTAAAATATACTGAGACAATAAACTTTACCGCTACTGGCCCATAAAACACTATATTTACGCCAGAAAGATGTACGATTCACCACAGTCAAAATAAACTCTTAATTTTTTATATTAAGTGTAGCCGTCATTGCTTCCACCACATACAGCGAAGTCATGACTTAAACCAATAAACATGAAATATCATGTGATCGTGAGATGCATGCGTGATTTCGTCTTTCGTGTTACACAAAAATAGCTACACGCAACCAATATTGGACGTTTAACAAAACATAGATAAATGGTAAATAGACTTTTGTTGTTTAAAAATGTACGTGGTTATGCATTCATCATTGATGATGGTTGAGGCCATGAGGGCAAGCGAGTCGGTGAGGACGTAGCTGAAGATCTGTAGGTGTTACGTTTAGTACGTGAACAGGAATGAATTGTGAGTAAGTATCGAAGGGGTATTGGTTAGAGTTAACTGAATACGACATAATTAATGATGACTAAAAATTGCAAAAGTATTGATTAACAAAAACACGTTATTGTTGTTAAAACGGACAAACTCACTGTCTTCATACAATGCAAGATGTCAAAACATTTCACTTTCCAATAAATTGTGCAATGTTTTCTGTTTTGAATAGGTTGTTAATCATCAAAGATCATCAACAAAACAGTTCTCACAGCAGACATTCAAATGAAGTGCCTTAAAAAAACTACAAAGTTAAGATGTGGAAAGATCCTACCAAAACGGATTACAAATTGACACCATTGTTGATCCCATCGGGTGACGGTGCAGTGACGATTTGATTTTTAAAACCAAATCCACAGTCTTGGTTGACAGTAATCACGTTACAACAATAATAAAACGGGGCTTACGGTCAACGCATTTCGATATCAGAGACACGATCTACTGCGTTCCATTTGTCAGGTGACTCAGCGTTGTCGTTGACATGACGCTCTCAAAATGCAAATTTTCGAAAAACCGAACAATATAAATCTCGATGGTTCGATCTCGATTCGGTATCGTCTTGTCCCGCCAAGCAATTGAATTCAGTCGATCACTAATCGATGTCTTGTCCGTGATAGGCGCGGTCGGGGGCCGCGGCAGCAGGGTGCCGACTTACCACACAATCCATCGTTAACTTCTTTCTTTCTTTCATTATCGTCATCACTTACAATATCAACCCTACACGCATCTCTTTTAAAGTTCATAATATTTAATTCGATATTAAATATTGTATCTTTTTGTAATACGTTTTCTACCGCATCTTCGTCAGCACGGTTGGTATAGTCATCAGTAATAAACACCATAAGACTTATTACTATAATATAAATTACATTGAACGTGCTATGGAGTTGTTTCGTTTTAGAATTGCGTTTCGAATTTAACCTCATTACCTATCTTAATAAAGGATTTGCCCTTTCGCGCCGACTAATCACAAATGAGCATGTAAAGTCTGTAAATTATGTTGCATTGAGTTCATATTACTGTTTTTTACTTATTGAACCAGAGGTTGCTTATTCATAATTAGCCCCCCTCGAAGTTTATTACTTCTGTACGAGTAAATGAATGTGTGCAGTTCTTGATTTGAATGGTTTGTTACCTTTTATGCGTCGATGTCTATCAAATCGTGCTTTGTTGCAACTGACGTTTTATTCAAAGGGGTCGGTGTTATTTGTGGTATCATAATGGGTTTCAATCAGGTTCATTTATCATTGTTTGCTAAAAATTTATCTGTGGAATAATTTTATACTGCATCAATTTCATCTGGTGGTATCTGTACCGCTTTTGTTGTCCCTAGAGAGATAGTGACTCTGACAGGTTGTTTTAGATTCATATTGTGCGGCATACTATAGTTGGTATAGAATGATAGTCATCCATATTTCTCTGTTCCCTATATAAAGTGTGGAAGGTTCGGCTGATGACGAGTGCAACAGTGAAGCTGAGCCGCGCTCGTGGTCGCCCCCCGCCGCCGCACGCCAGGGGCCGAGCCAGCCCGCCGAACTAAATCAAATAATGACTAATCGATTCTCTCTTATATTGCACAGTAGGTACACGTCAAACGTTATTCCCTTTAATTTTTAATATTTAAGCGTTTTTGTTCTGTTTGCATAAATCCGAATTCGTTATAGACAATGCAATGATTGATTCGTTTTAATAATGCTTTGGCGGTTGATTGATGTTTATTAGTTCAGTAGTCGGAGTTTTGGGAATCATTAGATGAGAACTGTGTCTTATGAAGAGTAATGATCGAATCGCTTTCGGTACTCAACTTAATTCGAGGTTTGACCGTTTGTTATTTATGATTCGGTCCGTGTGTAGTTACTCACACTACATTGATATCATAAGTCGGATGCCTATCATCGTTGGAATCTTTGATCGTTGCTGTTAGAATGTTGTCTTCATTCCTTTTAGGTATTTGACTCATGTATCTATTAAGTTGATTGCTTTGAATTGTTCATATTTTTCCCCAGGTTACCCAATGTGGTCATCACTTCAAAAAAGCTTACTAAAAGAAAATTACAACTTATACTATTAGCATCTTTATAATTGCATAGATACCTAAATAAACCGTTTTGCATACAGTCGTAAAAGATGTCAGATTCACGTCAAAATAATGGACAGAACAAACTTCTTCTTTCTCAATGTGAAGAAATAGACTGTCGACATTTTGTTCAATTATTTCGTCTATTCGTGACTACAAGCTCAACTACAATTTTATATAGCCTGGCTTGCGCCCACGCATATCGTTCACACTGGATTAACAGGTTATATTGTTGTCTTTATTTTTTTTCTCATTTGCTCTTAGATATTAAACGCTCAATTATTTTTATTTGTAGAATAGATGATTTTGACTTTGACCGTGAATTTTGATCGGGTGGCTTAGACGTAAATTTTATTGTTTTGTTGATCGTGACTGCGTGTTTATAGGAACAATTATTTGCATACCGGATCTTTGTAAATCACCGAAAAGTTCCGGTTTGCTCGCTTTGTAAGGTCAATCATCTCCAACTATCATGGCTTAATGACTAACGTCTTTATGATGAGTAGTTCTTAATTGGTCTCCATTCATGTTATGCCATCCTGGTATTTTCATAGAAAACTTTCTTCTCATTCAAACTCAAAATTTGATAGTTTAGTAATATCTTCTTACTGCAGAATTTTATTACTGCTGGCTGATTGAAGCTATCTTATAAGCTGAGTACTTCAGCTGCTTTATAGTCTTTAACCAAATCAAGTCTATCCTATATTTTTTACCTTACTTCAGTATCATGAAGATGGATTGAAATTTGAAACTGGAAATTTCAGTGGATAGCTTGTACTAAACTATATGAATTTACGGTGATTTGATATTATGCATTCTGATTGATTTTCCATTTCACCACCGTCAGAATATGTAGTGGGTACAACAGTATTTTTTCTAAATTATGTCTATGCTCTATGGATTGTTTATAAATTTCTACTTTAGTAACATGTAGGTGGGTGTATTATGGTGTTATTACTTCATCATCATGACCAATATTGGTACTTTCATCTACATAACATTACTATGTATCAACGGTAGTCCATTTCTTGGCGCCACCAAATAGCTAAACTTTCTTCGAAGCTTTATTAACATAAAAATAGTCCAGTCTTAAACGATATTCACAGTATGAGAGCTAAAATATGTGTCCAAATATTCAAATATCGTAAAATCTATATTCATAGAAAATTTCAAATTGTTACGACTTTATTTGAAACTGCTGTTAACTTAAATATCTTGAATGGAATATTGTTTATGAATATAATTTTGGTAAAAGACTTTGACCGTCGTAAAGTTGATATTATGAGAGTATGTGAATGCGGAGGTGAGGAATTTAGAAACAGAATATACGAAACAGAACAGAAACGCGATGTTGATTGAAATGCTAATGATGAAGGTATTCAAATTTTCAAAGAAACAAAATTATTTGTTTTTAGAGAAACCAGATAATTATTACGAGATTTTAGTTGCAATACTTGCAATAGGTGCCATTATTTTGAAGAGGTAGAATCGTAATATCGTTGTAACATCATGGTCTTGCAATAAAAATAGTACTCCCTCTTAAATTCTTTAAAAAATAACCAATAACTTTGTCATGTTTATTATTTTCAAAGAACTACTCAAGAATTCATGCAATGTCTGCCAAATTGATCGCAATGCAGTTAGAACAACATGGTCCCTGAATGCGATGTGTACAAATAAATTTGAGTGGAAGGACCAAAACGAATTAACACCAGCACGTCCACCCACCAACTGTATACTCTATACTTCCCGTTATAAAGTTTAAATTACCAAATTAAAATGGTGCACCAAAGGGTTTTTCAAACCACGACTAGTGATGCGAATCAGAATGTTCGCCGCAAGTTTGTACGGGAGTCGAGTGCAGGTGACAAATAGTCACGCCATACTGGAAAAGGTCGGGGGCGATGCGACACGTCGATGTTTTTATTTGTTTAAGTCGATGACTTAATATTAGTGGGGGGAAACATCGATAGTTTTGTTAATTCGTAGGATAAAGTTATCAGTAACGTATTAGCTTTGAAGTGAGTCGTAAATATTGATTTAAAACAAATTATTTGCAGTAAACCATTTACCCTGTAGCTCAAAGAAGTCTAAAATTTCATAAATTGTATATAACATTTATATTAAATTAAAGTACCAATTAAATCTCAAAATCTGAACAGCATTTAGTACGAACTGAGGTCAAAAAGGACCCGTCTTTTAAAACATCGACATTATTCTAAAGCTTTCCATCGATAAACCTTCTCGCAGCTTCACACATTCGCACATCCCTAGTTTTATAGATTCATATCTCTTAAATGTATGCAGTCAGCAGCATATAATTCAGGATTACAAATTGTTTGTTTTAGGGAGAGACACCAAATGTATTGGCGAGATTTCAACTTAAAAGCCTGGCGATAAATATAAAAAATCCGATGAGGTATGGCAAGCAAAAGATTGCGATTTTACTCCGTGACATTTTTCTTGTTTGCCTGACAAAGGGTTTTTAGTAAATGTTTGCTGACAATGTTAGTTTTGCCTTTGTAAATGAGTTTGTGGTAATTATTTGTCGTTTAATCCTTTGTTAAGATTCGCTGATGAATTTCGCAGCTTTTTTTTAAGTTTTTTTTTATGTTTGTTTTCGGAAAGGGTCTCGTTAGTGCGTGATTGTATGAGCTTGTGTGGATCGCTACTGCTTTTGAAGTTGTTTTGGGTGTTAGTATGTTTTTGATGTTTGTTTGAGGTTTATTGTTCATCCAAAATATCTTCTTGGAAGAAAAAGAAATAAGTTTTAACTTTGTGTTCTTCTGTAATTTCTTTTTGTGTGATTATCATAATCATTACTTATTTGCAATTTATATGAGGTTGACGAGGCATGTTATCGCCTTCCTTATTTTTCCATCAGTCATCAATTCATCATCTTTTATTTAGACATCTTCATTATCATCACCATTTCAACATAGCGTTGAAATGGTATTTCTTCTTCTTCACCTAAATGACCATTGACTTATTTTAAATTCACGAGAATGATTTTCCGTACTGATTCATTACGTTAGTAAAAGTTCACGGAAAATATAATTCAAACTCCCGTGTATACTAATTAGTGAAATAAAATAACAGTTAGTATGTTCTTACAACTAAACTTATTAAGACAATTTTATTAAGAGAATTTCTTTTGTTATCGTATACAGGCATCCACACGTGGAATCACCCCTACTGAAAAAAATATGGCACTTGTCAACATACACTGTTGCTGGGCTTAGAATGACTGATGAGTCATTCTACAAATTCTTTTTGTGGATTCCCTCCTATATCCGAATCAAAATTTTAGAATATCCGTTAGATTTACATAATATTCCATAGGTACCAAATTTGTAAGCATCACTGAAACTTTTTATCTTTACTTCTACATAAAAAAGTTGTTCTATTATTAACTTTGTCTCTGCAAAAGCCATTAGTTGAATTTGTGACCGTATTAAAACGAGTGCCACCTCTAGTAAAAGTCATCTCTTTGATATTTACATCGCATAACATTGTACTGGGTGTATTGCCTTACATGCACTGGTTTGATACTTCTCGTAAATTAAAATCTTCATGTAGTAGGATAAACTTTTTGTGCTTCTTGATTTCACAAGTATCACGGATAGAGTTTCTGTAGCAAAAAAAAAGCAACTTAGTAACTTTGAACGTGTGTACCATAATGTTGTACCTACTATACGTAACTGTTATTGCAAGTATTCTCAAACAAAATAGGAGTTGAAAAAGAAATAGGACTTAATGATAAATAGCTTGTAAAAAATAAAAATCACTCAATTGACAGGAGTCAGGTGTAAACCTGGTACCGCAGCTCTGGAACGCAAAAGGCAACTGAAGGAACATAACTATTGTTTTTTTATCATTGCAAGTCTGATAGACTTTTCCACTCCACCCAGGCCAGGGGAATAGATTTGACGATTTTACCGAAAAATCAAAAGACATATTTCTATAAGATCTAACTGAATAATATGAGCTATAAAGGTATCGTATCGGCTACAGCAATTAATGTGAATTTCGACTCATTTTCCAATAGAATGTGTTTTTCCAGTTTGACTGCCTACCTTTACCTATAGGTATCGGCCTTTTATGTTACACCCTGTAATTAAACACACATCCATCATTAAAAAAAAAGGTTGCACTCCAGGAGTGCCGGTAGAAGTGAAAACTTTTTTGTTACTATGTTTTATTTTTAATTTGAATGACGTCTTACTCATTTTCGATCAGGGTCACGTGACCCTGACGCGAGTTTTGGTCACGTGACCCTGACGCGAGTTTTAAATTTTTTACCCATTACAGAAAAAGTGTACAACGCCGCTAAAGAAGTTTTCACTTCAAAAAAACATTAATATACCCAAATATCGTTTCCATAATATTATCATACTATCACTTTACAAAAATATTCCCTAACACATAACAGAAAAGATTACACATCATAAATATTGTAAACGCGTTTTAAATTTCGTCAGACGCCATTTTACGATAACGTGTCATTTTATATAAAAATACATATAACATTATCAATATATTATAGCTTATTGACAGTGTTATAGCAAATTATGACTATTTATGTGCAAAATTAGTTCTAAAGTTCTATGATGGAATGTTAAAAGGTCTTATGTCACAAATATTTTGTTTCCTACCGGCGAAAATGAGGGATTATTTATGTTAGTTAGTATTTTTATATATTTTTTAAATATTAATCTTTATCTGAAATATTTTTTTGTATAAAACTGTTATACGAGATATATTTGACTCATCATTATATAGACAAGCAAAATAAGAGAGTGTTCATCTAAGAGTAAAGATGCGAACAAGAGATGATGATGGATTGAAAGTAGGTTGACATTCATTAATGACTACGAAACTTATTTAATTAAATAGAAAATTAAAAAAATACCTGACGACAAAGTATTACTATACATCCAACTTTTAAGAACTAACAGTAATAATGTTAAAGCAACAATTCTGTGACTTATGAACTCACAATTGTGATAAATTATACTAGTATGTAAGAGCAGTGGTGGCCCAGTGGTATCGGCCTCGACTTACGAGTTGCAGGTCGTGGGTTCGAATCCAGGCAGGCGCATTACTTTGTGTTATTTATTTCATCACCACTGCTCTCAAAACGGTGAAGGAAAACATCGTGAGGAAACCGGCATGTCGTAGAACCAAAAATTCGAAGACATGTGACATCCACCAATCCGAACTGCCCGCGTTGTGGATTATGGCCCACTCCCTCTCACAGAGAGGAGGCCAGTGTCCCAGCAGTGGGAGCATTAATAGGCTGATGATGATACACTAGTACGTACTTACATACTAGTAAAAAAATTACAAAAAAGTAATAGATGCATTACTATTCTAAACTTTTCATAATATCGAACGCTGTCATCATGTTTTGAAGTATAGTTATCTAATAATAACTGACAGATTGATATGTTTTCCAAACGAAGATTGATCAATAGTCAAATTAGACATGACGCGATCAGTGCCGGACGTAAAATGTTTTAATGTACTCGTAAATCTTTTCTGAACTATCAATATGTTATATGTGCCTATATGAGTCTGACATTGATAGGCATACTGTGTTTTTGTTTCGATTTCGGTACCTATATATTTTAGATACTCGTACTGAATTTTCTGATTAACTGCTGTCAATTAATTTTGGGTTGGCTTATTGGTTCTAGATCAACTATGTATGTAGTTATTATTTATATTTATTTCAAACCAGTGTTGTTTTAATGTTGAATAAAAGCCTGTCTGTTCCTCCTGTTAAAGGAAAAATATTATTCTGTAAACATTTTTGTTTATAGTACCTACCCTTATCATGAGTTCACTATTTCACTTTACAGCGTCTTTCCAGTATTTAGAGCGTGACTTGTATGGAAAAATGGAACAGGTGGCCTCTGGTGTGCAAAGAAGGAACTAGTTTTTTTTTTTGAAATTTTTCAATTTGAAAATCTCAAAGTTCCAGTTTACGTTAGAATAACTGAAAACTCACGATAAAAGGCCTCAGATATGTTGTGCAATGAGTCATTACAGAAGACGAAGATCTTTATGGCGAATTATTACTGAATGATGACTTGTAATTCATCTAGTAATGGCTAATTCCATTATGGCTAATTAAACTTTATTTATAACTATAGTCCTTAATAGGCACTATTTAGTATCTTTGAGTAAGTAGTAATGGTAATCACAATAGTAAATATAAACAGCCTTCTATTCAATTCTCAAATCAAATAATACTCTAACTCTAAAGATAATCTCAAAGAACCACAAACACCTTATTCATAGAATATCAACATGTCAGTCAGATCATTATCATTAACACCATCGTTCTCGGCCATCACACTTCAAGAGATGAGACGTAAAGATATCCTAAAAAGACATAGGGAAGGATTCGCGTCGTACGGCGTACGGTCAAAGTTGAGCGCTTGAACTCGATTGACCTCGCAAATCCGTTACTGATGTGACTCAAGGTTCAGACTAGGCATTGGTCCAGGTTTGTAACGATGGCTTGGAAATTGGTTGTATTGTCTGAGCATTGGCTTTTAAAGTGGGTGATTTTATTCTGTTTGTTAAATATCATGTTGAAGATGGTAATGCTATGATGAAATAAGAGCAATATGTGATTAAATAGGTAGATATTGCAAGAAATCAGAATAGACAATGATATAGAAAACATGTCAAGAAAAGCTTTCAAGAAATATGATGATAAGAAAAGGAGCAGATCAAAGAAAAACTTGAGAATGTACAGCTTGGCCAGAACGGGTTGAAACGGAACTAAAATTTTTATTTCTGACAGCGTTCTAAAATCTTTGATATTAGATGTAAACAAAGACCTTAGGTTTGTTAGATTTATTATTGTGCCATAAAACTAACGCAATAAGTGAAAAAAAAAACATTCAAAGTGCTGGTAGCGCGAAGACAGTGGCGACTTCCGGTTTTCTACATTTTGATGTCAAGCTGTATTATTGACAGAGAATGTACAAAGAACTAAGTAAAACAAAGGAAAAGAAAAAATCAATCAAATTCAAATAGTTTGTATTTCACTCAGGCACGAGACGTTTTAACGTCGACAAACAGGTGTACGACATAGACATTAGCAAAATCTTGATCTAAAGGAATAATTAATGACAAAAGCAAGAGGACAGGTCGCGCTAAAATCAAGTTGAAGAAGATTTCAAAATAGTCTTTTGTAATTAATTTATTGTGAAAAAATGTGGACCAACTTTCAAAGACATTAATAAATCAGCCGCACCTACAAGAGCCAGTTTCTGTCCTAATAGACTAAAACACGTCAACATTGGCCTCAAGGAAGGAGCTCTATTTCATAATGGAGTGATGGTATTTAAAACATTTAGCTCACTGGCTCTAGTACCTATTTCTAAATTAACCGCACCTGCAAAAGTTACTCAGTTTCTTAACACACCCAAACCAGGTGACATTGGCCTCAAAGAAGTTACAGGTTAACATAGATTATTTATTATTGGCAATACATCTAGAGTTTAAGAATCTTTTGTAACTGTGTTGTGGAGTTCAGATAGGCTCCATGTCAACTGCTGGTATTTACATAGATGCATTGGATTCGACTAGAAATCTACCTCAAAATTGTGATGACGACAAAAAAAATATAATCATAAGATGACAGATGATGTTTAGATTGAGCGGAAATAAATAGTGGTTTTAATTCTCAATTGATAAATTCTAAAGAATTTCCAAAATTACAATGATACTATCTGGAGAAGTTTTTTTTGGATTTCATCACAGTGATGATTGTCATAAGGTGTTCTTGTAATAACAAGGGCACTGATATATTGACGTCAAAATATATTATTACCATCGGCACAAAAAAACAAGTTCAAACACTTTCTCGTCATCATTCACCAAATTCTAGTAATCATACTGAATGAATAGTGACTTCGATCTCAAAATGTTCAAACATTTCATTATACTTAAGAATCTTAGACTTGTCAGTTAGCATCAAAGGTATGCGGAAATAAGAACAGACATCAAATCGTCTATCACCAATCTTCAATAGAGTCAACCACAGACGGGGCTTACATGGTTTCCAAAAAGAGACAAAAAGGCTACAAAAACCGATTCGCAGCTAATTATCTCGTGCATTAAAACCGTTCAGTTTAGAATAACAAAGTGATGGCATTCGAGACACGCGGGACATGGCCTCGGGCCACTGAGCAACGGCCGGCCGCACCATATTTCACGGTGCCGCTCCAATGGTTTCGGGAACACCCGCTGAGCTCCTGAATTAAGTAAAAGCCTTCGAGCTCTTGTTTCTTGATACCTCTAGTTGGATGTAAGGATGTGTCTTCAGTGTGCGGTTTTGTCGAAGGATGAAGGAATTTAAAATTGTATTTTAATATTTCTTTGCATTAGTATTGGTGGCTGTTGGTTGCTGTTTCTCACAATATTCTTCAAGATATCAGTTTCAGTATGGTGTTTTGAAATCGTAATTTCTTCTTAGTTATTTTTATTGGGGAAACCTACAGTCATCATTGTCACTGTTTCATTCTGTTGTCAGCGGAGCAGCTTCTTCTATAATATGCATCATATCAGTCACCTCTTTGACTTCGTTCTGGTAATACCATCTACCCGTAGCATAATCCAAGCACATTCTATCAATCGTACCTTTAGGGAATCCTGCAATATCAATAATAATATTAATCAGTTTGCTGAAACGGCTACATGATTTGCACCATTATTTAACTTGCGAATATCTATGGTAAGTAATAATATCCCATGTTTGATTCCAAAATTATATGTCCCATCCTTTACTTCCAAACAAAATGTAAAACAAACCCTTTCATATAAACATACCTTAACCCTCCTTAATAGATGTCTCGGACCAATTTAACATTTGACGTGTTTTTAATTTAGCGGCCGCGCCCGCGGCACCCGTCCGGCTGGCCACCTAAATAACGTACATATATTACCAGAAATCATACGCCGCCACTCATTACCGACCTCATTTGAATATTCTGGGTTTATACTGGATATTTTGTTTTTGTGGATTCCTTTTGTGTATCTCTCCCATTCGTTTGTTGGTCTTGAACTTTGGATTCCATTACTATTTTCTTCGTTTTGTTTAATGAGTTCAACTGTGTCTCTTCATCGTAGTCCTGTTACCAGAAATAATTATTACTGTGGTTTCAAAATGTAGATTTCTTAGTTTATTGTTATATTTTTTTTGTTTTTCTCAAATTTTCCTTCTGTTTCTTCTGTTTATTGTTAATTTACTTCTTTAATTAATTCTTATTCATACGGGGAATGGTTTTACTATTAACGATGTTACTGTCATCTGTAATTATACGTTGCTACTCATTACCGACCTCATTTGGAGATTTCGTGTAATTGCTTGATATTTTGTCTTTGTGAATTCATTTCGTGAATCAGTATCATTCAATTATAGTTCATTAAAGAGGGTTTTATGGATTGGATTTTGTTTTCAACCGATTTCATTAAATATGTCACCTTTACTTTGAATTCATTATCCTTGGTTTAACAGAAAGTATCATCTGTACCATACCCATTTAGTTTAGTGTTAGACCTTCGGACTTGTAATGGATTTCTTGTTTTTGACGACTTCTTTGAAATGTTCACAACTTTATTTAATTTTATCATAACTCTATAAGGATTTTTAAGTTGGGATTCCATTTCTATATAAATTATATTGTAGTACTATTAAATATTTCTTTGCTGATACTTACCACTACCTGGAATTATAAATTACTGATCTTGAATATTTAGAGGGAACGATCGCTGCTTGTGTACAACGTCGGTCCATTTTTAAATTGTATTTTAATTTTGTTAGATTCGATGTCTTTGTTTAGCTAAATGTGACAGCTGTGTACAGTGTGAAAATTAGTACTGTGGAATTATGTTATACATTTTTGATGAGGATGGCTTGTTTGCATAAGAAAACACACGGCACACACACTTTTTATCAGTTTATTTAATCGAGCTGCTTCTAGCTACCACATTTTTTCCTGGACTTTTTAGCATGACACAATGCAAAAACAAAAGCATAAATTCAATAAAAAAGAAACTTAAAGGTACTTAATAAAGAGGTTGGTTGCTGGTCGCCAACATGGCCCCCGACGGTGTGAAAACACCAATTTACTGGCCGGCGACTAGCAACGCCACTTTGCGAGTGGGTCGACGCAGCACGCCCCCCTTCGTGGTAACGTCGACAACTCTCACTACCCCATCCCTTCCCGGGTGCACTGCCGTGATTCGCCCTCGGGGCCATTGGTTCCTGGGTAGTGTGCCGTCTGCGATAAAAACTAGATCGCCCACTTTTAACGGATGAGCCTCCTGTAGTCGCCTCCTGGGTGTGAGTGTGGGCAGGTACTCTCGTACAAAACGCTACCAAAAGTGGTCTGCCAGCCTCTGCGCCTTTCTCCAGTTAGCTCGTCGGATTAAATCGGTGTCGTCGAACACATTAATCTCAGGCTCGCTGCTTGGGCTTCCAATTAAGAAGGTGAAAGGAGTCAGGGCGTACTCTGCGTCCGCATCTACTGAGACGTGTGTCAGGGGTCTTGAATTAATGATGCATTCCGCTTCTAGTAGCAGGGTGTTTAATACCTCCTCTTTGGGCGTCCTTTCCTTCAAGGTCACGGCGATGGTATTTTTCACCGAACGGACTAGCCGCTCCCAACAGCCTCCCATAAATGGTGCGGATGGGGGGATGAATCGCCATTCTATTTTTCTATTTGTGCAAAAATTGAAGAGTTCTGGCAGCATCTTTGCTGCACCAACAAATGAAGTCCCGTTGTCGGAGTAAATCCT
The DNA here is from genome assembly GCA_036375495.1 of Agrotis segetum. Taxonomy (NCBI): domain Eukaryota; kingdom Metazoa; phylum Arthropoda; class Insecta; order Lepidoptera; family Noctuidae; genus Agrotis; species Agrotis segetum. The sequence goes on from JAQSVV010000646.1 coordinate 93,094, forward strand.
TGACGGGCATCCCCTTCTAGCGATGAACCGTCTGAGTGCCATCAAGGCTGAGTCTGACGTTAAGCTTTCCACGATCTCCAAATGCACGGCTCGCACCGTCATGCATGTAAAAAGTGCAATCCATCTCTTAGCTGTGCGTCTGCCAATAGAGACGCTCAGGGGACCAAAATAATCCAACCCTACGTGGGTAAAGGGGCGCTGGTGATGTGCTAATCTGGCTTCTGGCAAGTCTCCCTCTGGTGGTGATTCCGGCTTGGCCTTTCGATTGCGGCAAAACTGGCATCTCTGTGAAATTCCTCTGACGACTGGTCTGAGGCTTAGTACGTAGAACCTTTGGCGCAGTTCATTGACCACTAGTTCATTATGTCCGTGGGCGTATCTGACGTGATAGGAGCATATCAGTAGCTTGACAATAGGATGTCGACCATCTAGGATAATCGGGCGTGACTCTACATGCTCTGCGACGGCAGTGCGACCAGAAAGATGAAGGAGTCCGTCTTCACAAAGTAAAAGGGAAAGGTTCCGAAGCCTACTATCACTTGAAACGGGACGTGCTGTTAAAACGCGCATCAAATCCTCGGGAAAGGAATCTTGTTGAACTTTACGAAACAAGTGAAGCTCAGCAACGTTGAGGTCCTCAACGGAAAGGGCGAAAAGGTTGCGAGCATCTCGAAGTGCGCTTTGAGAAAATTTAGAATTTGGGCGCAAAATTGAACGAAACTTGTCTAAACACTGATGGGTTCGCGCTGTGGCGCGAAGTAACCGGGTCCAACTGCTAAAGCGTTGGTGATCCACTACTACCGGTAAAGGTAGCTGTTGTGGTGAAGCAACTATCAATCCCACCGATTCCGAGACTCGTTTCAGTTCTTCGGTCACCGGAGGGATGGCACACGTTGGTTCACATGGCCAGTCAGAGGGTGGAGACAAGAGAAACGTGGGTCCTGTGAACCAACGCGATGAAGTTGTGAAATTATGAATGTCTCGCGTAGCGTCGTCTGCGACATTTAAAGCCGTGGGGACATATTTCCAACTCTGAATTTTCGTTGTTTCAGCTATCTCTCCCAACCGGAAAGAAACAAAGGCTCTAAATGTGCTGACGTCGCTACGAAGCCACTTCAGAACGGTTAGAGAATCCGTCCAAAAATAAACTTGATTAGGTTTTCGTCTGTGCGCTTCAGTCACATAAGTGCTGTAACGCGAAGCAATCAGGGCAGCCTGAAGCTCCAATCTTGGGATAGAAACGGGTTTTAGAGGCGCCAGCCTACCCTTTCCCCCTATTAGGGATAAAGTTACGTTGTGATTGTCATCTGTAAAGCGCCAGTAGGCCACGCAGCAGTATGCGCGTTCACTGGCGTCGCTGAATACATGAAGTTGGACATTCTTAATGCGCCCGGTGTCACGAAAATAGCATCGAGGAACGGAACTGTTGCTTAAATTTTGAATTTCGAGAAACCAACTTTTCCAATCTTCGATCAGATTAACCGGCAAGGTCTGATCCCAATCAATGCCCCTTCTAGCCGTTCACTTCTGACACCAATGATGAGGATGGCTTGTTTGCATAAGAAAACACACGGCACACACACTTTTTATCAGTTTATTTAATCGAGCTGCTTCTAGCTACCACATTTTTTCCTGGACTTTTTAGCATGACACAATGCAAAAACAAAAGCATAAATTCAATAAAAAAGAAACTTAAAGGTACTTAATAAAGAGGTTGGTTGCTGGTCGCCAACAATTTTAATTTTGGGTCAATCTTTGTATTGTATCAGGTTTATATTTTCAGTTGTTTATATATTATTTGTATTGATTGTACTACATGTCAAATAATTGGCTAATTTAGATACTTGATTGGTGCCTAATATTAGTATGTTGATCTAGTCTGTCTTTGCACGAACCTCATTTTTAAATCCTGCTTTTTATTATGCAAATATGGCCATTATTAAACATCGAATTAAACTTTGACACCTAATATAATTTAAGTACAAATAAATTAGGTATATCTTTATGGTATAACTTGAATCAAATATTCAGTATGTTTATAATTTCACGGACTACTAAATTAGAGTAAGTTAATCAAATAGCCAAATAAGAAACTGACACTCAGCAGATAAGTTCTAGCTTACCGTTTTGAACTAATCCAATTAATGATCCGATTAAGTATCGATTAGGGAATGATTAATGAAATCGATATTCCTAATCGAGAATATAATTGATGGTCCAATCATAACTATGGAACGTGTTAAAAGATTTTAAGGCCACACTTCCAAAATTGTCGATGTAAAAATATGGAGCAGCTGATTAACTAGTGGTTTTAAATAAATAGAGGTTGTTTTTTTTAATAGACCATAATTAGGCGATATAAGTAACCATTCTGTATGTACCTTAAAACCATTTTCATGTGTACACACTGTTTTAGGCTATCACGGTTTTTTTCACAATTTAAAATGTCCCTTACGCAACAGCGTCGAAATATCGGGAACACAAAAGAATAAACAATCACGGAAGATATCCCGTAAGTGACATTTTAAATTATTTTCATGTGTGTCTATTGTAATTGGTAATCGACTATGTAAACTATTTCTTAAATGTCGTTTTATACAACAAACAACCCAATCTAATCTTCGTATATCAGTCTCAGCAAACCTTGACGAAACGTTCATAAAAATTCATTAAAACTTCCTCGAAACCTTATAAAATGCCTCTGTCGGCATCTCAACGCTTAAGACGCAATTTTCTGAACTCAGAAACGCATTAATCAAACATACAAGTGACGTTTAGAAGTAGCAAAACAAATTGTCAGTCCTTTTTCGAATATAAAAGCTTATTTATATCCTCAAAAGAAAAAAAGTTAATTAAGTTTTAATAGAATACAAAACGGGAGTGATTTTGGTAGCCAAAAATAGGCGGGGATGTTGTAAAATTTAATTATTTTTTTCATAAAGTGGCTCAGTGGTTTTTTGTTTGTAACGTGCAGTCTTTGAACAGGAAATGTAAACAATTAGTAGCATTTTCGTTTGAAGTATGATTTAGGAAATTAATGTGGTTGTTTGTAATTATAATTTATGGAGATGTTAAAGTTTTTCGGTGGTTAGAGTAATATACACAACTTAATTAATAACTTATGTTAAATGATTTTAATAAAGTCTAATGATTATTATTGGAATTGATCAGTACTTAATTAAATATATGGATGAAATATTGATTACCTGAAGTGCATATTAATTTAACTAAATAGGTTTTGTGATTGCCAGTTTATTTTTACATATACATATTTAACTTAACTGGCAATAATGTCTTCAGAGGTTGATGTGGCCCCGTATTATAACGCAAAGGAACATGGTGGGTTTTGATCAGTCAAGTTCTTGGATGACATGAACTTAATTGATGATTTTCCATTTCAAAAAAGGTACCTACTTTAATATATAATAACTCGTGTTAAAAGATAAACAGAGGTGAGGTTACTAGTAAACACATATTATTTTCATACACTAAAAGTAATAATTCAAAAAAATATGAACCTCTGTTACATAATCCGTTCACCGTCCATTTAAGTACCAAAAACCCTCCAAAAAATTAAGCACTACAAGTAATTTAAGCTTAAAAATTTCAAGCTTACTCGTATGTCGTCCAAACGTTTGTTTGCACAGGAGTTTCTTAAAACCAATGTCACAATGGTTCATAAATCGGCGCACGAGTTGCTCATGTGTCGCGTTCAGACCGACTTTATGACTCCATTCAGAGTTTTCGAGGTTTGGTCGATCTTTTTCAGTAAATGTGTATCGCGCTAGTTTTTGCGCATGGCTTCGCTTTCGTTCCTTGTAATTCTCAATTTTTTTGGATAAACGAATCATGATCTTTTCATGTCATTTCGTTCTTTAAATAATGTATGCATCTGACTCTATTTTTCTGCTCATAAAGCCATCTACACATATATTCATACTCAATAGTTTTCTCACGAAATTTTTCTCATGTCTCTACTAGATAATTATGGCGTTTCTGTAGTAGGATTTTTTTGTAGGTGAACACCTATGTCCATTGAGAATAATGCTTTTGAAAATATAATTCAAATGATTTTGATTCATTCACAATCGAAGCGGTACTTCCTAGGACAACCCCTTTTTTGGGTGACAAAATCATCAGATGAGTCCTCCAGCCCCGAGTGGAGTAGAAGAGACTCTTAGACTGTTACTGATTAAAAAAAGTTTAGCTTCTTTATTCGGTTGCCTTTTGCATTTCAGAGCCACAGAGAGTGACTCTGGAACGTAAAGGGCTATTGAAGGACTCCGTGGATTTAGCCAGTACGAGTCTGATAGTCCTTGCCGTCCTGCCTTGGGTGGGAGACTCATTTGATGATTTTACCACGATAAAAAAAAGAGCCTAAGATTCGTTCGAACTAACAAACATACAACTTTTACTTATTTATCAGTATAGATATGCATATAATATCATAAAAGCCCTTTGGTGGAGGTCTCCTAACCTCAAGCCTAATGATTTACTGGACACCACAGTACCGCAGTATTTCTAACGGAGAATTCGTGAATTGTCAAAAATATTTTATGGCGGACGGGGCGAAGCGAATCGATTTAATCTCATTCTGTCTCCTTGACTAGTTGTGGTGGTTGGTTTTGTCCAAGTTGGTTGTCGTCTGTAAGAGTTTAGTTTATTTTTTTCAGTATAGACGCATTCTAGAAAGTATCTAACCAGTTTCATGTAATCATTTTTGGAGTTATAGGTTTCATATAAAAAAATAGTAGTATTAGGGTTTTCATAACTTTAATATTGTTGATTCAAAGTAAAAAGTATCATTACAACAATAACTAGAATCATTCTTATCATGGGGTATCGTATTACAGTTAGTGGGTTGTGGAGGTCCGACAGGCAGTCGCTCTATGTAAAATACTTACGATATCCTGCTGAATCGGGTTTGACTGGAAGCCGACCCCAATATAGTTGGGAAAAGGCTAGGCTGATGATGATGAACTAGAATCATTCTTATGCCTGCTGAATATATTATATTATTTAGTTTAAAAATATATTTTTCATGCTTATAATCGGTTTTGAAAAGAAAGAAAAGGAATTAAACGGTAGGTTTATCAATTTGGTACAATAATTGTTTGAATCGTTATTAATCGAGTCAAAGTCAAATCCGCAAATTAATCCGATCGTGAAACTTATTTTCGGAATCACCAAACAAACAGACAAATCGATACCCAATAGTGACGTGATCCTTATCGATACCGCGAATGTTTTAAAAATACTCGATCCTTAATAACTCGGGTTTTTAATTGGTTTATATAAATCATTATTTCTCGTAACGACTCACAATGATTTACTCACTGCATTGACATACAAGATGTCTCTTAAATCACCCGAGTGACATACCGGTGCAATGATATTCCTTTGTCATTTACTTTATGTGATTTTTTAATGAGATGAAAGAGATTGAAAAATATGATTTAATCTCTTGTTTCGCGAATGCAATCTTCATCAATAAGGGTCCGTAATGTTCTTTTAAGTTTGTGATTGATGCTTGCGAGTCGGAGGCCTGATAAACGGTGTTTTGGAACAGACCCTATAATATTGTTTGCGATTAAAAGCTGTAATGATCTTTATTTTGGTTGCATTAAGTGTTAGTTGTCGATTGTAGATTTGAGCAGGTAGTTTGAAACTTGTCTGACTCTACTTAAGTGCTGTTCAAACTTATTTTGGAAGGAATGGAAAGAAAACCATGTATGTACAATTTCGCTAGGTCACTTCACTATTACAGTAGGTACTGTAATAGTGAAGTGACCTAGCGACCTAAGTTATTCAGTATAAGCTACATTTATCTATTCCTGTATGTCAATACAACTCCTAAAAGCCTGAGTCAATAGAGGCGAACACCAGAAAGAAGGCTGAGGCAGTGAAGCCGGACTGGTTTTTTTTCAATGTGGGGGAAAATGAAAAACGAATACTATTCTAAACTTTATTTTCTAATCCTTCTTAAACTTAGCTTAATAATCAATCGTCTTTGGTAATAGACAGAGCTTAAGGCCGAGACTCCACCAAAGCTGTGCAAGTCGAGACGTGTTTTGAACAACCAATAGAATTGCGTTGCGGAGTGGAGCTGTGTCGATAAAATAAAAAATAAAACAATTCTATTGGTTGTTCAAAACACGTCTCGACCCCGCACAACTCGATACAGCTATGGTGGAGTCTTGGCCTAATTCTTAGTTCAAATCAAAACTAGTCCCAAAGAAACAACGCTGTGTATAAAACTATTTAAAATACCTTTCAACCGTATATCAAGCTATTATTTTTCCTATTAGTTATACACACCATTTCGGAGTTCATTAAGCTTCAAATCGATGGACAGGTCATTTCTTACATATTGTTTGAGTCAGTCAATGAAGGGGCTCTCTCTAACTAGTGTTTGCTTCTCAATTTGAAACTGACACATTGAAACAAAGAAATTAATTGATGTAGTAATGAAGGTAAGTAATGAATGGGTGTGTATAGAGTAGTTTTAGGTTCAGAGAATGTTGGACAACGAACTTTTTGATGTTATTTAAGATGGACAGACTTTAACATGTATTTATATTATTGGATATAGTGGAATGACTGGAAGGAGACCTTTGGCCAGAAGTGAAGCAAAGCTGGCTTAAAATATTTTTTTAAGTGTGGTTTTTGCTTGGGATGATGCACGTAGAGGTCGGAAACAATCCCTTTTATGATAAAATAAATGATCCCTTATTTTAAACCTGGCAAATTCTTGAAAAAAATATCATCGAATATTTTGCTCAAACAGAGAAAACTTAAAGAAGGACAACAATATGACAGTAGATAGATCTAGCTCAAGATATTGTAATCGTACTTTAATTACTAATTATAAGACTACTCAAAAAGGAAACACTTTCTAATGGATTTTAATCGTCTAGAGATCACGCTATATTTTTTTTTCTGTAACCACAGTTGGGCAGTGCAATTTATGACGTCTGCATTATTGCTACTGCTATTTCACAAAGCAATCAAGCGCATATACAACATGTAACATAATTAACGCACACCCTCAGACACCCCAATTAGATTATTATTTTATAATCTTAATACATATATATTGATTATTTAATTGAATATGTAAATGCATTGTTATTAACTAAATTAGTTATTTTTCAGTAAGGTTAATTTTTATTTATTTTGTATTGAATGACGGAATTTGTGTGAATACAAATAAAATTGCACTTTAAGTCTTGTTGCCTTAATTTACGGTCTCTCTTTGTTTGTTTTGACTATACAGGGGTAATGTGACTATAATTTCCGAAGTATTAAATATTTTTTATAAAAAAAATTACCTATATTAAAAATGATAGAAATCGATTCAGTAAACGATTCTGAACAAACTAATTTCAGGATGTGCGTTAATTATGTTACATGTTGTATGTGAAATCAACACTGTGCAGTGAGCATTGGACATTATGGTTCACCATTCCTTTACCACATGCCGCCTCTGTCTCACAACAATCAACGCGGCTACTCTGTACATCGATCAGATCTATCAACACTGGCTTCAGGCGGTCCTCGTGACTTCTGCGATTGCCCTGCGATCCTCAATATATTATGTTTGTTTTTAATTAACTGACATTACATATCAGTTACTTTGTCAATATTGGACTGGGAACCTGTGTTGTTAGGTTGGTTGGCATTCTTGCAATTTGAATCAGAGAATTTGGATTTGGGATGATGATTTTGGTTATGTCTTTTTGGGTGCAAATATTTTAAGGTTAAGTTTTTCAATGAGGAATTTCTCAATAGCGGAATTTGGACCTATGCAGTTGATGGTTATAGACTCGCCCACTATTGCAGAGGACTTAAATATGACTGAGGGAGCACCAACGACGGCTCACACATTATTTCTTATTTCATGTAAACTATCACAGTGATCTCTTTCATGCATCCTTTGATACCCTGATATCTGATCAGATAAAAAGTTTATAATGCCTTAATTGACTTCTTTTAGTTTTATCGTAGTACTATTATGTGTTCTATGGTTTTATATACTTTTTCTATTCTCTACCTCCTTTGTGTCTGTTAAATAAATAAATCATATCAAGTATTCTGGTTGTGCTACTTTGAACTTGTTTTTTTTTCCATTTATTTCATTAAGGTATTTTAACGAACGAAAAATTCAGCTGCGAGCAGGGTTCGAACCTGCGTCTTCTGGATAGGTACTCCAGACGCCTTAACGAATTAGACCATCGCAACCACTACACTCGAAGCTGAATTTCTCGTTTTTATGAACATATTATTTTGTTGTAACATTTATTTTGTTATCATTTTAGCAACCTCACCTGTTCAAAAGTAGTCCGAAACATCCGTCATTTGTAACCCCGCTGGTATTCCTACCTAAACCTCATTTCAGACCCCAAGGCGTAAGCGTGAGCGACACATTAATTAGCCAACATTACCATCAGTTAGCCCCATAGATGGCTACAGTCTATGGCAAGACAAATGGCCATAGATTCTGACTGGTGTAGCGTGGGAAATGATTTACAGCTATTTATAAGGAAATCTGGATAATTGTATAGTAAAGTAGTTATTGAATTGGTGCTGTTTTTGTAGTTGAATCAGCGTGTGATTTTGTCTGTGGCAATGTTTATTTTTTTGTGTGATCTGAATGTTTAGTTTTTTTTTTGTATCTATAGACTGTCTAAAATTCTAGGTCTTCCTTACCGTATATTATTTTACCTTAGGCCGTCGTCGCAACATTTTTCTTATTATTTTCTAGCTTGCTTGCTTTATCACTTAGGTTCTTCAGGTTTCTTCTTTCAAATCATTGTCTATAACTATCTTATTTATGGATCTAACAGTAATTTTAAAATTCCTTTATAGTCACTTATTACTAAATTAGAATTAAGAAAGAGTCATTTCAGAATAACTCTTCCTTAATTCTGTGGCATGCCGTTTTCTTTCATCTTCTCCTAAATACGTAAAAGTGTTATGTTCGATTTTAACGCTTCTCTGAGCACCTAGAGAAATTCTAACCGTGCAAAAACATTCAGGCATTTCATTTATAACCGCGTCATTAAATAAAGTTTAAGCATCAAGAATAGTAATAAAATTGATTACGTTATTTTCATGTCATCATTACATTAATTTTTCTTTTATCAAAGCTTAAGCAAGATGTAGCTCTACATACTTCATTCCTGTTTTCGGAAATGACATCAAATCTTCATCATTAACAAAATTGAGGCCATCTTCATCAATCTATTGTAACTCGATGACGTAGTAGAACTGGTGAGGCAAAAATCGCGATGCCCCACTGACTTCGAAGGTCAGATGGTAGTCACGCGGTGTTAAACTGGAACCACAATAATTCTTCGATGGAAGTACTGATCGTGCACTTGTTAGCAAGAATATGTCCGGTTAGTCGTGTAGTTGTTTGAAACAACAGTGAGAGAGGTGAAAAATAAGGCTCGGATGATAATAATAATATAATATAATATGAATAAATCTTTTTTGATCATCAGTTGGATTAGCAAAAACTAATTGACGGGTTATTTTTCTATTGTTACATAAACCAAAATTTCCGAAGATGCCAACCCCGCTTTTAAAATCGGCAATACATCACAACCTAATGCACTTTTCTACGAGTACATACCTACGAACATACACAAGTTTGAAAACAATTAAAAATTATGTTTTTATTTTCTCTTGAATCGAAAGACAACAATTTAAAGTATGGGAGGTTAATAAAAACTTGTGAATTTAAATTTTAAATTTTCTTGACTTTTGGAATTTAAAACTGTAGCGTAGAGTGTATTTCACAAAAAAAAAACACTTTCAGTCTCAATGACGAAATCGGCTCCCACTGAATAACTATTCTAAAAATCAATGAATGCATTGAGTAGACATTCTACTTACAGCTGTTTTAAAATAGATTTCGGACCACCACGACATAAAATTTCCCTTCAAATTTTCAAGAATATACTCTTTAACAGTTTCAATACAATTTTTCATTGTCAACAAACCCGTAGTTGAAAATTTGTGGGAATACTGCAGAATTGCCCGAGGGCATTTTCTAATAGTTTCTGCTTTAACCTACCACGATACATTTGCTGTTGGATGACTCTTGTTTTTAGTCAGATAAGGGTTATTGTTGAGTGTTATATGTTGCTGGTGGTGTTTTAAGGGTCGAATCGTGGCCTAGCTATTTAAATTGAGCCTCCTCCAGTAGATGCAAACACAGCAGGGAGTGAGCCCTTAATTGGGAGCGCAATATGTTATGTCTTCGGTGATGGTGTAGTGCCTTTGACGTGGACTGGTGTCGATACGGTATTTTTAATGGTTGTTTTTTAGCTATCTTTATGGATGATCTTTTAGCAGCTGTTTGTTTAGAAAAAAGAGGAAATGTGGTAAAAGAGAGATTATTTGTGGTCATAAACTTACTTACTTTAAGTTCCCTTACATTTTTTACTTATTTAATAACAATTTTTTAAATTATGTGTAAACACTTCATTTTGGATCTTTGAGTTTAATCATTCTACTTCAACATTTATGTTTTGGATCTCAAGAAAATGACGCGAAAAGTAATTCCTTTTTATTTTTAACTAGACGTTGCCCGCGGCTTTGCCCGGAAAAATTATTCTACGAGAATATAATTCTGGGATAAAGGCTTAATTGTTTTCAGATTATAATTTGAGCACATCATGATTCGTTAAATTTGGAATTATTTTGTAACTAACATTTATCCAGACATCCAAATCTTCGAATTTATAATATCAGTTGGATTAAATAAATATTGTTTAGTATCTGCCACTTGGCACTATGTTGCCAGTATACGACGTGTCTACTATACAAAACCTCTACTCATCATATTCATACACCTACATTATCATATCAATTGACATCTGTAGCATTAACATTCAGACTCGATACGGGGCTAATGAGTGCCGTTCCAAGTCTATTTTAAAATTAAATAAAAGTTGGTGTCATCTTTTCAGTTTATATTTTAACCACTGAAGTTCATTATATTATGTTTTCTTTTATTATTTGATATGAGTTTGTTATTGAGTCTAGTCTAGGTCAGACGTGACTGGTCGCGTAACTTATACCGTCACGTGACCCCGGAACAGAAAGGGCTATTGAACGACATCGGATTTTAGTCAGTACAAGTCTGACAGTCCCTCCCGCCCTGTCCGTTGTGGGAGGACTCATAATTATGACGATTTTGCCAAGTTTAAAAAAAAAACAGACGTGACAGTAACAAAGGCTACGATGGAGCTTATGGTAATGAAAATAAAGGTTACTTGGCATCAACTGTTTTCACACTATTAAATGTGCATTGATTAGAATTACTAAAGTTGTTTTAGCCTTTCAGAGGACTCATATACCTACATTAGGTAGAGAAGCCGAGTCGTTCGATAAGTACACCATTTTCCTTTGTCTAAAATAAGGAGACCAAAATTGCTGTGAATACAAGAATAGGATGATACTACATTGGCATTAACACGTCTCTTTCGATAGGTTCCACTCTTTACTATACTAGATGGAGAGGAAGAAGAGAGGTCAGGCATATTTCCATGAATACAAAAAGATATCCACATCATCATCATCATCATAGCAGTCCACTGCTGGACATAGGCCTCTCCAATTGCAAGCCATTTCACTCGATCACCAATTACTCTCATCCTGCTGTTATTGGCCACCTTGCGAAGGTCGTCGCTCCGGTTTATTCCGCGTTCAACCCCCAATAATTTCTACCCTTTTCCGCGTTCGACCCCTAAACGTTTCCATTTTCAACCTCCGAGGGTTGAACGTGGAACTCAGTACAATGGGCTAAAGAAGAAAAGAAAAAAAGAAGACACCTACATCAAAGCAATTTCAACCATTTTGGTTCAGTAATGTATGTCCTACATAAACAAATCAAACAAAACATTTATTTAGATGTCCAGAATCTCGTTTATCATAAATTAAACGGGGACAATAGATCAAATTCATTGCACAACACCTAATTTACATTACATTAGCGCCAGGTTTATGCGAAAGCAACCATGTTTGGCTGACAAATTGTTACGGAATATGAATTTGTAGACATTTACCTGCATTTTGTCGAACAACAGATGACAAATTATGAGCAATCCGTATTGTTGGATTCAAAATTAATGTAGCTTTGTTGAAATAAAGTTGAAATTACTCAAGTTGTGTTGTTTAAATAAGATAAAAGCTGATCCTGTTGACTTAATTTGAATTCCTCGTATTTTATTTTTACAAAAAATATATTTAATTAATATTCCATTTTTTGTCACTACTTCTTTTTGTCTATTATTAGCCCAAATAGAAAACTTAACAGTAAAAGTCTAAATAAAAAACGCAAGATTTGGCAGTTCATCGTGACAAAAGTGGATTTTCATTTTATCGAAATGCTTACGTGATAACAATGCGACCTAACGAGGAACCATTGTTTGTTGTTTCATATTATTATTAATGGTAGATACGGCTTTAAGGTTCCGTCTGCAATTTTAAAACTTAGTCCCACAATAGGTCCCACCTGCACACATTTTGATTGAAGATTTAAATGGGCTATTCGTCCCTAGGACCGTGCAAATATTATTCTCCGGGATGAACGAAACTCTTTTCAGATAATTTTGTATGCCTTTGTCTCGTGTCGTCGTATCTCTTCACTAACAAATATTACGACTTCCCTGTACAGTACAATAAGAATAGTGATGGGAATGCATTTAGTCGATGTTTTATTGTCGAGATAAAGTTTGAGTAAATATTATTATTATTATCTGTAATTGCGTGTGTTTTCTGCGAGTAATTTGTTACTAAACATTTATCTCATTTTCTATGTTTAAATATTATCTTCTGTAAAATCCCGCTACAATCATATAATTATCATTATTTATAATTGTTTGTAATCGTTTAATGAAATTCACAAAATTTTCACGACCGAGTGTTTTTTTATTTACCTGTGATAAATCAGCCATCCTTCCCCTTGGTGTATAATTTCATCCAGGAACTATCTTCTTACGGATACAACCAATAAACGCAATCGTTCATCAAAATCAATTAAAACTATAAAACTACACGAATCACCGCACTAATCACTGCACTAACAGAACAATCAATCGAAAGAATCAAATATTGATTTGAAAACCTTGCCTTAATACCTGTAATAATTGCTCGTTCCACTCATTGTTCAGCATGGGCCGTGTCTTGTAGTCATAAAACACACTTGATGATCATCGAAGGTTTATTAGAAATTGTCCGAATGTCCGTCCGAAGTTTCATAACTTTACGGTAATTTATAAGGTATCTCTATTACTTGCCACGTTTCGTTTTGCCGAGTAGATTCGACGCACGTCTGTCGCTATGATGGCTAGTGCTGCGCTTTGAAAGACCATTGTTTTGTCGATAATTTTAGGCTTTTATTTTAGTTTTGCGTTTTATGTTTTCCTTCGTTGTGTTTTGCATGGAAATTGGTATTTTGTGTTATACGTTATTGTATGTTTAAGGGAAAATAATAGTAATTTATATCTTGTAGTCTGCGATAAACATTTATTGTAATTCTGCGACTACAATGATTGAATCACCCACGCTGAAACAAATCAACAATTACCGACCAAAACCTGAATTGTACACAAAACAAAAAGATACAATCACCGTTCCATTCATCGACAGCCACGTGTACCAAACACGCTTTTTATTAAGTTACTCAATACAGATAAATGTAACAAGTAAATGTATTCAAATTGATGATTGATTCGAACATGTAACGTAACATTGATTGAATAGAGATACATAACATTAATGTCGTTATGTATCCAGGCAGATGTTGACCCCTGACCGGTGTCGACAGATAGGTGTTCAGTTTATCCCGTGTTTTGATTCTGTGTGTTTGAGTGATGTGCTTGTGTCAGTAATTTGATGGACAGCGGGTTATGTCAGAGATTGTCCACCCTTTGTGGGTGATGTAAGTGACGTAATGTTTTGACGTCACGTCATTGTTGGCTTGATGAGTGGGTATGTGGTACACGGTTATGATTGTAGGTAGAAGTTTGGCATAATTATTATTGATTGTTTTGAGAATTATAATAACAAAGCAGATCGGAAGTATCTAAGTGATTGACTGACTACTAACAAAGGAGAGAATAAAATTTGTGTCCATATCGACAAGACCATGAATTTTTATTTTTTAGTAGGTATAATAAGTATGTAATAAAAAGTATGGAAAATTTATAAGAATTTTTTTATTATATTCTTCCCTCCTTTATTAAATTTTCACAGTAACCAAAAGCTAAATAATTCCCACCAATTCAACCAAATCGGCATGTAAATTCATCATTTAACTTCACATATCGACAAAAGAATACAGTATTCACATTTCTTTACAAAAGCCATCGCCGCCAAAAGGTGGCAATTAGCGACAGGTGCTCTCATTCTAAAAATCATATAAATTATACTTTTTCTGCCACTTCAACTGAGAAAAAACCTATCTTTGTTCTTTCCTACAAAGTTTATCCCAACACCCTTTGTCAATGTCATATTCGCTACCATTTTGGAGAATACAATGTATGGTGACATGAGGGGGTGTGTTGGTAGGGTCGCCATTTCCTGTGAGGTTATTGGGACATGTCCTGATTTAGATTGGGCAAAGTGTCTGCAAAAGAATTAGGGAACGGGCTGAAAGATGTTTATGACCTGTGGTAGTCGAGGTAGTTTTAGATGAGACTATCACTATATTTGTTTTGCCATAATATGATTGTTAACAGTAATTAATTTTATTTTTGAAGAATTGTTATTTCAATTTACCAAAAAATATTTTTTGTGTTTTAGTTCATCTTTGTGTGAATTTTTTTAACTGCTTATTTTTTGGAAAAACAAAGGATATTTTAAATAATACAAGTTCTGGCTGACTTTTACTTTATGAGAGCCACATCTAGTTTTATCCGGGTAAAATCCCCAAATCATGGTGCATCTAACAATAGGCAAAGTCATGGTGACCTTAACAAATTTGAAGGGCTGCATCTCGCAAAGATTTTTGATGATTTTTATAATACTATCCGTTTTTGCTACTTTACCCGATATTTTTTGTTTCTCTTCTGTTTGTGTGACGGCGACTAGAAGTCTGTCGTTTCATAGAGTTTTTGTTGAAATAATTTAATAAACTGCCTTTTGTTGGTTGAGCTTTAGAAAATTAATTTACTGTAAAAGAAATAATATATTTGATCTTACCTGCCATCTGGGCTTGAAATAAAAGCGATAAAGAATAATATGAAAATAGTATTATGAAGCAAGTAATATAATGAGGTGTTCTCTCGTAGGTTTTGGGGTCGCACTACTGCTGAAAAAGACATTAATTGAATATCTAGATCAAATTCTATTATAATTTTTTCCATCTGGCAATTTTCAGTTGCTGGCTAGATAGTGGATTTATGCTAAATTGTTGATGAAATGGTTGGCATAATATACGAGTGATTGACTGCTACGCTTCGTGTCGCAGGTTCATTTCTGGCATGGAACAAATATTTTTACAGGCCTCAAGTTAGTTGTTCTAGATTTGTGTTGAAGTTATTTCGTGAACACTTCTCTTAAATAATAACTATCTCAGTTTTCACTTGTAGAAAAAGTAATTTCTTGCCCAATTCATGTAGTTATTTTTAAAACTAAATAAGTTCTAAAACTTTAGTGATATTATTTTAATAACAATCAATAACAATATTTTATATTAACAATCATTGTCTACCCACGTGCCACAAAGGTAGATCGGACATGGATAACATACGCCTCTTTAAATGTATTTAAAAACAACTGCTGTTAAGAAAAAAAAAACATAACTTGAGTTCGACTATTGTAACTATGTGTTTGAGACTAAATAATTCGAGACATTTTTATAATAATGTAGGTATTTATTTTTTAGGAAAAGACGCATACATAAAAAAATCTATGCTATCTTTTTTATTTTATTTTTTTGCCTAACGTGTCAGCATACTCAGCATAACTGAAACGGAATTTAATCCAAAATGTCTGTAGTAGTGTTTGGGCAAAGTTAGACCGGTGAGTTGCATACCATAAAGAAACTGTCGCCTTAAATGTCACTGCATTACTTTTTCTTTCATTTCACATTATTCATCTACATTCATTAAACCGACACCGTTCATTTATCCTTACACAATAAAATATCAAAACACACTAAAAATACTTCACAAAATTACAAAAACTAACATATTACTTACGTCACAAAAAATATAAATACAAAAAAAACAAGGATCGTTTGGTCACACTAATCATAAGCAATTTAGTATAAAATGCTCGAAATCGGGGCAAGCTTTGTACCGATGTTAATGTTCCACATTCTGTTTAGTTGATTTCTATAAAATATTATAAATGAGACGGCTACCACTAAGAGAATGACCAAATATTGTGTTTAAAATGCATGGATGGACGAAAGTACTGGATTGCTTTTTTTTTATTAGTTGCTGAGAACATACTCTCTTCTGTATGTTTCAGATAAAAAAATACAATTAGAACCATTAAAGTAAAATGATTTTAATTATATTTTGGAGTTTTTAGGGAAGTTGAAACTGATAAATGACTGAAGCATAAGTTGTAAGCTTTTTATAAAACTTTTTACAAAACCTACACAAATCACCAATTAAACTTTACCTAGTTAGTTAGTTTCAGGTTCATGGATCACTTGTATCATAAGGCACTTAGCACACGGTATAAAAATTGTATCCAACTATTTCGGACTTCACAAAACCATGCATCTTACGCAATATGAATCCAGAAAAATGGAATATTCTTTATATTTTATTCACTGCTGGAGCTCAACAGGTAACCATGAATAAATTCTGTTGTCGATGACAAAGCCGACACACAGTCCGACTGCGTTTTTCATAAAGTGTCGGCCTGTTAAACATTTTTTATTTGGCCATTTGCTACCAACCGCGTTATATGAAAAATGGATCGTAACATCGTACCCTTTTCTCGTGTTTTTTTACACCACCTTGAATAAATCATGTCATTAAAATTTAATAGTCACGCCACAAGCCGGGTTAGTTAGATCTTTTGTTGTGTCGAGATTTCGAGTATCTTTTCATTCGATTGTTACTATTTAGGGCTATTGTGGCCATCACTATGGTTAAATCGACTAAATGCCGACTTAATTTCATTAATCGACTTCTTTGTACGAATTAAGATTTAATTGAGTCAAGCTTACCTTTGTTAGGCATTGTGTTGAAGTATTCGAATGTGTGGAATTTGAATTATTTCGTGGTTCGAATGCGTCTTAATGACGGACATATGTTTCGGATCGCGTGCGCTTTGTGTTTTATTCGATTCTGATACGTCATATATCACGGTATTGTTGTTTCAACAATGTATTGTATCGATTTTTATGATTGGTTTCACTTTTTGATCGTGCAGTCCGTGAAAATTTGACGAAGGTGTTATTGTAAAGGTGCATCATTGTAATGTAGCTTCTACCTGTATCATGTAATGGGTTTTTGTTTTGCTCAAGTTATAAGTGATGAGACTATAAAAACTGCAAATAAATACCTATCTTACATACCGAATACGTCTAAGTTTAACAGAAACCAAACAAATCGTCTTCGTGACTTACCAAAATCACAAAAACAAAATGAATCAACAATAATCGCACTATCGAATCGATTTAAAAATCCGAATACAATTTCGGTATCGATTTTTTCCGTTGATACCAAAAAGGTGTTGGGCGGGATCGCTAAGAGCGAGTCATGTGTGCGGTTTGCGGGGTCTGAGAGGGGGTGCGGGAGGGGGAAGTGCGCGGGCGAAGGGCATAGGTCACGCAAGCCTCTGCTCTGTCTAGTGATGTGATTGATAGCTTCAATAATATTTTACAAGTTTAATAGTGATCAAACGTTTAACGATGATTTTGTTTTAAACTTTATTTGATAGCTTAATTTTAGTATTTAACTTAAGTCTTTTAAATTTATAACTATTATAAAATTTACTTATATTTAAGAAAAGAGACTTGTCTATTTTTACTGAATAATTGAAACGTTTAATTTAACTGTAACACAATTTTTTTGATAATTTTTTCTACTAACTTTTTGAACCAATGTAACCTGTTTATTTAAGCAGTTTAATGACATATCATAGGTACCCATTTGAGTGTGAAGTTTCATTAACATCGGATCTATCATTATTTAAAAAAAAAAAGAACTGAAAGTTTTTTTAGCGTACACGCTCTAGATAATTATGGTGCAAATGCACTAAAGATTGATACTTACGAACAAGTGAAAGTAAAATAAAATTAATAGTCTTACTTATTTAACTAATGATATCAAACATTAACACGTAAGTCATCAGATGTTAATCAAATATGAGTTTATTAGTAAAGCGATGAAAGATGATTGATATACCTTCGTAATTACACACTATTTGGAAGGTGCTGATTCGTAATTGTCCAAAACTGATTAATTGATGTTGAATTTAGATTTGGAGTTAGTTTTGCAATAATTATTAACAAAAAATTCGAAAAAAGGCATACAGGCGTCAGAGGGACTGTTCAAACACCGCAACCCTGGAACATACCTAAAGGGAAACTATAGAAACGGGGTGATTTTTAGTCTGTAACAGTCTGACAATTCCCGTCATCCTTGCGCTCTAGCATATGAACTCATTTGATGACTTTCTTTCCAAAAAACATGATTGTTCTGTAATATCTTAAATACTTAGTTTTTCTCTATTTCTATATATTTTAATTGTTTTATTTTTATTTTCACAAACAAGTTTGCTATGATTTATGATACAAAGAAAAATGTGGTTATATTTCGATATAGTTTGAAATCTATCGATGTCGATAATTTTATTGGGCACAGCACTAGAGCCCACACCTTGCTTCACCTACCGACGTGGTCATGACGAAAATGTAATTTTAATTCAACTAGTCATATGAGGATAAAACATTGTTGATTTCTTTTATTTTTAGACCGTTTAGTTTTCCATTGATAATCATTTATAGAAACAAAACTGACGTTTAAGAACAAACGTGGTTTGAGTGTGACGTATAATTTTAATGCATTTTTACATTTTCCCAAAAATAATTAGATAATTTGCAAAAAAAAAAAATGGATCGAGTTGAAAGGTGGTATAAGAATGTTCGGTGGGATGCTTAAGATCTTAGGATCTTAGGATGAACTGAATTTGTTTATATGACCACCAAAAGGTCTCAGTATTATAATGTTATTGTAACACTGCTAACACTGACTTTTAAATATCAAAAATAGCTCTTGGTGCAAGTAGTGAAATCCGCTCTTAAAATTTCTCACATTTTTTTCCTTATAAATTTTGGTTGCTTGGTTTTTAATACTAATTTAAGGCCCGGTATTCACCAAAGCGGAGAGGAGAGGAGATGTGTTTGAATAACCAATCAGATGTCCACTGAAGCTAAGCGGAGAGGAGATGTGGATACCGGGCCTAAATCACAACTTTTGTGTATTCGTAATCAATTTTAAAATAGATCTTAGATCGTATCTAGAATTAAAACCACAATGTCAACCACAAATAAATGTTTCACTACCAAAATATAGTGAACTGGAACTGGAGCTTTTAGAGTTACAAAAAGTATAGCTAACCTAATACTTAATGACAACATAAAGAATGCCTATTGGCTGGTCAGACCTACATCGACGAAGCATTTATTCACGGTGTAAAATTTCAAAACATCACTGAATGGGCCGATGCATGCGATGGATAAAAACAAAATGAATGCAATCTCAACGTTCACTCGTTCAGTCGACCAGTGTATGCAAATAGGGATGTGAAGGAAAACAATGTACGGTTCCTGCTGATAATCTTTTGATTTTACATATTGAGTTTTGATATGAGCAACGTGTTTTGTTCACCTGTGCTTTTTAAGCCGTTAAATGTTTTTTGGCGTTTTGTATTTCGAATGATCGAATGAATGAATCGACTGGTACCACGTTGTTTTGATTCATTTAAGTTTTTTTTTTGAAAAAACAGAATTTATCATGTTCTATTTTTAATTGGAGTGAAGATATTCGATTTTTATTTATTTTAAGAAACCTGTTAAGACATAGCCTAAAAGTAAAATGGAGTGAAAGAAAAATCTCATGAATTGTGGAAAGAGCAGAGAATGGGAATTCGAAACCATAATTACGGTGGTCTGTGGTTAGTCTAGAATATTTTTAAGATTTATTATATCCTATTTTATTTAAGAAGTAATATCGCCAATTCAGCACCCACTTCATCTCACAAAATAATATCCCAACAAATTACATTACATGCAATTTTAACAAAACCTTTTCAACAATATCGCTTAGTATATGGGGCACATTGCCAATAATAAATAGGCTTCTTATATCAGCTAACGACAAATTTAATAGTTTACATCTGTAGTAACTAGTTTTGTTTGTTACAAATATATTGTGAGCGAGTTATCTTCCCGAGACAACTAGCATTTACAACTTTACGTTCTTGTTAAGGGCTAGTTTGTAATTCTGTTTTGTTGTTAGCTCGAATTTGTGCTTTGAGTGTAAAAGCGGCCGGCATGCTTTGAAAATCGTTTAAGAGTTGCTTTCATTTCGAAAGTAACACTCTGTTGCGCGTGGCTTTTACGTTTTTAAAATCTCTAACTAGGACCTGATGCTGGTTAAATCTAAACTTAGAGTAGTCTACTAAACAAACTTTTGTTATTTTTTTCTCGTTTATGTTTCTATAGTTATGTTAGTCTTACTGATACAGATAACGTATATTTAAGTCAAAGTTTATTTAGTATTAGAGCAAGATAAACTTTTTTATAGAGTAGTTTTATTTTTAACGACTTCAAAAAAACGAGGTTTTTTATTTAAAAGCAGTATATTTGGTATGTAGATATATCAAACCCACTATAATAATTATAAATAAGTTATACATACCCCTCTTAATATATACAGTCTTCTTAAATTTGAACAAAATTCTGTGCCTTAACAGCGTTGTAGCGTTGTACAAGTGGAGCGATAGATGGCGCTCACAAATAGGCGCGCGCGCCGCTCGCGGGCAAACGCAACGAGCTGTCGACGCGTCCGACGAATGTTCACGGCGGGCTTGTTGCAACAGTGGGTATCTGGATATTTTGTAAAATGGCTTAAATTTTTATTGCTTGTGTATTTTGAGTTTTTTACAGTAAGTACAATTTATAACTTTTAAATCTATACATAAATCCTTAAAAATTTGAATACAAAAACAAAAAGGATCAACCAAACGTATCCTGAAATACATTATACTAAAAGTGTTAAAAAAAATCTTCGAATTATTTTTAAAATCCAATCGCCACAAAACGCACTAACCCCGCTATCTTTCTTTACCGTCCGAAGGCTTTGTAATATCGTTACAATGGCGTAGTTTGTCGAACATTTGACGCGACCCCTGACTTATGCGCCGCGTCTACATCAAAACATGACCTGTCTTCTATATAACCTTCTCTTTGAAGCGACATTTCTGCAGATATTTAGGATTTGTTTTATATGATTATGTATTTTATTGAAGTACAAAAATATGTAGTGTAGAATTGAATGTTATCGCATGACTGTCGACTGTCTTGAAAGGACACTGGAAACCTGGAAACGCAAAGGGCAACTGACATAATAGATAGGAATTTTATTCAGTATGAGTTTGATAGTCACTGGGCTACTGTGCTAGGCAACTGGGCTTCTCCCAGTTGTAATGTCCTTTTGTGCCTATTGGTATTGTTTTGTTCTGTCTCCTGATTGCATGGAGTGAAGTGGAAACAAGTTTTTCTTAATCCTACAATTTTCTCATTAATTTTATTGCAGGATCCAAGACAGGTGAATTCATTCTTCCGGACACGTCGAGCTTTATTGTCTCGGCGCTTTTCTGGTGGTTGCCGCTGATGATTCTGGCTTTCAGGAGTTGCAGTAGGTTGGGAATAGTGTGGTGGGTTTATCCCGAAAAAAAAAACAAAGTCACTTAGTTCTGCTCCTCATTATGGTGATTTTACCACCTAAAAACTGACAAAAGGCTAGTATGTTAAATACAGTATGGAAAAATAAAACTGTACTGTGCAGTCCAGACGCAGGTTTTTTTTGAGTTAGTTAAGGTCTGAATCTGATTCGAATGGGTCCAGTTGACCAAACACTCGTTAGTATAACTTATTTGCAATTTCTTTCGATTCCAGTGCTCAATGAATATCTTAACATCCGTATTCCATAAAGGTCATAGCTAATTAGTAAGATGTTATCTATCGTCTTTTCATATAAATATTGATTGTTAATGCCTCAGTTTTTTGAGTGGCTTTTATGAGCGTGACCTTGCTAGGCTAACCGTAGAAAATGATGTCATACCGAAAAAAAGAAAATTGACTATTTGCATAGTGAGTGATTAACTTTTTTCTTGTAATTTGTGGATAGTAATTTTCCAATTAACTTTTACATCCATGGTTTATATCCTCAAACATTGAAAAAGTAATTCACGAAATTGAAATATTTAATTTTGTGAGTTAGACTTATTCCATGTTTCAGAATAAGACCGTCCATCGGCAACAAAGTTAAAAAATCTAGACAGATGACCTATAATTTATAATTTTGTAAATTCAAACGTAAGTTTTTCTCATAAAGTTTTTCTCTCGGCAACATCTTGTCTGAAGTAAATCTTTTTTTTAAAGGATCATGTTATATGTTCTAGAAAATATAATATTGCAATCGATACTGCTCAGCAGTGATGTCTGGAACCTGGATTTGTCCCTGGTCGAAAGCATAGCAACTAGTCTCGCGTCTGGTATAATTACCAAACTAGCAAAATTGGAATCGAAAGGACGAGCGGTTTTTTATACAACAAAGTATTCTGTAAATTAATAAAGAATAACGTACGGAAAATAAATGTATAATAATATTATAAAGACTACACCCACATACTATGTTATTCATTGTCGGAATTTGACCGACACGACGTTCTGTCGGACTTCGGGCACACGAGCCGAAATAGTAAGGCTCCGTTTACTATGGCAATATAATATTTTATAGTAAAAAAATGGTTTGTGGTGAAAGGGTCCATAGCTGGTAATAGCAATGAAAGTATTCCTTTAACTTTTTTATTTTTGAGAACAGAACAAATCAGATGAACAAAATACTATAGGCATATTTTCAGAGGTGGCAAGATAAAGTAAAAATATACTAGCAATAGTTAGGAAGAATCTTCAAGGAAATATCTTCAAATAATCATAATAGAATTGGTTTTGCAACAGATGCGCAGAAGATCTGTTTAACTGAAGAAATGCTTATTATTAAACGTTTGATGGCCTAAAAATATACAATGAAAAAGGAAATAAATATCCAGCAGAAGACTAAAATAAATTTGTGATTTTAAGAGAATACCAACTTGATGACAGTGTAGTGAAAGCACCTTAACATTCAGACGCGTGCTATATCAAAAAGAGCTCTAAGAGAAATTTCTTCGTAAACAACGTAAGAGCAAACCGTTCTAATCTCTTCATTAGCTTATTATCAAAGCTTTTATGTCTATAGCGTAAAGTCCAAAATCGTTTGTTACATTTCTTTGGTCGGATTTTAGTCGATATTAAGTACTAGTGGAGACTCAGTTTAAAAACGTCTTGAAAGTATTTAAGGCTCAATGGATTTTCAGACTTGGTTGATTCTGTTTAAGGTTTGATGTTGAATGGTTCTGGTGTTGTATTTTAATGTATTTTTTTCATATAAATTATACCGTGGGAAACCGAGCGTGCCCTCAGGCGCATTATGGAATTTGCAAGTGAATGGGACATAGTATAAAAAAGCAAGTGAGTGTGTTTCGATTAGCATTAATTCATGTATGACCTTTGACCTCTCGCTTTAGAGGTTGTATGGCTAGTAGGAACATATTAGGTATTTTATAGTTTATGATATTTGTATGTCTCGTGGTTAAAGAAAGTTGTACAAGTAATGTTCTAAAATGAATGATCATACATAATGTTATTAAGACTTTTCCTTATTCGTAGTAAATATCCAAAATTGGAATGGCTCCGCTCCGGGTATATTCTAAGCTACCTTAAGTATTTGTTCAAAAACCTTCTGAAAAGATGTGGTGTTGATGCAACTAAGTCTAGTCTAGAAATAAAAAGAAGGTCAATTATTCAGTGAATATTGTGAACCTTTCTTTCTCGGAGTACCTACCTACTTTTACTGGAGGTTTTTATAAGAAATTTCTCTAAACCTGCCACTGAATCTAGGGTTTATTCATGGACTGCAATAAGCCCCTTCCCAATACGATGAAAAGTAGAATCTAAGTGTATTAGGTTGGGTTTAGTAGGTTGATGTCTACCTAATCCTTCGATGTGTCCTTAACGTTTTTCAGACCGACATAATACAGTCAGCCTAACAAGACTGCGATTTTATTCTCACGATTTTTAATTCGCAGAACTTGTTATGCACTCGTTGCTTCATACAATTCTCTTTAATGTCACAGAACAGCGCGGAAAAACCGCGCGGATAGAATCGCTATGTGTTCTCACTTCTCGCTTTAAAGGTGTATCGAAACGCGGTCACCTCTATTCCTACACCGACTGAACTTTATCTACAACAAGAAGCATTTACACATTTTAAGCTAATAACAAAGGGAAATAAGGCAATAATAACAAAGGCAAGCGTTACCTAGGTTACTAGTTCATACCCAATAGCTCATAACCCTTTAGAACCTTAGAATTGGTACGGAACGATAAGTGGCTGCGCACTGTTTTCATTCATTTGCGCATGAGCGTGGAAAATTGACACACCGAAAGATGGTTTGTTCTCATTGCTCTTAATAGGCAGCCCCATATTTTAGTTAACTCGATCAAGTACGCTGTAAATTCAAAAAGTTTCATCATCATCTCAGCCGTTGGACGTCCACTGCTGAACATAGGCCTCCTCTTTCGATCTCCACATATACCGGTTGGATGCGACCTACATCCAGCGTCTTCCGGCGACCTTTATAAGGTCATCTGTCCACCTTGCTGGTGGACGTCCTACGCTGCGCTTGCTAGTCCGTGGTCTCCATGGACTAGCCAAGCGTGGTGATTTAACATACCTACTTAAAATTTGAGCAGTGGTGGCCCCGTGGTATTGGTCCCGACTTACGAGTTGTAGGTCGTGGGTTCGAATCCAGGCAAGCGCATTACTTTGTGTAATTTATTTTATTACCACTGCTCTCAAAACGGTGAAGGAAAACATCGTGAGGAAACCGGCATGTCTTAGAACCAAAAAATCGAAAACATGTGTCATCCACCAATCCGCACTGGGCCCGCGTGGTGGACTATGGCCTACTCTCTCTCTCAGAGAGGAGGCCTGTGTCCCAGCAGTGGAGGGAGACATTAATAGGCTGAAGATGATGATGACGATGACTTAAAATTAAAAACTATAATTTAAAAAAAAAACCTCAAGGATAACAAAATGATGCGGTCTTACGGGCGGCAAGTAATGAGTGTCTTGCCGTCCGATCTTGGACCATGCACGGGTCGACGACGGCGCGTCATGTTCTACGCACTCCTCCAAGACCTGTCAGCAATCTGATGGGATTTGGGGTTATAGCTTCAAAGCCTTACTGGGTCGCGGGTAATCATGACTCATGACGTAAAGGGCTATTAAAAACACCTTATACAAACGATAGGAGACAATGGAAACACCACCTCGGTTTCAAAACACCAGTGAAAATAGTTTGCGGTAAGTTTCACGTTCGGGTGTGTTATGGATTCCCATTGAAATCTTAGAGCATTTACTTTAAATACTTAAGGTCTAGGCTGTTGAGGAAGAAAGTTTTTAAAAGAGAACTATTGTTTGCCATTGTTATTAGAGTAGCTTTTTACTATGGCAAGTCTTGTGTTGGCACCGAATGGTTACACTTGCGAGGCAAGTGAAAAGGGCGTATCGAATCATAGGTAGGTGCATACGTGGGTATGTTGGTAATTACAACACTGTTTTGTACTTACATGGTGAAAATTACTGTACTGATGAAGGTAGAATTTGTTAGCTGGCGCGGACATACAAATGTCTAGAAATGGGTAGCTTGATTTCTAATCAAGGAGCAGCCCTGAGTCAACAGCGTTCGGCTCCATGAGCGTCTCATGGAGCTGTCGGCAAACTGACTGCGCCAGGTAGAAGCAATTGTTTGCGGGGCTGTTACGCCACCGTACGAATTATTGTTTTTCACCACACATGCTCGGGGAAAGATTCTATTAAATTTTTCATTCAAAATCTGAGCGCAAAACTCCATTTTGTGGTCTAGAACACAAATAGTTTTTCAAAATTTGAACACGTCTTGTATTCAATTGTTTTCTACACTGACAGGCGAGCCGGCTCCACTGAATTTCCTAGCTGTGTGAGGTGAAATGTTGTGTGTTGCACTCGGCAGCAAATTTTTCTGCGTCTCGTACCTTTGAAAATTTCGCATCGCTCAGGATTCTATATTTGAAACGCTCGTTTCTCTCGCGGTTCAATCTTAGAATCCTACGCTCATTCAGTTTTCAATTCAAGTACTCGCGCCAAAAATCAACTTTGCAGTCTTGCATGACCAATAACTATTTCAATGTAACTATGTGTCTACCAAAATATGACGAATTAACTTTGTGACGAATTAATAAAAACCCAGTCTTAATGTGAATAAAGTTTTGCTTAACAATTTAGCCCGACTTTAACCTATTCCTTTGAAGTCAGAAAAAGTCCTTTACTATAATGAAATAGCAATGTCTTCCATTAAAATCCCAAGTACTTAACACCTTGGACCTCTTGCTCTTATTCACTATACAGTCCATATAAAGGCGCAATTATATTCGAAGGCAGTTCCCCTTAACTCAGCTGGTCGCGACCTAGTGCCCTTGCGCCTTTGCGAGCCCTGATTGGAATTTATCGTCCCCCCAGCCTGTAAGTTGGAGCGGCGTGCATTACACTTCTTTTTTTTCCCGTCTCGCTCCGACACAGTCGGGTAATAACGCGTATTAAGTTTGTTGTGACGGCATTTGATTTTGACACAGTTAATTGATAATCAGCGGGTTTTGGAGTAAAGTGTTCGTTTGAACGTATGAACAATAAGGTTGGGCTGAAATAATTATAATAGTGAGTTGCGGTGTTAAATTTAATTTGGAATAGAACAACATTAGGTTTGTTTGTTACGATTTCGACAAATTACTGATTCGTTCATCCTGGATTTTTACATACACATATATCTACCTACATTCAGAAACAACAATAACGTTCATATAGGTGATGTCATAAAAGTGATGCGAATTGATTGTCAAATCTGAACCAACGAAGAAATAAAATTCCACTTTCAATCCTTAGGGGTTGAATGTGGAAACGTTTAGGGGTCGAACGGGGAAGAGGGTAGAAAATCTTAGGGGTTGAACACGGAACAAACCCGCACATGTACCCGAGGGAAAAACTTTGTATAAAATAGAAAATACTTAAATATTTAACATTTAGGGTCTGGATAAAAAGGTGTGTCCCAACTGGGTTGTGGAAATGAGATATATGTGTACAGTCATTACATGTGGTAGTACCTATTCAGCTATATCCGACCAGACTGTAAGCCGACCCTCACAAGTTGGAAAAAGGCTATTTTCAACATCATCATTTGAATTTAAAAATGCTTTTAAATACAAAAAAGCCGTAATAAAACAGGCTCTTTTATAAGTTCCACAATATCTAAAGAATGATAGAACTAACGTACTGTCTTATTATAAAAAGGTCTTAATGTAAATTTTTGGGTAGCAACAAAAATGTAAATCAAAAACAACTATCGTTCCATCTGACTATTCTTAGCGACACTGAAGCACTATCTGTGTGTACAATGTCGGTAAAATAAAAAGCATTGCGATGGGAGCCTACAATCCTAATCGCGGAGAAACGTGAAAAAATCCACCCACAGACGCGTGCGCACCGGGTAAAAATTTACAAGGAAATCTCATAGAGTTGGTTTTAAGTGTGTTTGGGTTCATGTGCTATTATTCTATTTTTTTATTATTTTGAATTAGGAAAAGATGGATGGATTGATAAGGATTGATAAATATGAAAAAAAATGGCGTAATGTCTGACAGGGTGAATAAAAGATGAGAAAATGGCGTCATGTAATAAAAGTAGACTGGGTTATGGGTAGGAAGATGTATAAAACGATGCGATGTTATGCACAGTTAACTTTCTATCTATCTTTGAAATATAATATGAAGAAAGATTACTTTTTTTATGATGTACTGTAACTCCTCCTCTTTAGCTTATTAAATCTTTTGGTCGGTATTGGTACAGTGTTTTTATTTTTTAGTTCTCGTTCTCGTTCCCGTTATCAGGACGGCCACCAGTCAATTTGCATTTAAGCGGAAGTTGCGTCATCATTTTCTTCACCAATAGCAGAGTCATTTCTATCTTCTTTCTTTTATTTGTATATATATATATTTATATATTATACATATTTATATATATATATTTAAGTATTTGTCATAGTAAATATATATGTATTTATGTTTATTTAAACTATATTAAAATCCTTATTATCTCATTCTTTTTATGCACCTGCCATGTTATTTCTCTACTGTCCTTGGTTGACTGGTAGAGAATGCCTCAGGCATTAAGTCCGCCAATGGAACTTTGTTTCATGAAGTTTAAATAAATAAATAAATAAAATACGAAATTAGGTAAAAGATAAAATAAATACAATTTTGCTGCTCTATGTAATTATAATTATGACGAAACAAATAATAAAATAATAATCGACAATGTGAACCAAAGTCGTCTCACCAAATTCGTAAACAATTCTTGCTTTATTTTTGCCGCTATATTTTTCTCACGGTTAGTGTATATGTTTAGGTACCTATCTTTAATTATTATTATTGATAAAAAATTATCTTCAGTTTCAATTAATTATTTATGCAAATGATTGTTTCATTTTGTCTTGCTTTTAGTATTTTTGTCAGCCAATTATACCTAATTATGTTTGCCTTTGTTAAATGAGCCACGATTTTCTCAATCCGTAAAGATCAATAAATAAAAATCTGGGGTCACGGTAGTGGCCCCGTCAACGACACACCATTTGTCGAAGTATTTCGTCGCTTTTTTTGAACCTTTATAGAGTTGGTTTCCGATGTTCATATTTTCAGAATTGGAGCGGTCTAAATTCAACCATAATTCATTTGGGTCATTTCACGCAGGCATTTCCTTTACTAATTTCGGTGGGATGGCAATTTCGGTGACTGTCTTATTTTCAAAACAACTGCAGTTTAATATTATTATTCCACAACTATGACACAACGCCATCTAGTCCCAAGCTAAGCAGAGCTTGTATTATGGGTACTAGACAACTGATAAACATACTTATATATTTTTAAATACATACATATTATAGATAAATTACACCCAGACACAGAACAAATGATCGTGCTCATCACACAAACATTTGTCCTGGGTGGGAATCGAACCCACGACCTCCGGCATAGCAGTCAGTTGATTATTTCATACTAAGAATACTAATGTGTTCCAGAATAAAACAAGTTTATTTTTTCATCCAAAAACCTACAAATAAAAAAATACACCGAAATTAGTACAAATCGAGCCTGCGTGAAATGACCCATTTATAGCCTAATAAAAGCATAAAAGTCATTGATCAGACCTTTTTCTTCTCCTTTAAGTTTCAAGCTGAAAATATTAAAGCGACAACCAGCTAAGGGAGGAACGTATCTTTTTTTTAGTTTTTTGGTTAGCTCGTAATCAATGAATAATATCGACTGCAAAAGTAGAAGAGAAAAATTATGATTTATGTACTAAACATTTTACTGTGGAGACGATAGCTTAGGAAATGCTAGTTGTGATACGGAACATAATATCAATAATTTGATGCCTGCGGTAAAGCGTTATTGGTATTTTTCATCATCAGAATAATTATAAGCATGATGGTACTTGAAATCTTGGATCTGACCCTTATGAAGGCAGTAGCCTCGCTTCCAATTATGTCGACCTAAGACATGACTAATTTTCACTATACGAATTTCAACTTAACATTGGTAATCTTATTAACAAATCAACTAGATTTTATTAACATTTATTTATAGTATCTAGATCTACTATAGATAAATGCCTAAGTATATAAACAGCACACAAACCATTAGATAAGTAGTAACAGTGATTATAATCCAAACTACTACAGACTAGACCTACATAATTATAATAACGGCTGCACGTATCCGTATCGAATCAGAATTGCAAAATAAGTACCTACCTATGTATTAATCGTGCTTATAACGATCTATGATTCTTACCGAACATTATGATTTCAATAATCTTTAAACGGTGTGGTGGAAGCACCAGTTAGTGGAAGTCAAGGTTTAGTATTTGATGGGCATTTGTTTATTTAGCCACTCAATATTCCCTATCTGTCACTTCACGATTTTGATCAATAAAAATAAAAATCTACAATAAGTTACCAGAATCCATAAGAAGTGAAAAAAAATCGATCTTTTTACAAATAAATTTTAAAAAATACTTAAAAATAAATGTTATTATAGTGTCGACGAATATTTAAATGATAAATCTATGTAAAAAATTAAATGTTTTAGTATAAGTTAGATTATAAGTAAGATACGAAAAAAAAGTCCTCCTGTCTACAAAATAATTAGGTATGTTCCCTTTGCTGTGCCCGACAGGGTCCACGATTGTTTCCTGTTTCCTTTGAAAAATTTTTACCACCTAAGACTACATTGTGGAATGCAATAAAGGTATTGAGTATTGAGATCTAAGCGGTAAGCGGAGCACCAGGCGGCGCGTATAACACATGAATTTGTAAGTACACGAATTCGCACTGTCGGTAGCTCGTGGCATGTTTCAAACATTTCTGTATACTTGGTCTTACTGCTCGCACTTCCCCGCTAAGTCTCCGCTTTCAGCCGCCACGTCACGAATGGGCCGTAAGACATCCTGACGTCATAGGGAAAATTCGCATCTGTGAACTTATTGTGCAAATTTCCCAGCGTGAGCCACGCCAACTCCTCTTGTTTCCCATTAAAATATTAAAAGCAATGCAAATTACTGCAGCTACACTAGAATAACATTAATTGTTTTTTTAGAAGATTTATGATTATTTACGTTATTGTGAACATTGACGTGTCTTTTTGATACGACAACTGATAACTCTAATAAAAGTTCAGTTTAAATCAAAAATACAATAAGTACGACTTATTGTTTATTCGACAACCAGTACCCTTAGCACGAAAAAAAAATTCACTCTTTTACTTTACAGTATTTACAGCTTTTCTATTATGAAAAAATAAAACAGCGTCTCTGATGTGCGAAGAAGGAACTAATTTTTTCCTTGAAAATTGTTAATTTGCAATTGACAAAGTTCCAGTTTACTTTACGTCTCAAATACTGAAAATTCCTGCTCATTTCTGAATCAATCATCAAATCAATTGAATTTGACTTTAGAATGACAATTTAAATATCTTTATTCCATGGTCGCACAATCGGATCTCAGTGCATACAATCACGTAAAATGATGATCATTATTGTAAAACAAGAAGGCAACAGGACCGCTTACCCCATATAATGGCTACCGATTAGCTTGTTTCTCACAACTGTACTCGGTATCATGAGAAATTCAATCAATCCGACTATTTTAATGGCTGCCGATTGCGCTACAATCAATATCATTTTTATCATTTTCCCACTGCGGTACGCTGTCATTAAGAGTATTATGATTTATTTCTGTTTTGTTTTTGAGTTATTATTGTTTGGGAACTTTTTTTGTTGATGTGAATTTTGCGGTTTGGAGATTAACAGTGTTTATTGTTCTCAAGCATTTGCGTGTTTTTCGGGAATTGGAAATATTTCAAGATTTATGTTTTTTTTTTAGTTTTCATCTAATAAGCAGCCTAGTTTTTCTTTTTTAATGTTTTTTTTTTTTAGTTTTATCACCACAGTACCATATTTAACATAATTATAGAAAGGTGTTCTCTTTTATTGCTGAAACGAGGGCTTCTACCACCACGAGATTTTATGAGGATTTATATTATTGGGACAAATTGGCGAATTTTTGGTTCTACGATATGTCTATTCCCAGTTTTCACATACTTTTTTGCAAACACTGAACGCTTAAAGATAGATTATAGATTAAAATAGATTACTTAAGCTTTCAGCACGCACATTATAGACAATTTTTTTTTAAACTTGATACTAAGTATATAAAAAAATAAAACAGAATTTATTTCAACACAACCCTTTCCACATAATCGCGACATACATCAAGTGAAACACCATAATATTCAAAATTAGCCTAAAGCCATAACGCAACGTTGAGCGTTGCGTGCGAACACGAGTAGCGTCCACAACACGCAACTGCCGAGTGATTTAAACACAACTTTCAAAGACTAATGACGTTTATTAAGCCAATCAATTTATTGGGAGAACGATTGAGATATTCTTTTAGGAACGTGGTTGTTTTACGCGGTTGCTGAACAATGAGAGCAGAAAAAATTGCAATTTTAAATTTAACGGGGCTTATAGGGTCAAATAAAATTGGACAGTACATTTAAGGCAGTACTGTCTTAAAAGCACATTTTGACCCTGGAACACAAAAGGCAACCGAAGAAACAGGTTGGTTTTCAGTCAGTAAGAGTCTGACAGTCCCTTATGCTTCTAGGCGCGTGTTAGGACTCATTTGATATTTGTTAAACTAAAAAAAATAAACTGACTGATTTAATTAATAGGCTGTGAAACTGGGTGTTAAAAGTAATATTATTTATTAGAACAGAGGTCAATTCTTAATCAAAATCTAATTTAATATTAAATGATGATCGTATAAAACAATCATGCGCCTTAGCCAAGTAAAAGGTAGCCTTTTTTAAGTGGGTACTAGCACGCGATCTCGAGTCCAATGCTTTTATGCATTGTTTTTAATTGCGATTAATGTGAGAAATTTGTTACTGTATAGGGAATGGAAATTTTATTGACAAGTAATTGTTTTATCTCTTTGTAAAGTAATTTTAATGAAGTTTTAACCTTTGTTCAGCATTACTTTTACAGATAGTGTAAAAAGTGGATGAATAATTGTAATTATAAGGAAAGAAAAATGCAATGCTGGACTAAAACCTGAGTCTTTCTGAACAAGTACTCCAGATACTTAACCAGCTAAGCTATCGTAACCCTGCCAGGCGCGGTCATATCTTGAAAGCTATTGTCACACAGACAGGGGAAGCGAATGCGATCCGAAGCGTTTTTATTTGTAATGTATGGAATTGTTTAAATCCGGTCACATTGAAAAGCGAACGCGATCCGATAGTCTATGTGACTGGCTTCAAACAATTCCATAAAGTGCAAACAAAAACGCGTCGCTTCGCGTTCACCACGCCTGTCTGTTTGTTTATTTGAGAATAGCTTTATTCCTTTGTTTAAAAATCTTGCGGTGATGTTGCGCCATCATTTGTAGCAGTTTCTGTCCACTACACCAACACGTTGACATTACAGTCAAATTAATGTTGTCTTTAATAACAAAACATTCGTAAGGCAAACCGAACATTGCAAACTATTTGGCCGAATTCCTGACGAGTCCCAAAATTTGATAAAATGACAACGAAGAAAATATGTTTCTTTATTACATTACATAGACATTATACACAAGTATTCCGTAAGATTGCTCAATTGCCTACATACTTAGAACTATAAATAGTAGGCAAAGCTTTCAACACTAGCAAAAATATGTTTCATATTTTGCGTGCATTCCTTGAAGAAAACTCAATGGAATAAATCACCAGCATTATTTTATTTAAGCGTGTTGATAGCTACTCATCAAACACACTAATTACAATGTAGTAACATCAATGTAACTTAAGTCATAAGTTGTACCTACTTGCAACATAAAGGTCAGAATCATGCACGCTACTAAATGTAAAGTTATGTTATCGTTGGACTATTGCATCTATTTATATTACGACACTAATGGTGATACGCATAATTCTTCTTTATTACAGTGTAATGCTTAGCTTAAAAACTCCGAAGCAATTGTTATTAACTAACTAATAATAATAGGCAGTTGCGACAAGAAATACAATCCAACATAGATGACTTACCCAGTGAAATGTTATTTTTAAATATATGTGTACACTGTACAATAAAGAATAAATAAATAGATCTTAAAAAATGTAAGTTCAAGTGACAATGAACAAGCCACATTGCTCGCAGAACTGAAGAAAATTTCTCGAGTGGCGACCACGACCCGGAAAATACATCGTCGGCCAGCCTATCATGTGGACTGAAGATATCGTGAGAGTCACGGGCCACCTATGGATGCAACCAATTGTTGTTCGGCGTGGTGGTCTAAGGGGGAGGCCTTTGTTCAGCAGTGGATATCTTCCGACTCATGAAGATGATTCAAAATTAGAATCTTATGAAAAGCGATGATACTCGTAGAGTTAACGATATCATACGCTTATTAAAAATATTTTTCTGTTATTTTGAAGAGACTCAGTTTTTTGCAGCAACATTACAAGCAGTAAGTCGCTAAGACTATTGATGAACAGAAATGTAAATAACACTTTAGTTACATTAAATCAACATGTTCATCATCTGCACAATGTTTTCCTTACTACATAATGTTGGGTCAATTTTGTGGTACGGCTGGTAAAATTCAAAGCACATACCTACGTTCTTGAATTGAATAAATAAAAACATGTTTTCCTAGTGCTTCATGGGTGACTTGCAATTCACTTTCCCTCACGCAGGGTACCCTTTAATGAGCCAATAAAAGCCACTCCCTTCAAATCCCTTCACCAAAAATGTAGGTCACAACTGAATCAGTCATATTGCCTTATATCTCGCGTGTTTTTATCAGAAACGCAACTGTTTTTAGTTCGCGTGACTTACAACTGGCAATTTGAATTAGAATGTGCCCGCCCATTGCCACGCCTGCTAGTAGGTGCAACGGTATCTGATCGTGGTGGTTACGTAAAGCTGATTATGCATTTTCTATGGTACTGTGGTTGGTGGTGTGGAACTGGGCTTTAAGTGGGCAAGAGGTGGAGGTTCGATTTATTCTGTAAAACAATCAAAATCATGTAAGTTCAGACAAAAACATGCTGTTTGGGTATGTTTCTTATTAGCAATTATCTCCATTTCAGTTTTCTAGAAGGAAAATAGAAGTGGACCTAAGAAACAACCCTGTGGTACCCCATATATTTCTAATTTGTGATCATTTACAATCCTTTGATTACATAACTTATATGCATTCGGCAATGCACAATACAAAATGCGTATTTATTCTTCCATAACACACCAATAAAATTGTTGAATTCTAACAAAATATTGTGATGGTACCATGCTAATGCATCTTATAAAACAATTCACTTTTCTTCTAAAGAAAAATTACGTAAAGCTACTCAATACTTACTTCCCAGCAGTACACACGTTAGCGATGACGCGAATGATATCGCTCGAGTATGTGAGAACAGTGTTCCGAATGTAATAGATAGAGGCTATTGTTTTACTCGACCGAGTACATAATGCCTTGTATGGAGATTGGAGTTACGCGAAGTAGGTTGCCCTGTACTCGTATATGGTTATATGCGGTTTGTAATGTAGACCGCGTCTAGATAAGACGATTTACTTACAAGTGATTCGAGTGGTGTGCTACGTTGATTTCTATTTTGTGTATGCTGGTATTGGTTGGAACTAGTGTCCTCGTATCTCGATGATTCTATCTATGATTCTATCTATGATTCTATCCATACCTACCGCATCCAATAAATTCGTAACAGGGTAGTGAAAGTCGGATGGGCAATCATTTCGTGTAAAATACTAGCATTCTATTTGACTTGGTTTTTAGATGAAATTCGTTTGGAGGGAATCATTTTCGTGTTATAGATTTTCAAACAATTATGGACTCAAAAGACAGTCAGGTTTTCCAGCATGGTATTAACTATCTTTATTTGTTAGGAATTTAAACGTCATAAAATTATAATCGCACCCATCATAATCTGCTTGAATGTCACTACCATAATTATCTCAAAAACTTAACTGGCGCTAAGTTATAAGAAGGCTAAATTCATAATGTAATCGTCAAACAAATGTACTCGTACGTGTACTATTTTAACTTAATTGCCAAATTCGAATTCGAAGTTTTGGCTTCCAGTCTGCTGTTTAGCGCTCATTAAAACTAAAACATTGAAATTTTTAAATCAATTGGAACAAAACTATACTAAGGAATAATCAACTTTAAGACGACTCACAATAGACTTTGTTCACGTTGTTTCTGGTGTCATCGACTCTGTATCGATTTTAATCCTTCACAAAGATTTATTACCAGACGGCTTAGAATCAGAACCCATGAGAAATATTGTATCTTTTCATCTAAATGTCCCAATCACAATAGATATACTTACAACACTTACGTCCATTTTATATGCAATTACCAAATTAGATGTTCCGAGGTGACCTTTTACATACGACGTGACATCTTCGTATGAAATGAAAATTGCTGTCAAGCCTGCACGTTCTTCATCTGACGTATAATTTGTAAGGTCGTGTCCCGAACTAAGTTCCCATGGTCCGTGTGTGTTACGAATAGCATTTTGAGCCTTATTGTAATCCGTTTTGATGTGTATGATTTCTTTATTGGGTGTGTAATTTGTCGCTTTAGATTGAATGCTCTGAGGAGACCGTTCGTGATTTAGGCTACTCGGTATTTTTGAAAGTGACTCATAGAAATTTTAGCATTAGGAAAATTTTAGACAATTTAATTTATAATGGTTTACGGTTTAGGTACTTTTTTGATTTAGTATTTTAAGCGAGCTGTTTCAAACCAATATGTCAGGTTTTGTAGATTAAGATGATTTGATAAATGCAGCCAAAACTAATTCGTAAGAGTTATCGCTGCTTTTCATCTCTTTTCTGGAACAATGAAGAAGAAGCCCACTAGTACTCTGAAATGTATTTTTTTTTTGGGTGTTAAAATCAAATGAGTTATCTTGCTCTAAAAAGTCACTCTGTTCCTTCAGTTGTCCTTTGACTTTTAGGGCCACAATATCCTAGAAGACAGTCACGTGACAAAATAAATGCGTTGCCAGAGAAATATTCATTACATCTCTACGCTACTTTCTATTACCAGTATATATACAAACCAGTAACTTCAGCGCTAAATTTCTGAACATTCTTGAAATGCACATAGTACTTTACATTTAAATGCAGTAACTAGAAATGCCATCTAATCAGATGCTAGGTAGGCGTGGTTGGCCAGTGAAATGTTGCCCGTTTCCCCTCGTTACTGCGTCTAGCCGCTGTGACGGGAGCAGTGCCATATCAAAGACCATCTAGATCTGAGCAAAGTTACTCCAAGAAAATATATTGAAGCACCTTGAATATATTTTCTTGCCGTGTTACATAGCCATTACATCGTTATCTTTCTCAAGGGGTGTTGCCAAAGAGAACCGTTACACCTTCAACTACCGAGAAAAAGAAATAAAGGTGGAGAATTATTTCTGGCTTCAAAATGGTGAGTAAAATCTGAAAGTAGTACTCGTGAGGCAAGTTGCATGGTTCGGAAGTGTAGCTGTTAGAGTAGAGTGTGAAATGGCAATCATAGCATGTAAGATTAGAGATACATGATTTGAAAATTTTGAGGATTATTATCCTCAAAATTTAATTAATAAAGAGAGAGGAGATTTCATGAAAAAAGTGGTAAAGTTTTATAATTATGGCGGCACGATTGACGCAGTGACTGGAAGATCGACTGCTGCATTGCTTGTTGTGGGTTCGATTCTCATGGAGAACAAATACTAATGTCCTACATGTACAGTTGTTCAGAGTCGGGGATGATTGTTTTTGTGAGATGTCTTTATCTAAACGAAAAAGCTCTTGACTTTTATTTGTTTGGAAAGTAGTCAATTCAAACTGAAGTTCATCGAAATGTAAAACACGATTTACACACACAAAGCGAAAATTCCTCAACTACAATAAACTTGAATATAATCGTAATCCCTTTAATATTTGCCCCTGAAATATACGTTCGTTTGACACTAACGACGCGGCACTAAGGTGCAATGAATCAAGTGCGCAAACGCACTTATAAATATGCGAGACCATATCGTAATTGGTGTGTAAATATCCGACCAAATGAGCATTAATGAGCGAAGTCCAGACCGTGTCTTCATTCTTCATTTGAGATATTTATGATCCCATTTTGAAAAATTCAGGAATGCATAACGAATTTTTTTGATTTATTTCCTTATGGTTTGTGTGGAGATGGGGTTTTGTATGACGCGTTTAAGTGACGTTTCTGGTAATCATTGGACGTATTTTTTAGTATATCAGGCAGATAAAGGCACTGAAAGTCTTAAATAGTTACGGATAGTTTACAGTCTATAACAGGGGCAATATTTTAATATCAAATTGGAATAAGTATAGGGTAATTAATGATAAGTTACTTTTCTCACAAAAAGTTTACATAACTTTTAGTGAGAAAAGTAACATAATATTACTTAAAAAGCTTAAAATATAGACACTCCTGCATCCACAGCTGAAACTAGAAAGATAAAGAAGAAGAAGTAAAAGTTACTGTAAATTATAAAGTTTCCTGCTCGTGTGTCATTTAGATTTCTTAAAATTATTTTCATAAAGGCAGATTTCCTTAAACACGAGTAGGTACTGCAACTTTCCAATCACGGCCTGAATAAGAAAAAAATAAAGGTGCTGTCACAAATAAACGCATATAAGTAATTACGTTCTGTTCCCATACTCCCATACAAAGGCGGTCCATTAAACGGTCGTGTATAGGTTTTTTGTGGTGGCATCTTTTGACCCGGCCTGTGTCCCCGGGCGAAACAGTAAATAATGATCCCCATCGTATGTATAAATTATGAAATGAAATCATAAAAGTTGGGATGATATCTCTAGGGAGTTGGTGATACCGATGCTTCTGTTACTTATTTTTTGTAATTTTTTTTACATGTGATTTAATTAAATTTAGTTAGTAACGATGTTTGTTTAATAACAAACATCGTAACTATGTTTGTATTATTAAACTCTCCATTTTTATTATTAAAGAAAAGAGTGTCTATAAATAAGTAGTTTTTTCATCAATTTATTGAAATGTCAAGGAATAATCATAAGTCCCGGCTGCGTAAAACGCAAACTTGATATAAAAATTAAAAATAACAGTAACTTTCTTTTACAGTCTAGTAGAAAATAACAGTTCTAGAATGTAGACGATTAGGTATGAAAAAACAGTTAAATAACTTTTTTGGTAGTAAAATATTTTAAAATATTACAATTATGGAATTGTAATAATATGTATTTTAAAATATTTTACTACCGTATATTTTATAGGCAGTTTTGATTAGAGGCCAATAGAAAGAGCCTAAACAAATTGAATGTTAACATAACGAGACTTGAACTTAATTATTGTATCGTAAAATATCACAAAATTAGATTACTAACCACTGACATATCTAAGACACCTTAATCCTAGATATATAGGTAGATAAGCCGGGGAGAACTTGTTAATTTCAATAATTATCTGTTGTACTCTACAACTATCTAGTAAGTTTATAAACTTACTTTTATGCTATAGCATTTAAATGGGCATTTGATACTAAATGGCCAAGTTGTTCCTTTAATAATAATGTCATAATGAGAAATTATGAGCTAAACAAGCAATTTTTTAAACTTATTGTGAGAATGTTTATTGCTCTTCGTACCTACCTTTTTGGTTACGGATTGAAGATGCAAGATTAAAAAGTTACGGATTTATCATATAAACCTTAATATCGACACACCAAAACCTTCACAGTCACACCCAACAATAACATCATAAATTATTCAAAGATGACAGCAACGTCAGCGTTTTGCATAGAGGTCGTTACCGTCTATGATGGATGGGATCACACGATCTTGACCGAACAGAACCGAAGAATACCGAAGCGCGCCGGAGATAGCCGATTTACCCCGAGGCGCTTAAACTATCTCGAACGTTTTAGCTATTTAAATGAGTTGTCAATAATAAGTTGCGGATAATTTAAAATTATATTGCTAGTAGGCAAAGGTAAAGGTTATTCTGGCCATCTTTTGTATGCAACATTTTCTATGAATCCTATTAGGAATCGTTCAAAGGACGTAATTTTAAAGACATGAATTCATGTTTAAATAAGTTAGAAATAGTGGTAATTTGGGTAATTATTTACCGTAATAGTTTCATCTTTTGAGATAGAAATTAC
Organism: Agrotis segetum; assembly: GCA_036375495.1. Classification (NCBI taxonomy): domain Eukaryota; kingdom Metazoa; phylum Arthropoda; class Insecta; order Lepidoptera; family Noctuidae; genus Agrotis; species Agrotis segetum. The sequence continues at coordinate 133,283 of JAQSVV010000646.1, forward strand.
AACAAGGAGCTCCTTGTCCAACTAATTTGTTTAAATATTTTTGCATGATACAGGCAGTGATACAGGTATATGTGTATAGGCGGACTTAATTTAATGTCTGAGACATTCTCTACCAGTCAACAAAGGGTGGTGAAGAGATGAAAAGGCGTACTTCAGCCTAATGCCAAACAAACTGCCCCAAACACCTTATAATAATGATCAAACTGATCATAGTCCAGGTTGTATGAATACAGCCTTACCCTCCCATAAAAGTCATAAAACTATAAAGACAAAACAATAAAAAACCAAAGTACCACCGAATGACGGAATGCAATAAAATCGTGACAATCATCTAGAGGCAAAACCTTAAACGCCTTATAATAATCTTATGCACCGCCTTAATCTACAGAGGACCTAACCTCAAAAAGTTGGCCAAAAAACCCGTGAGAACACATCGTCCAGAGCTGCAGTGACTCGATTCTTATGATATATTGCCTTAAACGTGCCATTTAGCGCTTACTCGTCCATTCTTAAGTATAGTGGGGCAAATTAGAAAAAAAAATGTAAACACAACATTGTACGAATTCAATAATTAGATTAAGCTTGTAATGAGGGGGTTGTAGAGCCTTCGGCGACGTCGGGTCGCGTCGGACGCCGCCCCGTGGCGCCTCGGGCGGGGTGCTTTTGACCCTATTTGTTTTAATTACCAACCAACGGTCTTTAGGAGGACACGGGGCCTTTGTGCTAGCCGAAAATTGTGGCTAATTGGCGGTAGGCCGCAACCTTAAACGAGCCGAGGTAAGCTCGTGATCTGATGGCCTTTCTTTGGAAATTTGGATGATCCTTTGGGAGGTTACAGGAATATATACTTTGTTTTGTCTGTTATTTTAGTGGCAGCTGATTAAGATGAGGATTAGATTAATTTTATTCTTGAAAATGATTCAGGTGGAAGAGTTGAGCCTTATTGGTAACCCATCACTAAAATTTATAGACTAGCTAGACCTAGTCTCTATTGCAGTGAGCTTTTTTTGAACACAGATGATACCAAGGTATTGAATCCAAGACTGAATAGTAATTATGTAAAAGAACAGCACGTTGCAGAAAAGAATAGATACGGCCCATTCTTTGGTTGAATACATGCAAAAAATGTAATAAAGATTCTGCAAAGCACATCAAAGTGAGATTTGCAATTACATTCTTAAAGATCAGCTTTGTGATAATCGTTTAAATAAAAGGGTGATTGAGTTTACTCTTTTAGAGCAGTGAGCATTTTGTAAAATTCTCAAATTGCTTCTGTGGTTTTTCTTTTTCTATCTATTTTTATTTCTATCTCAATCATATTCTAATCAGTCCTCCGACCTACTAATAACATTATTTAAAACATTCCTCAGCCGTGACTCCCTACTTGCTCTACAATCAACACATTAACATAACTCGAACTAAATACTATACTTACTTCCTTCTTTATGACTGAATTCCTTTCACAGTTCTTAAGGAAATTCCTTAGATCCTCAGATGTTCCCAATATTACTTTCGATTACCGAATCATCCGGTAAATGCTTCAGTAAACGCTTGTAATCGCCTCTGCTTTACCATCGTGATTACCATGAGCGCCGCTTTTACGTGCAGGTTAAAACGTTGCCGTTTCTTTTTGTTCTTCTTTGTATATGAAATCGGTCATGTGGATTTGCGTTTTCTTGTTAATTGTTAAGTGCGTGTTAGTATTTGCTGCTTCATGGATTTATACAGTTAAATGAATCTATTAAAATTAACGTTGGAACCACAAATGCGAATTCAATGTTTTGCGAATTAGCATGGTTGGTCCCCGTTTGAAAGATAGGATAGAGCGATGGCTCGATAGGTTGCGTTGTACAAAATGAGGTTTACTAGAAGATATTTACAGAGCAAGACAGCCAGAAGGGCAGAAGAAGTAAAGAATCTATAACAGAAAATATTATAGAGTAGATCTGGATGCGAATCATACAGATTAGATATATACACCATAATGTACGACAACTAGGATCAAGCTGGATCAAGGTAGGAAGAGCTAGAGCCATTCAAATATATTATAGTAGACTGAATAATGATGGGTGTTACATAAAGTCGCATTCATACGATTGTTATTTTTACTTACAAATGATTTTGTGTTATAATAACAAGTTTTTTATGCTATATCTTTAAAATTGGGTGTGTTCTGATGTAGGAAGTCAAATGGCAATATTTCAAAATGTCAATATTTAAATTCTTCATTACTTTGATGTATAGTTTCGGAATTGGAATCATTTATTTAAATTATGTTATTTGTGCAAAAAATTCAACATCCGCATCAAATGATTAATGAGACTGGAAATGACTGCAAGTGATAATTATGTCTTAAGAAGTTATGGCATATACTTTCATTGGATCTGAAACACGCTTTGTTACTGATTTATGCTGCGATTTTACTTTTTAGTAAACTTAGATGACTTCTATTGAATAGTTCCTGTTTTTGTAATTGTAAGAATGGAATCTAACCGTGTCTTACGACAGGTTTTACTTTATCGAGACTTTGTAACGTGGCTCAAGTGCAACTGCTATTTCCTCAGATCATTAAGAGCATGGAAATAGTTGATAAAAATATTCATCAAACATGCATTTGCTAAAGTCCCATGGGACCAACCAAGTAGGCATTACAAAAGTGCTTCCACAAAAAATTTCACTTATCATTATTAATCTCGAAAGCCTTGTCCAAAATCCCACGGTCTTAAAAGTCGAAGGTGAGACCCAAGAAATGTAGCCCGAAGCAAACGGTAGATCTACTGAAGCAGCTATGGCGTCCGTTCGTGGTATTACAGACGAAACCGACAAGGTTGATGAAAAAGCCACAGAGGAACAAAATGAAGAATATTTGGATGATGATACTGGTAACACTGAATATAATAATAGAGGTTTTAAGATTAAATGTGGCGTGGCAGTTGATGAAGTGTTCGTAGTCTGAACAGGTATGGTTGGTGAGGAGGTCGCACGCAATCTAAGCATTCGGAGCACGTGGGAAAGACGCAAAGCCGAGGCGGGGTGCCTCGAGGCAATCCGCCACGGTTGACGATCACCGCGATAAATATATCCAACATTAGTGCACAGAGCAGTGAAGAAATGAGAGATGATTGTTTGGAAAGTGGAAACGAAATTTATTATGTAGAAGTTCAGATTTAAGGATTGCAAAATTGTTGTTCATAGAAGTCTAATCAGGGGAAATCCTTTTTACAGTGCATATTATCTTTTGGAACTGGTTGGCTGTTTATTACGTAGCGGTGCTGCAAATTAGTTTCAAATTAACCTTGTAATGACATGGCAATTTACTGCCTTACGTTTGAAATAGGAATCCGGTCATTCAGATCAAAATTTATGAAATAGGAACAACACATTAATCTAAATATAAACATATTGAAACTTAAACTCACTAAACAAATCAACAGTGTCGGTCTCACGTAACTGATATTTAATATAAACAAACTGTCGACGTAAACAAAACTTGATACCCTACTCTATACGGAGTTACAGCTACAGCCTCAGGAAGAATTCCCTAAAAACTCCACAGGGTCAAATGTCGAAGAATTTATTGCCTCCGCAGTAAAACCCGAAATGTTCGGCGTCTTTGGGAAGAATCGCGAACCTCTAATTAGTGAGATTATGAAAATATTCACACAGGTGCGTTGCAGCCCTAATAAGCATGTTCGCTCCGGGCAAGTCGTGAAGGCAAGGCTAATGTTTTGGGTGTTACCTACTCGCAGGTGAGTTTGCTTTTGTTTTTGGGTCGGAGGTAATCTAGGATCGTCTGTTTGCTGTTTGGGTTTTAAATGTAAGGTTACGTTTGGGTGCCTTTTGTGGATCGTGATTTTGTTTCACAGGTGTCTCTGGCGGGAACACGATTGGAAGGTACTGTTCTGGGAATACACAGATTATAGGAGACAGTGCTTTTCATTTTATTTATTTATGACGGAGGACCTACTTGGTCCATTTCTGGTCCTACTCTTTCTGTAATTTTGAATGTCGCACTGGGTTAGATTTCTAGCTGTCGATAGAATTATTTATTAGGTATACAGCAATCACCGAATGCGACGATAATTTATGAGTTGTAAGACTGAACATAAAAGCAACTTTTTTTAACTTGGCAAAGCATATCAAATGAGTCCACCACCCAGGACAGGGCGGGAGGGATTGTCAGACTCGTACTGACTAAAATCCACGGTGTCCTTTAATAGCCCTTTACGTTCCAGGGTCACGGTAATTGTACAAGACCTGCGACCCCGGCAGGCCATGGCTCTCTAAAGGCCCCCCTTTCCCCCTGTCCCGTCATTATGCTGACACTTCGAGGCGCGCGTGGAACACAACGCGCCGTCGACCCGGGCATGGTCCATGATCCGAACTTATAAGCTACTAAAGTATTTATGTTGTCCATAAGAAACAACTTGAGAGCTTCCACTAAAAATCTTTACTGTTAGTACTTGGTACTTAGATAATATCGTCACCTCGCACGTGCTTCATTTTATTACCAGTAGTTAAGACCACCTATGTCCACAATCAAGACTATTAATCAGCCACATTAATATGTCGGGAGATACGGATGCATCATATTTTACTACATGACGCTTAAGTGACGTTTTAAATTTAAAAGTCGTGAGGGTTTGTCTCCACGGATCCCGGTATCAGATTGAAGTCTCCACGGATCACGGCGAGTTGTTTCCACCGATACCGTGATCCGTTTCCAACACAAAAAATAAAAAAAAATGTAGCCACCGATCACGGTATCCGTGGCTACAAGATATAAATTAGGGTTTGTCTCCACGGATCCCGGTATCAGATTGAAGTCTCCACGGATCACGGCGAGTTGTTTCCACCGATACCGTGATCCGTTTCCAACACAAAAAATAAAAAAAAATGTAGCCACCGATCACGGTATCCGTGGCTACAAGATATAAATTATATTATTTTAGGAAACTGATCTCGGTGTGCAGATACAAGAAATAGAATTCAATATTTTTCCAATTCGATTTTATTTTTACTAATTTAATTTTCCAAATCAATTGTATTTTTTAAGTCTTATATTGATCAAGAAATAAACTTAATTGGTGTCTGTGGAAGAGTTCTCACCAATGTTTAATTGTAGTATTAAAATTATTAACACGTTTTATGTCATCACAGAAAACATATCACAAATATTATTATACACTAGCAGTGCTCGCGACTTCGTTGGCGTGGATGTCGGAACTCAACGATGTATTTTTCATTAAAATAAAGGAATTTTTCTAAAATAAAAGTTACGTTAGGTGGTGTTAATAACTGGTATATTGGTACATTTGGTTAACTACCGACTATTAACAGCTCATGTCAAATAAATAAATGGTTTTTTATACTTTGAGTGTACCAGATTTCGACCCCATCATTGAGAACTTGAGAAACAGTAGAAAAGCATTTTATATGTCTTAAATATCGAAAATAATACCAAACTCTAAGGAATCTATCGAGTAAAACTGAAATAAAATTACATAAACAACCCTCAACTACCGATAGATTTGATTAAGATTTTCCGCGGAATAATGACCCTCTCCAGTTATTATTTAACTTATTATGTCGTTAGGTAGGTGAGTTGTACGCTGTTGGTTGGATGTTGTTGGTATTTAAAATCGTTTGGTTGCTCGATTTCTTAAAACACAAATAGGTAATACTTCGTTCTCATTCTTCGAGTTCGAAGCTGTGGTATTTCTGTTTTTCGGATATCGGACAGTTTCAGCGATTGTTTATCATGCCTAAAAGGAAATCACAACTTTTCCGTCAGATATTCCAGACAAGAGCAGCTCGAGTACGACGTACGGAAGAGCCTGCTCTTTGAAAATCATCAGCGGCTCTCGAGTTCTCGAGGAATAGAGAAAATATTTCACAAGCACGCGCTGGGGAATCTAGCTCCGAGCGCTCGCAGCGGCTTGCCAACCAAAGAGCGAGAACATCGTAGGCCCGTGCTCGGGAATCTAGCACTGAACGTGCACAGCGCCTAGCAACAGAAAGACAGCGGGCAGTTACAGTCAGAGCACGTAATCGGAATATCAATAAAAACAAAACCCTCCTTTTAGCATTCAGGAAATAAATTATAGCACTCAGTACTAACCGAACGACACTCATATTTTCATCACAAGTTAAAATGTTTACCGCACAACGAAGTGGGCACGGGTCAGCTAGTGTGCTATGACCCAATAACTGAATGGATACTGTGATCAAATACATAAAATATTTAACTCTATTTCTTGTATCTGCACACCGAGATCAGTTTCCAAAAATAATATAATTTATATCTTGTAGCCACGGATACCGTGATCGGTGGCTACATTTTTTTTTATTTTTTGTGTGGGAAACGGATCACGGTATCGGTGGAAACAACTCGCCGTGATCCGTGGAGACTTCAATCTGATACCGGGATCCGTGGAGACAAACCCTAATTTATATCTTGTAGCCACGGATACCGTGATCGGTGGCTACATTTTTTTTTATTTTTTGTGTTGGAAACGGATCACGGTATCGGTGGAAACAACTCGCCGTGATCCGTGGAGACTTCAATCTGATACCGGGATCCGTGGAGACAAACCCGACCTTGGATTTCACCAAGATGATATTGTAATTTAAGGTGGCACTAGTAATTTCAAAGCCATCATATTATTATTTGTAAAAATATAGCTGTATAAAAATTACGATCAAATTCGTCTGCACCTCGCACTTAAGACGGCAAAAAAGCCTAACAAATGCTTTGATATGACAGACTTCTAAACTAATGCCTTTAAGTAGCAACTGACCAAAATGACTAATGTTAATGCCCAAATATTAACCTACAAATTACAAAACATTGTAGACAGTCCATTAAGTTTACATTGTGTTGCAAAAAAACAAATTCGCAACCGAAACCATTGGAGTCCATTCACGAAATGGCACAAAAACTGAAATATCGCCCTCGTTATAATAATAGGTGGCCGGCAGAACCCGCACCGCAAATAAAGGACGCCATAATTTTTGACATGTCGAACGTAAACACCTTATAATTTTGGCAGAGAGTGAAAAATAGAATTGGATTTGCAGATATGACTAACCGTTTGCTAATACGAGTATATAGATAGGTAACATTGTTACGTTCTCAGTGAATGATTTTCTTCTGTTTCAATAAAACTTTTTTTTCTGGAAGAATGAATTGGTTTTAGCCGAGTTTTTTCCTTCTATATCTTTCCATAATTATGTCAGTCATTTATACTATCGTAGACTAAATAATATTATTTTTCTGTAGGTTCAATCCTCCATTCCAATCAAATACTAAATGACAGGTATTCTAAATGGTCTGCTTTTGCCTTTTGTCTCAATTCTCTACTTGTTTAATATTATCAACCTACATCCATCGAAAGAATATTTTCTGGTTATAATATTTTTAATTAATTATTAACTCACAGAGGCATATTCAAGATGGGCAAAATTCAACTCTGAGTCATAACTCCCTAATCCTTGCTCCCAGCTTTTACTCATTTTCATGGCCTATCCCACGGGTGATCATTTCCAAAAAATGACGGTATAATGATACGTTGTTTGATTAGTTTGCGGTAACTAGTGAATGAAGAACGTAAAGGTTGGCGCCGACAACCGCGGTGGCGCCAATGAATCAGTCATTACTTACTGAACTGTCGGCTTTACTTTGTATAAACTTATTATTTAGCGAATTAAGTGTCTACTCGTTTAATTTGTTGGTGATTCCGGATAGATGTGCGGTAGACCTAATTCGTTTGGCTTTGTGATTTCTACAAATTGGATTTTGATGTTTGAACTCCATTTTTTGGTAGAGGATTAAACTTATTGCTTAAAATTATCAGCTCCTAGAATTGGATCAGTTCCTCGAAATCTTTGTTCTCCTTTTGAAATTCAAACAGTGCTTATATGTATGTGTATCTGGTATAAGGAAACCCAGTGAGATTAGGTTCGGTTCGAACGTAATTACATTATGTTCTCCTAAAAATACCTACCGTAAAAATGACATTTGATCTATGTTTGTATGACTGCGCTGGGTGGTAAGGTTTTGAACTCGGAAATACTAAATAAGTACGTAGGTATAATAATTTATTATGTCTCGGTAATATTTTATTACTAAGACAAAACATTTCTAGAATACAAAATAAAACATATACAAAAAATAATAGTTATATATTTAAAAAATAGTTGGTGGCATCATCATTAAATAATTCAACAAAAAACTGTAGATAAATTGCATCATATTTTTTTATAATTTGTCAATTCAAACCAAGAGGCTGACACCGTCATAAATCTATGCATCACACCAATTAAGATGACATCAAAATGTCAAAAACCATTCATTAAAGAAATGAAATCGTCCCTTTTATACAATGCCTGTTATTTCGCGAAATGACAGGGCTCAGGACGGAAGGCACGTCTCCCGAGACGAGTAACCGCAAAACAGCAAAACTTGCTCTTTTTATAAGTCACAATAAAATTATATTCTATTCCTGTATCATTGGAAACGATTTCGGACAATTATAACCGCATTTGCTCCTAAATTCATTTAATAACGGGCCGTTTGGCCAACTCACATTTTAATCTTTTATAATTATATATCTGTATTTTCGAGCGTCCATTTTCTATTTTTTTGATCTTACACCGTTTTATTTAGGTTGTCAGTTTGAAGGTTAGTTTCGATTGAGCATTTTACCCTTTTATTCTAGGATTTAATTGGTCTGTATAAAATACTGACAATAATTATTGTAAGCGAGATATAATAGTTATGATAATAACCACTTGTGTTTTACGCAAAAAGGCTTCACGGCTGATTAGCCGATTCGAATATAAAATAAGTTTATTAGGCACATGTGAAAATTTGATTAAGTATAAAATAAAAACAAGGAAAAAAAACATAAATATAAAATAACAATCAAAATTCAAAAAATATTTACATAGTAATTATTTTTATTAAAAAAGTACTCTGTAAATATTTTATAAAAATCTAAAAATTGTATAGGTAGCAAAAACTTACTCAGCTGTCCGTCAAAGATCTCTTTTTGACATGAAACGGTACCCAACAGTTATCGAAGTAGAACACTTTATAATGCCGACTTGATGTCAAATCCATGTCTTTTATTTTTTAAAGTTTACCCGTAATTTTGTGTGGTTTCTCGCTTGTCAATCATTGTGTCAAAAACAGTGCGTTATCCATTAGATTGTTAGTTTTTCACAAAAAATGTAACATACACTTTTTTCGCAAAAATGGTGAAAGCTTTTTAAATACCTCAGTATTTACTAGAAAAACCGTCTCTTAAGAAAAACATAAATTTTGTTTTTAATTATAAAATATGACATTACACAAAACAAACTTTATAAAATTATAATTTTTGAGTGAAGTAATTTTTAACGATAACATCAATAATATCAAGCTCAGCATCCAAGTTGTAATAATAACAGCGTTTTTAAAAGATTTACTTCAAACACTAATATTACGCAAAACCAAGAAAAGAATACCTTGACCTTCCTTTGGAACAGTACGATTAAAAAAGATGAATAAACCCGGAATTATTAGATCAATCAAACTTCCTCACTTCCGTACGAATAATTAATCAATAATAAATAATTAATCAGGAACCGTTTATCGGTAGTTATTCGATTCAAGACAATCGACTTGTACTTCAGAAGGCTGTTTTAGAGGAAGACAAACAAACAATAATAAAATTGCAAAAAAGTTTAGGAAGTCCGCGTGAACTTGGTTTTAATAGGATGTCATGCTTCGCAAAATTGATATCAGAAGTGATTTGTGTCTACCTTTTTACGACAAACGTATAAATTATGAGTGAAAAGAAAAATTACGCCTACATAATATATTTTCACGAAATCCAAAAAACTGCCCTACTACTATTATAAAGGCGAAAGTTTGTAAGTATGGATGTATGGATGTTTGTTACTCTTTCACGCAAAAACCACTGAACGGATTTGGCTAAAATTTGGTACACAGATAGTTTATAACCTGGATTAACACATAGGATAGCTTTTATCCCGATTTTATGTTCCCGTGGGATAATTTTCGAGTTGTAGCGGGTGAAGCCGCTGGCAACAGCTAGTAATTAATAAAGCTTAATCCCTCTTTCGATTCTTACAGCAGATCACAAAATCGTCAATAGAAATAGATTCAATAATTATGCTATTTCCAATTTCAAAACCATGACTAAACAAATAAAAAAAAACACCAATAATTACCGCCATTTAAACAAAATGGCCGACAAACCAACAAACACTGCTCCGATCACTTTACTTCATATTACCTCGTATTAGCTATTGTATGGGGCTCCAAATTTCATCGGCAGTGGTTGCGTGATACGTCGAACCTCTAATTGGGTGAAATGAAACCTATTATGCGTTTTGATATGTGATGATTGACAGCTGTCAATCAGGATCGCGTGTGGATACCGCCAGGTGGCGCGTGCGACGGCTTCGGTAAGTTGAGTGGTGGTTTTAAAATATTTGAATTTAGATTTTTTGGGAATTGGAGGTATGTGGGGTGTGCTGTTTTAAAACAGGTTACGGTAACAATCTGCGGAATTCATTGGTTTTAAAATTGTCAGTTAGGAATATTACGTTACTATGTGGCTTCTTTTGTTGTAACCATAGGAATCAATTAAAGGTATAGTTATAGTGTATTCAGGCAAATTCTGTTACCTTATTAACAGAATTTAAAACAATAAAAAGTTTCCAGAAGAGCAGTTTAATAATACCTATATCTTTAGTATTTGTACTGTCCATAAGATACAGTATTTTACATAGATATCTTGTGTACGTAGGCATATAATATTCTATATCTGTCACACTTTACGTTCCAGGGTCACGGTAATAGGATAAGTCCCGCGACCAGTACAGATGAGCTAGCAATGCAATGATAATACGTAATCTAATCTGTAAAACATAAATATGGATCAGCTCAAATTTTCACCTACTCACAACCGAAAAATAATCATAGCTGCCTCTTGACTTCTGATTTTGATTATCCATAAACTACATCTCAACCAGCAGCGGAACCCCAAACTCAAAACACCTTACACCCTCAGGCAAAAATCCGACAAAACTCACGAATCTAACCATAACCTAAACAACAATAAATCAAGCCATTTGAATCCTTAAAAAATAAAATAACGGTCAAAAACGCTTACAGCTACATATAAATCTTCTTCAAAAATCATCAAAAATATGTAGTAGGTAGTAATAAATCTATATATAATTTCATAAAGTTACCAATAGGCTACTTCAGGTGGTCGTTACGTTAGATCTAGCCTAAGGGTAAATGCAATCTTCATTAGATGTTTGAGCCACGCGATATAGTGTGAGGCCAAGAGGTCATAAAACATACTGTTTTAAAAGATCGACTAAAATAATACCAATTGTTTGCACGAAGGTTTGTTTTGAACGAACAGTATGGAACTAAGCGTCAATATGAGGTTACCATAATAGACAAAGATGATTTAAATGCTGAAAATAGAACAAATAAAGGTAGAGAGATAAAAAAGTAAATCCTAGAATAGTCACAAACGGTAATAAACACCACAATCAATATTTTAACCTAACAAATAAAACATGTTGGACGAGTACAATGTAGTTATTGTTACTACTTTTATACCTTTTAATGAGACAATTGCAGAAGCGGAAAGACTGCAAAACCCACTTTATGCGATAATTCTACTGATTTACTTCGTGCATGTCTGAAAATGTCATTCATTTACGAAGTTACCCATTTTAAACCTGCATAACATTAAGGCGCGTTTCCATTATGCAAGTAACTTGCATAAAAGTTGCAAGTTGCATGCAAATTGTATAGTGGAAACAACAACTTGTATGCAAGCTGCAAGTAGAACAAAATCGTGTTTCCAATTGCTTACATGTCTGACGTCATACTTGCATGCAAGCACTTGCATAATGGAAACGCGCCTTTAATTAAACCTCAAAACAATTGAGCGTGATTACTAGAAACAATAAAGCTAAAACTACGATTATAATCGAACTTAATATAGTGGTAATCGAATTCTAGGTAACCACAACACAATCTATAGTTTAACAGCTCATTAATTAACTATATCGATCGTAACTAATTGAATAGAACTGCTTGTATTACTATCAATAAATCAGTGCGATACATTCATAAATCAACTGCGTCAGTCAGGCTGCGCTTGCGCACGCCGCCATGACAGTCGAAATCGTTTGAATTATCGCCCCATTTTCCCCTAAATTCGACTTTAATCCCTTCCGAATTGCTTTTAATTGGCTCAAAACAACAGAACCAATTATTGGAATGGGATAAATGGAATAGTCATGGGAATTCGCGGCGATTTCGGGTAAGAATGCGCGATTGCGATGCGATTAGAGCCCAATCAGACGGGATTTGTTGCAATTTTCATTGACTGGCAAATTGCAGATGCAAGTTTAGTGTTCAATCATCAATCAGACGTCGATTCGAGAAAATTGGTTGAATCTTTCTTTTAATTCTATGTTTAGCTGTGCTTCTATATTTTTGGTCTCAAGTCCATTAAATCTGATTTATTTTAAATGCATCTCTTCTGTTCAGACATAAGCCCTCTTGACCTAATCCGGCAAAAACGTTATTTGTTGAGATGCTGGGGTTAATCCTCATATTGTCTGAAATACTCTGTTACTTGGTGGTAACTGATTCGTAACGGGATGTAAAAAAGAACCTTTTGAGATTAACGGAGTTGAACAAGATTATGAATGAAATAAAACATAACTGTTTTCGTACAATTATTATAATGATTATTCATTCATTCAAAAAAAACTAACATTTTTGAAATAATTTATGTCATGAATATTTTTGTTTGTAAAATAAATCCCAGACAAAATACAAAATAACTAAAATTATCATGATAGTAGTACAATTTAAACGAGGTCCTACGACTAATAACTATTTCAATTCTAATCTTCGAAGCTACACGTAGCGACATCGCATGGTGACAAATGACATTTCGTAGTTCCTCAGCGATCAACTAGATGGCGCAACCATTACCGCGCGCAAGGAACGACCATTATCAAGGAATTTTATAATTCCTTGAGAGAATGTTGAGGCATCTGAAAATTATAGTGCTTTTTAAAACGCTCTTACTTTAATACAGTAATGCGTACATTATAATTCACATTAAAGGATGGAATGTGAAATGGGCTTGATGATCTTGTCAGTAACTTAGTTTAAAACTTATGAGTCATCTTTCTGTGAGAGAGGAGATACAGAGGAGATACTCTCCTTGATACATTTTTGTTTATCTAATAAATTGCTGCTGTTCTGTTTTTGCATGTTCCTGCTGAAACAAAAACAACCATGATGAAAAAAAAACTAACCAATCGTAATATAAGTAATTGTAAATAAGGCAGTTATTCCGTAATGTTGAAATATGTTGTGTGTTATGTATGACTCTTCATAGATGTCATATTATTGTGTTACAGCTTGAGCTACTCAAAATAACTTAGCTGGTTTAACTACCTACTATGATTTTATTGGATTCGATAAATTATGGTTAATCTCACAACTTTCTGAAATCATAACACAAACAATAGCTTAATTTCTATTTTAGAATTTGTTTAATTGAGATTAAATAATAAAATTACAGTTTTTACTAATTATATTTTGTTGCTCTTATTAATGGATCAAGTAAAACAAATGTGAAAAAGAAAGCATATAATAAAAACTTAAGAACTATTTCAAGTAAAAAATCCTGATTAACATATCAAATACAGATGAATTTTGATAATTAATAGCGGACTTAATTGACTACCCTGTGAAACACTTGGTGAAAAAATTAATTGTTTAGCTGAAACATTTTCAATAACTAATTAAAATGTTATTTAAATACTTAGTTCATTAAGCACAATAAGACTATACCATGCATCTAAAATTTCAATTGAAACGTCCAAGTGAATTTCATCACGATTTTTTATTAGCAAAGATGATCATTACTTAAAACGGGTTTGTACAAAATCGCTCTCGACTGGCTCTCACCTACTCGTATAATTATAATTAATTTCATTACATTACTGTAATGATTGTGTTTGGTATTGCACGATGTGTGCTGTTCAGGGTTGTCGACAACCAAACACAAATGTTGTTTATTCTTAAACATTAAAATATCTAGAGCTTTTTTCTCAATCGTCAATTTTGCTATAGGCTGGGTTTCAATTATTTCAGTTAAACATTCTATCAACTTTAGGTGTTCTTCATTTACGCCCTTCCTCATCTATAAATGAGCTTTGCTAACATTCTATAGGCGTCCTAACTCCTCATCTAGAAACGTAAGTTCTGATTTTCTATGCAGGTGTCTATGTAGGTAATTTGGTAAACTAGTATTTTCTAGTAAGTTATTGCTTATGTTATTATTTGAAAAGAATGAGAAAATATTTAATGTAGCACCAAAATAAATATTAAAATTACAGAACATCAAAAAACTGAAGATGTTGTTCAAAAGGTAAGGTGATCAAAATAAAATACATGTAGTCGACAAATCAAATGTGTTAACATAGTGACTGCAGGATGGTGATTAAATATAAAATCATTAACTATAAACTGGAATTGTGATAGCCCTATCACCAGCCCATAGGCCACTCGTTAATGGGCAAACTGACACGCTACGGAACCGTTACTTACGTTTTTGTTCTAAATGTGAAAATTCTAACAACTTTGCCTATAAATCTTTGGCTTACATTTTTATGTGAGCGAGAGAGTTCAGACAAAGGAAGATGAACCTACTATACTGTTAACTTTAAAATATGATAATTATAATGACATTCTTCTTCATTTACTTCATAACTATGTTTTTTTCTTTAATTTCTTTTCCCGAACAGTCTAGGTATACCTACATCAGTTAAAGTACTAATGGGTTTAAAACAGTAATTTTATTCCTTTTCCTTATAAAGGTCGCCGGAAGACGCTGGATGCAGGTCGCTTCCAACCGGTATCTGTGGAAATCAAAAGGGGAGGCCTATGTTCAGCAGTGGACGTCCTATGGCTGAGATGATGATGATGATGATGATGATTCCTTTTCCAGAAGTTATATTAATTTATGTTTGAGCATAAAGTACTTCAGCGTTATAAATAACATTATCTCCAATCGAAACAATATGAGATGATAACGTAGATAAACACGCAGAAGAAATAAAACAGTGCAGGAATGTTCATTACTATTTTCTTTTATTATCTTTTTACTTCTAATAGTAGCCTCCTCGACTTAATTTTAGTACTTAATTTACATATTTACAGCGAAATGTACATGCACTAAAAGTAACTACAAAATTTTCTAGCTTACACGACATAAATCTAATTTTTGAACATGATTTCAATGATGTCATAGCCACAATTTTGGAACGAAACAAACTTATAAACGAAGGTAATACTTTTCGGTAACTTTAGTCAACCATTAATTTATCTAAGTTAATCTATCACAATAAATAAATCTCTAAACAAACAATAACAATATTTAAAATAATTTCAGTCTTCTTAGAGAAAAAGATCCAAGTTTCGGCCGTTACAAGAATCATAAGATGGATACAAGTAATTAAGTTAAGACATAATACAGAAATGGATTAGGAAATGGAGAGCTGATGAATGAAACAGGATAAACGGATGCATAATGATAAAAATCCTTACTAATCAGTCAATGATACATCTTTGGCAATTATAAATAAACTAAATTAAATATCTTATCCCTGAATATAAGCCTCTTGCCAATTTTTAACAGGTACCGTAGAACGCGGTGAGAGCAAACAATAAATATATACAGTTATGAGAATTAACGCTTCATGATGTCTTCTATGGAAAAGCCAAGAGGTCTCTTAGGTCCTTCAACTGGAGACTGGTGGTTGATGGCTGACGGACTCACAAGTGGTTGAACTTGTTGTGGGAGAGGTGGTGAAGGTTTATGAGAAAGGTCCAAAAGAGAGCTTTCCGACTGACTCGTTGATGAAACTTCTTGACAACCTTCCAAATGCTCCAAATGGTGCTTGTTCGCATCGCTGTGCGTTAGCAAATGCGTCTTCAAGTTAGATCTTTGGTTGAAGCTCTTGTTGCAAACAGGGCACTTATGGGGAGATTCTTCCATATGCAGAATTTTGTGTACAGCCAGCGTCCGTGACTGGCAGAATCCTTTTCCACACTCTGTGCACTTGAACGGCTTCTCCTTTGAATGTATGTACCTGGAAAATAGAGAACAGAAATTAGACACCAGTTCAACTTTCACTTCTAGCGAGTACACAATGTAAACAAATATCTACATCTTTATGGCTCAATAGGCGACGAAATAAGCGCTTTGAATGAAAATTGAAGTGATTCTACATTACGGACACATTAGACTGTTAATATATTCGGTACGATATGAGAAAAAAAACTTTGGTCTCGTAAAAGCGAAGAAATATAACGTGTAATTTGTTCGACGGCGGAGCAAGACAGATATGGTGATCGTAAAGAACGAAACCGGTTGGCGAGGGCGCGCGTGCGCCCGCCGCCTCGCGACCTCACAAAAAGGTTTACACTTTTAATTTTTTTTTCTACTCT
The DNA here is from genome assembly GCA_036375495.1 of Agrotis segetum. Classification (NCBI taxonomy): domain Eukaryota; kingdom Metazoa; phylum Arthropoda; class Insecta; order Lepidoptera; family Noctuidae; genus Agrotis; species Agrotis segetum. The sequence goes on from JAQSVV010000646.1 coordinate 149,859, forward strand.
TATCGTCAACAATACCTCGGTGAAACACGTCCTAAATCACGTTGTTGGTATTTCGAGGGAAACATTAAATTAAATTAGGAGTCTCCCAGATAAATTGATTACCAACATCAGGTAATCTTTTAACTAGTGAAAGTGGTTTGGATTCTAACACGCGTTCATTAACTTGATTTTTGATGTGAGAGATCAGCAAAAGAATCTTGTAATTCAGTTTTGACATTTGCTCCATTCTCAAAATTACCTGTGTCACATCTAATGTTTCTTAAAATAATGTTGTTGAACTTATTAAGACTCGAAGGACATAAAATTGAATTTTAGTAGTTCAGATAATGTAGCTTTAAAACAAACATTAATGCGTTGATACTATCATATAACACGAAACTTAATAGCACGCGACATAAACACCTTAAATACAAATAAAAACGATGATACATACCTATGGTCTCTGAGGTGGTCTTGCCGCCGGAAAGCTTTCCCGCAGATGTCACATGAGTAAGGTCTCTCATCAGTATGAGTTCTCTCATGGATCAACAGATTGTAGGACTTAGTGAACTGACGGTTGCAGTATTTGCAAATAAACTGCTTCTTCGGTCTTGTGCCAGGAACTCCTGGTGCTCGCATTGGTGGAGGGTTTCTTCCTGGCATTCTCTGTGCCATAACACCAGGGTATCTCAATGAATGATGGTAGAAAGCAGCGTTTCTTATCCATTGGTTCACAAGCATAGCGTGGTATGGGGCCGACGGTGGGAGCGTTGCGACCTGAGCTTGCACGTAGGCCGACATGGGGTGCGAGTAGTTCTGCACTGGGACCTTATCGTAAGGGTACGGGGTCTGCATGGCTGGTCGTGGGTACGCGTAGGGTTGTGCAGGTGGCGTCCACGGCTGGTGCCGCGAGATTACGACCGCTGGGGGCGTGTCGTCGGTGGGCGTGTGTGGCGGTGTTGGCAAAGGGGGTGACGGCCGCTCGAGCTTGACTAAAGCTTCGATCGGAAAGTCCGGTGGGTAGCCTGGGGAGATAATGAATTCATTGTTAGTATATTGCGCATTGATACTAAAACTTTGTATTCTTGCAAAACGCTTTTTTTTGTTTAAAATAGTGTACATTTTAAAGTCAGCGTCATATTTCCACAGTAAATTAATGGAGACTTATTCTGAAGTCATTGTAACATGTTAATTTATCATACATAGAAAGAACAGAAAAAACGTAAAAAAAATAAACGTTGTTTACTTCGCTTCCTTTTTATATTCTCTTGAACATTATAAGGCATAATATAAACATCCGCATTCGAAGTGAACAAAACAACAAAATTAATAGTTTGTTTTTCCCTATCATCATCTTTTAAAACTTTTGCATAACAAAAACAAACGCGCACAACAAAAAACAACTATAAACACTTACTGTGATTTTCCTCAATGTGGTCTTCCTCCTCTTCGATATTGATATCGTCCGAACTGTCAACACTGTACGGCTTATCTTCCATTTCCACAAATCAATTGTCCATATAACTAAACACTAGGGCACTGTCCTCTCGGGCTCACTTTGGTATCACTGTAGCTGTGTCGTCACTGCAAAACTGGTTTGGACTGACAACCGGCTTGTGAGAGCGCGCGGAGCGTTATGAGTTTGTGTGCGTTCGCTATCGGGGTCTGCGCCGGCGCGCGGTGGGGAGGGGGATAGATCAAAAGCGCCGCTCCGTCCGGCGCCTGTGCTGGCTCCCGAGGCAGCCGCACCTCCCAATAGGCGGGGCCTACCGAGCTCTGCCTTCGGAATCGATCGGTAACAATCGCGAATTGCTTCAACCAAACCCTTGCTTACTTCGACTAAGTTCTATTCTCCATTATTCAAGTTCGCATTTAGAACTTTGTCTAAGTTAGGGACTGAAGGTTTTGTATCGTTTCGTAATTGTGTTTGTTTGGCAATGCAAATTTTTGGTGACACGGCGTCCCGTTGGAGCTATTAGGTGAGCGGATTGCTCTGATAATTTGGTTTCATATGCAAGGCTTTGTGTTTGATTGCCGTATGTCTTTGTATACGGTTGTTGTAATTTGTATATGTATTGAGATTAGGCACGTATTACATGGCTCTTTGTGCACTGTTTTGGAGTGTTGGTGAAAGCTGCGAGTATCTAGATTGAATTGTTTATGTTCCTGTATCTGAATATGCACGACTTCGCTTTGTTCCTTTGATGTGCTTATTACGTTTGTGTTTTAGTTTGTCTTCTAAATGAGATGAATTTGCGAAACTTTGTTACGAGTTTTTTGTTAGATCCACTAGTATAATAAATTTAATTGTAAGAAAGCTATTGTAATCTTAACTTTTAAGTTTTGAAAGTAGGTAAGTACTGATAACACTTAAGTGCTTTCTCGGGTATAATATAAACTATGATTCTCCGGATGACATCTATAATACTATGATAAAAAATATACTATGGGTTAATTCAAGCTATAATCTACCTCTACTTAGGTACATCAAATCAGTTCAGATTTTCTGACATGATTGAAGACCTAACAAAAATTCATAAATTCATCCAAACATTCGCATTTCAAATGTAAGTTACGGTGTCGAGGGTTGGATTCCCGCATAGCAGCATTTTGCTACTATTTATTTTGTGTGATCTAGTAGTTTTGCCGAGTTTGGCTAGGTATTTGTGTATGTGACTTTTAACACATCCACGATACGGGAGAAATCCCTAGTGCAACGTTTTTCTTAAGAAAAAAAAATGGCATAAAACAATGAAATAATAAATGACCATGACTATCTAGACTGCGGTATTATATTTATGTTGAATATAATGTAAAAATGGACCGCTAAATGTGCTGCTAAGCTCAAAACTTAAAAACGGCTGGACCGATTCAGATAATTGAAGTACGAGGATGGTTCCTACTGAGACAAAAAAAAACCCTGAAAAATCTAAAGACAATTTTTCTATATTCCCATACAAAAGATTCGTAAAATTGAGTGACGTTAGTTAAAGTCGGTACGATGTTTGCCAGGCCAGCTAGTACAAGATAAATTTATTAAATAGCTTTACCAAATTACCACAACCCTAAAAATACTTTGATAAATAATCGAACTATTACATTCATTCATCGAGTCATTACTACTTATTTTTAGAAATGAATTAATAAACATTAAACATCTACCTACATAATTATCTATGTATCAATTACATGTGTAACTGCTACTTATCAAATTAATAGATAAGGCAGATTCTAGCTAAAAACTTAAAAAAGTGATTAGGTATTTAATCGGTACCTAATTATCAACTTCAATAAATTACGCATAAAGTTCATAGAATTTAAAACAGTTGCGATTAAGTATGACCTAATGCTTGTTCACTGTAGAATCTATCTAACTGGTTTGGGCTATATTGCTTAATAATTTAGAAGGTATCAATAATACCTAATAATATAGCCTTTAATTCAGATCTAAAACGTCTTACCACAAAAATATTAAGAACCCGTTGAACACTAATTGTCTAAAAAACTGGACTTTTTTAGACAAGCGTTCAACGGGTGTTTATTTTTTTTTGTGGTAAGACGGTAACTGTATACAATAAAATATCTAAAACTACACATACTCTTAAACTAAATAAACTACTTAAACTTGAGTATAGGTTTGATTGCATGGCATGTTTTTCCGTTTTTTGCACGTGTGCATATGCATGTTTCCTTTGCTGCATGTGCATTTGCATGATCGCATAGGGTGGGATTGCATCCTGCAACAAGCCGGGATTTTTATCGCGGAATTAAACTAGATATTTCTCATAACATTTAATGTCATGGATTTCCGCAAAGTAACGCCTGATTCCATAACTTAACTACTTAAACTTATATCTGTTCTTTGGTTATCATCGCTAGATTTATTTGCCAGTCGGCAAAGGCCTCCTTCAACCTTTTCCATTCTGAGTAGGTATCAATAATGAAGCCAAATTCGTCGTCATCATCAACCTAGTGTTTCCTAACTATGTTGGTGTCGTCTCTAGTCGAACTGAATTCAGCTGAATATCAGTATTTTATTTTGGACTGACTGTCTATCTGATCCACATCATGACCCAATAACTGGGTGATAACTAATAACTAGAAAGACTGGTTGTCAGAATACCGAGCTTCTGGCTAACGACTCTTAAAGATCTACAGATAACAGGCGTACAGCTTTCCGAGGCAAAACAGAATAAAATAGTTAAAGCTAATTAATGAATACCTAATTTACATGGATTTCAACAATAATTGACGACAATTTCTTTAAGAAAGTAGGTAAGTAGGATTTATTAGATTTCTTCGGAGATTCAGCGATAAATTATATAGAGAATTACGTAACCTATAAGTATACTATGTGCGTTACAGCCGAAAGTAAACTACAATCTTGAGATTTTTGGGAGAAAATCTGAGAAGCAGTCTCACCAAGGAGTATCGTATTACTCAGTATTTTCTAGGTCTAAGGAGCAGTAGTGGCCCAGTGGTATCGGTCCCGACTTACGAGACTTTGTAGGTCGTGGGTTCGAACCCCGCCAGGCGCATTACTTTGTGTAAATTATTTCATCACCACTGCTCTCAAAACGGTAAGGGAAAACAACTCGAGGAAACTGGCATGTCCTAAAACCAAAAATTCGAAGACGTGTGACATTTGCCAATCCGCACTGGGCTCGCGTGGTGGATTATGGCCGCAGTGGGAACATTAATAGGCTGATGATGATGATGATGAACAAAGATGTATTTACAAATGCCGCCTCTTTAAATAAAAAGAACATAAAATAAGATACTTACATACATTATGAAAAAATACATTCAATATGTTATTGTTAGCATCCACACATAATACAAACATGCATACAAACATTTTTACAAATTTAAATATAACAATTAGCACTGTAGAAGTTTTGAACAAAAGGCCAATTTATTGTTAAAACACTCTATTCACACTCCTAGTTCAATATGAATAGAGTTTAGAATATAATAAGTTGTTGCCTTCTTAGGTAAACATAATTATTATACCTATTTATTGGGTTCCTACCTGTATGGTGTTTTAAGTTCCTAACATTGCAACGATGTAAGTTTGACAAAAGATAAGAATGTTGAGTTAACTTTTGCTTGTAGAAAATTTTCTTCGTCTAGCGGAGGTGTGTTTTGGGTCAAACTTACACACTACTTCTAAAAACTGTGATTACAAAATTAATAGTGGCGAACACCAGTAAAGTGTTAACGCAATGAAGTTAGACGAAGTCCCGGAGAATGTTTGACTGTGATGTTAATTCAGCGGTGAGGTAAATTGTGACTGAACTTTATTTATTAATAAGTTCCACTAATAGCTTCTGAGTACAATAAACTTTAGGTATAGAATTATATATTTATTACGATTTGGACTTACAAATTCGCCAATTACTTTAGTAAAGAAGCGTTCACAAAAAAGTGACAACTTGCTTATGTTCTTGTTTGGGTGATACAAAGCACCATTGCATAAGGTTTACTTGAAACAACGACTGAAGCATTCGTCCAAAATCGCTAAAGAACACAATTGATTGGAGAAAATTGAGAGCGGCGTAGCACTCGTAGGCGTTGCTACGGTGCTACGCAGAATACATTATGAACTCCGTACTTAGTGGAAAGTAGGAATGTGTAAATAGCATTTATATTATTTATTAAACCATTAAAAAGTAATTCCTAGAATAAAAAAATAAAATAATGACATGAGTATCATCTACCAACTACAAATCATAGTTTGTCAAAGCCAAGTTATAGTTTTTAAAAGAGAGACAAAAGCAAAAAAATATAGAGTTACTTAAGGCCCGTATTACAGAACGAAACTCGAGCACTGATCTCTATTTAAATATAGATTTCAACCAATCAAATGCCTTGAATCTAGTTTTAAGTAATACTTGAGTATTGAGTGACGTTCTGTAATACGGGCCTTAAAGTGTGATGCATTATCGTTACACAACAATAAAATTATGTCGTATGGTATCAGAATGGCTATGGCTCAGTTTTCCGAGAACACCTGATTATGTCCCAGCATCAACAGCAATAATATTAGGCTTATTGTACTTGTAGCTTCTCTGAAATTATCATCGTTTTGTCTCTGTCACAATTCGCGGACATTTGAACAGTGGTATAATATTAACTCATATTGAGCAAGAAAGATGGGTACCCCCGAAAAGACATCTCCATCATCCTCCCACTAGGTGGACCGACGACATCGTGAGGGTCGCGGGCAGCCGATGGATGCAAATGGCGAACTGACGTTCGGCGTGGCAGTCTAAGGGGGAGGCTTATGTTCAGCAGTGGACGTCTTCCGGCTAATAATGATGATGATCATCCAACGACTATACAGCACCAGTGGCTGTATGTAATTCCCTGATCTGTATTGGCCGACAGCTCTACCCTTGAGGTCTTCAAGTCAAGAGTGAACAGGTTACTTCTAAGCAAGCGTGCTTCACCGTCGACCATATCTTCGTTTACCATCAGGCGATATAGCGGTCAAGCGCGAACCGAACTTTAAATTAAAAAAAAAAGTTCGTTGCCATAATCGTTGGGAAAGTTTTTAGCTATTTATTCTTATCATTAACATCATTATTCTGTCTCAGTCAGATGTCACATCCTAATAATTACATTCCTAGTTTTGTTACATGCTAGAACCGTCGCTGTAGTAACCGTTGGAACTTAAAACGCCAAGCTAGTTCTCTAAACTCCAAACATACGAACATCAATGCCGCATAAAGTACATCGCAGGCGACTATTTCGAAGCGCACGCAAACACCGGTCAGGTGGGCGAGGGACACACGACACTCTGCCGGCGCCCTTTGTACCCAGATATCAAAGGCGCCGACTCAAACAAGTTAGCCTTCAAACTTAACTGACGTAACTTAGTTATTTGTTAAAGCAATTTAAACCTTAAACTTTCAACGATAAACTTCATTATTGAATAACCTATATCTTGATTTAAATGCAGGGCAATTTCAACTTTGGCTGCTAAAAGATATGGTTTTTAATCGGTTTTGTGAGGTTGGTGGTTTATGATGTTTAGTTCTAAAGTTCGGTAGAGCCACTAGACACCTTGTTGAGTCTAGAATTCGGTGTAAGTTCGTGTTGGTTAAGTAATGGTGTGAACAATCATGGGTTTTGTACGTAATGAGTCGGATAACTTGTTTAAAGTTGAATGGTTATACACTTATACTCATACAGGTAGGTATAAGAACCTTTAATAATAAAGGAGTATGTTGTGAAGTGTGGCTTTTATGGTAAAATATAAAGGTGAATACAGGATAAGTTTTCACTGGCATACTTTCGCATCTATAGTTTTCCGATATTTGCAATAAAACTGCTTATAGGTAGGCACCATCTGCGTATTTTTTTCCAAACTGTATTCAGATGGGTCTCTAGTCGAACTTGATACAACTGAATAAGCACAAAAACTTATGGAGCTGAAAAACATTTAATGAGGTACCCCGCTTTATGTAGAATGAGGGTCCATTCAGAGATTTTCAGAGACTTGGCTGTTTAAAAACGACCCTGTTCCTTCAGTTTCCCTTTTCGTTCCAGGGACATGGTCCTCTTTTAAGACAGTCCTGAGACCCTGGCAGGCCCTTATGGGCCTTGTCAGTTTGATGGGAGGTCCTTGAAGCGAACGTAAAACACGAGCGTGGTCCTCGATGGACGGTGAGCTACACTAAAAATAATCTTTTTTTTTTCATTAGCCATAAAATGTCCCACTGCTGGGCAAAGGCCACCCCCATATCCTTCTAAATGGTCTTTTCTAGTGCCACTTCGGACCAGCCATCGAGGTACGCATCTAGATCGTCCTGCCACCTCTTTTTGGGCCGGCCTCGGCGGCGTCGTCCATTCTCAGACACCCATTGAGTGCATATTTTTGGCCAGCGACTATTTTGCATGCGAATGACGTGACCTGTCCCATCCATAATATAATACCCATAAGTTGAAATAATAAACTCTAACAAAATAATAAAAGAACCATGCTAATAGAAACAAATTGTCTAGTCAGTATATAATTATTTTATCTTGAAAAAAACTTTATTGCTTTAATAAAATTGTTTACACTTGGCTTCTGTTTCATGTCTGACAATATTTGTTTAACACATATAAAAAAAATATTTCGTCACAAAAGACAATTTGCTATGTTTTTATTATCAAAGAGAAATATTATTCAAATCTTTGTTTGTGTGCGTGTCATTATAAAGATAAAAGTTATAATAGACAGTGTGTAATTTATTACCTAGATTTTGTAGTAGTAAACGCTCTCATTTTTTTATCATTTTCATACATTTCTTGCTATGCTTAAGGAAATAAAAGATTTAAAGAACGTGTAATTTATCGATTTTTAATCAAAAAAGAAGTAGGCAATATTTTATTGTTTTATAGACATAGTTCTGTGACTAAATAAGAAATATCTATAAATTATATAATAAAAGTTCATTGACATTTATAGTATCCAATATTTTTATAGATATACCTATATAGGTACAGTTTGCCGAATCTTTGTTGGTTACTCGAATTTTCTCTTCACGAGAACTTCTTTAAAATATAGCATTGAAGCTTTCTTCCTGCCTGGTACACGCGTCTCTTTGCTTTGAGAAAAAGTCAGCTTTAAGCTTCGATTGATGACACTGTGCAACTAGTGATGTGCCTGATGGCAATATTCCCACTGCCGGCAATATTCCCAATATTGCCACTGCCGGTAAAATACCAAAATTGCCGGCAACTTTGGCAATATTGCCAATGTTGCCAGTCAAATAACACCAGTATATTTTATTATTTACTGCAGGTACAGTTTATATAACTGTAGATAATGCGTTGCGGCATCAAGTCCGCCTTATAAAACTACTAAGTTGTTACTCTAAACGGTGATATACTAATTATGTAAAAATTACCGAAACAAGTGTATTAAAATAATGTTATTTTTGTTGATTATTTGTAGTTTTGATATAGATTTAGACTTTTTTATTTCCATATTGTACAGGTTCTTATACTCGTTGTTTTTGCTATGTGATTTTACATGAAAAACTAGTAGCCCACTCAACGAACAGTTATAGAGGGAAATTGTTAAACACGATTTTGGACTACGTTATCTTTGTTTGAGGTAGTTAGGAGGTGAATATAATTATCAAAAATCGCCGCCACTAGCCCTTGAGCTGTGGGGTAGGGGGGTTTAAAGGTTCCATTTTTTGGTTTTTCGCTTACATCTTGGACTTGGACCGGAGGGCTTTTGATATGTTCACCTCCAACTAGTCCAAACAAAAAACAAAGTTACGTAGTAAAAAATGAGTTCCTAGAATTACCCTTTACGCTTTGAGCATTCGTTGACTAGATTAAACTTCAACATAAAAGAACAAAAAACAAAGTTACGTAGTAAAAAATGAGTTCCTAGAATTACCCTTTACGCTTTGAGCATTCGTTGACTAGATTAAACTTCAACATAAAAGAAATTATTCGAATTTATACCTTTTTGTTCAATATTTATTAAATATACAATGATCGTCATCGTCTTATCTTAAAATGTATGTGTAATTTCTTGTATTCAGTGACGTGTGCGGCAACAATGGGCAATATTGCCAGTAAAATACCGGGAATATTGCCAAAAACTGCCGGCAATTTTTCCCAAAACAATGTTTTTTTGTATATAATGTAGGTCATGGTCCGTAAATGCTAATTTTAAGTGTATTAAATAGTTTTTGCACTCCTGTTGACTTAAAATTAAGCAATATTCCCAAATATTTCCACTCGCGGCAATATTTCCCCCTATATTCCCACCTTGGGCAATATTCCCGGCAACGGCACATCTCTATGTGCAACAATGGTTTAAGCCAGCTTGGTAGATGTCACGTGTCTTCGATTTTTTTTCCAGTATAAATGCGTCTTTCTTCGCCATTTTCTTGTAAATTATGTTTAATTTATAAAGAGGTATTCCAATTTACAGCACAACAGTGTAATATCGGTCATCATTATCTTCGTGCCCTTATCCAATTTTACTTGGGTTCGTTGCAACACGTTTTTATCTTCAATTCTCCCGTATCATACGTCATAGTATCATTTACTCCTTTTTATTTCATATATTATTCGTTAGACAATCCATCCATATTTTCTTTGGCCTTCCTCTTCCTCTCTATCCATCAACATTTATGCTTATCAATCTCTAGTCACATGAGTGGCTTCCCTCCTTCTAACAGCGTAACACATCGATGATAGCTTTTATTTATTTTGATATTAGTTTTTTTTGTAAATCTATGTTTTTATTCGCAGACTTCCAAAATTATACCGAATATAAGCTCTTATGATGTTGAGATAGAATTGCAATCTAAATTATAAACCAAATAATATTATCTGCATCAAAGGGTCGGGCTAGAATAAAGAGCGTATCATTTGATACAATCTAAATGATATAAAAGGGAACACAAATTATGACAAGTTAGCTTTGAAAAAGATATGCAAATACAATTAGGGATCATAATATCATGGTCACGAGGTTTAAAGCTAAGTAAATCTGAAACTACAAAGTAAATATGACACATAACGATAGTTCTAGATTCCGGCAACATGCTTTTCTACCGGGAAGGAGACCGTAAATCCGAGGGTGGTGTTGGATTTCTCGTCCGCAAGTCCCTCATCAACAACGTTAATGAAAGTCGACAGTGTGTCCAGTAGGGTAGCATACCTTATACTCAGAATAACCAACCGGTAGTCGTTGAAGGTCATACAGGTATATGCGCCGACTTCGACACATTCTGATGATGAAGTAGAGGCATTGTATGAGGAGATATCACAAACGGAGATTACACAATTTGTATAATCGCATTGTTGTAAAAACCTGATTAGAACAATAATTAAATTGACTGGTTTAGGAAATTTAAACTTTTTTTTCTCTTTTTTGTCACTTCGAGAAAAGTGAAGACAAAAGGAAAAACAGACCTGCTTAAAGTGTCCGATTTAGACCTACTGGTAGTATGACATTATCAGACTCATAATAAAAATAATAATTCTACATCTGAATTGTTTACTTACAACATGTCTAGTACAAGTACAGTCTAGTTTAAAACACTACTATAAGAATAAAATAAACAAAGATTGTCGAGATGTTTATGAAACATGAAGATTACTACGTAGTGGGAAATCCACAGGTCACGCTTTGACGTGACGACAAGTCATGTCCATTTGTATGGCAGCCATGTGAGAACCAACGTAATTAGTTTTGACCACGTTACAAAAATTTTGCCCTTTTCTGATCAATCATTGGGCAATATGTAATTAATTAACAGTGCCCTATAGCACATTTAAACCAAAACAGTTATAGCAGTTTATAATTCATTTGTAATAAATTATTTCACTCGTATGTAGATACAATCGACAAAGTTGAATCATGCTTATTTTCTAACCCAGACATTCAAATACAATTAGGTCCACATTCTCGTAAACAGACATATCCAAGGTAACGACTTGATCTTTGTCAATTTGACGGATTCAAATGATTTTTTGTCAAAATGGGTCATGATTCAACTTTGTCGACTGTACATGTATGTATTTATTTTATTGTTCTTCAACGAGATGGAATTTGCTATTTTATTTACCAAAAATATTATGGATTAATTATTGAAGTGAATGACCTGGGGCTGGTTGCATTGCCTACGGGGCTGGTTGCATTACCTACGGGGGTGGTTGCATTGCCTACGGGGCTGGTTGCATTACCTACGGGGGTGGTTGCATTGCCTTCGGGGCTGGTTGCAGTACACAGGGGTCTTACCTATTAAATTTCTAAGGTTGTTGTTCTCTTAGAACACCGTAGAAGATGGAGTTAACAATATGAAATAACGGTTTATGTATGAAATCATGAAACATGCACGTTTTTGGGAAAACCTGGAAAATCTCTCACATTCGTGAAATGATGCAATATTTTTGTGAATATCACGAAATCTCTGAAAAAACCAATCCTACCATTGAGCGTAGAGAATAGCCTCATTACCTAAGCCATTTAAAGATTGGTACGTTTATCAACTTGTCAATATAATGTTTAGTACGGCACGTAGATTTTCCTGACATATTTTTTCATTTTTCATGTCATGATTATGCAGCGCTTTTTCATCAAATACATGGGACGGACTCGTGTATGAAATATTTTTCTTAACTCTCCTTCATTTTCGTTAGGCTCTCTGTGAAGCAGACCTGGGGGATATTACAACGTCTTTTAAAACCAGGCTTATTTCGGTGAGTGACAGTGACAGAGCTAAACAAGTCGTCTAGCTCCATCTCGTTCACTAACCGGAATAAGCCTGGTTTTAAGACGTTGTAATACGCCCCCTGACAAAGAACATAGGCTACTTTTCAACCTAGATGGTCTACAGCCATTCTGATGCGTGAAACGAAATAGTGCATAACCTCGCAACTTACGTTTTCAATTGAGTAACAATTCGTGAGAAGAATGAGATGTCAAACTAATCAAGCTTTAAGTTTCAACACTTTAAAGGTCGTGTTCTTGCAATAGATTACCGAAATTGACGTTTTGGCAATACCATTTATAATTAGTTTCGATTAAGCGCTGTCGCTGTGCACAATATAAATAATCGCTTTATTTTTTAAAACATTGCTGAACTTACTATGCAAAGCATATTCTATACATAGTGTAGTTAGAGGTCTCTTCTATCGGTGCGATGATACACAATGCCGTGCTTATATCCATCTTCAGACGTATTATTCCTACCATCAACCAGTTTGAGACACAGTTTTTTTTAACATTGCACGTCAGTCATCGGAATTAGCCTAACGTTGGACATTTTGAGTCTAAACCACAGATGGAGATTCACTATAATTTTAAATTATGCGAATTTAATTGTGCTGAAGAAAGTAATTAGAGTAAGATATGTATAAGAAACGAGGTGTCTGCTGAAATTACGACTTATAAATAGATGATAGATAGAAAACACTTTATTAAGCATCCCATACAAATTACATGTCATCATCATCATCATCAGCCTATAATGTTCCCACTGCTGGGACTTGACTTTGACTTATGATTTGACTTTGACTTTGGGAAAGAGATGGTGCTAGACGACTTGTATAGCTCTGTCTCTTTCCCACAGTCTAAACTGGATCGCGTTAAGAGCTCGTGGTAAGGCTACTGTTCACATTATTTAATCGCAGTTGAATAGAAATCTCTGAGTTGAGGAAATATTCAAAAGAGTCGTGACTTTAGAGGATCTTTTCAAAACAACCTTTGGATGGGTTTAAAGCAGAGTGAGAAGCAATACAGTAGGTTTTCATAGAAAAGTCCTGAAGAGAAATTACACATGTTGAAACATGTTGTGGGCATAAAATGATGATATCTGTAGGCCAGACTATAACAATAACATACTCACATATAAAACACGTCCTCTAAAGCAAGTACTCAAACAAACCATTAAAAACATCCATAAAATTATATTCGTCACATAATACCGTCAATAAACTTCTTAATTTGCACAGGGACAATAAAAACTATGAGAATTATCATCCTACTACTAATTACTGTAATCATCTTAGTACGGGCATTTCGGTTTGTGTAAACACGTCAAATTCCTAATTGGCTGGATTAAAAGACCTTGTGTGAAGATAAAGAATAGATTATACTTTGAGATGGGGATTTCGTAACTGAGTCGTGTGGAGAAACGTCATTGATTCACGTGATTTGGTTTTTTGGCCTTCATCATCATCTCAGCCATAGGACGTCCACTGCTGAACATAGGCCTTTAGATCTCCACATACCGGTGGAAGCGACCTGCATCCAGCGTTTTCCGGCAACTTTCATAAGGTCTCATTTGATCTGTCCACCTTCTTTGTGGACGTCCTACGCTGCGCTTGCGTTCGTGGTCTCCACTCTAGCACTTTACTCGCAAAGCAGATGGCCGAAGGGGTGGACCCTTCGGCCATCTGCTCTGCGAGTAATATGGTCTGCCCATTGCCACTTCAGCTTGCTAATCCGGTGGGCTATGTCGGTGGCTTTAGTTCGTTTACGGATCTCCTCATTTCGGATTCGACCAAGCATAGCCCTCTCCATAGCGCGCTGCGCGACTTTAAGCTTTGATAATAGGCCGATAGTGAAAGACCACGTTTTGGTGCCGTAAGTCATAAGTCATTTTTTGGCCTTATTTGAGTTTTTTCGGGGTTTTCTTATACATAATAGACGAGGAAATAAGTATGAATCTTATACAGACGCCCGAAAGCCAGACAACTTGGCCTTTTCTTACCGAGGCGGATACTGGTTACCTAATACTGATTGTCATGACACGCATAATCATTATCATCATCAGCCTATAAAATGGAATGGGGTGGATTTTAGTCACTTTGACTCTTACACTTTTCGGCTCCACCACTATGATCAGCAGCATTTGATATCCCAAATACAAAAAAAATAATTGTGACCTAAGGTTTTATTCTTATATTTTGAACGTTTTAGGTCTCACATAATGACTTAATTACCATTGATTAAGAAATACTAAAATCAAATATTCTTTCAATGTCAGGCGACTGAAAAGGAATTTTATACATTCATCTAGTTCCAAAAGTCCCTAAAACTAACAGAGCTGTTTACAATTGTGTTTGGTTAGTTGTAACAACAGCAATCAATCATCATCTTGACATACAATGTTGTTAAATTGATTACAGTTTCAGTAACTGATGAACATCTTACATGCCGCTGAAATATTTTCAAGGATTTACTGTTTATATATTTTTTTCCTTAATTCATCGCATATCAAGCTGAATAGACGATATGATATTATTATTTTCCTAACATATAACACATAGTTATTATCTTCTTAGCTTTAGCCGTAGATACAGAGTATGGACTGGACCAGGCATTTTATCTTCCTAAAATTGCCATACTTATCACCTGATTCTATCATTAGCATACATCTATATTTCCTGTAATACATAGATACCATGGACGACTATTTATAATTCTATTCTCTCTTCTCAAAGAGTATGCCAGTTTTATTTTACTAGGGAATTCTAAAACCATTCTTTAAGTCTATTTTAGCCATAGGAGTACCTAATAGTTCAGCCACATATCGTCATACATAGCTTTAAACAACAGACAAAGGTATTCTTCGAATTATTTATGAGTCTTGAACACACACAGCCCAAATTTTCCCCTAACACATTATACAAAATTGGTTTCCACAATGGCCACATAAAGTCTGCCCTTGAAGCTATAATGAAAAGAAACAAAATATCTGTCCGAAAAAAATTCCATACATACGATGTTAGTTACATACTTCCAAAAAGCCTTTATCGTTCTCTGAATAGGTCATACGAAGTGCAAAACGACCCTTTGTTCCACTATCAGTAAGCCTAATGTATGTAACTCAAAACTTAGCAGTGATAAGGCAGGTAAAGGCGGCTTTTCAAAGGTAACAGTGGCAACTTCAGACGCCTTAATGCCATTATGCTTATTGTAAACAAATAGCGAACTATATTGTGCGTGGTACTTTTTTGTTCTTTTGTTTCGCCGGCGCTTTTGATCTGTTGGGATTGGGTCAATTTTGCTGGCTGTATGAGCAATGCTTCCTAATAATATTTGGAGCAAGTTGTTTTGCAAAGCTCATGGATGTGGAGTCTACCTGATGTTTTGTTTTGTATGAAATGGAATATTGTAAATAAAAGTGTGTGATAAATTGATCTTTGTATCTATGCTGCTTAGGTTGCAATTAGAGCATGATGACTTAACATAACATCAAGCCTGTATTTCCTGTGAATCGACTCAGCAAATTAGAAATTGTAGGTTGATCAAAAAATTGGAATACTTGTGCATATTTTTAATTGTTCAATGCAAATTCAATTAACAGAATTATATTAAAAAATGTTTAAAAGAATTACTACATCCGAAGTAATTAATTTTGATACAAATTATTTAATTACCCGGAACCAATTAATTGCTTAAGAATTGCATTGGTCGTGATATTAATCCTTGAAATCAATTAGTGTAACAACACTTAGTTAATGGATTATATCAGGTTATATCTAAGACAATAGCAGTACTTTAATCCATTATAGATTGTTGATAAAACTATTACTAGTTGCTAACGATGGTGGAAGGTGTGAGTCATTTCTTTAACAATTATAACTCGATTTTTTCAAACGCCTGCCACAAGGATTTGCATCATTAGATTAGCCCTGGGGTCAAAAAAGATGACGTCATTTGAATCGTATTGCCTCGTATTGAGCTTCACGGTTCTCGTTTGCCTTTTACATAATAATGCTAAGCCAAAACGAACCGGGCATGCGGGCAGCGAGTAAAGGGCAACTCGCTGCCCGACCAAGGACCATGCCCGGGTCGACGGCGCGTTGTGTCCCACGCGCGCCTCAAAGAGCGTCAGCATAATGACGGGGCCCCCCTCTCAGAGGGCCAAAGCCTGCCGGGGTCGCGGGATTATTCCCTAACCGTAACCCCGGAACGTAACACGCTATGAAGGACACCGTGGATTTTAGTCAGTAGAAGTCTGACAGTCCCTCCCGCCCTGCCCGGGGTTGGAGGACTCATTTGATGATTTTACCACGCTAAAAAAAAAAAAAAAAAAAAAGCCAAAACGAACGGCAAAGTAATATGCTATTATTACTATCACAGTAATGGAAAATACCTAAAGGCAACCAAAAACAGGGCCAAAGTTGCTATACGAAAAGGTACCTACAAAGCTCATTGAAAAACTGCCTTCATTCAGGTGTAATAATAAAAGCGTGTGAAGATTGCATATTTTATCTCCCGATGCCCAGCAAAGCTATTCTTTAGGGACACAGCGCCGCGCGCAGCGTTGAAACAGCAGCCTGTGGATTTTCAACTTTATTATTTAAAGCATGAAGTTGAAAAAGCGACGACGATACTTTCTTTAGCACTGATGTATCGAGTGATGTGAACACTTTTATTACTTGACTAGGATGTCCAGTAGCCAGTATCTAATAGACGATTTTGAGCTGTTGTCCAGCGGCTTGATACTTGTGGATGTCGAAATTTATTCCACAGGAATATTATTAGGATTGTTAGGGTGTCCGTTTAAATTGCCGCTCTAGCCTAAACTTTCGTATTTAGATCTAATAATAGAAAAAAAAACTGCAATGTTAGTATTGTATCATGCACACTCGGTGTACTTTATCCATCGATTTTTTATGCTCGGAGGTTTATAAACAGTCATTGATAAACTGTTACAAAACAACAAGACATACTTTTTAATGTTTTTAAGTGATATCCTTCGTACAACTGTTAAACTTATCTACTAACTATATCGCTATCTGTCCATTTAAACAAACAACACGATTGTAATCTTGTTCTTAATTGCCATTTCCTTCCCAAAAATACTGTAGATTATCTTGGTAACGGTCTTTTAACCAAATGACACATACGAGTAAGTACGTAAGTGAATACCAAACATTAATCGATAGTTAACTGCGTAATAATCAAGGGCGTACTCTCATCAATGATAAAAATGAACTGGGATAAAATCCTGTATAGAAAGAAGGATACGATTTATAATAATAATAATGAGTTAGAAGTAAAAGAAACAATACGCGTATATTATTTCAATGTTTGACGAAGTTGGGCGAATCTATTGATTTAAATCTTTGGGTAAAATAAGAATGGAACTGGATCATAAACCATCTTAAAAAAAATAAAAATAATGATGACGTATTAATGTTATTCATAGTAAATAAGGACTCACTCATGGGTCATTTTGTTTTTAAATTGATAACTTTGTTTTTGTTTACAAGATGATTACTACAATTAAAAGAAATATTACTCACTTTATCTACAACAACAACAAAAATAAAGGGAAAAACAATATATATGAATAATGCAAGTAAATATTAAAACGCAACTGGATAATACTGCATTCGTAAACACCTAAAATAAAATATACATACATAATCAGAAATCGGAACAGTAGTTATCTGTATAATTTCCTTCCACCGGTGATCAAACATAGGTACTTTAATATCGATTAGATTCATATCTCGAGTCTTTCGATGTTGTATCGATCTAAAGAGCTACGATCTAATGTTGCGTTGGTATTATAATTTGATAAGAGCTAATCAAGCTATGAAGTATCAATAGAAATGACGTTGCAGATGCAGAGTGGAAAGATTATAGCAGATATAATGATTACATGACTGAAGTTCTTATTATAAGTCGGACGAAAGTCAATGGCGTTGAGGATACATTAAGTGGAGTTGGAAAGGAAATCTGGCTCAACGCAGAGATTTTTTTTTTAATGTGGTAAAATCATCAAATGAGTCCTCCCACCCCGGGCAGGGCGGGAGGGACTGTCAGACTTGTACTGACTAAAATCCACGGTATCCTTCAATAGCCCTTTATGTTCCGGGGTCACGGTGATGGAATAAGTCCAGCGACCTCAACGCAGAGATGGAAGATGGTTTACGGTTTTGATCGAATGGTGGCTAAGATTCAGACACTCTCTTTGGCTACATCCGCCCAAAAACGCGAGTTTGGCGATATCGTCAACCTATCGGAAGTTAATGATATCGTCACATAAAACAAAAACACCTCTTTCAAAAATTGTATCGTTGCGTTGGTTTGGTTCCTCCTCGTACAACTACTCCTTCGTCGTATTGGGTTCTTGCATCAGGATTTTTTCAGCTGCGGCCGTATATTCTGGATCCGTGCCCAGATCATGACGATAGATTTGTGCCCCACAAGGGTTTTTACTCCTGAGAACCTGTTAAGCTGACCTGAACAACCACATAACTGATGGGATTAAGATGCATTAAAAGTAGGTAATCTAGGTCTTCAGTTAGTAGAAGTAAATCTAAAATATAGGAATCTGTTTTAAAATAACAACTTACTAAAAATATTTCAAAGATAGTAAACAGTTAATAATAAAAACAGTAACAAAGATAATTTTGTTTTAGTATTGAAACACGATTCCAAGAATTTGTGAACATATAAATCTGTCAATCCGTTATGATGTACATATTGTAAAAACGAAGAGGTAGATAGGGTTGTCACAATCATCATCATTTACCTGAATATTATTTACCAATAGTTGTTCATAGGCCTTTCCTTCATTTTAGATGCTATAAAAATCATTAAATGAGTCCTCCTGCCCAAAAGGGACTGTCAGATTCGGACTAACTAAAACCCGTGTGTTTCTTCAATTGTCCTGCATGAACCATGGTACCGGTAACCTGTTTACACAGTGGCGCAACCCTGGCAGGCCTTTGGCCATGTGCTGACTCCATTTTTGACAGGACCAATTTGCTGACAGGTCGTCGCGCCGTCGACTCGGGCATGGTCCATAGACCATCGGACGGCCAGCTACCCATTAACAGGCTATCTGATTCTGTCCATTCCTCGCCCCCGCCATATCAAGCAGATTCATGCGCTCTTCATTTGTTTATCTGTCTACCTAATGAATAATAATATAGGAGTCTTTTTCCCTTTGTAGCCTCCGATTTCCGATCGCCTCTCTAGGCTTTTTCGCTCCTATCGGCCATTCACTCTCCACAAAATGGCAGTCTACAACGCAGTCGATTGGATGTATACCTTCCCCAAATTTGCAATTTGGTTCTTTTAGCGCAGATAAGTCTATTTAGGCCACATTTTGAATACTGAAAAAATACAAATAAATTTCGTGATTCTGAAAATGGCTGATTCATTGATTAACACGAATGACATTAGTAGGTAATTAAAATATTAACGTTATTGCACCGCAATGTCCTCGTTACAATTTTAAATACCGATTGATAATTCGATAAAATATGTACAAAAATGGTCTGATTTCTCGAACACATAAAGAAGTGACTAAAAGCCGCTAACCCCAGCTTAGTCCATTATCAATCGGCAAACTTCAAAGGTTTGGCAATAATCTATATTATTATACATTCGACCGGCTACTGTGGCATGTCGGTTCTTCAGAAGTGTCATTATCATAGGCGGCGCGCTTTGATCTGTTATCAGCGTCACACACATATTTGCCACTACGTAGATATTGTATTGTGAAGGAGGTAGTGTGATAGTATAGGTAATTTCCAGAAGGCTGTGAATGGCGAAGGGAAAGTGGGTGATAAGATTATTTTGGTACATATTGAGGGGCTGATATTGAATGACCTCAATGGAAATTATACGATTAAAATATTTTAGTTTTGCCTCCATAATTCTATATGTAACCTGTCCCTTTTGTGTTTTGCATGCTGCCATCTTTTGTTTCAGTTTAGAAATCAGTATTTTTGGTAATTAGGCTGATTAATAGCTAGTGAGTGAGAATGGAACTTGGAGCAGTGGTGCTCAGCATCTGCTCAGCTTCTTCTCAGCATTTTGTAACGTTTTCGAGCTCACTTCATCCAAATGAGTACGAGAAAATAATTCGAAAGTGAATTCAGTTGTTTTAAACTAAACGATTGCAGATTTTGAACGATACAATAAACATCAAGTTCGAAATTCGAACGGTACTAAAAGACAATGCCGGTTGCTCCTTAGAGCTATGACCCACCAAATAAAATTTGGCTTCCTCCTATATCAAATGTAGCATTCCATTTGTGCTTTATCAGTGATAAGTAAAATCATGTTTTATATGTCTATAATCCTGCCGTTTCTGTTTAATTGGATAAAATATCACATTTAGGTTAGATACTTTTGTCGAGCACACGTTAACGTCACATTCCTATTTTCACAATGCTGGTCTAGCCACAAAGCACACACAATACAATACTAACACTCTTCACGGATTACAGATGTTGGTGGAAGCTGTAAGACAATTCAAACACATAATTATATAATACTAATAAACAAACACGATAGCCCCTCAGAGATCAACATGACTTTGTCTATAATGCCAGTTGTGACATTTTGACACAAGGATAAAATACACAAACTATATATAAAATGGACTGAGCACTCATGCCGTAAAAAGTGCTGAGAGAGTTAGCTCCGATGGTCTCTCTAACAGGTGATCTTTCTAACAGGGTAACCAAAATACATACTATTACGTTTTTAAATATTTCTTTAAAAAAAAAAAACAATAAAAAAACATTTTAAAACATAAAAACAGCAGTCCGCCGGTGTGGGAGCAGGGTCAACACGACCGGTGGTTAGGGCTACAGAAATAGGAACCTCCTCACAATACGGGCGGGCCGTATAACACTGTCTTCAAAATCAGGCCCTTTATCCAACTACCTAGAGAGAGCCCCGAAAGGTATTCGTCGAGGCCCTTTACAACAGGCCATTGGCTGTAACGACAATCGGCACAATTATAGCCGAGCTCACATTCCCATTTCAACAACCGCGCGTGCTACGTTGAGATATTTAATTTTTTATATTTCTCAGCTTTCACAAGGTTCTCGTCATGCGAGATGGTAACATCGATTATCATTACATGGTGCGCCGATCTGTCTATTGCAACAATATCAGGCTAATTGGCGACAATAATCCTGTCTATAGTGATAAAGGCAGATTCCAGTACAGCGTGACATGGTCTTGTTCGAAAACTGGGTCGGGCACAAACCTATTATACGGTACCTCAGAATCCACAAGTATGTATTACAAAGCAAGTTGCTGGTGGATAATTCTGGCTAATAGGTTATGCCTGTGTAAGTACTCGCCGTTAGCAATGATTATGATTATAAAATATACGATACTATGCACCACCGCATATAAACGTCTCGATCCGTAAACAACTAAGAATAGAAGAAGCGCAACCACTCTCTTCAACCTGCCCGCAACATGTCATGAAATATTAAGGTCAAATTGCCCGAAGAGGTACCAACAACATGGAGCGGCTAATGGTGACCGAAAAGATAGAAGGCAAAAGACCTAGCGGTCGAAGCCCAAAACGGTGGTCTGATTAAATGTCGGCAGAACTCGACATGCCTATCATCAGCACTGCACTCCATCAGGCCACTGACCGCACTAGATGTTGATGTAGTTAATAAATTGAAACGAAGTTTCGAATCTCAGCAGTGAGAGAACGATTGAGAACAGATATGACACCTATTCTGACTCAATAAAAATAGAGGAGAGATGAAGTTGAAACGAATTATTTCTAGGAAGTTTACAAAAACAACTAAAATAATGCCGCCACATCGCACCCATCATTATACAGCTTGGCCAGAATGGATTGAAACGGAACTAATCTTTTTGTTTCTGACAACGTTTTAAAATCTTTGATATTTGATGTAAACAAAGACCGCAGGTTGGTTAGATTTATTATTATGCCATAAAACTAACGTAATAAGTGAAAAAAAAAACATTCAAAGTGCTGGCAGCGCGAAGACAGTGGCGACTTCCGGTTTTCTATAATTTTATGTCAAGCTGTACGTCAGATTTCAATAATACTAGAGTGATTACTAAAACATCATAGTATTTTATAGTCTACCAAGTGTACAATTGTCTGCCGATAAACAGTACTGCAGTTTGTCAGAATATAAATGATTTTTTATGTAATAAAATTAAAATAAAATGAATATTGAAAAATAAACCTGAAAGCAATATTTTAACGCCGAAAAAGTAAATAATGTTAGCAAGTAAGAGTTATATTTTACTGTTTCTATCCATATTACTTTCTGGCAATAGGAGGAAAGGAACAAGCGCCATCCAAGTTGATCTTCTCTTTCTCTTTCGTCACGCTAATTATTATAGCAAATCAAAAAAAACCTTAGCGGTGGCGATTACGGTTCATTTTTGAGTACTAGGTAACTTGAAGTGCTCAGTCCAGATTTTATGATAGGGCTATGTTTTAATTAGGTATTTCCGCGTCAATGACGTTTCGTTGTACATAATCATTCATGCTCAAATGTGAAATATTTTTAAGAGTGTATATTCATAATGTGATTTATATTTTAAAAAAAAAACATTAATTTCGGTAAACACACTTATTGAAAAGAATCTTATATTAAAACTGAATATTGCATATTTAAATCCGAACATTAACACATTAAAAGGTTCATTTGTCATTTTCTCTGCGTGTAGGTATGCATATTGCGTAACGCACATGGCCGCGATGAAAACAGGAAATGGTTTTTGGGTTTTCGAAATCCTTTTATCACTAACTTTTTAAAAGCATCCTTTGCAGCATAACAATTATGTAATCAGGGGTCTTATTTTCATTTAATATTTTTCATTAGTTTATATTTCCTGTAACAAGGGCTGAAAGGTGGGGCAGGATCTGGCATTGTCATTTCAAACCAATGAGTTCGATTTCAAGTTATTTGCACTCACGCAAGGCAGTCGAATGTGTCAGTCTCTTTCGCACCATTCACGAGGGAGGACTCAAATAATAAATCGACTGGTGTCTAGCTTTCATAACCCAGTAACTGGTGAGTCCTTTGTCATGAACTGTAAATTTTGGAGAGCTCTCCTGACTCCAATTTGACAGTGATTTGTTCAGTTATAATCAGTGACGAAATTGTTCACTGATTATCACACATTTTATCAATGAATTTATTGTGATTTTTGTGATTAAGCAAAATTCTAACTAAAGATATTTTTTGAATTAAAGTTGATGATTATTTTGATTCGTTACATAATCGATCTATTTTCTTCGTATAATAGTGTTAAAATAGCAGCCGTGTGACATGTCCATTATGACAGTTTTATCGAAACGTCTATCAACGATATTAGGAAGCGGTCCAAGTTAAAAAGGAAGTAAAAGAGCGTAGTAGCGCTACCCCGCTGTTCTGTGAATTTGACGGCATAGCACTCTTATTACGAGTTTCACTATTTTACTTCCGCTGTTCTGTGAATTTGACGGCATAGCACCCTTATTACGAGTTTTCACTATTTTACTTTACAGCGTGTTTCCAGTATTTACAGCGTTTATTATAATTATGGAAAAATGGAACAGCGCCTCTGTAGTGCGAAGAAAGAACTAATTTTTTCCTTGTTGGTCATTTTGAGTGATTAGCTAAAAGAAAGAAAGAAAGAAAAGGGCTACTGCGCCGAGCGTCAATTCGATTCCCGCACGATGCAATTTTCCGATCTATT
Organism: Agrotis segetum; assembly: GCA_036375495.1. Lineage (NCBI taxonomy): Eukaryota > Metazoa > Arthropoda > Insecta > Lepidoptera > Noctuidae > Agrotis > Agrotis segetum. Next base: position 173,818 of record JAQSVV010000646.1, read on the forward strand.
ACAAGTAATTGTTCCGGTCTGGGTGTTTGTGAACCACCACGATACATAAGAAATTTCTAGTTTGCGGTAATGTTTTATTTTATAAAATTAACTTTTCACGTAACTAGAAAAATAACAGGTTTCTAAATTATGTAGTTATCTGTGCTAGAGAATACTTTACAGTTGCATATTATGTCTCCATTTCTCATTAATTAAATACAAAGTTCATCTTCATCAACTTTTAAATAGCATTCCATTCCGGAATTGAGGATGTTTAGATTTTACGCACTCATTTCCTTTTCACATTTCGTGCCGCTTCTGCTCATAACTTGGGCCACACCGGCTCATAGCAGCGGCTAATGTGTCAGCACTGTAACATAATGGAACCTCGGCTGTAATCAGCGTATTAAAGTCAGGAGTGCTTTTCAGTATGCTATCAGTTGCTGTAAAGGTGTTTGTAGGTTTATTTTGTAATTTTAGAATAAATCACTGAAAAATGCGTATTTGACTTCACAGAGTGGAGAGAGAGACGACGTCGTGGCTAAAATTAATTACAGCTGCACAGGGCAACAACCCAACCCGCACTGGGCCCGCGTGGTGGATTATGGCCCACTCCCTCTCACAAGAGAGGAGGCCTGTGTCCCAGCAGTGGGAACATTATAGGCTGATGATGATGAAGCCAATCATCCGGATTAAGCCGCGCTTGCCGTAGTTGGTCTGTGGATGGGTGACCATCTGTCATAGCGAGTTTCCTCCGTGGCTCGGCTGTCACCTTGTAGATATTTGACAGTCATTTCTGTTAATCGGACAGCCAATCTCATCATATTACTCAGTTGTGGATGCTTGATAGGTAGTTGCTCCATGTAAAATACTGATTTTCAGCTGCATCCGGTTTGACTAAAAGTAATACTGACTTGTTGTATATTTTATGGTATAGCGATCGACTACAGTGCAGTGTGTTGCGGGTTCGATCCCCGTAAGGAAAAAGTATTTGTATAATCTACCTACATAATTAGATAGTTATTTCGTGTCTGTGTATGTGAGTTTCTATGTTGGTAAACTCACCCACGATATTGGCATGGGCGTAGCCACGGTGGGGCAGGGTGGGGTGCTTGCCCCACCCTGACTCCGACTTATTAGGTGTCTTTTAACCAAAATTTAATCATGTATGTACTTACCTAATACAATACCTACTTTATAATATCCGTAATACCTCACCCTCGACAATCGTCAGACGGCACAAAAAAAATCTATAATTTTGCCCCACCCTGTGCACATGGCTGGCTACGCCCATGGATATTGGAGAAAGTAAAGAAGAAAGAGCAGGGAAACGTTTTTTTTTAAATAAAATATAAATGCTAACAAATAATTATTATCGACATAACCTGACAAATTTCATTTTTCTACAACTTTGTCCCAAACGTGAGTCCAGCATTTTTATCAACAAGACTTATTATTCATACCATCTGCAAACCTAGTACTTTATCAGTACTTCTAGACACAACACTAGCTCCTTTTACAAATGTGTAAACTTCCTAACACTTTTGAAGTTAACCGCTTACTACCGAAGTGGGCACTCGGTACCTAATGTGTCAATTATAATTGGCGTTATCATGGCTAATGCATTTCATGATGTTTTAACGATGGATTAGCTTGTTTCAGAGATTACGTCGTGACTCAGCTGTTGGGAAATGGCGAGCTTTGATAGAAAAATTGCTGTAAGTTTCATAATAATTTGTAAGTGCTACATACTTTGGTATTTGATCCACGCTGATCTTCTTGCTTTTGTTTTGTTTATGGTATATTTTCTAAACATAGTAAGTATTTAAAATCTCTCGTCTCCTAAACCCTGTAACTGGGTAATACTATAGCTCTTGATAAGGCTGGTTGTCAGAATTTAGAGCTTCTGACTTATACGACCATGAAAGTTAACAAAGATCGCCAATCACAGCGGGCCAACACTCAGGAAACTGAACAGCGGTTATTTTTTAGCATCTAGCTCCATTGTGCACTGTTATATTACTATGATTTCTATTATTAAATTTATCAAGAGTCGATTCCACTAACAAGGTAATTGTGCCGGCAATGCTCAAAGAAACATAATTAGATACTGTTAACATATTTCTCAACACTTCATTGCGTATTTGTGAATCATGAATGGGTCGCTTCAAATACCCACTATGTACGGCTGGCTTTTCAGGGGCTACTATAACTTGGAATCAGATTTCAAAGCTCACGATTGCGGCTTCCGGTTGGTACTGACAGATCGTGATTTGTCGGCCAAACTTATAAAAGCGAAACAGTAAAGGTTAAGTCAGGAGTTTTTTCAAGTAGCTACTTATTTTAACATCAACATAGCACTTTGCATTGGTGGTCCAATAGTACGACTTATTTAAGGTGTGATTAAAGCAACTTAAAGCATGTACTTATGTATTTTATTTCTTCAGACCTGCTCTCAAAACGGTGGTAATGGAAAATATCTTTACAGAACCATGACATCTAGAAATATAGAAACGAATTAAAGATGTCTTACTTATTATCTCCAATTCCTTCTTAAAAGTGATCTACAACCCGATATTTACTGTAGGAACGTTTGGGCGAATGGGCAAAATCGGGTTTATTTTATAAGATGTTTAAGAAATTTCAGATTTGACATAAGAAATAAGATGGTAGCAAACGTGAGAAGAGCAGTGGTGGCCCAGTGGTATCGGCCCCGACTTACGAGTAGCAGGTCGTGGGTTCGAATCCAGCCAGGTGCATTACTTTGTGTAATTTATTTCATCACCACTGCTCTTAAAACGGTGAAGGAAAACATCGTGAGGAAACCGGCATGTCCTAGAACCAAAAATTCGAAGACATGTGTCATCCACCAACCCGCACTGGGCCCGCGTGGTGGATTATGGCCCACTCCCTCTCACAGAGAGGAGGCCTGTGTCCCAGCAGTGGGAACATTAATAGGCTGATGATGATGATGATGAAACGTGAGATGCTACGGTAACTACTGCTTAATCACCTTAATCCTAGCATCGTGTTGCAGGAAACGTTGATATTTCGGTCAAAAACCGACTCTACCACCGTATGAATTGGATTGAGTAAGTAAGCGTTCAAAAACAAAAAATGTTCGTAAATTATTGAGGAAAGATTTTTCCTCATTCATTTTTCAATGTCCAACAACACTATCATGTCACACAGTTTACCTACATCTTGGGGTTTGGAAATTTCATTCATAAAGACAAGTCAAAAGTAAATATTTGGTTACGATGGTGAGTAAAAACATGCACGTCAACAATTAAAACTGAACTATACCTGAATGAAAATAAGGTTGGTTTTAGTTTGAAGGTGCTGTATCGTCAATACAGCCAAAATACACAGAATGTAGCACGGTCTGACGCCACTTAAGGCCACCCAAGAAGAAGTTTTTGCACGCATCGGATTAGCTTAGAGTTTATTTTGAAGCGGAGATCTGTGAAAATAATCACACTTTTTACAACTACCAGACTAAAGGTCTGTCTGTCAATAGTATGGCACTGGGATGTCCACTGCATTTTTAACGACTGAATATTTTGGGGATGTTTTCCATGTATGAAAGTTTTTTGTTATAACAGCGTTACAACGACCCTCGGCGCCATCATTAAAAATCCGGAAACCATAGTGATTGCCATCGGAAAAGCACAGTGTTATTGATGTCGTATTTCAAACAAAGCGATAATTCCATAGTATTCTGAGATAGACGAGACTGGTATTAAAATAAAAGGTAGTTTATTGCTAAGTGAGCTGAGCGATCGCTGAATATTGAAATTGCGAAAAGCTTCCAGGTTTTTTTTTTACACGTTACTTATGTAAATAAATCATATGTAAGAAGGTGAATGCTTTCTTTCTTCCTTACTTATGTTCTGCTCCAGAAATTTATAATTAAAAACATTTTTGAAACTCCTGCTTTTAAATTGTGTACCTTTGTCAAGTACCCCACTGTAAACCAACATTCACGACCACACAAAGGCACTTCCACACCACTAGATTAAGAAGTGTAACGACACTCGATATCAATGCTTTTGCCACTTCAAAAACGCAATTTCTGCTAAGCATTAACGCTCATAATGTGACGCAATTTCACGCCATTTTGACTTCAATTGTTATAAAACGCTACTCAGTTACATAGACCACACAACGTATGATTTCTTTAGTGCAACCTATCCCTATTACACTTATACCTCCTGCAATTTACAACCTTATTTTGCGAAAGGTAAGATTTAATTTTCCGAAAAATTGGTTGGGGTCTTTTGTACTATGCATTGCACATTTGACGGTTTCGATTTCATTGACAATCGAATGTCAATTGGAATGTATTTTGTATGAATTGTGGTTATTTGAAGTGTCATCGAATTGTTTGTCGTATCGTGTAAATTGATCTGACAAATCATGCTTTTGAATTCTTTTTTTTTAGACGTTTTTGATATTCGATTTGTACTTATAGCAGTTGGTTGTTTAGTAGTTGATGGTTAGGTGGGCCTTACTACTCAGAATGTATTTTATTGTAATCTTTTAATGAAAAATGCAACTTTAAATCAATATTATGATGCTTATCTGTTGCTAGAATTATAAACTAAGTACTTAATTATAGCATTAATTTTACAGAATTACAATTGGATCATCCAAAACATTTTGCTGTACACAATAGTCATTATTTTCTAATGTTAATACGATTTCTGACTACGATTCAGACTATTAGAGCCTAAGTAGTAGAGGAGTCAGTCAAAGTCATAGTCGGCCAATCTGAAATTAAAACACCAAAGAACAATAAAATCATTAGAAAAGTTGTTCACGAATAAAACAACTTTTATAAAAGCATTGTAGTAGAAATTTATTTATTTTGTTCCCACAGAATCGATCAACTTTAGGATAATTCGCTTTGCTCACTTTAGGCTCAAAACGAAAGTCAAATTAAATTTTATGACTACCACTTTAATGCTCAAGGCTCAAAACGAAAGTCAAATTAAATTTTATGACTACCACTTTAATGCTCTACAAAATTAATTATAATTAATATAAAATAAATCCGATACATCGAGCAAAAATCACGATGTCCGTGGCAATTTTGTGTTCCATTCAAACGACAATACATTGAAAGTGACAATTGCTTTCGGTACGTGTCAAATAAATGTCCTGCAGTCACCAATTACCAAGACATTATTCTGTTTTTATCTCTACTTGCCATTGGAATTTCAACCCTGTTCTGATTAGGTTAAGGAGGGTATTGTATTTTTTTTATGGAAGTGTGAATTTGGTAGGATCAAAGTTACAATGTTTGTGTATTGAGGACCCCTGTTTGAACAACAAATTAGTTCCATTATACGCTTATGAGTAGGGAAGTAATGATCTTCAGGGGGTGACAGAAAAAAATATGTACAAGGTCCTTTTAGTAGGCCGTATCTTTCATGTTAGTTACGAGCATTGAAAAGGACGTAATTATTACACGCTGAGAAGTAGGGTGGACTTTCCGTTTTGGCAGTTTTACTTCGAAGGTTTTAATCTTTGCCTTACCAGTTTTATTACATCTTGGTGCAGATAAGATGACGCCTAAATGACGCTATATTTACATAGGATAAAGACCACCAAGCGAAAAGTGCACAAGTAATAAAACCCAAAATCCGAGTCATTAAGAAATTTTGCATAACATGAACAAAAACTGGCGCATGTATCTAGAAAAAATACAAAGAAGCGTGCAAGCCGGCTTCTTTTAACTATTACAAAAGTTAAGTAACAATGTAGAACAATGGTGCATCATAAAGTTCATTTTTTCCCTACAATAAAGCAATTCGTCCTACTGTTGGATAGTATTGTAAACTTCCGAATTGTAAAGCAATGTTACTAACAACTATTAGCGGCATTGCCCCAAAGACAGGCCTTTAGAAAATATCATACTTTACTCCAAGTTTTTGCAAAAAAGGCTAAAAATTGCATAAAAAGATTTTATTACAAGGACGCGACGCGCTAGTAATATTTTCGCTAGGTGAAATTTTTATTGCGCAAAATGTAAGTCGAGGAGAAATTGTGATAAAAACGGCACCAAAAATCGGTAATAAAGATACCGTTATAGTTTTAAAAGCATTTCTTTAACGGGAGAAATGTGTTACAGATTGTTTTGTTGTAGAAAGTAGTTAAAAAGTAAACGGTAACTACTTAATGAGAGTACGTGAAACTCTCTTTAGGTAGCAGTAAACATTCAGGCACTCGGCAAATGTTATGTTTGTTAGAAATGGAGCTGATTTGTGCTTTTATAATATCAAAGCATCTCCACTGTTTCTTTACTTTTATCAGATAAAAAAAACAAAACCTGTAATGCAAGACACTTGCATGCATGTGATACTAACTGTGCATGTGAAAAAAGTTCATGATCTGTGTGTTGTCAAATTGAATCAAAGCTAGTATTTTGAACTCACTCACGACCAGAACGGGTCGCGGACCTTGTAAAAGATGGCTGAGCTAGACAAAACTGACTAGTCGTTCATCAGGAGGTTCATTCTAAAAGGCATGAGTAGGCATTATCCCAGTTGTGGGTTGACACGTGTATTATTATGTATACTTATGGGAGGTATCCACATATTCTACATACTACGTTGAGATTGTCGTTTAGAGTGTTTAATTAACACTAGGTACTTAACTTATCATCTTTCGTTTACACCGCTACGAAACAAATTACTGTTACTGTCAGCCTGTATCATCCCACTGCTGGGCAAAGGTCTCTTCCATCTCTCCATGACTTCCAGCTATTTAGATCTAAGGCTAGTGCGAGCCACTGGTTGTTAGTTTTTTCCAGCTCATTCCGCCGTTTTTTACGAGGAAACCCATGAATATTATGGACATTTCACATCATATATGCGTAAATGTTTCACACATAAATCGGAGCCTCACACATAGGTACTGAAAGAAGATTTACAACCTTACAAAATAGAAGAAAGTACAACAAAAATCAAAGAAATATCCGCACCAAAAATGTGCAATAAATAGAAATTTCGCCAACACCATTGTTATTACAGTTACAATAATTTTACAATATCTTTCACTTCCTCACTTCGGATCCTTTCAGTACAGTTATTACATGACGGACTTACGGTAAAGGTCGTAGTTTTATTGCCTAACTGTTTGGATACTTTTATAACCAGGCTACTTTCTTTCCGTTAGTCCAATTATGTCTCTTTGAAGGTGCCGACAGTGTTACCGTTTATGTGTTTACTGAGTGGGTGCTGAGAAATGTTTCTATTTGTTTATCCTTCTTGTAATATTTAGGGTGTATGTCATATTGTCGCTCAACATTTTCTATGAATTTAGTCCATGATCAACGACACTTCTGGTTAAAAATCTGTCAGCGTTAGCAAAATTTATAAAATTCACTAAAAATTGTGATCATCTTTTGTAGATAAATGTATGTTATTCGCGTTTAGAACTGAATAGTTTATGAATTTGAGTTTATATTTCAAAATATTTCAGATATAAAATTCAGGTGGCCTCTTAGCACAATTAAAAAATCTATTAAAAATCATATTGTGATGCAGTCTCTTTTACGTTTGGGGCCTAATTTAACGAATAACTTTGTATATTTTTGTATTGATTTTGGTTACTATAAATCTAGTACATGTCAAATTTATGTACAAACTATAAATAAAAACTTACTACATAGTAATATGTACAAAAAAAATTAGATAAAAGAAAAAAAAACATTCAAAGGGCGTCAAGTATATTTACATTGTAACCAATTTTGTTTTATTCAAAAGTTTCACAACATCTTAATTTCTTGTAAGAATCACTAAATTGCATGTAACATTTTATTACAATCGCCAATATGATGTTAAAATTGTCAAAAGCTACCGAATCAATTTTAATATCTTATCCCAGTAAAAGCTGTTCTAGAAATTAAGAACTTTTATCAGTAAGTAACTGTCACACAACAATCTAGTATCGAAATGATTTATTTTGATTATAAAATTAAATTTAAGGTATCTACATAATTGCACCGAGTAATATCTAGTTGAGATTCAGGAATACCAACTCAAAACTGAAATCTCGTTCTTGATTTTAGTTTATCAATGTTAATAGATTTATTCTTTATTCTAAACCTAGAAATATCTCAGAAAGTGATTTAAATTTCAGAAAATCTTAGACATTTCTTATCTTCATTATCTTCTACTGAAAACTATGTTCCGAATTTAAATGAGGCTAAGCTTTTGTGAGTAATTCAATCATTAAATTTTCTTGTGTACTGTTTATTACAAAACTGGACATTGTTTATAATTTTCTATCTTAAAAATATAAAGTCATCTCAAAATTACTGCACACAAGTAATAGTTCTCTATAATACACGTATTGCTAATAATAATAATTGCATTTTTGAAAAATAAATGCTTTAGCTAATACAATTGCAAAAAATTACCTACCACCGTCAATGGTATTTATAAATCTGCAGAAAACAACCATTTCGAAGTGAATACAATAAAAAGTTTCGTCATTTTTTTTTGCATTTCTATTGTTCTTCAAAAGAAATTGTACAATTTGCCATTAATAACATTAAGGCAAACAACGTTTCTAAAAAACTGCAAAATAAAAACCTAACGGTTAAAACCCTTTGCAACTCTTTCTCCAAATAACAAATTGCCAAAAACCTCAATAAAGACATTAAAAAATAAACGCCAAAAATATACAGTTATTTGAAAAATAATAATAAAACCGTTTACAAAATATATTTTACAGCCAAAGGGTTCGCTAAAATCTCGCAAACATTAAAACATGCAATAAAATTGAAAATCGCGTTACCCGTTCGCAATTTCGGCGAAATAAACGCTTACAAGGTTATGCGCAGAAAATATTTATAAACCACTTTAGTTCTTAGCGTCAAAGCAAAAGGGTTTCTTTTCCTAAAATCGCCGTCCACTTGTTTCCTAGCAAACAGTTAAACACGTGAATAATATTTTACCCTTTTCGTTACCGTAACTAAGTCCGTTTTGTTTGGACGGTTATATTATTGAATAACAGTTAAAGGGGACCGCTACGCGTCAAAGGAAGAGTTGCATTTATTTGGGACATTACAAAAACCATTGTTTCCTTTGACTTTTGTCATTCTCGCGAAACAGTGAAACCTCATAAATTCTGTTTTATGGGATATGAAAGAGTTGTCCTTTGTCTCATAGAGGGTAATTAGGATGTAAAAGTGAAATTCTGTTTGCATTTATGCGCATTCGCAACGGCTATTATGTGAGGAGTTTAGAGAAAGGGTTGTTACTTTCACTGAGACATTTAATTTTTCTTCCTTTCCTAGTTATTAAATTTTCTAAGTTAAAAGAAATGGTACTGGAATAACCATTATGAGACATGCGTAGACTTCAAATTACATAAGGTACCACTTTACGAGCATTACCTGTTATTTGGTAAGATCATCTGAAATCCGTTTATAGACGATTATTACGCGTTTCCTAATGCAGACGACAGTGTAATCGGAATTACCCACAGAGCAGTAAATCCGACGCAGTTTTGGCGTACGTGACATGTTGATATTACAAGAGATATAGTAGAAATACGTCATATTAATGATTAAAAATTAGATCTGAAATTAAGAGCAATACTACTACTTATATGCAGGAAGTAATCATTGTTACTGTAGATGTTTGATCTAAGTGAAACGGTTTAAAAAAGTATAACTTGTTTTGAAATACGAATAGGTCTGTGCACTAATAATGCACAATCAAGAAGATCAACATACAATTCGAATAACAATTCATTTCTTACTTTTGGGCATGATTGCTATCAATTTGTTAACTGATCTAACTATCTACATTATGCTTCAGACGTAGTCCTTCAAACAGTATGTGAAACTGCATTTTTTAAATCTATACGAACTAAGACAACGTTACTTAAATATTACAGTTTCCCAATCATAAATTAGTCATAATAATATGAATTTCAATTCTTCCCGACCTTTAAAAGCGAAACTTTTTATTCGATCTCAAACAAAGACATAATTCATCCACTGTTAATAAACAAAGGAGCAAATAGTTCGTTGAAAGTAAGAACAGTTATTAACTACTATGGAAGTCTGCTCTAATAAAATGTTCCACTTTTGAAATATTTATTGGTTTCCATAAAATTGTCGACAAAAAAAGCTTCTAACTGTCGCCAAGCGTGCCCTCTGGAACTTGGGAGCAGTTGTATAACGGAGCCTTGAAGAGATGACAAGTTTCAAATGCCAAGAATAGATTTCTTCTTAGAAATGGAAACCGAAATTTTGACAAACTGCGGTGTCAAATGCAGCGTGGAGGAGACAGACAATGGCGCGTGGAACGTAAGCGTGCCTTCGTGTTTTGACCATTTCAATAAGTATAGAAAAGAATAAGTTACCAAAGTAATTATCGGACGAATAGTTTTTAACTGTAGCCTAGCGGGGTGTTGGGTCGTCACAATGTGAGGACAGATAGGCGTGAACGTGTACAGTTTAGATGTACTGTTTATTTTAAAAGTACATTAGAGGAAGGACGCAGGCAAACAATGGATATCCGATTCATACCTATTCACTTTCAAACGTAAAGTAATTTGGAATTATATTTGTCCACAAAGACGCCAGTGTCCTTTTGATTAACAGTACATAACAATCACAATACCACTTTGTTGGTTTTACCAAATAACATTTCAATGTGAGTTCTGTTTAAAATTAATTTCACTTTATTAGCTATGTGGTCGTTGAGCACTTGAGGACACAAAAAGCGAAAAGAACGTCAATCGGAATGTCCAACACATGTTTACACTCAAAGTGTAATGCAGTAGCAAGCAAGATTTATGTCAAAAATAATCTCGTATCATCGAAAAAAGTCTAAAATTCATGAGAACACACGCGAATTAGTAAAAAATGACAACCACATGTGACAGGTTTGAAATTCGAGCCTTCGACTTCTGTGTCAATTTTACCAGTCATTTGGGAGTTGAGATTTCGCGGAGAATTTCACCGAAACGGCGCATTTGATGGCTAATCCACTGGTTTAAATAGCTCGTGAAATCGGTTTGGGACAAAAAAAGGAATTTTGAGTTATGCTCATTTGTAAGCCACTGTGACTTATGTGTATTCGCTTCCTCAAGACCTCAAGAATGCCTGTTTCTTTCGATATGTTTCGTTGCAACAAATGAAACAAACCATTTATCTAAAAAGAAAACTTTTTTGAGTAATGAATGCTGGTTATCAAGTCTGTAAAAGAAAACCCAAAATTGGAAATCAATGTAGTATTTAATTTTTTCGATAATTTTGTATTTTTTTCTCAGTCCATATTTATTTATACATTTCTTAGCATGACCTAACGCAAAATAACGATATGTCACACAAGGAAAATGCAATTAAAAGTACTAAACATTGATTATTATTCATAGTAAATGTTCACTGATTAGTAATTTTTGCTCTCTTACCAGCTGTCATGTTAAAATGTGTCATGTTTTTATTACTAACACATGTCAATAATTCTGTACCGTTTTATAAGTTCTACGAAGAGCTACTCATTGGTTATTTTACATACTCGAATGACACGATAAAGTATGGAAATTCATGGATTGATAAATAAACGATTTGTGAAGCGTCTGTTAAAGGCTGAAGCTATACTAGGCTGCGATGCGATCAGCGACACTAGAGCGATTAAAACAAACAAATAAATGAATGCTTACGTACGAGTATGAATATGGCTATTCTGCACATCAGAGATTGTTATCTCTGCGTAGCTCATTTCACTCTTCCAGGGCGTCAAGTCTGCTAATTTTACTTTAACTCGCATGCTATCGATATTCAATTCAGACTCAATCACGACTCCATTACGATTAGAACGGTATTCTGCTAAAACTTGTATGTAAGCTCAATAGAGTCATAATGGAATCGTAGTGTAAGTGTAATTGACTCTCAGTTCAGCAATTAATTATAGGTGTTGCCATTAGAGAGTAGAATACCGATAAAGTTCACAATCGATTTACAATTGTAACACGATTGAAGAGCAGACTAACACATATTCTGATAGCAATTCAATGGAATGTTACTGGAAAACCATTGGTCCTAAATTAGTATAGCAGAATACCAAATGTAGTTAAAACTGCAACTGAGATCCATTTGATATTCAATTGAGTCATTATTAAATTAGCAGACTTGGGGCCCAGTCTAATCGCAAATCGCTGCTTAATGAGACCTCAATCTGAAAGTAACATGAATGTACCAATAAATTGGATGTGCTAAGCTGGCCACCCGCTGGATAATATTGCATAGTAAAAACCAAAATCACCAAATCTGAGGGCCAGGATCAAAGAAAGTGGCATTCTATCAATGACAGTAATGATGGCTAAATTAAACATGCTTTTAAATAACAAAAACTACCACAAAAAGCTTCGAAAGCGCTTGTTACTTGTCTATCATAATCATATTAATTAAAATACCAAATTCTGCACTAGCGACGAAGGCAACGGTTTTGTTTAGAAAATGTTTGTAAATTTGGAATTTCTCCTGTATCTTGGGTGCGTTAACAAACAATAAAACTTAAACACCCAGATCTGGAACAACTATTTGTAGATCGTATAAATATTTGTTCCGTGCGGGGATCGAACCCAGGACACGCTAGCGAAGTCTCGTGCGAAAGCTAGTAGATGATTAAGAAAAATTGAATCTAATCGATGCTGACTTAAAAGCAAAATTCATTTCCTGAAAATTACAACACTATTAAAAACTTTTATTTACATCAGGAATTCTACAGAAAAAGTCCCTCGTACAAAAACATTGCAACAGTAAACGCAATATCTGAATCACAGTACTGGTAACAGATGCAATCACGGGGTGTCGAGATATCGATAAATGAGTCAGTTCACAGCAATTGTAACTCAATCGGTGGGCGGATGGACGGCATCTGGCAGCTTATCAACAGCTCCCGCCCTGACTGTGATTATTATTATCTGTAATCATTTTGTGACATAATTAGGTACTTTTTTTAGCGTGGTAAAATCTTCAAATATGCAGGAGAGGACGTACTCAGGTCAGACTTGTACTGACTAAAATCCACTGTGTCCTTCAATAGCCCTTTACGTTCGGGGGTCATGGTAATCGTGAGTCCTGCGACCCCGGCAGGCTTTGGGCCTCTCTTGAGCTTTATTTTCTTCTTCTCTTGAGCTCTTTGGCATATCGCATTGACCCGGGCATGGTCCATGGTCAGACAGCGAGTCGCCTATTACTAGCCCTTGCATAGCGTATACGGTGGCTGGAGATCGTCTTGCGACGTCCGTCATCGTGCGCGTCTACCACTGCAGCTGGGTGACATAATTACTATAGGAACTGTAAATTTAAGCTATACCAATACCTTTTTTGTACGCACAGCTACGGAGTGGAACTCCCTGCCGCCATCTGTATTTCCCGACAGCTATAACCTTGGGGTCTTCAAGTCAAGAGTGAACAGGTTACTTCTAGGCAAGCGTGCTTCACCGTCGACCACATTTTCGCTTACCATCAGGCGAGATGTGGTCAAACGCGAACCGATCTATAATAAAAAAAACAGCTATACGGTCTACATGTATATGCCATTGTGGAATGCTTTGTTTATCAAACGTAGCGTTTGATAAACAAAGCTTCCCTAGTTACCTTTTTTGGTGATAAAGTATATGAAATGTGTCCCCCGCCCCCTGGGAAAGTGGCTGTAATATACCTGATTTAAACAATTTCAGCAGTGAAAACAGGCTACTATACGTATAATGCATGGATAGTCTGCTACTACGCTACATTATTAAAATGCAAATCACTATTGATAATTAACACCCTCGATTATCTACCTACCTAATCATACTGTATAATATTATGGTCGATGATATTCATCAACCCTCAGGCAATGCGTTGATGGTCATCAATTTGAAATAGATGTTGGAGATTGGAGTTATGTAGTGATACGCCGATTAAATTACATATTTTGTCTAATTGTTAAGTTTCCTATCAGTTAAGATGCTAATTATGTTTTTTAACGAGTGATAATGTATAAAATTTTAACTACACAATATATAGTCGTACCTAAATAATTAAGCCCTAAGTGAATATAATTCTAGTTAGATATACATATTTTTCATCTTCTTAATCTTTTTGTACATGTAACAATAAATTGCCACTCTTTTTTTAAAGTTTTGATTCATTTGTAATGAAATATCATTATTTGAGAACGGCTAGTTGGGACTAGACGTTCGTTCTTATGAAGTTGTAATTTTTTTGTTGTGCTCGTATTTGTCTGAACAAGTAGTATATATGGAAAACCAATTGGGATAGTCGATAAATTCGATAGCATTTTGTATGAACACAATCAGTTATTGCATATCTATGAAGCCAGCGCAGGTCACAAGTCACAAATAGAAAGATAGATAACCAAGGAATTTACAAAGACACTTCAATGTTAACAAAACATCACGCTGCGATTCCCAACCCTTGAGTCTGAACGATGGGTTCAAAACAACCACTTGAGTAGCGCATAATGATCACTACTTGAACATCTAACACATGTTAACGTCTCCCCATTAAGTTATCAGGACCTCACTTACGATGTAAGATAAAATTCTCTCACTGTACCACGTTATGGAACCCTTGGGTTTGGATATTTCAGCGGATTTCGCGCTGAATGACTTTTTGAACTTTTGACTTTTTGAGAGATATTTTTATTTGTAGTTTTTCTTTCTTACTTTCTTTATCATAACTGAAATTATGCCCATGTTACTGTTATGAATAATAATTTATGACAACATGGTTTAATAAATTAATACGTTTCTTTAATGATTTTGTATGGTACGCTTGAATTGGTTACCCCCAGTTATGAATGTAGGTGCTTTCAGGGGGGCAACTACGTCGTGACAGATAAGTGATCTATGTTTAGAAATTTTGCCATTTAAGTGTTATTATGAAGTCGAAATGTTTTTTGCAGAGAAAAACGTTGCTTCATAGCATTTTTTTTGAAATATTAAAATATATCTTACAACTCTACTTCGCTTTCAGCGCTTTCATCCCCTTCAAAAACATAAGTGCTGTTTTTGCCCAACTATCTAACATTGCAACCACTTCACTCTGTTACCCTCTTACGTAACGAAACCATAAAGGAGTGAAAACGTTTCAGGAAAGATTACTTTTTTATCTACATCGAAGTATTTTTAACACTCCGTGTTAACTATTTTCGTATATTGCGATAAGTGTGACGAAGTTTGAGAAAGACTAATTATGTGACAGCCATGTTTTTGCCTGCCATTTGCTATTTTTGAGATATTTTTATCTTTTTTAGAAAGTGGGTTGTGAATTTCACGCGCACGTATGTCAGCAAAAACTTCAGTTCTAAAACATCTGAAGCTTGTTCTTGACTCAAGACATTTTGTCAAAATTCGTTACAGACATTTTGGTTCCAATCTGAAAAGCCAGAACATTTTTTTTTTAAATATTAATACTAGAATTATTAACTTGGTAGTGTCAATGGTTTTCACCAGCAGGTATCTCAAGGTTTTTTTTTACATATTTTTGCTCTTGAGTCTAGTCTGGGATAGAGACATAGTCTACGGTGAAATTCGACCAAAATATGATTCGATGCTCAAAATCGTGAGGAAACCGGCATGTTCTAGAACCAAAAATTCGAAGACATGTGACGTCCACCAACCTGCACAGGGCCCGCGTGGTGGAACGGCCCACTCCCTCTCTCAGAGAGGAGGCCTGTGTTCCAGCAGTGGGAACATTATAGGCTGATGATGATGATGATTTGAGAATTAGATAAAAAAGCTGCGCTAATGTGTGTCGTACAGACAGCAGACAGAGTAACATAAGTATGTCGTATTGTCACCAGTATTATGTCGCAAGTCGCAACTTTGATGCGTGTTTTGCAAACCGTATCAAAAACATGTTCTGAAGATTTACAACAGCACCTGAACTGACAATGTAGTAACTATTTATGATGCTACAAAAGCACATTTCAAACTTTGTCATCTGTCACTTGAATCCGATACAAAATTAACAAAGTGTAATACCTAGGTTAAAGGGTTTTATGACGGAAACCGTTCCGCGAATTGTTACGACTATAAATTTTTAGTTTTTCTACTCGTAAAACGTCAATCAAGTGTACACCCTGTATTATTTTGTCAATTTTAACTTTGCAACTGTTTAACTGAAATATGAACCTTTTTGGGAAGTGATAGAATACAAAATGATTTTGAAAAGCTACAAATAGCTGTATTTACAAATTAACACCGCCCTTAAATTTCGTGCATTCTTGATCGTGTTTCTGCTATTAAAATAGAGCTCAGAATAGTTTATTTTTCAACACTCTTAATATTCTCACCAATCAAAGGGTAGTAACAAAACGTGTTTAAGCAAATCCTAGCTATAAAGTTTTTCGGCTCCTGAAGTAAAAACTTTAGGGAACAAATCGTTCAAAATAAAATGTGAGACCCTCAAATCGATTATATTTACGATAAACACTGAAAGGGTGCGGTGGTAAAAACGGTAGGACGAATTTTCAAATAATAAATCTTCTAGTTTATTGCTTTTTATTTCCTAAATGTGACAGCTTGGGTTTTTACACCTTGCATATGTGGTTCAAATTTAGAGCATGTTTAAAGTCGTATATAGCCACCATTCCATCAAGTCCTCACTTTTCTACCAATTTTAATGAAACTTTACATACAGCAGAATATCTAAATAGGTCTAAAAATATAACAGAAAACTTTCTCGAAGACAAATTAAAAAGTTTAAAATCGTATTTTTTGCAAATGTTTCCTTCTAACTTTTTACTTTTTAATCAAAAAGGTAACAAACAAGCATACGGCCCGACAGATGAAAAGGGATCCAAGATCCAAGGGATCAAGCCCATTGATGCCTCAAAAACCAGAGGCATAACCTACAATCTTGCAACTTAAATCAAATTCTGAGAATTTTTCACTTAGGTGCTCTATCAAAGAACATAAAATAAACAACGTTGCGCAAAAACACTCCTAAGACTACGTGATTCGACATAGACTGCAACAAAATACATGTTTTTACCTTTAGTCTATTAAACAACGAACAATAACATCACTAATTCTCATTAAAGATCCATACGAAAGAATCGCTGAATTCCTAGTAGGGTCCATCAAAAAAGTCTTGCAAAAGTCAATAAATTTTTAATGGTTTTCTGAAGTAAACAATGGTAGAAACATGGGTGAGCTATTGTTTACTTATTGTTTGTATTATTTGTGTTAATGTGTTCGTTAATGGTTTGTCCGTCTGTCTGTGCGCAAACACTGATTTTGTGCTTAATGCGAGTAATGTCATGGTATGGTGCACCCTGCTGGTACTGTGTGCGTTGTGATTATGTAGCGCTAGCGATGAAGGTTCTAAGGATTTGTATGGAGGTCGATGGTGGAGGGAATTTACTGTTATTTTATTCGTTATCTAGAACTAAAATAATGCGTACCTAGTTCTTCTTCATGTATCATTGGAATCACACTATGGACAGGACAGAAGAAGTTGGACCATCGTTTGTAATGAGCAGAGGTACCGTATATGGTAGAGTCATTTTAGTACTTGGATTGAAATGTTGATATTGATTTCTAATAGACAATCAGTCTTACAGAAACAGTTTTTAATAAAAACATCAGAGATAGATTAAACAAATTAACTTCATAAAAGTAAATTACTTTTTTTTTTTTACTCTTTGAAAGTATTTCCAGGGCATATTCACTATATTATTTAGCTGTATGAAATCAGTGTAAGTACATAAAAAACTCTACCTAATTCCTGCCTTTGGTAATGAGGCTCCACAACCGCTGCCTGCTTCATCCGTATACCCACCACCGGATCATGTTTTACCATATTGTGTAATGTTGTAAGTTCATCAGAACCGAAATTTCAATTGAATCTAACTAGTCAGAAAGTTGGAAGCAATTGAGTCAACATTTCGGTGTTACATAAACCTGTATCTTCACATATTCCGCAAGAATGCACTTTGGTAATATAGCATTAAACTAAATATACGACTGAAACATTTTGCTTGACTGGCCCGTAGTAAAGAAAGAATGATTAACAGTTTCAGTAACTTCAATAACGACTTACCTGAATTTCAACAATGTGTGCCACTGGTTTTACAGCGTAATAATTTCAAGCAGTGGTAGAAATGTACGTAACTATTTAATACCTTTTATATAACGTGTAACGTTAATAGCGCAAAACCTCTCGTAGGGTTACTTAGCTCATTTTACTGAACAATGTTTGGAAATTCCCAAAAAAAAATTGCCTTCTATACAAAATGAGAAATCGATCGAATCCATCAGTATGAAAATTCTTTTTTTTTTTTTTGCGAATTACCAAAAGTCTTACAACAAACATTGTTTAGTAACATGGGCTGAGGGACCCTACGAGAGGTTTTGCGCTATTTACATTACACGTTGTATGTTAGGAGTTGAATATTTTTAAAGAATTGAAATTGTGAAATAGTTTAGTGTTTCTATAATATTTTCATTACTTCAATCCATAATTATCACGAGTGTCGTGCTCCAAAATTACATGCCACGTGTCTCTTCAAAAGAAAAAAAATACTAAAAAACGAAAGTTACCAGGAATCGCAAACCTGTGTCTGACAACAAAACATTTTGCACATTTTTTGCATTTTGCAAATCATTGTGTTCTGTTTTGTGTTAAATGCTATTAGCATTTAACATTTTATTGGGTGTGGAGAAACCACATACAAAGGCGTCGAAAAAATTGTTTAGACTGTTTTGTTGTTTTTTTTTCGAAAATAATAAGTGTGCTACGCTCAGTGTGTCAAATCATTGTAGATAATGTAGGACAATTTATCGTTTTTTGTTAAAAATAGGTACTTTACATTAATACTTTCTCTAATATTATACTAAATAGGAATAAGTTATTTTTTTACAAATAATTTTAATGGAATCATTTTCTAGAATTGAAGGAGGACGATACGGACTTGAAATTTCGAGCGTTAAAAGCTGTCTTTCTTTCACTTGATAATTTAGTCCATGTATTCAAATAAGCCAATAACCAAAACACATTTAATTTTGACACAATTAAACTTAATCTTTTTTGTAAATAATGAATGAGTAAACCTGCACGACTTCTTGCAGTTGCAAGTCAGCTGTAAAGTTTAATGATTAAGTAGTACACTAGGGCAAACATACCTTACCTAAAAAGTCTAATAAAAACTCGGTCGACAATTTCAAAAACTAGTGAACTATAAAAAATCTGAACAAGAAGGTCTATTATTCTTCTCGGACCTTCCGAAAACGTTCGTAAAGAATTGTCATATTTTTGAGCCATTTATTTATTCATCTATTATTTTTTGAAAATTGTTTTACAACCCTGGCGCGTGGATGGAGCGCGCCATAGTGTACAGTAGACAACACAGGGTTATTATTCTATTATCGTACTCACACAATTCTGGTTACTATTACAGCTGTAATAAGGACTATATTTGTATGAGCGTTTTTAGTTTTGGTGTCATAACCTGTGTTCTGACTCGTGCTTAACGGGCGACAAAGTAGTAAAACAATTTGTGTTGTATAATGTCTGCCGATGACATTGAACATTAATGTTATTATATTACTGCTAAGATATTTTTAGCAAAAAAATATTCACGAGAACTAAGGCAGGAAGCTGTACGACGCACGAGAATTTTCTTCATCATTTAATTTTTATGTTAATTGCATTTAGACACTTGTTACTTTATTTGTTTTCTGCATAACATCTCACTAGAGTCATTGTCAGTCAAGATTTACCTACCTACCCGAATCTGTCAGATTTTACCATTCAAACCTTAACCTTCTACTCTTGTGATAAGGTTGAAATTTTATTAAAGAATCTGACAGATTGTGGTAGCTTGATGTGCTGGCGTCTGTACATTACATACCTACACTTGGCTACCAGTTAGCCAGACTTATCCTACAATATACGAGTACTACGGGTATCAAAATCTATGAAATTCCTCTTCATTTTGAGACTTGAAATCAACTTGACTTGAGACTGGGAAACTCAATATAGACAGTTTTAGAACCAAAGTCACAGTTCCATCAGTAACTTATGCATAAATCTTAAGCCCTCATACACTGACTGCTCGCGTCCTCAAATTTAACCGCTTGAAGCCATCATTGCTAACGGCTCCAACAGTTAGTAGCAACTGCTTCTAAAGCAGCTCCTCGAGCGGTACTGTGACCGTACTTGCAGTACATACGTTGAAGACTACTATGAGAGTACTTTACTATGTAGTCCGTGTGTCCGGCCTTACTTTTTCTATAGCGTTCTTTATTTCTTTAAATAATGCTTTACTACATAGATTATCATGGATTATTCGAAATCCATAATATATATTCAGTAGTGCGGAAACAAAAACAAGTGACTGTCTAAAACTTCCTAAGCCCTTAATACCGACCAAAGTCATATCATAAGATAGTCAGCTACCGGATTTAGCTCGTGATTCCATAACATGAATATATGTTGTTATCAGCAGTGAGTAGTACAGTCTATTTAACTTCCATCTCAATATCAAATATTACAGAAGTCAACTACAATAAAAACTTTGGTAGTTAAACAGATCGTTGTAAACTTTATTGCTACCTATCTGGTGGCTTGACCTTGGCAAGGTTTGAAGCAATTGTTACATCTATATGCACATAATTCAGCACGTATAACGTACCTTAAAAAAACAGATTCATACTATAGTTTCTGCTTAGAATGAATGTCCTGGTCAGTGGTCAGTCATTCAAATAATGTGGTCAAACTTCCCAACCATTATTATCCCATAGTCATTCATGCCAGTTTGAGAAAACTTGAAACTAAACTTGAACTGAAATAACTCGCTTGAGAGCTCACGAAAATTGTTTTCATCTCACTCTTGATCATGCAAATTATATGGAAATCGCAATAATAGTAATCACAATTATCGTGAATGAAAACTGGCTGGCATACTACATAATGTAGAATTCTGCTCCAAAGAACCATGGCCACAATCTTTGAATCGGTTGAAAGAAACCCAGAAACAAAGAAAAAAAAATTTTCTATAATAATAATTTATCCGAAATCAAAAAATTAATCGTATTATTATCTCGATCTCTTGATTTGTTGTTGCAGCTTATCAAATGCAACCGATAATTGTGTTTATCAGTCATCCAGAAATTAATATTATTAAAGAGGTAATCTCTATACCTAACACGCCTTTTCATTTAATCAATATGTAGTGCATGGTGTGCTAATCCCAGAAATACTAGATCCGAATTGATTTAAAATGTAACACATAATAGGGTAGTTTCCAGGGTCAAAATAATTACATTCTATTTAGTCCGTATTTTAAATTATAAAAAAATATTGGACACGTATTTTTTCTTTTTTCATCATCATCAACAGCCGGAGGACGTCCACTGCTGAACATAGGCCTCCCCCTTAGACCGCCACGCCGAACGACAATTCGCCACTTGCATCCATCGGCTGCCCGCGACCCTCACGATGTCGTCGGTCCATTCGATTAAACAAAAAAGAACAAAGATAATAGCTTATTTAAGTTACCTGTGACGTCACTCTGCGCGAAAAATGCCACGCATCGTGACGTCACACGTAACTTTAATAGGCTATATCTTTGTCATTTTTGGTCTAATTTACAAATAAAAAAATACGTGTCCCTTATTTTTGAATAATCTAAAAGACGGACTAATTACATTTTTTTAGGCAACTAGCCTATTGTTTGAGTGTACTCTTTTTTGAGGTATTCCTATTTGAGCAACTATTTCCAGAGCACCTTTTTTGAGAGTGATTATTTATTCCCGTGGTGAGCTAAATAAATAAAATAAAAAAAATACCTACGATGACGTATCCGAAAAAAAACCCACTGCCAATTTCCCACAAGTAATAGTAGCTATAAAAAAACTTAGATTAAACGACAGGTTGGTATGTGTAATTCGGTTAATTCCCACGTATAAGAAAAATAACTAGGAGTTGATATTACTAGATAAATATTTGAGATGATAATGATATAATTTTACTGATAAGCCGACGTGTGAATCAGTAGGGCTATGTTCGATGGTATGCCGCGTAACTCGCGGTTGCAGTAGTTCAGATTCTGAAGATAGTGAAGATGTTTTTATGGCAAATAAGTAAAAGCTTGAAATGCACACAAGGTGTACCGCAGTGGGATTCTCAAGTAAGAATCTTCATGTAATACTCCTTATGCATACGTTGATTTTGAGGACCAAAAAAAAGGTTTAAAAAACTGTAAATGTTCTGAAGGTGTCATAAAGATCTAAGCATATTCAAAAGACATTAATTTCATATTTTTTGATGACTATAATCTTAAACTAACGCCAATGATAAACTGTAAGCCTCATGTGAAACTAAAATAAGCAAATCCAATATCAGAAATTCCAGCAATTTCGCCAACCCTATGTACCAAGTCCTTATCCAAACAAGCGCAAAGCATTAGCATAACTTGCATAATATTTAATATACATTACACGGCTCAACATGCTACCGATGACATTCATTTCTTGAGAACCTATCATAGGGCACTATCAGTCAAGTGGCTTGACCCTGCAGTGGCGACAAAAAGACGAGAGATTCGGTAATCGTCTGTGGGAACTCGCTCACTGTAATTCTCTCCTTGCACTGTTATCCTGTGGTGTGACTAATAAATTACAAATATAGGTGGCACTTGAAATTGTGTTTGATAAGTTGTAAAAAATTTAACAATTCTGTCAGAATACAAGTTGAATATTGCCGTGTGACAATGTTAAAGCAATGTGATTGATGGTTTCTAATAATTATATTCTTATATAAGATAGGTTTTATGCTACACATATAACATGCTTCAAACAGGTATTGTCATTTCAATTATGAAAATGTTATGAGACTAATAACCTGAACAATAATAATAATCACGAAAAACAAAAAATACGCGCAAGACTTACAGTACTCGAGTGTGATATTCGCATAATATATGATAATATTATGTGTAACAGTCATATTTTTGTTAATACAAAACACGAGTTTGACGTAGACAAAAGAACTAATACACAAAAAGACCTAGGCAAGACTTGCTTAACTATAGGGAGCTATCCAATGACAGACCCGGCAAGAGTTGCTGATCTGATCACCCACCGTGCGCGATTGACATAAATAGTGAGCGCTACTTGATTTTACCAATTGAGTTCCATTTCCGTTGCTGACATGAGTTTACATAAATTAATCAGCTGTTAGGCTGTAACATTTAAAACAATAAGTACTGAAGAAGGTACTTTCTTATCCAAAACAGTGCTAAGCATCATATGAAACTTTATTCCAATCATTTGTCATTGTAATCGAACAACCGCTGAGCTGCCACATCTGGCATCAGCCACGCTAAAAAGGTCGCCCCCGGTAACATCGGACTTAGAACCTAAATGATGAAATATGTGTAATTTTAGGCATACCCGCATTAAGCCAATTAAGATGAAAATGAAAATATGTTGTAATACAAAAGAACCATCGGAAAAGACAAGTTGCTGAAGGAATCTTTGAAGTTTCAATCACACGTACATTTTATCTAAAGCAGCTACAGCATGCGAAAACTAATGTAAAAGATAAGCTTATCTGTTCCAAACATGTGTCTGAATTTATGGCCGTTAAAATAAAATAAATTATTTGCGATAATATTAACGATCATTATGTCATGACAACTCTTCGTAATAAAAACTCATGGTAGAGGCAGAGACATACGTTCCGCCAGATGGAAAGAGGTCACAGCAGCCTTACACCAGAAGTATCGCCTGTTCGTTGTCGACTCTGCAGAAATTATTTCACGCCTTTTTGAAGAGCACCATTTTGCAAGTGCGTGTGCCTGAATCCTGGATTTTGTATCCACTGTGCCTATATCCCTTAGTTCCCTTTGAGTTCTTACAACTTTGTTAAATCTATTCTAGAATTAAGAGCACGAAAACAACGTGAAATCAAACATGCAAAAATTCAAGCCAAACTTTACTTTGTCATTTTTGAAGCCAATTAAATCATGCGAACTGGAACCTTATTACTATTCATGTCAATATTGGCTTCAAGCTTCTTTT
Organism: Agrotis segetum; assembly: GCA_036375495.1. Taxonomy (NCBI): domain Eukaryota; kingdom Metazoa; phylum Arthropoda; class Insecta; order Lepidoptera; family Noctuidae; genus Agrotis; species Agrotis segetum. The sequence goes on from JAQSVV010000646.1 coordinate 197,872, forward strand.
ATTATGTTTGCAACTCCTTAACACATGTTCTTATGCATTCAAAAAATATGACGTGTGTCAATTCATAATCTATAAAACTAGCTACCCAATTATCATAATCTTTATGACGGTACTTTTATCGGCATTTGAAATTACCTCACCACGATTATTTTCTGTGACGAATTGGTCAGAATCAATGATGATCTTATTGTTTTTCTCAAAATTGATTACATTTTTAGTCAGACCTATTTCCATTTAGACTATCTTGCAAAATTTCTGAACAACAGTAGGAATTACATCATCAAGATGAGTGTATACTTCAATTTAAAAGTTGTTTGTCCGACTACAAAGGAAGGAGCTATTTCCTATCGGGAAATGATTCAGTTCTTAGTACTACTGATAGTTTGATAATATCATATTTCACAGGTAGACAGGCTGACTACTGCTATATGTATTCGTTACCATTTTCCTTATGTTCATAGCTTTAACATCATCACCTTTACGCATGCATGCAACATCTATTATCTTGAAAGTTTCTCTTAAATTTATACATCCCACAGTATTATTTATAAACTTTTCTTAAATTTTACTGAGATAACTGATATTGGATTATCATATACTTATCATGTTATGTTACCTTTTACTTATTTAGCATTATCATCATCTAGCTAAGCCTTTTCCTCACTATGTAAGTTGAGGGTAATTTCCAGATTAAACGAATGCAGCTGAATATTATAATTCATGCTACAATGCTTATAACTACAACATCATAATATCATCTGCCTAGCCTTTTCCCTAATATATTGGAGTCGGCTTCCAATCAAACCAGATGCAGCTGAATATTAGTATTTTACATGGAGCGACTGCTTATCGGACCTCCACAACCCAGTAACTGGGTAATACGATACTCTGCGGTAAGATTGGTTGTCAAACTATAGAGCTGCTCACTAACAGTAACAACTGTTTAAGATCTATAAATGACAGCCGGGACCAACGGCTTTACGTGCTTTCCAAGGTACTTATTACTACGAATATTTCATCAAAATAAATATTACTTTCATGATATTACTCTCTACAGATTATCCAATGTTCGTGCACCTATCATCCGAAAATCTTTCTCCATAGATAAACGAACGAACCAGTGACATCAATAAAATAAAATTAAGAAACAGGTTACTTTCAAAACTAGTGTGGGAAAAGTTTGCTTCTCTGTTTACATTCATACAGATACATTCACTGCAGAGATAGTAGTAAAGTACTTATAATCCTTCACCAATAACCTGTCAATCGGGTGTCTTCCTATCTTGTTTATTTTCTACTTGATAATGTCTGGAAGTGTATAGATCACTGGGAAATTGGGTTTGGTAAACAGAATGTTGTAAATCTTAAAGAATGATAGATTACTTTCGGAATGTGAATGTGACAGATTGTTGAGGAAGCTTCGGAAGACATTACTTTTTCTGGTCTTGTGTGTCTGATAAATGAAGAGAAAATCTAAAAGGGCTTATTTAATTTTATTACTGCAGCTTGAAGATTGAAATTCACATTTCTACTATTACTTTTGTATTATTGTTACGTAGGCATTCAGAATTGCAGATACGAGAGGACTGAGGATAGATCTCAAGAGGACCTTAAAATACTAACTAATGAGATAGAAGGCCAGCGAATTTTTTTTTATGTATGAATGAAAAAAAAAGCAAGTTTTTTTCAGGCAATTTTTTTTAACATAATTTGAAAGAGCTTCATTTGATACAAAGTATAAAAATTTGACGATTCTGGCACATAATACTAAATGCGTTTCGATGCTTAAATGCCTACTACTTTAATGGCTGGCAAATTTACTACTATTACAGTGACTAGAGCTGTGGTGGGCCAGTGGTATCCGCCTCAACTTACGAGTTGTAGGTCGTGGGTTCGAACCTAGCCAGGCGCATTATCTTGTGTGATTTTTTTGATTAGCAAAACGGTGAAGGAAAACATCGTGAGGAAACCGGCATATCCCAGAACTAAAAATTCAAAGGCAATGTGATATCTACCAACGCGCACTGGGCCCGCGTGGTGGATTGTGGCACGCTCCCTCTCACAGGGAGGAGGCCTGTGTCCCAACAGTGGGAAAATTTATAGGCTGATGATGATAGTTTATTTTTCGCATAGCTCCCATGTCAAACTGAGTAAGTAAGCAATTTGGGGGCGGCTTTAAAACTATCCTGATACCCGACTATCAGTATTTGAAATCCACTCACTTTATTCAAACAGGGCGTTTGATAACCGTTTGATATTGCCTATTACAAAGTATTAAATTGCATTTATACCAAAAAATCTGAACGGTGACGTTTGGGGGGCTTAAACAGATGCGAGGTTATCAGTAATCGATGCGATAACCACCCGTCGCGTAATGCGTACCGACAGAATGACACTCCGATAATTAGTGAAAATAGGGATAGCGCATGATATTATTAATTTTGCTTTGTTTTTGTGACTTTTCTGGCTAAGGATTGTATCGAAATCAAAGTCAACCGTCGGCATCAACGGCAACTAAATGTTGCATGCCTAGAGCAGAATATGGTGACACCAACAATAACTTTCCTGTTATTTATAAACTTACCTGTAAAACTATACTCATATTTGCAATAAATGGATTTGAATTTGAATCATCAGCATTTCACCTTTAGCTTGAAATGCTGCTGCAAAAAGTATTGGTTGAGAAGTTTTATAGTTTGTCTTCGCCTCTGTTTTTCTTCTTCTTTTTTTTATCTGTTCTAACTAACCCTTTTTACGAACTACTCATGGATGTTAACCATGATATTAGGTGCGGTTTAGTGCCAGTTTAAATATTATATTGCATTACAAGTGATAACTATAATACTTACTTGACTTACTGATTAAATAATTAGCCTCGAGAGGAATAACATGATAGCTAGAACTGCTCTGGGATCCATTTCCGTTTTAAATGTATTGATAGAGAGGCAATAGCATGTCATGTTACTCATCCGCAACTTTGAAATTTTATTGTGGCCACCATTTTAATTCATTTTATAAAACCCGAAAATAAAATGCTCTTTTTATTCAAAATATTCAACAGAAACTTATCCGACCTATGCCGAGTAAATCGATTCAGTTTCGCAATCTACAGCAACTTTTTCAACGCAAATTGACAATTCCTCCCAAACGGGCCAACCCCTAAAAATTTGCATGCAGAAGCGCCACTTCAAAGGTAACCGTTGATAACTACCTTGCTTTTAGGCTGGTACAACCCTCACACAACTATATGCTTTCTTCCCAAAGCTTTAAAGTTCCAATTCAACTGTGAATAAAATTTTAGCTTCTAGCAAACACTATATTTTCAGTGGAAGCAAAATTAAACTCTTGGTTGTCAAAAATACAGTTTGAAATTCTATGACTATGATGGGATTTTATGTCTTTATCGTTGCCAACATTCAGCATAGATTGTTTTATCTCCAAAGCGTAGTTCCCGAGGGGTGATTTAACACAATTTTGTACCGGTGAATGAGTTTTGGTAGCCGCCAGCCATCTTTTACTTTGAATGTATACATAGGTAAGGTATCTATATTATTTTGATACAGTCTGAATAGGCTCAATAAGGCAATGCTTTATATTTCTTCATCATAATAATTATGATATAACGTCTGATATGAAAGACATTGCCATTATCATCTTTCTGCCTTTATTTCAATTCCACTGGGGGTCAAGGTAACACGTTTTCCTCTTCAATTCTCCCGTCAGACATATGTTTTTTTACATCGTATCTAATTTCTCACGATCGATCCATTTTTTCTTACCTAGGACAGCCTGCACTAGATTATTAAAAGAACGGACTCTTCTTCGTTATTGACTCTCTTTTGCTTGAAGCTGCAGGCTGACAGTTACTAGTATAGTAGTATCACATTTTCTTGATTGATGATTGGTTCCTCCTAAACTATTGATAATGTTAACTGTGTAAGTAAATTCATGCAATATATTAAATTGAAAGACCTGTTTTTAGCCTGGTCTGAAGCTGACATGGTCAAAATATAAACAACAATAATGGTACTTATAAGTAGGTAATAATCAGCCTTAGATGTGCCCACTGCTAGGACACCTCAATACCAATACCTTTGTCTAATGAAATAAAATTGTTTATTGATACTTGTGCAAGTTACTTTTATCTCTTTTACGTGGTAAAGATTGAAATGAAGAGCTGAATCTAAAAATTGATTAATCAAATCACAGCGCCATCTTTGAAGACAGGAGTGAATTAATTCCTAATCGTTATAGATCCCTTGGCTCTAGTTTATAGTTTTCTCAAAAGATGGCGTTGCACGAAGTTTCAATAGATCACGAGAGATGGCGCAAGGGTCTGCCTACTTTTTTTGGCAATGATGAAAAACATATTTCGTTTCACGATTGCTTCTGTAAACTCCTATTTTCTATTTCTTGATTTATTAACTTGTTTTCAAATATTTTATAACCTAATTTTTTTGGTGTATTCTTGAACACAATTGCTTCAGGTTCAAAATGTTTACCAGCGCCACCTATGATTTGAAGCGTTCACTTCTTAGCTCGAAGATATCGATAGGTTGACATCGTTCACTTTTTCCAAAACAGGTGTCGTAAAACCAAGTGTGCTTAAAACTTCTTTTTTATTTTAAGTGAAAAAAGAAGTTTTTGTTTTGTTTCGCATTTGTAACACGATTTTTAAACGATAAACTTTTAACTCTCTTCATATTGTCACCGTAGGGTGCGAAGAACATTTCCTGATGATCACTGTTATTTACTACAAATGCTGGCTAAATATTGACCAACAACCAGATTTAAAAAAAGGTATTGTAAATGATAATTTTATATCATAGTGGCATAGAAATTGGGGTTTGGGGTGATCTTCACAACTTAATTTTGCCCTAACTGATGCATGATGCTGCCGATGCCGCCCGTCCCAAAAAGAGGTGGCAAGATGACCTGAACCGCAGATATAATACTCCTGAATGCTTACTGTGAACGATGGCTGGTTTAAGATGGCTCCTGAAAAGAGTAGGTGGAAGGATATGGAAAGGCATTTGCCCAGCAGTGGGACATCAAGAAAGTGCAGTTGCTTTACAGGGTGCTTATTTTTTTTTCTTGAAAGATGCTGTAAAGTCTACAACATTGACTTTGCCAAACATTAACAGAAAACAATAAAGCTACATTTTAGTAGCGTGTCCAGTGATCCACCATTAATAAAATAATAGTACTTTTATTAGTTCACGCGGAATGGATCATTACACTGTCGGCCACGTTATTGGTCTAATTTGGCGTTCGATTTTATGTGTTTACTCGTCCCGTCGGCGACCGGGTTTCATTATCCGCACCGAATGCCATAAATTGTCCGGATTCTCTGTTTTCAAAGTGTGATAGTTTGGGAGTGAAAGGTTGTTGGTAACTTTTGGTAGGTTTGTGAAAAAGAGGAGTAAAATAAGTTACAAGCTGGTTAGGTATATTAAAATTGTCTCAGAAAGATCATCGGCAACATTTGGGCTGCAACTCTGTAGAAACAGTTCTCCTACGAAATAAATTAAACAGTTTTAATTTTCAAAACAGAATTTTCACCATTTTTTCAACATTATTGTTTCTCTCAATCACTTTAATTAGTATCAACATAATTAATAATGTAAAGAGGAATAAATGATGGAATCTGAAAAAAATATTCATTTGAATGTACACAATACACAGGATATAGTAGCAGCAATTTATACTTATTCATATTTATGTGTCAAATAATATTTTGTTTCCGTCTATCTTATTCATTAAGTTGTTCACCTGAAAGCCAGCATTTAATATCAGCTATCAAACCCTGAAAACCAAATCAGATAATTATACTTATTCGATACTACCAATCACACAATTCCACCACGCACGACCATTGTGAAATTACGTGAGTTCGTTGCACAACTTAATTTATCTGTGTTGTCAGTCAATTTCCGAGGCGAGGCTACTTAATCAGATTCATTACCGAGCGGCTTGTGTCAGCAAACAAACAGGGATCGGTGTTTGCACAGTTGAACCGTAGCGTAGGCTTATTGCCGAATCGATAGGGGCAGTAATTTTGGCCCGGAGTGTATACGTGCCAATATTACAGTAGATTACTTTTCTGTGTATGTGTGTTGGTCTATGGTAGTGTTGTGCTGTACTATTTTGATATCAATGAGATCACAAAGTTATCCCAAAACTGAGTTTTTTGATAATGATGTTCATTTAGAACATAATTATAATTGAAAAATAACTCCGTCAAAAACATTCATGGGAATGTTTCATAAACAAGCAATATCGTCACTACAATATAAACGGCTAATACTGACAGTAACTAAACTCATCGGCTTGGGAAGTCGTTTGCAGTAGTAAGTATTTGTAAAGTCCTCTGCGTAGGACGCGGCAAGTAATCCGACACCCACGGACACCGCTGGGTAACCCTACAGTGACCCCACGTGAGATTTACAGTAAAATGTTGTAAAATTTAAGCTTTAGTAGCAAGGATGCAACATGCATGTTGAGAAGGCGGTGTTTAGAAGCTGTTAAAATTAAATGGTTTTATATATTCCCCCGGAGAGAGCAGTGGTAGCCCAGTGGTATCGGCCCCGACTTACGAGTTGTAGGTCGTGGGTTCGAATCCAGGCAGGCGATTTACTTTGTGTAATTTATTTCATCACCATTGCTTTCCAAACTGTGAAGGAAAACATCGTGAGGAAACCGGCATGTCCGAGAACCAAAAATTCAAAGACATGTGACATCCACCAATCCGCATTGGGCCCGCGTGGTGGATTATGGCCCACTCCTTCTCATAGAGAGGAGGCCTGTGTCCCAGCAGTAGGAACATTTTAGACTGTCCTTATTTTCGCAAAAATCTTCCAAAGTGACTTCCAGATTAAGAAAGTTTACCTATTGAAAAATTATTTATGTAAATAGCTTGGTCACGGGACTTATCTCATTACCGTGACCCCGGAACGTAAAGGGCTATTGAAGGACAGCGTGGATTTTAGTCAGTACAAGTCTGACAGTCCCTCCCGCCCTGTCCGAGGTGGGAGGACACATTTGATGATTTTACCAAGATAAAAAAAATGTATACAGCTTAGGTTATGTAAAATATCAATGTTCGAATTGATATTCTTTGTTCATGGTAGTAGGTACAAAAAAAAGTTTTTATTTTTTAAAGAAATAGATTTTTACTTGCAATTTTTTTTTGTAAACATTAAATCGTTTCAGGAGTTGCGTTCTAAGAAAATTTATAAGTATTTCAAGGTTGATGAAGCAAACTCAAAATACTGTTCTTAACAAAGGATATGTTAAATTGAACAATGGATTACGCAAATCAGATTCAAACCAGAATCCGTCTGTTCTACTGAACTTTTGCTAAAGTACTTACGCATGTCAGTCAGTAGTAATAAAATTAGTAGGTCTATGTAAAAGTTTCAGCTGACTTTTAAATTTAGTGTTCCTTTAAACTGAAATAGGTCGCCTGAGACATCAAATTCTTAAAGGACCAAATTAGCAATAGGCAGACTATACGTAGGTACCTAGATCGTGATTTCAGAACGCAGGAATACTTTTTGTAATCTATTTAATCACCACTGCTCTCAAAACATAGAAGAAAAACCGCCGTGAGAAAACTGGCATGTCCAATAACCAAACATTCGAAGACATGTGAAATTTACAGACCCGCGCTGTGTACGCGTGGTGAATTATGGCCCACTCTCATAAAGAGAAGACCTGTGTCCCAGCAGTGGGAACATTGTAGGCTGATGATGATGAATGTATCAAGTTGAGAGCTAGAGACTGTTGAAACAATCATGCATGCTGGGTAGTTCCAGTTTGTTCAGAAGTCAAAATAACTGGATTCTATAAATCACTGCTTCTCGCTTATGTAGCTTTGTAGTCAGAATCCTCATAAAACAAGAAACATAACCCGATTTACCACTTACTCCCTAAATAGGTACAAACGACCCCTAAACACCCCACACCTATGTCTCAACCTCTGACTCCCGTTCAACCCTCACCCCTAGGGGCGTGTCACTCTACAGGGGATGTTGGGACGTTCGCGCATGCTCTGTAATCAACCCCCGGGATATCAAAGATGGCTGATACGATTGATGGATAGGACAAGGTTAGAGGGTTAGTTTAACGATATAAAAGATTTTTTGGGGGAGTTTTTTCTTCCACTTTTTTTTGTAGAATGATAGTGAGTTTGGTCGTGATTGTTTTTTGTTTAATGACTTGTATAATTAAAGGATGTAACAATAACAATGATATTTATTAACTTGGTATCGATCAGTTAGCGTTTTAAGAGGATCGTCTACCGAGTGCTCGTCCATACTAAAAGAGAGAACGTTATCCTACCCCTACATGTTATCCTACCTCAATGATTTTTTAGAATGCTTTTTACGCAGAAAACTAGGTTTAAAGGTTTTCTTTTTTTCAAAATTTTAAGATAGTTCGAAAGTTAAAGGCGCCTAAGAATTTTTTTTGAATAAAAGAAAACCTATAAACTTAGTTTTTGACTGTGAAAGAAGCATTCTAAAAAAACATTGAGATAGGATAACATTTAGGGGTACGAAATCGTTTTCTCTTTTATTATGGACGAGCGCTCGGTATACGATCCTCTTAAGTGAGTTAGTATTGGTAGTTAAGAGAACATTTATTATTCTAAATTAGGTTTGTTCTAGGCCATGTCATGAATAAACTGAAATTGTTCTAAAGTTTCTAGATTTTTCAGTAATTTGCTTGAAACATGGCCCAGGAAACAAGTGTAATTCGTTTAAATACATAAGTACAGTTTTGTAAAGAGCAGTACAATTCTCGTATTCTATTGTATGCCCGCGTTTCTTATACAAAAATTCTTATGAAATGTTTACAACTTTCCCCTTTATGTAATCGTCTTTAAAAGCCTAGAGCGATACTAGACTAGATACAAATTGATCATTTCATAAGGATCTTTATTTTTCCAAGCTTCTGTATTTGGCAATTTTCTTCAGAATAATGCATAATAATTTTGCTTAACTCTAAGCAATTTAAAAAGCTATAGGTTCCTCAGGATCTAAATAAACAGAACATTATTTAGAATTTTCTAATCTTTGTCTCTTAAACATCACATTCCTTCATAAACCAGTTATTACAATATATCCCATTTTTTATGATGTAAAGTCCAAAAATTTGTTTAATGCCCTGTATAGGATTTCAAGAACGCTTAAATATGCGGTCTTCGTCATCCCAGAGAATGTCAAACTTTCTAGGGATTAAAAACATGATCGATGTCTTGTTTTATTGAGAACTAGCTTACGCCCGCAGCATTACCCGTGAAAGTTTCGGTTGTCCTCCCACAGAAACGGTCATCATCATCACCTATTAGCACTGTTGGGTATAGCATCCTCCTTTTTGACACACATCTCGGTTCTGTGCGTCCCTTATTCATAAAAATTTTGATGATACGTCAACAAAACGTCATACTGGGAATATGAAATATCCTTAACGTTAATACAGGGTATAAACTATCTATGTGTGTACCTCTCATCTATATCCTTCAGTTCATGAGTTTTTGTGTGAAAAAGTAACTAGAAAGTAATGAATTCTATTCTTAGAAACTTTCACATTTTTACAATAATAGTTAGATAACGTTTTCCAGGAGCATGTAAAACTTATAGAAAACCACGAGCAACAATTCTTATATACTCCTTTTGCTTCAGCCACGTTCATATACAATCATACACGCACGCCAGTGGCGAGTACTAGGCGATACTCATCTGACATTTTTAACTACTACTAAAATAATAATCCAAATAATAATCCAAATAATAATTATTTACAAGGGAGTCATTTATTATTAGTTTTTATAACATTAACCAACATGTTAAAGTAGACAGTTACAAGTTGCCAATTTACCATTTAGATAGCGCCACAACGCCATTTTTTTTAAGCACGGTTCATTGATACCTCTGAAAGTCACGCACACCCATAACTAAGTAGATAAAGACCGTAACTAGTAATAGGTTGCTATGACATTATGTACGAACAATAAAGTTCGTTTAAAAAGAAGTTTGACGAGTTTGAAACGTGGTAAGGAAAAAGTTTTGGCAGTTTATAATTTTTGGCATTGATTTTCTTTCGGATCGTCTTATCAAAAGCTGATGAAGGAGTCTGAATGCTAGAGTTTTGGAGTTGCTGTGTGCTTTTGCCTTTATTATTCATGCATATTAGGCATGTTTGTTTTATAGATCGTGTTATTAAAAATAATAAGAAAATATTAAAAATAATAACTCAGTATAAAAGTTTGTTTTATACTGAGTTATTAAAAATGTGTTTTTAATAACTCTTGTAAAATACATAAATTTTCTTTAGCTTAATACCTTAATACCTACTGGAAAATAAGAACAACTTCTTAATTTTCAAATTCTTAATCGATGATGAAGAATTGTTTTTGTAAAATGTCTCGTTTTTTGTTTACGAGCAAAATAACTACTATACTTAACCAACAGCCCCAGGGCCAAACATTATAATATCGTCACTTCTCAAAGTTCTCACCAATAAATTCTTACTACCAAAGTTGAGAGCCTCAGACCGAACACAATACATCGACCGGCCGCCCAGTCCGCTGTGACAAAAAAAAACTTTCCTCTCTGGCCGTCAGACGACGAGTGACTTACCGACTATTTGTTTTTTTAGGCTGCCCCGCGCACGATAAAATATTTTTTGTGGCAGTAGCTCTGAAGGGATGGGAATTTGTCGATGGATCTTTTTGTCGATAGTTAAAGGGTTAAAGTTGTCGATATAAATTCTTTGTTTGTTTGCTTGAAAGTGAATTGAAGACATCTGTGAGAAATGTAGTGAAACTTGAGATGTTTTTTCCCTAGAACTTTTAGTACATACTACACTTTTTGGTATGTCATAGTAGTATGTTTTAGCTTGATAGCTGTTCACACTTGCCGTATCATTGCACACTCCAAGTCATCTATTTCTCGGCCATTAGCCATGATTAACGCTGTCCGGATTTCAAACAGATCTTGATAAATGTTTGCGGATGCTTTTAAGATGATAGTATCAGAATGTTTGATTTTTTGTGAGAAGAACGCATGACTATGTTCAATAAATGATCTGTAATTGATATCGGTCATTATTTATAGAAATAAAGTAAATTCAATTCAACAGTTTTAGTATGTCCTACTGCAAAGGCAGGGCCTTTCCCATTCCTTCCACATTTCCCGATTGTGTGCGTTTTTCATACCAATTCACGAGGAGCAGTTATCCAAAGCATTCCATTACCAAACATTACCAACACCTTGATCTTTTAGAAGTGTGATTTCTGTAGTTTAAGAGCTACTGCTGATATATTATGATCAACTTAATTTATAATGAACAGTAATAATGGTCTGATTAATTTTTAACTATCAATCTGAAATTCTTCATATTTTATGTGACCTTAAAATTAGTCTTAGCCAAAATACACAATCACTCAACATTAATAACATTTATGACTCAAACCATCAAACTATTATTTCTAAACAGAACAACTCGTAGAAACAAATACAATCGATAATAAAACGCGACACCTTGACAGATATCGATATTTCACTAGATTGAAACTGTCGATACACTATCTCGACTTGTTCTTTTTTGGACGCACTATGCCATTGTTTGCAGACAAGGACAGGAACACTGGGCCTTTTTAGGTGTGAAAGAGATGGCGTTTCTCAAAAAGAAGGAAGAGAGGAAGAGAATGCTGTTAATTTTCCATTTCATTAGAATACAATGAGAGTTTTTCTTTGTTAATTTTCCTTTTTTCGAACTTTGTAATGGGAGCTGTAATAGCTATCTTTTAGTTGTTTTGAATAAATAATTGACTTCAGCATTGTCGTAGTAATAGGTTTGTAGTAAAGGCAGTAATACGGATGTTTATATTTTAGGCTTTGGTTTTAAATTTATAACATGTAAAAAGTCCTCTATATCATGTAAGAAAACCGTGTTGCGGATCTTTAATATTTCGAAAGACTGTTGTTTTTTGAATTTAGTCGAATAAAAGTAAAAGGATTTGGTTGACTGAAACCACCATAATCCTTTAATTGCCCTTTGCGTTCCAAGGTTACTTTTTTAAAACATTTCCGCGAAGACTATTTGATGGATCGGCAGGGACTGTCAGATCGATTGCCCTTATTGTTCCAGGGCCTGTTTAAACAGCATCAATTATTATTACTACCAAAGTTATAAGGAAAGTTTTAATTCTAGAACACCATTTCTAAAATCATTGCAGTATTTGAGGTAGTTCTATAGATTTTATTAGCATTATAATAGGAAGGCCGGCTCGATTCGCCATTAAACCTAGCTCTAGAAAATGGTCTGTTTCAATTCATTATACTAGTTCATACGTGTATAAGACGGGGTAGAGTGGCCATGTTGTTATGATATAGCTTAATATTTCTGCTGATCGATGATTTTACTGTTTCAGTTTTTTAACTTATATGTGATAACTAATTGATTGATCTTATTATCCAGTTACTGGTGTCAATAGTGAAGTTGAAAAACCCCTGTATAATTATTATTACAAAAGATAAAAAAAGAGCAAGTGACAAAGATAAAATGATATTATTATTAATCAATGCCTTGAGGCAACTTCAACGAGTTACAACAAAAACACAATTGTGAAAGTTTGGCAATCATAACAACGTGTAACCCAAAACGCCAAAAGCGCAAAACCTCTCGTGAGGTAACTCAGCCCATGTTACTGAACAATTTTTGTTCTAAGATTTTTGGAAATTCGCAAAAAAAAATATGGTTTTACATGCAAAATGAGAAACCGACCAATTTCTCGTTTTGCATGAAAAACCAAATTATTTTTTGACAAAAAAAAATTGTTCAGTAACATGAGTTGAGTTTTCCCACGAAAGGTTTTGCGCTTTTGGCGTTACACGTTGTATATATTTTTCAAACCCCTTTCAGAGATAATGACAAATATTCAAACTACTATGAGAATCGATCGCTGCTGTTGCTATATTCATTTCTAATATACTCCATTTTCTAAGAAACTCTTCAAAGCTAAAGTAAACAGGCTTTTTCTAGGTAAGCTCACTCCATCGATGCCGGGGTTGCGGGACTATCAAACACCGTGACCCCGAACGTAAAAAAAACGTAAAGTGACAGTCCCTCTTTCTTTACCACGATAAAAAAAGGTCACTCCATCTTAGATTGTGTCTCTGCCTCCTTTAACTTAGACTAGAGACAAGAGCAAAGCAATCTAAAATATTGAAAAACAACCACGTTTTTTTCATTATGTCTTGCGATTTCATTTAAAATATCCCATGCATCATGTGTAGAAGCGTGGTGCATATACGCAAGCTGCAGCATAGGCGGTCTACGGCATAAAGGAACCAAACTGGTTTGTAGCTTGAATGCCGACGCAAGTGGAGGCTGCAGTACTGTACTATTATTGAGGAGCATTGGCCACTGCAAGCAGTTGTTTTGGACTGTTGTTTTTAAACTAAATCGGTCAGTGACAATAACAAATCACTCATTTCAATTTTGCCATCTATGAGGCCTATCACGTTTGAAAATCGAATAATAATATTAAATAAAAATGGGATGAAAAAAATGTTCAATGTAAACCCATTTGTATAGAGAAGAATGGGCAAGAAACTCCAAACTTACAAGTTTACTTAACTTCTTAAAAGCGTTGCTACTGGCGTAACTAGTGTGAAACGTTTTTGCAGCTCGGGCCATCTTTGTTACCACCAAAAACGCTTTTACCAATGAAAGACAATATAAAATATTATGAGATTAACCAAACTGGTTCAATAATTTTCAACTGGTTCAATTGTGTAACTTAGAAATACCTTAAACTAATTACTCTTGAATCCCAGAGAGTGGGAAATTCAGACTTAAAAACGTCACAATAATTATGTTTTTTTATGAGTTTCCTTATATTTACTACAGATCAGGTAATTCTTGATAGGTGATTACAAAAGTTCCAAATCAAACCAATGAAAAATAAAATACGAGCAGTGGCCAACATCAAACTACATCACTACATAGATTATTGGGTGCATTCTGTACAAATCATAAAACTTGATTAAAACTTCAAAAGTTATAATGCAATTAGTTTTATGTTGTTGGACGAGAGTCGGTTTCCTATGTTTTTAAAAATATAGAACGGAATTAAGTTCTTATAAATCTTTTGATTTTGAGTTACGTAGATACCGAAAATCAGGCAAGTTTTAAGCATAAGGCTCGTTTGAAATGCGAAAAAGCATAATTTATCATAGATCAAGCTTTTTCTTTAAGTATTAATTGACAAAGAGTTGATTTTTTGTACCATAGAGGTGACAAACAAGCATACGGCCTGCCTGATAGAAAGCGGTCACCGCAGCCTATGGAAGCTCGCAACCCTAGTGGTATCGCCTCGCCTGCGCTTTGCGGGAATGAAGCCTTTGTATCTAAATTCGTGTAATATTCTACGGAATGAAAGATAAATCTGGGTAAAACCTCTGAAGCGTTTGATGAGCTACTTGAAACTATGTAAGGTTTGCTATTTGTCACTTAATCTTTATTTGATATAGGAGCGGTATCGATATATCATGGACTTGCAAAATTTTATAGCTTTTCTTCCAGCATCGAGCTTTTGTTGGAGCAACATTGTATTGATTCCGCAATAGGGACAACAGTGTATCATCCACTTAAATTATTAAGACTGTCAGCCCTTATTATTTACACTTTACAAAAAAAAAAAAAAACTTTCCCAATCTCGTTCGAATTTTAAAGCATTCGGAATGAAAAAATTGCAGTCTTTCATCGCTTTATCGAATCGAATCGCGAGCCGAATGCTCCCGAAACGCGCCGAACGGCCGAATTGTAGCGAGAGTTCGCGTGTCTTTCGGCCGTAACCGTATCTTCGGTAGATAAAAGGGTCCCTTGGACCGTTTTAATTAGGCGGTAGAATGTATCGGGTGCCTGATGGCCCGATAGGGTTGCCGTGCAGTATTGGAATTTTGTTGCATTTTTTTCTTTGTTTGTTTAATGTCGTTTTTTTCGCAATTAGTGTGAATGTTGTTTTTATAAATGTATTTATGAACAAGTTAGATAGTATGAGCTTAATGGAAGGGTGGAGTGCTTAAATCAGTTTTGTTGGACCTTGATTTAGCGAGTATCAATGTTTTAGTTATAGGTCTTTAGTCACGC
Source organism: Agrotis segetum (assembly GCA_036375495.1). Classification (NCBI taxonomy): domain Eukaryota; kingdom Metazoa; phylum Arthropoda; class Insecta; order Lepidoptera; family Noctuidae; genus Agrotis; species Agrotis segetum. The sequence continues at coordinate 213,034 of JAQSVV010000646.1, forward strand.
ACGATAAACTTAATTTAAACAATTCGTAAATGACCAGTCACGTTTTCGTATTTGAATTTGAATGTTAGTAATAAGCTACCAAGTTAATCATACACATTATAGAATAAGACCTAGAGACATTTAGCTTAAGTACCTATTTCAATGTCTCTGGAAACTTTATATAACCATTTTCTTTAATAGATTTTCAACTTTATCTTAATAGTGGAAGGTTAAGGTTCGATTGGTAAAAACTGAAAATTTGGGTAGGTTGACCTGCTGGCTTCTGAATGTATTACAGAAGCGTAGACTAATTATTCCTGAACAAATATAAACTAGCTTTTGCGGTAGCGGTTCGCCTTGAAAATTATCCCAAGAAAACGTACACTATTAAGGATTTTAAGTAGCCTATAGATGTATGATTCCAATACCATATTTCATGTACAGCCGAGATTGAATAGCAAATATCCATCCGAACTATCACATTTTCTTTATTTTAGTAAGAAATAACATTAAGGTACAAGTAAACAGCAAGTAGTCAACCCTACTGGCTGCAGGGAGGTACGTAACCGCTTGCGATCGGCTGGACAGTGCCGTTCGGCTAATGCGTACCTATACGCGGCAAAGCTCGACCGTGATGACTGTGGACTACGGCCATTATTCGAAGATATTTTTCATTTAGTGTCATGCTTGCGAAGAATAAGAAATTATTGCACCACAACCGGTGTAAATATGTTCTAAATTTCTATGTAAGTTGCGACTGCAGGTTTAACTTTGTTTTTATATATATATTTAACTTTGTCGCTATACATTTTTAATTTGGCTATATGGATCATAAGCAATGTATCCCAAAACATTGAAAAAACCCGACACTGTTTCTCCCTTCCGTCATGCACTGTCAATCACATCAAACCACCTAGAAAAAAATTAAATGTACCAGCTATAATGATGATCTATCTAGGAGGAAAAATGGAAACCGGAATGGTCCAAAATATTCGGCTTGAAATTATTATCTATTTTTTTGCACGTCTTCTAAGAAAAGCCACTTTGAATTATTTTACAAATGCGTAAATGTAGATGTGAATCAACTAAAAAGATTAAAATGATGTTCTAGATCATGATAAAGAACAGTTGTTTGATCTATTACTTAATTAAAAAAATAGCATTTTACTTAGAAACAAGCCTTGGTCAATTTATTAATTATCTTATCAGTTAATTATTGAAACAAAAATCAGGAAGTTGTTAACTAAATTGATTATTTTAACTTTGACTTTTGTTATGGTAACTATTTTTTCCTAACATTTTAACCGAGTTCAAAAAAGGAGGAGATTTCCATTTCTGTTGATGTTGATATTCATTTGTTCCACATAAAAATTATCTAAAAAAAAAAACGTTTTTTTTGGTTGGAATGTTATACTTCTCTTCTTTTGTTATTACTTGAATTTGAGGAAATGTCATACCTCCGTTAGGTGCGATAAAATATGGAACGATTTTTTTAAAATATATGCAATGGTGTGTGAATTACAGGATAAAAGGGTAAGATGTTAAAATTAATTTATTTTGAAAAAAAATAAAATGCGACTTAAACAAAAAATATAAAAACGATTCGGTAGACGATAGAAAAAAATTTACAATAAAACGTAAAACACGCGAAGTCTCCGACTTTTGGAAGTAGATACTCATTTTTTTTGTTTTTTTTTTATGTGAAATACTTATTTGCAAATTGATGAACTGTTAGGTAGGTATAATCCTCCGAGTTTATTAAAATATTGTTGTATCACGCGTAAGTCGCATGACCAACATTATCGTAGGGTACGCACAATCACCGTAGATAATCTAAAGTAGCGCCATGTCGCGTTCTAGAGGCAAAGAGGGTTCAGATAAAGATTTTAGTGAGAACTTACTTGGTAGTAAAGTATCAATAAATGTTTCTTAATTTCACATGAAATTATTTCCATGAATTAGATAAGTGTAGTTAAAAACGGTCGAGGAAAAAGTGTGGTAAAACTTGGTTCAGGACATTGGACAGTCGGCAGCAATAATATCCGCAATTTTTTTTATCAAACCAATGTAAAATGTTAAAGCTGTCTCCTATCTTCTGCTATATTTTCAAGTTTCATGTGTCACTCATTGGTATTATCTGTGACTGTGGCACATCATTCAAATAATACGAGTAATAGGTTAGATTATTATCGAACTCAATTTTTCTCAACCTCTTGAGGGTCGACTTTTAGTCTAATAGGATTCGGTTAAATACCAATATCTGACTGACACGTACTTACAAAAAATAAATATTTATTCAAAAAAATGTTCCTAAGTTCACAGACTCATCGGTGGTAAAGCCGAGTCCAGTTGCAGGCGGGCGCACCGGACAATGCGACCAGTTCCGCAGATCGGCGATAGCGACCAACCAGCGATAGTATTTCGCTATGTGGCCCCAGTTTAAACCAATAATCGGTAAGGTGTAGAAGTTCCATCGAAATGAGACTAGTATAGTTCATTTTTTTTTATGCGTTCTTCTTTATTCTATAATAATTATTTTTATAATAATTATTTTAATTATTCTTCTTTATTCTATAATAATTATTTTAATTATAATAGAATAATGAAGAACGTTATTGAAAGTAATTAAGATGACGGCAGTAGAGTATTTCTACACGTTGATCCACTCTAGAAATTTGAAAACACTTAAGAATACACTAACGCCTAGACCCGGAGCAACTTCTTGTAGGTTCTGATTTTTTGATGATGATGACATTGAAGCACAAATCAATTCAATAAAGGAACTTATTTATTGTATTAATAGAATACTTTCGTCTGATAATGTTTCAGCTTATTAAGAGATTTACAGATTCCAACATGAAACGTGTGAACCAGAAGATTTTTGATTGCTCGACAAAGTTGGCTTTCTGTCTCTACACAGTGCAACCACCGCTTACCAGCCAACATTATAATATTGCTAAAATGTCAGACCACCTGTTTGCATCTCAGCGAATTTTCTTACACGAGACTGGATTTTTTATCTAACTTATTGAACCGATATGTGTAGGTCACAAAATAAACTCCGTATTTACATTTTGAAGTCCATTCTCGCTCTCATTCGTACTTATCGGAATAATATTGGCTTGTATGCTAATAACATCATACCGGTATGCGAATCACCAATTCGCATAGCCTGTGGTGATAATGGAATGGTCCTGCGGGGGCGGTTATTGTTTACTTACCGTCATCGTAAACGTTTACTGCCGAACATGTCTCTTCGTAGACCGCTATAATGATTGCTTGTGATGGCGATGGCGGTTTGACTAGCATTTATGTAGCGGTTGAGTAATGGATGTAGACAGAGAACGAAGGCTTTTGGGAGCACAGACGAATGCTGAGACGTTGCTGTGAGTCACATTCTGGCTTGCAGGAGACTGTCTAAACAGGTATACCGTCATCCTGGAACGTAAAACTTTTAAACAGCTAAAACATATAGTCTGTAGTAGTCTGACAGTGTCTTCTTCTCCAAACAAAGTAGGAAGACTCGTTTGATGGTTTTACCAAATGAAAAACAGGTGAATATACCTTCTAATATTTTAAGGGCCTAGAGCACCTCCCGGGCGCCTCCCAAGATTTACTTTACCGGAATTCATGATATTCATAAATGCGGGTGAGTTTTATTCTGACATTACTCTTAAACCACTTCACATTGCGAACATCAGAAAGGATTTGACCACCTTTAAATTAAAAAGGCTTATCAACTTAGTAAAATCAGAGATAATAAAACAGTTCGTGATGATAGCTGGCACATTTGTGATTGATGGTAGCCGCATCTAATATAGATTTGTTTCGTGACCTAATGTGCATGAGTACCAACGGCTAAGCCTCTTGTTACTGAAAGATAAAAAAAAACAGTAACGTCAGGTTTTAAAAACGAGCGGTTCAAATATAGAATCCTGAGCGATGTGAAGTTTTCAATTCAATCAATACTCGCGCCAAAAATCAACTTTGCAGCCTTACATAACAAATATTAAGACAACGATATCGTTTAGTTTTTGATATGAAAAAACATGTAGCAATCCGTCTCAGACCCAAGCCTCATTTGAATGCAGATGCAATGAACAGGACTAAAATTGTAGACACAATACAAGAAACTGCTGCCGACCATACGTTACCCTTACAAAACAGAAGGCACTACCCATCATAAGCATTTAAAATTCCGATTTAAAAGAGCCGCTTTTCAACACGGTGTCATCCAGAAAACCCAATATGACGTCATGATTATTCATGATAATCCTTACAGCAACTTTGATGGAAGCTCCTCCCCCAACCGGATTCATACGATACAGAATAATCGTAAATCTTGCGCGTGCGACGAATACTGAAACAAATGAGTTGCTTGACGTTTTTATTTGAAAACGAGGAGTGGGAAACCCGTATAGGTAATCTAAACCACTGTGTTGTACGTGATGGGAAAGCTTAGTGATAAAGTATGAGTTTTTATAGGACTTGGTTTGGTATAAGGTCATGTAGTTTAGTAAGCTTAGATAGTTTCGTTGGACAAGCAAAGTAAGTAGTACTGTACATTAAATTTCAGTTAACAGAAAGATGATGAAAACAATGAACGGATGGACAGTTTGAAGGTTGAAATGGCTTGTAAAGAAATGACTGCCAAAATGATGAGTAATATAGAAATAAAGAAATTGAAAATATGCTATGCCAAATGAATACGGATCTGGGCAGGAGGATTTTCACGATTGTGAAAGAATAAAGATAACATGAGACTGACCAGCTACGACTGACGGAGAAGATAAGAATTTAAAATGTCAAGTGTTTATTGATGATGGTGAGTAATGTTCAGACAAATAAGTTTTTAGTAGTTGATCTTAGTTTAAACGGTCATGACTGGTGTCTGAGAAGAAGAGAATCAAATCAACGAAGCAACTGTGTTAAATGAAATTCCAAGTCACCTTCTAGTTAGTTCGAGACATCACATTTGTTTGGACAAAAAACACCACGTAACACGAACATCTCAGCAATGTTATGCCAAGAGGAGGTTGGCCAATTGGCCATTATGATGACTAGTCAAAAAACAATACAACAAGCATTAAGACTTTCTTAGCAGTATGTCTCAAGTACAGACCTGAACTGAATACAGCCATTACATTCACAGAAAGAAGCATTTGCTCGCAGGTAATACTTGTACGAATATTTAAATAGAAATTGTGTCATTATGTTATTTTATGTTTACCTTGAGAAATTGTTATTCTTTTTTTGATTCTAAGGCTAATTACAACGTTTATAACATTCGTGAGCAAAGGGAGGGATTGTTTCTCTTACTTCAATTCCACGCAATCCAGTCTGCCGGCGTCGCGGTGCTAACGAATACTGTGACCCCGGAATATAAAGGGATATTGAAGAACACCTTGGATTTTAATCAGTACCAGTCAGAAGAGGACTCATTTGATGATTTACCACGCTTAAAAAAATAACTTGAATACCTACTTATTATCTAGTTGAGAATACTTTAAATTGATACCAAATTCATTAAAATCATGTCATTGTTGAAGGAGCTATACCGGATCAATTGATCGTGATTACATACTTTTGCTCGCGAGTTTATCACGGCATTTGATGGAAAATTCTGAAGAAAGTTATATTCTGAATGTCTTAATGTCAAAGGTCCGAATGTACTAAAAATGTTCCAAATTGGTGAATACAGAGAGTTTTCAAAAAATAACGGTCGGCACTACAAGAATCAAGCGTATGAGATCACCGTTTACAAAACACAATTTCAATGCGGTGGTCTATTCGGAAATCAAACCACATTGCAACTTGTAGTGCATACATAATTCGATGATTCATCATACATTGTAAGTCAAGCTGTGTTCATGCGTTAGGCGCCTTCCTCTTCAATTTTGTGCTTGTGGATTTGATGGAATGATACTCCTTGGTTTCTCCAAATATAAAATGGTATATTTCAATAAGAGTTAGTACTTTACAATTATGAAAACGGTTCAATATTTAATGGTTTGAAAAAAGCAGTTATACAGAGCAAGGTTGAGGTTCGAATGTGGTTAGTTATTCTAGAAAACCCGAGTGGTTAACGATCGACGGAATCTTCCTAGACTGCTCCTATTGGTGCTTCGTCGATGGCATCCTTTGAGGTCCTCTTATTGGCTGTCCGAGGATGAATGTGATAATTTTGAGTCATGACGTGTAGGTAGGTGGCCCAAAGACGAAACGCCTACGGTTTAGTAATAGCAAATATGCACGTCGTCAACATCATGCTTTAACATCCTCCCGGCCTTGAAAGATTATCTTTCAACGCGTTAAATCAGCTTAATTCTCCCACAGTGGACAAATCTTGGAAAATGCCCTTCTTATGATGCCCTTTTCGGTCTGGATATCAGCCACTCGTGCTACTCCGTCGCTGCCTGGAACGATGCTGATGATACGGCCAAGACACCATTTCAGTGGCGGTGCGTGATCATCCTTTATAAGTACCAGTGTGTCTGGCTTCAGATCAGCTTGCCTTGACTTCCACTTTGTCCTGGTCTGCATCTCGGAAATATATTCTGTGGACCACCTGCTCCAAAAATGTTGACGAATCTGCTCCACTCGCTGGTAGCGTGACAGACAGTGTGGAGATTTGTCGATCAGGTCCTCACAGACCGGCGCTGTCAGCGGACGGCCAACCAAGAAGTGAGCTGGGCATAGGGGTTGATAATCATGGGGATCTGTGGACATAGGACTAAGAGGGCGGGAGTTCAGGACTGCTTCCACTTGTGTCAAAACAGTGTTGAACTCCTCATAGGTTAAGTGCAAATTCCCTACAACACGGCGTAAATGATGTTTACATGATTTTACCCCAGCTTCCCATAATCCACCAAAGTGCGGAGCGTAAGGGGGAATAAAACTAAATTTGATATCTTGTGAAGTAGCGTAGTCTATGATATTTTGTGAACATTTGGAAAGGAATTTTGAAAATAAATTCATTAAACCAACGAAGTTCTTTCCGTTGTCTGAAAAAATGTGTGACGGTTTGCCTCTGCGCGAGACAAAACGCTTGAGAGCTAATAGATAAGCGTCTGTTGACAAATCACCTACCAGTTCCAAGTTAACCGCGCGCGTAGTGAAACATATAAATATGCATATGTATGCCTTTACGGTTCTAGCACCCCTACCTTTACGGTTCAATATGAGAACTGGTCCCGCATAGTCCACACCAGTGGTCATAAAAGGAAACCCTGGAGACAAGCGTTGTGCAGGTAAGTTACCCATAATAGGTGCAATAGGCCTCGCACGGAACCTAGCGCATCGAACACAACTATGCACAACTTGTTTGGCGAGGTTTCTCCCCCCGACCGGCCACCACGTCTCTCTGAGTGTGTACAAGAGGGCCTGCGGCGCGGCGTGCATTAGTCGCTCATGCTCAGCGGTAAACAACAGCCGCGTGAATGTGTGCTTGCTGCATAATAATATTGGATGCTTCTTGCTATAAGAAAACTCTGGTGAATTGCACAAACGTCCCCCGACTCTAATTACATTTTGTTTATCGATGAATGGATTTAATTTTATTAAATTGTGTGAGTGATTTAACGGTTTGTGTTTTGTCAAACTATTTAAAATGTCGGGGAATGATTGTGCCTGTGACGCCTTTGTGAGAATAGTTAGTGCTTCGCTTAACTCGCTGACGTTTAATGAGCCCGTACGCCTTGCAACCTTGTTTCGCACATTATGTACAAAACGTAACAAATAGGCACAAACACGTCTCATGTGACTGAATCGAGTGAAACGATGAAACGGGAACCAACTATCCGTATCCGAGATTTTATGAGTGTGTGTTTGAGACCTAATCTCAGGTAAATCAAGTGTTGTGTAGTCTATGTGGTCAGAGCTATTTTGATCGGCTATATTAAATGACGGATCCGAAAGAAAAGATGGCCCCTCCCACCACAGCGTGCATGAACTAAGTATGTCCAAAGTCACACCGCGTGACACTAGATCAGCTGGATTTTGTTTACCAGAAACGTGGTTCCAGGGCAGCTCCTTTGTTAATTCGTGTATCTCCGCGACCCTATTTTGTACAAAAGGTTTTAAAGAGTTAGGATTCATGCGTAACCAACCGATTACAATAGTGGAATCTGTCCAAAATGTGACGCTGTCAAAAGTACAACGAAGAGACTTTGTGATTTTGTCATGTAACTGGGCTCCTAAAAGGGCGCCGCACAATTCCAACCGTGGTATACTGACGGGTTTCAAGGGCGCAACTTTTCCTTTAGCGCACAGTAACTTCGCTGTAACCATGCCATTGTCTGTTATGGAACGAATGTAAGCGCACGCGCCGTAAGCTGTTTGTGACGCATCGGTAAATAAATGTAGTTCTACGCGAGTAGCATTGATACCTATAGCGTGCCGCGGTATTCGCAATGTACTTAGAAATGATATACCGTTTATGAACTGTGACCAGCTGCGTGTGACGTCACTAGGTAACATATCGTCCCAACCTAATTTCAATAGCCATAGCCTTTGAAGTAAAACCTTTGCAGTCATGACATAAGGGCTAAGTAAACCTAATGGATCGAAAATTTTAGATACTTCCGACAATATGATGCGTTTCGTTAACTGCCGACTGTCATTTGTGTATTCTGTGTGGAAGTGCAAAGTGTCAGACTGATTGTACCAGCCTAAACCTAGGGTTTTGTGATGTGCGTTTTCTCCGAGTGAAAGTTCCTTTGAATGAGACGGAAACTCTTGTGGATCATGATCAAAATTGAAGATCCATTTGCGAAGTGGGAAACAACCACCTTGTAAGACTTTAGTTGTTTCCTTAGCTATATGTTTTACCGACTCAATACTGTCAGCACCGGTCACTAGGTCGTCGACAAAGAAATCATCCTGAATGACTGTACGAATCAATGGATCAGAACATTCCAATGCCAGCTGTTTTAAACAACGTACGCTAGTAAACGGTGCGGACGCGGTTCCGTAGGTGACAGTATTGAGCCTGTAAACTTCTAATGGGTCTGTGGGATTGTCACGCCATAGGATTAAGAGTAAATCCCGCTGACTCGGATCCTTTAAAATTTGTCGAAACATTTTTTCGACGTCTGCACATCCTACCCATCTGTGTTGCCTAAACCGGAGCAAAATAGCAAACAAGTCACCCTGTATTGCTGGGCCTACGCGTTGTATATCGTTGAGTGATTTTCCAGTTGTGGTTTTGGCACTTGCATCGAATACAACTCGTAGTTTCGTGGTAGTACTGTGCTCGCGGAATACACCGTGGTGTGGTAGAACGTAGTGTGGTGTGTTGTATGTATGGATACGTGACATATGACCCATTGCTATGTATTCATGGATGAATTGCATGTATAACTCTTTATAGGCCGGTGTGCGTTGCAGACGTTTCTCTAGTGCGTAGAAACGACGTTCGGCCTGAAGAAATGAGTCACCCAATGCGTCAGGGGACTCCTTCAAAGGCATGGAAACACAAAACCTGCCATCAGAGTCACGTGTGGTGGTCTTTATAAAATGATTCTCACAAACCTGCTCCTCATTACTGCGGACATCAGTCGATCTGCCTATCTCCTCGAGCTCCCAAAATTTTCTTAATTGTTCATCCAATGATGATGTGACATTACATGAAACGTGATGACTATGTGCAAAATTATTCAAAGGCCCTGAAATGATCCACCCTAATTTTGTGTTTTGTAAGAATGGACCACTTTTCAACCGGAATCTTCCGTTTTCGAGGAGGTCCCAGAACTGGTCAGCACCAATGAGCATATCTATGGGTTGAGACTCGAAGAAATAGGGATCGGCTAACTGAATGTTCACAGGAATGTTAAAACCATCTTTAGATAAAGACACTGCTGGTAATTGTGCAGTTATTGTTGGTAAAATTAAACAATGTATGTGTCTAGTGTAGCAACCCACCAGGGACCTAATTTTAACATTACAGGTCTGTGTGCACTGGGAAACTGAGTTACCTACACCTGTTATATTGTAAGTGGACTGTATTTTTTGTGACTGTAATTTATTACATAACGCATCTGTGATAAAACATCGTGTACTACCGTTATCGAGAAGCGCGCGTGTCGTGTGATAATTATTTCGAATATCGGCTACCTCGACTAACACGGTGGACAACAGAACCGGTTTGGCAGCAACTGGCCCGTGTGTGGTGGGGTTGCCGTCACAATTCGCATTATGTGTGTGTGATTCTAATGCGGGTTGCGAAACTTGTTCTACTGTCACTAATGAGAGAGGTTGATTTTGCGTGTTATCCTCTGACTCGCTACGATGTAGTAGTGTGTTATGTTTCTTACAACATTTCCTACACGGTCCTAACGGACAGTCGTTTGCTTTGTGTCCTGAGCGCAAACAGTTTGTACATAATTTATTTTGCGTGACTAAATTATGTTTGTCTGATATGGACAGATCAAGGAATTTCTGGCATGAAAATAATGGATGTTTCTCCTTACACATAGGGCAAGGTTTGTACTGTGTTTTGTGTGACAGTGGTTTCGTAGTGTCGGACGAAGAAGCGTTACAGTGTACTTTAGGAGCGGACGCATTAGTGTGTTTCTTATCGTGTGTGCCTTTACTATGCGACCCCAATAGTTTATCTAACATGTCCGCTCTCCGACCGATAAAACGAATTAAATCTTCTACCTTCAACCTAAGCTTCGTATCGGCAGGACATTTTACCGTTTGTGCGAGTACATACTCTTCCCATTCTCGCTCGGTAACAGGGTCCGCCTTCCGCGTAATCATGTAAATTATGAGTGTATCCCAGCAATCGGTCGGCTCACCGAGTGTTTTTAGTGCACGTAGATGTTTTAACATTGTATCGACGAGCTTTCGCAATAACACGGGTGACTCTTTAGTTAAAGCTTGTGTGGAAAAAAGAGCCTTTATATGATTGTGTGTTAATAAATGGCTGTTATTGAACCTATTAGTGAGTAACTCCCACGCAATACTATAATTATTGGCTGATAATTCCAGTGAATCGATTATTAATTCAGCGCTGCCCTTCAAAGCTGATTTTAAATAGTGGAACTTCTGAATAGGACTAATTTGTGTGGAGTTATGCACTAAGGATAAAAAAGTGTCTCTAAACTCCAACCAATTCTCATAAGAACCGTCAAAGGTTGGTAATTGAATTGTAGGTAACTTTACTAGTTGTAGTGGATCAGAGTTATTGGAACTTTTAGGTGTTTTGCTATCCTCAGACAACAAAGACTTAGCTCGCGCGATGACACTAAAGTACCTTTGTTCGAACTGTTCCCTATATTCCAGATGTTCATCTAAATTATCACACAATTCTTCAATTTGCGACTGAAGGTCGTTAAATTCAGATAACAGGGAGGTAGCACTATCTATGCGTAATTTGAATTCAAAAATTTTGTTAGCTTCTAACGGCTGTTGGAATGACTCAACATATTTTTGCAAATTGGACAATCGACCCTTAATAACTCCCCTTTTGCGTGTGAGGGCGTTAATTTGTGTAATTAACGGAGATTTAAGTGGCGATTTAGGAACAGCCGTTAGATGAGTAGAACCTGACTCAGCCATTCTGGTGGATATAGAAACCTGGAGTACTCACGTTTTGCGAACACGATTTCAGCGTCTGGAGCGTAGAGGCTGTAACCACTGCGGCTCCTGCCCGATCTCGCGTGTAAGTATAATGCACTGGAATTTGATAGGAGAAACACTGTTAGCACAAGGAAAGAGGATGTTGATTGGGAGTCTTGGCTGGCACGTCTTACCGAGTTGCGCGTCTCTCGTTCGTGTCCACGTTTGATTCTCCACCTCCCTGGGCTGGTTGGTTGTATGTGGCTCGTAGGATCAATTTATGTTCATGCGTTAGGCGCCTTCCTCTTCAATTTTGTGCTTGTGGATTTGATGGAATGATACTCCTTGGTTTCTCCAAATATAAAATGGTATATTTCAATAAGAGTTAGTACTTTACAATTATGAAAACGGTTCAATATTTAATGGTTTGAAAAAAGCAGTTATACAGAGCAAGGTTGAGGTTCGAATGTGGTTAGTTATTCTAGAAAACCCGAGTGGTTAACGATCGACGGAATCTTCCTAGACTGCTCCTATTGGTGCTTCGTCGATGGCATCCTTTGAGGTCCTCTTATTGGCTGTCCGAGGATGAATGTGATAATTTTGAGTCATGACGTGTAGGTAGGTGGCCCAAAGACGAAACGCCTACGGTTTAGTAATAGCAAATATGCACGTCGTCAACATCATGCTTTAACAAGCTGTCTGTTACGACTTCTTCGAACCAGTTTCCTAACGTCTTTTCTCACGTACGTTTCATTCATGTGAGTACTTACAAGTAAGGATATTGTGAAATTAGGAACACTGGGACTTACCCTGGCCATAATCTAACGCAGAAGCAAAGGTGCGGCCTAATATAGAGCGTGCTCACCCATAACCAACTGGAACTCCTGCGCACCCACGGAATACAGTAAAAACTTTTAGGCGCATGAATCCGGATTGTGGTTGCAAGTCACAGTTTAATTTGTCATTATCTTTAATAATGCTGAAAACTAAATTTAAGATCATCATCATCTCAGCCATAGGACGTCCACTGCTGAACATAGGCCACCCCTTTAGATCTCCTAAATTCTCCTCCTCTCAAATTTAAGATGGTTTTATGTATTTAGTCAATTAAATCAACGGAACTCACAGCCGCATCTCCAAAATCGAATAACCTAGAAATTGTTGTAAGAAGCATTATTAATCCTTTTATACCAATTGCAGCTAATGCATTTCCTCTTCCTAACATTAAACCGTTCAGATTTCAGGGTCCAATCGTTGGTTAAAGTGGTCAACTGAGATCACCATGTAATTGCTCACTAGAATTAAATCGAGGCAGACCGGAAAACGAACTGCATATTTTAGAAGAAAAATCTTTTATCAAATTGTTTGGTTAATTGTTTCTAGATTTCCGTATCGGAAGTAACCTTCTGAGGTCCAATTATTTTCGTATTTGGAATTTGCAAATATTATTGGTAAAAGCTTGGTAGTCAAAATAGTGGCGGTTAGATAAGAAGTTTATAAAAGGATAGACGTATTGATTTAAAGACATGCAAATGAAGATAATCCTACCCTAGCTGTCATTTGTAGATCTAAGTCCAAAACTGGAAACAGTACCTTTAGCACGAGTTTTCACTCTTTTACTTTACAGCGTCTTTCCAGTATTCACAGCGTTTTTTGTATGGAAAAATGGATCAGCGCCTATGATGTGCGAAGAAAGAAATATTTTTTTCCTTGAAAATTGACAATTTGAAATTGTCAAAGTTCCAGTTTACTTTACGTCTCAGATACTGAAAACTCGTGCTAAGGGTACTACTTACCTACTGGTATTGTCAAGGGTGAAAGTGTGAGTCTGCATCCTGCGTCCAAGCCGGGATTTATGTCTTGCGAAATAAAAGCTTAAGATTTTCATAACATTTAATGTCACGGTCATGGTTTTCTTCAAAGTAACGCTAGATGATTTCCATAATTTTGAAAAATCAACTGTCAACAACCTGTCCAAATTTCTGTAAATTCTTAGTAAAGAAAAATAAAATTCTACTTTTATAGATGTTTCACAGTAGTAACATTTTAAACTCGTATGTTACGGATTAAACAAACGCCAAGGCTGACAGAATTTGTACACAAAAGGACGCCGATGCCTATCACAGAACACCCACGTAGTGTCAAAGTTTAGGTTTTTAGTGGCCATTCAGTGCAGTTGGAAAACCCTTAAGCAGTTTCTTTACTATCTAGCTGCATTCAAATTCAAAAACATCAGTGGATCTGTGGCTCTTACCGTACCGTAGGTACCTGGTATCGTATAACCCAGTACTAATTATTTTGAGGTACCTCTACAGCCCCGTGGCACAACTTGGTGGCACCAAACCCTGACCGGTTTTAAGACTTATTTTTCCAAAAATACAGTTTAAAATCGGTCGGGGTTTGGTGGCACAAAATTGTGCCATTGGGGCGCTTTGGGGTCCCAAAGGTCATCCATGCTGGTATTGAGCTGCATCCAGATACTGGGAGCGCGTCCTGTCATAGATAATGATAAGTCAGCTCATCACGTCTTGATAAGTTTGTCATAAACCATAATGTGCTAAACGAAAGTAGATCGAAACTTTGGAAACGAGTCTTGCGAAATGAAACCTACTATTATCGGTTTCATATATTTTGAAAACACATGGGAACTAGGGACAACTGACAAATCATTTTTAGTTGAGGCCTCTAATGTTCTCATGACACTCATGTTACTGAGGATGGAGAGGAAGAGGAAAGCCAAAGAAAAGATGGATGGATGTCTAAGGAATGATATGGAAGAAAAAGAAGTGAATGATACTGTGACGTCTGATAGAGGAGAATGAAATAAAGTAACGTGTTGCGCCGACCCGAAGTACCTACTATAGGATAAAGGCAGGAAGATGATTATATTCTTAAGTGATACATAGTAGGAAACGCCCGAAATTTTACTCAAAACATCAAAATTTATTCCTTAGTAGATCTCCTGACATCCATCCATCACTCATCAGCTCACTCTAGCTAGGTACCTATACAGACACTTTCATTTCAAAATGACCGAAAACAGTAAACATGTGCAGTCGCGTACAACAGGTGCAACACACAATAATTATACTTAAAAACTCCAGTATGACGTGAAAGGCCTTGAGCGAGTACAATCACGATCAACAATTATAAATTATCGATTTTAAACTGTGAAATCGGTACCAATAAAACCTCTATGCTCCAAATGGCGCTTTTTGCGATTGATTAAACGCGATGGTGCTTTCACTTCGCATCAAGTTGCGAATCAAAATATCTGAGGTACGACATTCGAGTGTCGTAAAATATTTTTATCGGTTTTGGGGTACCGTTGCTACCGTCGTTTTTTGTATTGAGATGGTAATCCATCATGGTGACTCATGCTTTAGGATGTACATAAATATGTCTTCTGTTACATTGTATAGACACTAATATGTACTATCATAGTCATAGACATCGTTAGCATTGAAAGTCGGGAAGTTAACTGCTGTCAAATTCGTGCAAAAGAAAAAAAAGTTTTACTTCGCTATTATTTGACTTAAGGGCCTTCGCGCCTTTTAAGCCGTAAAAACGTTACATTCTAAAGCATTCTCCTGATTAACGGCTGGGTGTAAAGATTGAAAAAAAATATATGTTGAATGTATATTCATGTACAACAATGTGAGTAAATTTTAATTTCGTATGACAAATAGTTAAACTGTAAAAAATATTTAACAACACGCTATTTTGTTCAAATAAATGCTCACTCCTTCTAAACGGCTTCTTTTATTTAAAATGTTTTGAATAGATCAATCGGTGTTAAAATTTACTACAATGTGAGTAGCGCTCATGTAAATCAGTCAATATTTTACAAAGAATATGTTGAAAATTGAGATTTCCACATATAAAAACCGGGCGAAGGCGGGTTTTTGCAGCTGTTTCTGCCTAGCTGCATAGTCTATGATATCATTTTGAGGTATCGCGGTATGCTCGGGACATATTAATATATGCGGTGAAGATATGAAAATGTGCGTTTAGCTCCGTCTGGATGTTCAAGGTCATTGAGGGTACTATGCGCCTTAACCTGATCGACCCACTGCTGCGAAAAAACCTCCCTCATCACTTTTCACATACTTTTTTCATGCGTCCTTATAGGTGCACAACCCATAGTGCGTCATAATTATGAAAATAAAATAGTTATTACTCGTATTATTATTTTCTACTGAAAATTCTAAAAACTCATCATTATAAAACTTTGCAAAATAAAGAAGGAAAAACATTCATAAAAATATCAATGCTACTCAGCGGAACCCACACTCATCTGATTTTATTACACACTTTTTTTGTAGTTAGTCGGCGGGCAATTTGCATAAAGTCCCAAGTAGCAACCCGGTTGACGGTGGTTCGCTGCGCGTCGTAAAACGGACGACCATAAAAGAAACACCTTTTTGCTTATAAAAGATGTCGTTGTTTTGCACTGAATTAATATATGCGATTGTATTATCTCGAAAAACAGTTGGTGTAAAGTGGCGCTTTGCCTTGTTCTGTTGAAAGTTTTTCTGTTCGATTTTATTTTCATCTGTATTGTTGTTAGGTTTCGTAATTTTTATAGCCTCACATATTCTATCTTTCATGCATTCTACTTTGAAACCAACAAAATTAGCATAAAGATTTGCTAAATCGTTTTTGGAATCTTTAAGCCCAATTTGAAGCACAACAGCTATCCTTATGTCTACATCGCCTTTAGTATTTTATCATCCGTCCAGTCACTGAACTGTTATCGAGTTTTAGTCGAAAGAGAAGTCTTCTGTCTAATACAAGTTGCGTTTTCCAATATCAGAAATCTAACAAGACTTCATCGTCGACTTCAACTTCATAATGGTACACAGCGTAAACAATTTTTTAGACAAACTGAGATCTGATTCTGCAACCCGCTCTAGGCCCACCTGGTAGACTACTACTCATATATAGATGACACACTTGTGTCCAAGCAGTAGAAGTCTACCTACCTAATCACCATAAAATGTTTTCAAAAAGAAAGATAGCTTCTCTTTGTGAGATTGAGTAGAACCCACCACTCGAGCCCAGTCCGGGTTGGTAGATGTAACATGTCTACAAATTTTTGGTTCTCCCACAATTTTGTCCTTCACAGTTACCACTGAGCCACTGCTACTCTTATGTGGAGGCATTGTAGGCTAATTATATACTTAAACATATATCAAGACATGCAGTAGTATCGAATAAACTACCCATAAGTGTTGATGTCGAATGGCTACTCAATATAGAAGTGCATTCGTATTATGCATGTTGTACCACCGACCGGTTATTACCTACTTAATGAGACAGGTGCTTTCGTCCTTGCTGGCGTATAGAAAATGCAGGTATACTGATGGTATTATTAGTAGCTTCTTCTATAATTGTAGCTTCATCAGTATCTTCTTATTCCAAATTTTGTTTCTCAACTCCTTCAGTATGTAAGTACGTGTATGGTGGTTAAGCGTGTAATTTGCTCTCGATCGACTGATTTATTTCTCGTTTGGGTTTTGACTAAGGATTTCTGGACAACTGTAAAATGCTTGGCTAGTTTTCTTCGGCTTAGATCTCCATAGACTCTCGTTTCGATTATGCAACTCAATTAATATTCAATTTTACTGCGAAACACATTTAACATCATTAACGTAAAGCAGTGCATTGCTGACATGGTCCTCTTTAATATCCAATTCCAGCTACTCTCATCCACCTGCTACTGGCTGCCTTCCAAAAATCAACACTCCATCTAGCCAGGTGGTGTTCTGCCCTACGTTTGCGGATTCGCAGTTTTGACTGGGGAAAAGGGTAACATGGCTGATAATTGAAACCAAAATGACAGCCATGCATAACGTTTCAATTTCATTTCAACGTTATTTTGAAGTCTTTACCTCCTAAAATTGGTTAAACAATTCCAATAAGTTTGACAGAAGCATTATTCACATACAACTTTTACCAGACACATGAATATCAATCAATCAATCATGAACAAGATCGATCATCAATTTGATGTACCTGCCAACATTTTTTTTTGTATTTCTAATTATCTAGAACTTTGTCATGACGTCACAGCAAATGACATCATACGGCAGCTGGTTACCACAACTTGTTACATTTAACATAAATGGTTATCGCCAAGGCTATCAAACACCAGTACACCGTAGCAATGAATCATTTTTGCAAAAAAATGATGTAAAATATTCCAAATGATGTTACGGTTTTAATTCCGATTTTGGCACAGGCACGACTGATTGTAACTACCTATACGTTTTTTGAATAACTTTGTTTTTACCTCAAGTTCAAGCAAGGTGTTCTGGCCTTGTATTCGTGGAATAGGCTAGGCAAGGTAAAACAATTTACTCACTTATTTCGATCCAATCAGTACTTTTATAGAACTGCTGAGTCCGTTGTTTGATTACTTTTAATTCGGGTAATTTTTTATGTTTTCATAATAAGAATTTTACTTGTTTATTTTTCACGCATTTCATCATTGTCATTGTTTTGTGGTTTGTCGATTTATTTGAAGCCAGTACTTCTTCTTTCATAGGTCTCTATTACGAGTTGGTACTCTTCAACACAGCTGTTACCTTCTTACTAGCCATACCATCCTTCTCACAGTCCATCCATCGTTTCATTCTTCATTTCCTAGTTTATTTTATCCTTACTAGTATTCGAGACTTTTTCTTCTCATTACCTTACGCTTATACTGTGAAAACTGCTACTTCACAGTTTTTAGTCACTGACAGTGTTGCGACTTTCTCTTCTTCCTTATATTTGGTTGGTTTTTATCAGCAGAGGACATGAAAGCTTTTGGAGTCGATTAAGCTTTAGTTCAACCAGGAGTCTTCCTCACTTTGATTTTCTGAGTTACCGACCGCTAGAAAGAGTTATAGAAATATATTTTTACACAAGATTAAATTTAGTTTTATTTATAATCTTATTAAGTTCAATGAACAGGAATTTAGCCATATTTTCTTATAAGAGCGTTAATTATAAATACCCCCTATTGTTTAATTGGTACTTGGAATAATTTGTTTGACATTTTCAACAGCCAAACGAGTTTTAATCAGTAATTTGAGCTTTGTTTCTGTTATTTATATGTTACATCCTGTTTCAAATATTAATACTGATTTGATCTAGTATTAGTCTAGTGTCATTGGTCTAGAAATTAGACGTTGATTAGCGTGGCTGAGTGATTTTGCTGTGCTGCATATTGCAATTTGATTTACGGCATGGAACAAATATTTGTATAACATCAATATCCGGTTCTGGATGTTTTTATCTTAAAATAGTGGAACTACAGGCACTACCTGGCGTTTGAGGTTTTCCGTTCGGTACTCAGATTGGGCAGTGTTCTGTAAAAAATATTTTTTCAGTGGCAAATGAGGCTGAATAGGCTTGCGTCTTACTCCATGGGATTACTGAAATTCTTTAGTTAGTTTTCTTGAACACAAGTATAAGATAGACCAATGAACTTTGATTTAGCTAAAAGTGAAGAGTTTTCTAAAATTCTATGGCTTATCAATTTTGACGATAGAGCCAGTGAAGACGGTACGAAAGAGGTCATTGGTCTGTCTGCAGATCTGAAAAGCAAAGGATGTAATGAAAGAACAGTTTTTTAGTTAGTAAGATTCCGACACTCTACAACCAGTATGGGAGGACTCATTTGGTGTCTATATCCAGCAGTGTACTTGTAAACCCTAAAACCCTAAAATTATTTACCAACTTTAACTTCTACAATCATGTTACAAGACTTCTCAAAAGGTGTTTTACAAGATAAATTCGTGTTTTTCTTCGTTTAACTTACAATAAAATATTACTAAGTTCACAAAGCCATGATCAAAGTCGTAAATAACATTTGACTTCAAACGATAAATTTAACGGCCTTTTTTCTATCGCTAATTTTATCTGTTGCGCAACTTAATTACTTCAAAGCACTTTGGAAGAAATATTTCTTATACTTGACATCTTTATAGAAGTTAATTGTGTTACATTAATAAGAATATCACCTGTTTGTGGTCTTGGACTTGTAATTTTATAGGAATACTAACTTATGCCCGCGACATTGCTCGCGTGTGTATCCAAAATCTTCCCACAAGCAATGTAACACCGGGAAAAGGTATCTAAAAAGGTCTATAGTACTTGTCTTTCAATTTTCACATAAATCTATTAGCAGTTTTTGCTTAACACAATGAAACCATGTATCCGTCTATTTATCCATTCTTACAAACTTTTGCATGTAAATTAAACTAGCTTATGCCAGTGGCATCCCTGGCCTCACATCACCATCACCCTATAATGTTCCCACTTCTGGGACACAGGCCTACACTCTGTGAGAGGGAGTGGGCCATAATCTAACACGCGGGCCCAGTGCGGGTTGGTAGATGTCACATGTCTTCGAAATTTAGGAACTAGGGCATGCCGGTTTGCTCACGTTGTTTTAAATAAATATACAAAGTTATGCGCCTGGCGGGGTTCGAACCCACGACCTTACAATTCGTAAGTCGGGACCGATACCACTGGGCCACCACTGCCCCAGCGTTACGGCCGAAAATTACTTGTAATTCTGGGGCCTAAGTAAGGACAGGCTGTAATCTCTTTGCCATACATTTTACACACAACAAAGAAGTTTGTGTGATCACAAAGTTCTTTTTTGTGTAGTTGTAGCATAAGCTGATACTTATACACATTTTTTAAATAAATGGTAAAACAATTGAAATGTTTATTTATATTATTTTATACTAGCTGTTGCCAGCGGCTTCACCCGCTACAACTCGAAAATTATCCCACGAGAACATAAAATCGGGATAAAAACTATCCTATATGTTAATCCAGGTTATAAACTATCTGTGTACCAAATTTTAAGCCAAATCCGTTCTAGTAGGGGAGCCGAGGATGCTAAATTTGCAGTTACTCGAGCGTCATGGAGACCTATTGGATTTGAAAGATTATGTTCTAAAAAGAAAAAAAGTTTCTGACAAGTTTTCTATTTTAGTGAGGGGGAGAGCTTGTAAAGAGCTTTGAAACTGTAAAAAAAAACAGTTGTACAGAAGTACTCGAGCGCGTCAGATATTTATAGTGTAAACGCGCTTTACATTTCTGATAACCAATACATATTAATCTGACGATTAACTCGAGGGGGCTGTCCGTGGCAAGCGGTTGAAAATCCAAAAAAAAATAAGTTACTCGAGCGCGTCAGATATTCAAAGTGTATGTAAAGTAAACCCTAAAAAGTGTCGTATTAAAATGTCTGACGATTTGGATGTGGCGCAAAGTAATAATTCATATTTCTATCTGTAAAAAAAAAACGTAATCTCGAGATACTCGAGCGCGTCAGATTTTTATGTAGGAGGTTCAAATTGATATCATAGTCCTCCTGAATAATAATCTGACAATTTTACGGAGGGATATCGCTATTCTGAGCATCTTAAAATAAATTTACAAAGAAGATAACTGCATTCACGCATAAAAAAAGTATAAAATTGAATTAAATGTAGTAATTACAAATAGAAACTCGTCTACATCATTAAAATCCTATCAAAAACATAAATGTCAAATGAGAGCCAAGTTCAGTTATGATATATGCCTTGGTTTACGACTTCACGGACAAAATAAGTGAAATCTAAATAGGTGCCAAGTTCAGTGGTCAGAGGGCCAAAGCCTGCCAGGGTCACGGGACTTATTCCATCACCGTGACCCCGGAACATAAAGGGCTATTGAAGGACACCGTTGATTTTAGTCAGTACGAGTCTGACAGTCCCTCCCGCCCTGCCCGGGGTGGGAGGACTCATTTGATGATTTTACCACGTTAAACAAAAAAAAAACAAAAAAGTTAAGTGGTCAGTCCTGAAGTTTATTTATACATAACATATAAAATTTCATCATCAGACCCTTAATGACAGTTACAACCCATCTAGGTGTACTTATCAATTCAAATTAATCAAGCTCAAACACAAAATAGCTGCTGTGAATCGTTGAGGAGTTCCCCCGACTGTCTGTCGGCTCCATCAGATCAACTCCAGACCTTTATCAAACTGAAATGCTTAAAAAATCTTTGTGAAAAACTTATAAACGCACTAGTCACCCCTACGATTTTTGAAAGTTTCCCTCGATTTTTCTGGTCTTCCATCATCAGACCTTGATTTCCTTACCATGAGACATTTTGAAAGTCGGTTAAAAACAGTGCACCAGCCATTGCACCGCGCTGGAACCCAGCACTGATAATGCTCGACTATACGCTGGATCTGTTGGAACCGAAACCTGAAGCCATATTGTTCGTCAGGAATGAGGCTCTTTACAACAGCGTAATCTTTGAGTCGCTTATAAATAAGTCTCTCTTAGATTTTTCCGCGAACATTCAGGAAACTGATAGGACGGTAACTCATGGACTCGGACTTGGGCTTGCCTGACTGATGACCAATAACAATGGCCTCTTTCCATGCCTGGCATGCCATATTATTGCTCGGAACGCCACATACATTAAATCACGACCGATAGTAGCGAACTAACTGGTACTTCACCTTTTCTTCACGATTCTACCGACTTCGCCCCATAGAAAACGTCAGATTATTAGTGAGTATAATTTTTACAGTGTAACCTTCAATAAAAAAAAAAAATGAAACGCGCTCGAGTATTTCAAAATGACGTTTTTTTTTTACAACTTCAGTACTCGCTCATTTCCTAATGCCACGCTCAAATTGTCAGATTATTGAAATATACACTCTTCTGAACGTAATTAATCTACCTTTTCTTAATCTGACGCGCTCGAGTATTTCTGTGGATCGATTTTTTTTTACTAATCTGACGGGTTCTCCCAGACAAACCCCACCAGATAAAGGGTTGATATTTGGTACAGATACATTAAAGGGTGCAAGGATTCTCCCTTATAATAATCTGACGCGCTGGAGTAACAGCAAAAATCCCTTCCTGGGCTCCCCAACTATTCGGTGGTTTTTGCGTGAAAGAGTAACAAACATCCATACATCCATACTTACAAACTTTCACCATTATAATAGTAGTAGGATTCTAAACCTATACTTTCAAAAATAGAATCCAAAAAGAAGAAATTATAAAATATATTCTACCGTAACAAAAAAATCAATTTTCAAAGAGATAAAAAAAAAACTTTTTTTGATATTGTGTACCTTCAGACTTGGATGAGAAACTTTTGCTCTTAAAACCTTTGCATTTCAATATATTGCAGGAATATACTATTATGCTGCTATGTTATGTTTCGAAATCTAATACTATTTATTCATTGTTCTTTGGAAACGTAAAGGTCATTCATAATTGCAAATTATTTGTTGAGAATATATATAAGCGTCATTACAACGTAGGTGATTATGGTTATGGAATAGGGTTGTTATTTCTGAAAAATAAAATGATAAATAAATTCTTAATTGTCATCATAATTTATTAATTAATTAATATAAAAATACGAATTTACATACGTAAAGTACTTCACTTAATTACATCTGAGCAATTACTATAAAACTATGTATTAGAGTCTGAGTTTATGCAACTATAGGCTTTATTTCAACTTTTGTAAACGCTTTAAATTATTATTGATTAATTTATAACAGTTCAGTTTTTATTTAAATTATTTATGAAATTTCTTCAACAGATACTATTGTTCGTAATTTAAAATTAACAATCAATCAACTATTTTTTAAATTAAATCTAACAATGAAATCATTTATTTACATTTTATAATCCTAAAATCTTAAATTAAATCACGATTATCAATTAAACTGCTTATTGCCCGACAAAACTAACATTCTCAATAATTAAACTATGAAATAACTAAATAATAAATAACAGCAGTAATAAGAACCAGTCAATTCTTAATATTTTAAATCTAACTGCTAAATTAACTAAATCATTTTAAAAATTATAATAATTACAAATCAGCACTGATGGATTCAAACAAAAGAAAATCACACAAACAACTGTTTTGTTCGTTGACATCCAACAATAAAACGACAAAAATAAAAAAATAATCGCCTAAAATATTTTCTCCGATAAACTAATTTTTTAAAATTTGGAGGTAAACAAAACACTGCACAAACAAACCATATGAGATCTTTACGAAAACCAAATCCACGTTGCAAATACGTACAAACATACCTCTAGAAATTTTACAATGATGTATAATCGAAACTTGGACTAATAATACTTCTGATTACAGTTAATCTAAAATTAGGTACAAATACAATTTCATATCTTAAATCTCTCTAGAAATGCACCTATACAATCGATTAAGAACCGCTGCCCAGACATCTCACATTACAAGAACTCTCCATACTATGTAACTAAACAAAATAAGGCAACACGTTTTTTAAAGGCTAAACCTTAACGTAATCTATACTACGCAATCTCATTTGCATACAGTGAGTCTTTGCAGGCAGCGGCGTTTGTTAATATTTCATCAGCGTCTCATAATATCTTCTATACTGAATCCTTTTTTCGGTCCTGTTGATGTGCTTGTCCCAGGTTTCGGATTGGTTGGCGGTTGTATACCAACAATGTTCTTTATTCCACTTGTTATGAAACTCGAGCTACCTTCTTCTGGATCTTTCTGTCCATCCTTACAATTAGTCACATGAGTAGAAGTGCAAGGCGTTGTGTCTTTCGGAGGTGCGTGCTTGACTATCAAGTCTTGTGCAACAGTTTGCTGTGGTCCTAATATTGGGTGAGGAACAGGACCGTACGCCATTTGAGGATGTGGCGGAGGCAAAGGTATGCCAAACTTATGATATGGCGGCATTCCCATTATAGTCGGTGGCATCCCAACAACGACCTCTCCGTTCCCTAGCGGGTGTCGAGGCATAGTCAAGTTAGTAGGCTCTGGTGATCGACTTCGATAAACTGCTGAACAAGTTCTCACATTTTCTCCAATATCAGGCGGATGACTTCTCTTTCTAAATGGACTCAGGTACATACCAGAAGGCCCTGGATCTATAGGAGGACTTGCCATTTGACCTATCTTCGAAGGATCTGGAGGTGCAATTTGGTGGAGATCCCTCCGTATTTGTAGCTGAGGATGTCTTATTTGTTGCTGTTCAGGAACTTCGTTATAACGCATCTCTTTTTCTATTATCTCTTCAGAAGTGTACCGCCTCTTTTCATATAGATCTGATGGCATTCTCATGTGTTTCTCTTGATGTTGTGGACGCATTGTGTAAGGACTCGCACGGTCTTTCTGTTCATTGTGGTGGCAGTGTGTACGTTCTACCGGGGAAGGTGATGTCCGTCGTTGTGGTGGTCTTTCTTCACTTTGTTCTCTTCCAATACTTTCGATTGACGATGATCGGGCTCGTCTAACTGGAGAATGTTCGGGAGACGATAGTTCAGGATCTTCATCATCAAAACCTGGTTCAATTGGCGATCCAGGTCTACCAATGTCTTCCTCACCTACATCTAAAACATCACCTGGCGGTACATCACCAACTGCGTGAGTTAACGCGTGTCTCCTCAAATCGCAGTTTCTTCTGAAAACCTTCCCGCAAGAGTTGCATTCGTAAGGCTTGTGGTCCGTGTGGGTGAGCAGATGAGTCTTGAGGTTTGACCGTTGGTTGAAGCTTCGGCTGCAGACTGGACATTTGTGAGGTGACTCTTCCATGTGAAGAATTTTGTGTACCGCCAGGGTCCGTGACTGGCAGAATCCTTTTCCACATTCTGTGCACTTGAACGGCTTCTCCTTTGAGTGTATGTACCTGGAACAATGAAAGACAAATTAAATTTCTGTGCTATATTTAGAACCGTATCAGGATGAGAGTGTTCCTCGAGAACGTTTTAATGATTCGTACCATAAAATATCGTGGTTTAATTAAATGTCGGAGTAGAGGCGGAGTGAATCCGAACACAAGTTTCGCTGATAATATGAAACGCGCTTTATTTATTGTAACAATACGTAGGTATCCAAAACGGGTTTTGATTGGATTTGGAGGCGTTCATTCATTAAGAGAGGAACGACCTTTTGTCGTCGACAATATTTCATTGTCCGCTACTAAAGTGAGCAGATGTCACTTGAGATATTACAATAACTGTACGGGTATTCAATACAATGTAATAGTAAAATTTTAATGTCGGCGACCACTATACTGTTCAGACGCGCCTTGAACGTGATCCGAGTAACATGAGCCTTTAGTCTCAAGGCGAGCCCGACAACGTCGCATGCGTTCAGTACGAACAGCTTCACCATTTTTTGAAGACCTCCGCTAATTCTTTTCACTTCCCCGTGTCTTTAATGGATGGCGATTGTAGGGGGGAATGAGAAGGTCATATTGTATTGGTTCCGTTCCACAAGAGTTCCAGTCTAACCGAATCGAATTACGTTAAAAGCATTTTGTGGCCAATCGCTGCGATTAATATTATTAACAGCGGCTGTATTGGATTACTAGTGACCATCTGCTTTATGGCTTGTAGGTAGGCGAGCGATGTGAAAACAGTGTTTTATACTCCTCTTAGATGTGTTTGAAGCTCAATTACATTTTATACGTCTATTCCCACTTCATGAATGGCAAGCGATTCGTCATACGAGTAAATTTTGAAGATATGTAATTATTAGATTGAGCCATAAGTTATTTTAAGTTTTATGATGACTGGCTGATGATATATATATGACGGAATGGTCATCATCTATAATTTAAGTGAATTTATTAAATTTATATACCTAGATCAAGACAAAGATAGAGTTTCAGAGATCATTTTAAAGTTACATTCTAAACAGTACCTTCAAAGAAATTATCAGAAATATTTTTTACATCACTTTTATAATTGCATTGCGATGATGTTTTTATTTGAGGAAACACACCCAGGCGAGGTCGGATAAAGAATTAATAAAGGAAGTATCGAGAGCTTCGTGTAATCATGTTAATAATACGCTTGCGTCGTCCATACAGCTTTAATAAAACGGAAAGATGGTAAAAACTTGATTCGTTAAGGCATGGTAAACTTGGAAATTATATATTGTTTTAATAAAATGCAAATATTTTTAAAAGCATGAAATGATAAGCAGGAATTAATGAATTACTCATTGTAAAACGTTGTGGCAACAAAAAATGACTGTTTCCTTGTATTAAGAGTATTTGAAATATTTTGGTAATTCCAATGAGCTGTGACTACTTATCTTAGAAGTAGCTTCAATTTAATATAAGTGCACATCCAAAAACAGAAAATTACCTCTTCATCTCAAGTATTTCTTAGCAATCTTAGTTCATTGACTTGATACCAATCTCAAACAGAACACTGAACAATTTAGATGACTTAGACTCGATAGACTTACAAAACTAAAAAAAACCAGCTAGTGATACAAAGGCTGTAGACCCAGTTAATCATGGGAAACTGAACAAAAAAGTTAATGAAGAATGCTTTGAGTCCAGTCCGTTTAATGATGATGACTCCGAAAATTCTTTAGCTTGTCATACAAAGAATGCGTCGCAGAGATGCGTAGTTACATAAGGTAATAACCGGTTAAACATAAGTATAGATGACAGAAAGTCTCATCAGAAAGAAGGTCATAGAGGTGACTGGGTAATAACTTAAAACAAAGATGACATAGTTGTTGGTAACGAAGTTGTTGATGGAAAAAATGATGAAGCAAAAAGGTTTTAAGAAATTAATTTAAATTCCTGAAGTAAGACTGAGAGTGAAGGCGTTGTCTAAATTTTGAAGACTGAAAAGATTTTTGAAGAAATTATAGAAAAAAACCAATAGATACAGAATATTAATGTTGGTTTCAGGTTTGGGAACTTGGGATACTTGTAAATCCTTGAGAGCAATTTTTACTTTACTGCCAGTTCTTCTAACTTTAAATATACTACGAGTATAACCAACCACATTCTGATGATGATCGATAAATATCTGTTAAGTTAGCATTTATATCTTAATTAAACTAATTTATCAGTATACAGTGATATCATTTATGAATTCCTTTGGAGTGGCCGCGGCAGTGAATACGAGTAAGGCGCAAAATTTGATTCCAAATTTATGATAGAAATCTATTCCATCAAATCAGATTGAAGTAGTTATTTATAGACATCACATTTTTAAAAAGATCTTATTGTGAGTAAGTACGTTGGAGTGTTGAAATCTAGTTTTTGAACTTAAGAAGCAAATAAAATTGAAGACGACGTTACATTAAATAATACAAAAAACTCATAATACTAACGCAAGACAAGTTAGAGTTGTCAATAACAAGAAAATTCTACCAAAGCAGACTTGACCAGTGATTCCCTTCATTCCATTGGTTGTAAGAAACACAATAACCATTTCCTCACAAACTAGCAATACACTGTAAGTTTGAAATGTCCAATTGTATATACGGAACTCTAAAACGAGTAACGACCCACACTGCCAATTACACGGATTGTGCACGCATTTTACTTCGCTCTTGTGTTCGCACAGTCATTTGATTCTTGGAAAATAAAAAAAGTCCAGTTTTTATTCTCACACCTAAATGTTACAGCGGAAAATGTTTTAAGTCTCGACATTAGGACCTCTGAATATTATTTTGAAGTTAAACTGCTTGCTTCTTCGTCTTGTTCGGTATGATGTATTGGTAAGGTAAGGTAAAACCTACTACCTAAGTACACTCTTGGAAGCAATAAATGTATTGAGTATTGAGTATTGAAGGTTACAGAGTTTTCCATTATCTTCTTATCTTTATTTACCAGAAAAGCCTACATTTGGTCAGAATTTCATATTTCTACAGTGAATTTCAACAGGATTAATTTATAAGCTTCACGCTGGTTTGTGGCGTTGACATTTTTGTATCTTCAAATAAATGAGCATTTTTATTTAATAACACTTTGTTGTATAGTGGTAGTGCCAAATAAATGTGTCATGACAAGATAATTATTTTCATAACTTTTTGTATGTTACAGAACGTAGGAATGATCATACAGAGAATGTATGATACCAAAAAGTGTCGACGCCTCCTGGCACGGGCATGTAGTTATATGCATAAAAGGAAACGCCAGCAACTGTATAACATGTTTAAAATTAAAAAAAAAAAAACGAAATAAAAGAATCTGATTTTGGATAAGAATACAAAAATTCAGCCAGATCTACGCTAAAACTCTAGTAATTAAACTCTGATTAAGAAAATTGATCAATCAACTAAATCTCATTTGCCGTTTCGTTCATTCCAATATTTATGAGAATCGATTTCCGCATCTAGTAATTATTAATATTGACCTTACTATGATGATTTATACGTTATCGAACAATCAAGGATCAAAACAAGGATCAGCAATCAAAAACGGATGTTTCAACTTAAAATCATTCAAGGGCTTGCCCATCAAATTCCGTTGTTGTTGTTCTTGTAATACTTCCTCGTAATTGCAATAATCTCATTTTTAGTAATTAAGATAACACCCTTACCCAATTCTGTGTCAACTTTGGAAGTTATCGAGCATCTACTTAACTATCCAAAATTTGACAGAGCCCTATACTCATCCTATTATAGTCAACATTGCCAGTTTCGCAAATGGAATTGCATTGAAATCTTACCCATCTGTAATCAATAACACCTGATATTACATTAGTACACTCCACCTCTGCATGGATTACAGGCAAGCCGATACTGTTACGACAGTTTTTTTCTAGCAGGTGAAGCAGAATGTCAAGTGACAACATTAAAAATGTCAACATTACGTGCGTCGGCACGACTCAAAGCCTCGCAGGAGTAGACTGTAAGCTTTTATACCCGTAACTAATTGCACATAAATAGTTACGGTTTACTTGTAAGTGTGGCTTTACCTATAAAGGCATTTAATGGTAATACATTCCACGATTACGAAGCAAAACCATCGAACGGAAAAGATGACAAAGGTAAGCCACAAGAAGTTACTAAAGCAAAATAAAACACGAAAGATGAATCTATAATAGATTTCAAAGAGAAAGCCATGTTTGAAGAACTAACAAACAAATTCATGAATGAAGAAGGGAAGGGCGCGAACTTGCCATCGCATCGTCACGCAAATATTGTGTAGTGACTGACGGACGGACAGACCGGTTTTAATGTACACACCGCTAGTCCAAACACCCACGTTGTGTATTAAGATTTTGAAGTATTATTAGATAATGGATGGACCTTCTAAAATTTATGATAGATTTATGGATTGGGCTGGTATGAGAATAAAAAATTATAGGATATACGAGCTTAATTTTAAACGGAACAAAATTGCATTGACATTGCTAGAGGACACGATTTTTAACGTTCAGAGTTTATAAAGTCCGCCTGTAAATTAAAATTAATTAATTTAACTTAAGAGTATTCTGAATGTTCTAATTTTATAACATTGAAGTCATCAATAACGAAGCCGGTTATCGATCTGTGTTGAGTTTACGATGAGAATGAACACTGTTAAACATAAAAACATGGAACACAAAATGTAAACGTTACATCAATAGATGTGGAGAAAAAGTGTTCCAATTAAATTAAAACCTGATATTTTATATCGAAGCCGAAATTACTTCCAATAAATTTTAAATATCTAATGAATGCGATATCTTTATTTTAAAATGAATCGAGAGCCACGATCTCGTTGAATCGACATCGTCTGATGACGGATTCGGAAACACCAGTCAAACAGCTTTACTAACTTCACAGAGACCGACACCAGATTCAAATTAACAAGGCAATTACCAGGTTACTACGAAATCGTTTGATGCGAACCAACTTAAACTATAAAACACACGATTGCTGGTTAAATGGCTAAACCCCGAAACCGTTTCAAAATGGTAGGGCGAAGGAAAGTTTAATCTAAACCACCCGAATTGATAAATGTCACAATAAACATTCATTCGGAAGTTTCAACGACAAAAAAGCAGTTTAAAATAAAAGAATTAGGACAAACATAAAGAATACACATAATTTATAACACAAACAAATCTTACCCTCGCAGGCATCTTATCGTACCAGTTCGATCAATTCTGACGTTAAATAAAATATAAGTAACGTCTGTCTCTTCTTATTATGCTCTGAGATAAGGATCGCGATGGACAGTCGCTCAGAACCCCATCAAGACTCGGAGCGAAGATTAAAAAACTTTGACTCCAAATTACAGAGGGGACCGAGATCCCGCGCTAATGGGTTACATTAAAAATATTTCCATTACGGTTGCCGGGCGGATAATGTGTTTTGGAACACACTTACAAGAGATGGCGCCGGTGTAGGAAACTGAGAAGTGACTCATGAACCAAACAATAAAACGGTAATAACTTGAATTGATAACAACGACATAACGCTCTCAGAAGTGGCAATTGAATATAAAGCGTTAGTCACTTAAACTAAAACGTCTAAAAATGTTGACGCTCTTTTTTCTGCTGGAAATATAATTGATTAGGCCGAGAAACCATTTGCGAGTCCGGAAACAGGTTCTTAAAGTGTTCTCGTTTCGTTTAACAAGCTGCACTGTAAAGCCAATGTGACAGAACTGAGAATACCAAGTCAAACAAAGTTTTGGGTCACTTAATTGTGGAGCTCGAGTTCTTTAAGTAACCTTCTTATCGTTAAATTGAACGTGATAAACTGATATAAAGCTAGAATTAGTTGCGTTTTAAGCTAAGAATATAAAAGAAATATTTCGTCTACTGATCCGGGTCAAAATGGTTTTTTTCCAATTCAATCGTGTTCGAGATTGCCTATCGAACAACGTTCGAGAGGTTGGTAACGGATGTAGAGTGACGACTATAATAGACCAGTCTATTCGTAAGACTTTAAAATTCAAACATCAGTCTGTTCATTCATAACAATATAATTAAAAATTCAAATTCCCTTTATAAGTCAAGGCAAACAATCAAATAATTAATGTATTATTTTTTTGAAATGATTTTGTAGAATATTTGGGGAAAATTAATAAACAAAAATCTACACCTGAAGTACCTTACTCAAACGATTTCAAATCATCGTCTTTAGCTGTTCATACTTAGTTTTACTAAGAGGTCTTGTCTAAAGTAGTATTAATTCTTAGCAATGACCAACACCACAGATCGAATCAATTTCTCTCCATCTATTTTTTTCTTATTACAAAGTCTGAATGGTAGATAGTGAGCCAACTGGGCACCGGAGTATGTACCTGCATACTTAGCTATAAATTGAGTATTACTTCAGTTATAGTTTTATTTGTTCTATTTTTAGCGTCTGCGGTCTTAGCTATACGTGAACGTTTATTTTCTGTTTTGTATTTATATATTCCGTCAATCGCTTCATTAGTGTCTCTGTCAAACATGTTATCTACAGTTTAATCTTCTGCATACACTGTAAATGTAGTTTCAGAATAAGAGTCTTGATTTTTATCACTTGCATCTTTAAATTCAGAATAAGGCGAGAAGCGAATGTGTCTGTGATGTTTATGGTCGGTGGGCTTGCAACCTTATACTCGTGCTTTATTGCCAACTACGAACTTGACACTTGAATGCCGGGACAGGGCTATAACTACACAGGTTTTTACACGCTAGAAGCGAAAAGATAAATGGTACCTAACTAAAAACATTTACCTAAACAACTGAAGTTCTGGGAACCACGCGACTAAACATAAAATCTGGTAGTTAAAATGCCTAGAGAGATAATATAAAATAATTGAGTACAATTTTTTGGAAATTTAATAAAAGTGGTTTATTTCAGCATAATATTCGTTCAGTACAGTCTATGTTATTCAAAATAAGCATTCGATCACTCCAATAGTACTGAAGATTTTCATTAAAAAATCTACTTAAAAGTAAAGAGAGCAGGTACAGCGGACGCGCGTTGGAATGCCGCTGGGGTCACTGTCCGATCCCTCCTTATGTACCTCCCGTTCATCTACGCTATCTAAACCTATCGCATAGATTGATCGTAAAACGCTTTGCTCATTAACTTTACTAATTATGTCTTTGCGTTTAAAAGTTCTTGTGTTGAAAAATAGGAAAACAGAAGTTATGACTATCTTGGGATTTGCAGAAGTTGTTGTAAATATGTGAACATGGAGTTTAATGATGATTGATTTCTAGTCAGTTTCTGTCACTTTATAGATATACAGGTATTACATAATTATCTGTATATCAAATCTAAAGAGTAAGTTCGTTTGGCCTCAAACAAAAATTTGCCTTTACTAGAATATTGTTATGATATTTCACACATTATAAACACAACGTTTAATAAAGAACCAAAAAATGAACAAAACGATAACATAACACGAATACGAAATGAGAATTCACACTAATTAAATTAAGTCATATAAAACATAAATATGGCAAAGAAGACAATGCCACCGTATTTATGATAATGAGTGGAGAACTTAATTATGTACGTAGGTGTATTTGCGGAACCCACACAAATGCAGAACGGTAGCGGTTGATAAAACATAAATTTATTCAAAGAAACTGTTACATGCCGCACACTGCCACATAAGTAAATCAAACCCGCTTACAAATAGCTTATATTAACATAATCTTGCGATTTGAATAATGAAGTAGCAGATTTTGTTATTCAAAATCGCGTCGCTTTCAGGCAGATGCATCGGAACATAATTTTATTGGCCGTTGCGACTTTTCTATTGGCTTTAAGCCACAAGAAACTAAAAGCTCAAAGTTTTATGGAAATTATTATTTAGGAACAAACCTTTAGATGATTTTTATGATAAATTTAAGGTTCATCAATATACATAAGTCCCAATGTATTTTTGTACAATGATAGATGAATTCAAAATTGTTGCGAGAATTGAGTATAAATAGTGAATATTTTTACAATATTTTAAGCATTGGCAGTAACATTGATAGCATTCATCATTTGCCTAAAGTATTACAAATACGAGTATCTCCCTGTAATATTACAATTTGTCATACTTAAATGGTTACGTACAGTTTTGTTTAGCTTTAAGGGGAAAATGTACAAGTATGTGTAAGTATTAAAAAGTGTGTGCAAGTGAACGTTAAATAATTCCCCAGACATGTCTCTCAGGAGACACTTTTGCTGTATTAAGCGGCATAAAAGGCGTACTTAAGCAACTGTGGTTGACTCGAGTCTCAAACCCACGCACTTTTATCTCTTTACAACTAAGCTGGTTTCCTTTACAACGATTTATTGTTATGCTACTAATATCTCAGCATCAGTAGTAAATGACGCCAACGCTTTACTTTCCAATAATTAACATTTGAATGTCAGAAATTGTTTAGTGAGTCCGTGTGAACTTATTCTGTAAGGTACGGCTATATTTTATGTTTTATATTTTATACTATTAAAGAACTAAAATCACATGGATGAAATAGTTTAAGACATTTATGATGAATTAGAATAAGCAGAATGTAAGTAAGGAGTTACAACACAACAGACAGATGACAACATAACAAGTTCTAACCTAGAAGCAAAAGATACAAAAGCAACATTTCAAAGAATCATTAAACTAATTAGCAAAAGAGTCGTTTCTAACGCTTAGAAACTTAGAAGTCTAATTAGCATACACGCTGTCGAGCTAATATTTCCTAAAACAGAACCGTAGGAACCCGTATAGGTAGCGAAATATTTACAAGAAGTATATGACAAAATGTAAATGAGACCAGCGTTTTCGCAACTGTTCAAGCGAAATTAGCATTACCATTAGAGCGTTTTTTGCATTGCGTTTAAAACAAAATGAGACGTCAATACATTGGATATATCGTTTTGTTTTTAACCGCAATGGAATTATGGTAATAAGCTTCTTTTGAATGACAAAACTAAAGTCAGTTTCCAATAGAAAGAGGCTTTAGTTTCACGAACAATGCTCTGTGGATTATGGATCTTTTTTTAAATGTTTAAAAAAGTAGCAACAATAAATTATTTCGTTTCATCAGTCATCTTTGTATTGATTTTTACTTTTACAGTTAGTTTTGCTTACTTCTTTAGCCAGAAATGAATTTGCTAAGTTATATCCACCGGTGGCATGTTGAGCGTTATTACAATTATTGGACTAAGGACAGCAGACATTACGAATAAACCTGCTTCTTCAGTTCCTGTAATCTCTAAACCAAATGCATTACCGTATGTGGCTTCAAATACACAATCCGGTTCGTTATCATTGCTTTAAAATGTTACTAAATGTTTTGGAATTTTATTGCGTTTTTTATTCCGCCTTTTTGCTTTATTTTTTCAACATTGACCGTATTAAAAAAATATTCGTTTCTAATTTTATTCATGTTACTATATTTCAAAGTTATCGTTCCTTGCTATGTTTTCGTTATTGAAGCTTTGGATTAATTAACAAAAACTATTAATTTTCCTTTTAACTCTTGATTTGGGTTCTTCTGAATCTATTACCGTATTTTCGAACTTATTGAATCCAGATTGTGTTTCATCGTCATTACCGAAGTAGTTACGTTAAAGCTTAATAGGTTTTGAGTAGGCGAGGTGCTTGGTGCTTTCAATCACATCAGCACAATGAGTCGTTAATGTAGTCGCTTGCTCTCCGGTAATGGTCTAGCGGCTACCTACACATGAAAGTTTTTCATTTCTTTTGTCGCATTATAGGTAATGCTGCATTGTAGTAAGGTTGATTTTTAATAGAATGTGCACGTGCTGGAATTTCTACCAATAGTTATTCTTGGAGCAGTTTTGAAGATTTTTGTTTCTGGATTTTGAGCATGAATTCACAGTGCTGTAGGGCAAATTGAGACGGAGAAAGTGATTTTCAGACCAAAAACATCTATGGACCATTAAAAAAAAATTCTCACACCTTAATTGGAATTTTGAGTGAAGTGAACTTCCAAATCGTCCATCTTCTATCACAAAAACTTAATCGAAAAATAATACAGAGCGTTCCGCAATGCATGGCAGTGCATCATTTATTTTTCGTTTGTATACTAAAGAAATTTAGTATTCGTCGCGCGGTCGACGTTATAAAAAGTCAAAACCCCAAAAGTCGGACAGGTACGTGGACAAAAAATAAATGGAAAATACTAATGGAGCGGCGCGGCCAGGTTGGACCGCGAGGCTGTGTGGTATGTAACTGGTACACAAGGGGTATTATTAACTTTAGTTTGTATGTTAGCAGTTAGCAGGAAATGTAGAGAGAGATAGAGAGCAGAGAGAGTATTGATCTTGTAGTATTTAGTCTAATATCAGATTACTTTAAAAATGTAGGGTTTTGAACTTAAAATACCGTGAAATCCTCTTAAAAGTTCACATATTTTAATTTTGCGACTCATGAAAAGGGGAATTCCATGATATGACATCCGAAAGTTTCAAATAAAATGATGATAAAGTATCAATACAATAATAAAGTTAATCAAATTGCTCAGATAATTTGGTAAATATTTTTACAATGATTCAACCATTCTAAATCTTATCTAAAGCCTTACGACTGAGCATTTCAAACCAATTGTGTTAGCTTACCATTGCAGTATAGCTAGTTATTCTAGCGTTTCAATTCAAACTTCTTAAAACATTCTCAGCAGTCGAGCCAGCTACATACAACTTTGCGTCCACAGCCGGTTTGCCTGCGCGTACGCCGGCCATGCGACGTAATGGGAGCGACGGCTTGCCGCTGCCGCTTCACACACAATTTCACCTCTGAGTGACGCAAACATTCATTGTAAATGCGTACTTCACTTGCACGGTATCAGGTGCATTTTACCTTACACTGCTAATGGTTAAAAATGTTGATTGAACTAAAGTAGTTTTGTAGAACTAGAGAATTTTGGATGAGAATTTCGGAATCAAATAAATTGAAACAAATTGTGAGATTCTGATCTGATTAGAGTCTGTTGGTTGTTCTACAATGCCCAAACGATTTCTTGATAACGTTTGTGGTTTTTAATTTAAATATCGAAACTTAGAAGAAAAAACGAAGTTACTTGTAGTCTAGAAAACAAAAGTTCTAATTGAATCATTAATCAGAAAATGAAGCTAAATTTCCATGAAGTTTTAGAAAGCAAATCAAGGGAAACGAAAAATCTCACTATCTATATTATTTAAAAACTCAACTCAACTCAAAATACTACAAAAAATGTAATAATTTTAACATGATGCGCATCATGTTAAAATTATTACATTTTTTGTAGTATTTTTAATTGCCCGTTTTTTTGACTCAAAGCCTAATTTCCGTGATCAAACCGCATTGTTTTTATCTATCGATCATGAGATTCGGTTAACACACGTCTTCTATCTACGACAAAAAATTGGCGCCTCATAAGAAAAAAGTTTGATATTTGATACGTCAAAGTATCAAATACCATCCATTATAGTCGCGCTTCAATAGTTCCAAAACTCAATTTTTCATGGTTCATATATCTTTAGAACGAGATTTGATTCTCGTTTTACGACCTCAAACGATAATTTTATGAAAAATAGTTTCCAATATTATGTATAGTAGCAATAACTCGTAATTTGCCGAATTCTTATGATCTTAAATCGATAATAAAGCAGCGCAGCCCCATTTGACTATAACCAACTGTAAAATCTAAAACTTGCCTCACAGATAGAAGACAGTCGTTGAATACAGGTAGATAATATATTTTTATTGTTTCTAGTCCCGTTCTGTTTATTCATTAAGTAGACTGATAAGATTAAAATATCAAATAGATAACGCAGCTATACGTTTCGAGAAATCATTACGTTTAAAAAGAACTTAAACTGGATCGGTCCGGGACCAGAGTAGCTTAGGAAGTGAATATTCTTGTTCAAAACGAGTTCCAGTTATCAGATTTATAACACTGGCAGTTGATTCATGAGCGTCTCGTCTGGCAATTATACCGGGAGAGGAGATATCATTAATCAAACTATATTGATTGGTCCACTCTATGTACAAACCCAATTAGATTGAATACTTCAATTTTGTTTGATCCTGCATGATTTATTACATGCAGAGGTGCAATTAGGCTATCGGGATGCAGGAGTGTTAATTTTGGTTTCGTCGTAAATCCTCTTTTAGTGATGTGTGTAATTGACCGTAATCGTCTGTAATCGTTTCGTATCGTAGATGTTTTTATTGGCTGCTTTACATGTGGGAACGACGTAAAGGGATTGGTTTTTCGTCGGTCGGTGCTCTGTTATTTTCTCTGTACTGTATTTTAGTTGGTGGAAGACATGACTTATGCATCAGTTTAAATAATCGAGTACTGTGATTGCTGTGGCTACCTACTCGGTTCAAGTCTCCATCGATACGAAAAAAGAAAACGAATGTTTAAGTAAAACTATAGAATTTATTTAGCTTTAGTTTAATGAATTTCGCTGGTTACAACAAGTTTTCCTAAGATTTTAGAGTCTCATGTTTTATTCTTTCCAAAACAAAATAAAACATGCGTTTATTATTTACGTTAGTACAATATAAACAATAAAATACAATTTGTACCTACCTAAGTAGTACAATTATCTCTAACAGTAATCAATACTTACCTAAATTCAGTACGGAGGTAATCAAAGTAACTAAAAGTATCAACATACCATATCCGACAAAAATGTACCGATATCCAAGGCGATTCGATAATGCTATATTCTGAGAAACAGAATTATGTTTTATTACAAACATAAATTACTAAGAACCGATTATTTGGACGTAAAGATAATTATAAATACTATTAAAATGTTTTAACCTGATTGACTGAAAGATGTCAGTTATTCACGTGTAGCTTTAAAATTATTTACCTACATCTAATTTATTATCACATATTAAAATAAATAAATAATTGAACAAATAAATAATAATAATTGAAATTGAAGGTTCATATTTTCATATTACTTTAATGTTAAAATTCATTGGAAATTATATATACTTTTATTATTTTAAAGAAAACAGCATTAATGAAAGGCGATTAGTGACGGAATAAGAAAGCACTATAAATCGCTCACCGATTATACAACGTGTAACGTTAAATGCGCAAAACCTCTCGTGGGGTAACTCAGCCCATATTACTGAACAATGTACTATGTTCTAAGACTTCTGGAAATTCACAAAAGAAAATGATTTTTCATACTGATGGGCCCGATCAATTAATCATTTTGTATGAAAAACCTTTCTTGTTTTTCGAATTTCCTAGTCTTAGAACAAACATTGTTCAGTAACATGGGCTGAGTTACCCTACGAGAAGTTTTGCGCATTTAAACGTTGTTACACGTTGTTCAATGTCCGCACTACCAAAAAAAGATTTTTATAATTATAAGAATTAAATAATGTGAGGAGGTTCCTCTCTCTGAAGCATTAACCACCGGCAACGTGTACCCTTTTCCCGATGCTGGTAGGTATACTATTTTTTTATATTATGTTAAATGATTTTATCTTTTTAATTATGTCGTCGGTTAAGTAGCTTCAACCTTAGAGAATTGTTGTGAGAGAGGCATCATCAAAAAAAAAATATGTAAAAAATATATAAATATGTAGCAAATATTTGTATCATAAAAGAATAAACAAATTAACGAATAGTGTGAATTTCAAATTTAAATAAAATAGCAAAACTTATGGCTGGACTAAATAGTAATATGCCATTAGAGATTCCTATCGATATGCATTATACTAATCAAGCGAATTAAAAACATCGTTATTTGCAATAGAATAGGAATTGGTTTTAATTAATTTAATTTCTCGTTTTTGTGTTCTTCAAGGATGTACCAAGTGAGATTTCTGTACATTAAGCGGTTTGTTTAGTTGGTTAGTTAAATTGTTTGTACAAAATTAATTTTAACGGTTAGTTTAATAATTTTCAAATAATTTGATATTACTTATTATTAACGAAGAATATACAAAAAAAAATATTACTACATTATTTTTTCTTTCTATAAATATGTTTTTTCGTTCGTTCGTTAGAGAACACAGTGCACAACCCTAGCACAATCGAATAATGTTTATTACTATTTGAAACTTTTCAAAATTCGATCACTGCTTTTAATCTCCCATAAAATCGTTCCGTACGTGTCGAGAACAGATTAAAGTTGCTTGCTCCCAGCCACAGGTAATAAATAACGTGATTATTTCGTCTTTCAAACTGGCCACCAATATCTAAGAGGTTCTTTTTTTGAGTGAATTCGACCGAAAAAGAATTCGTTAACGGGATTAAGGTTTTATTCTGTGGCCTTTTTTTTTTAAATCTGTTTGCTGCTGCCGTTTCTATACATTTCAAAAGTGTCTAGTAATTCGGTTATTTTTTTATCGGATTTTTAATCCCCTAATTTAAACAAGCTTGGTTTGGATTTAAGACTTCCTTTGTGTGATAGACGTCCACTAGTCTTGAACAATTTTTCAGATATTGTTAAAGTTTAACTATCAAACTATTAATTAATCTTTTAAGATACCATGGTGGTTGATTTAATTATTTAGAAATTAACTAACAAAACAAAACCTGTGGTTTAGTTTCGAACAAGACAAACACGTATAACATTCCTCTTTAGCAAAACTGACTTCCATCACAACAATTTATTTCAGGATGCACCATAAACTCAATATGGAAAGCCATGGGCCTGCATGGCCCATGGTGTGAAGAGGGTTCAACCGCCAAGGCCGACCGGTTGTACTGCGACTTTTAGTTTGGTCACAAACGCAACTACTTTATCCCGACAATCTTCAAGGAGAATCTTCATCCTTTTTTTCAGAGATTTACAAGACAGTGGTAGCAATAAAAGCTTGAATGAATAGATGGATGTTAATAGATTTTATCCTGTGTTGAAAAATTACAATAGTGTGATTGTATTGGACGTCTTTTAGTGCCAATTCACACCGTAGTGTCGAATCTATTCAACTGGTGCAATTTCATCTGCAGTGTAGTGTGAAGTGGGCTTTACAAGTGTTCTACTTTTGAAATTTTTTATATGCTCCTTTTTTATTTTATTCTGAGGATTTTATTCAAAAATATTTGAATCCAATATTATATAATGAAATTACGGTTCTAAGTTATTAACTTTTATGATTATTTTTTGTGTAATTTAATTTACTGACAAGAAAATAAGTAAAATTGTTAAATATTTTGTGAGTTATTTTACTTGAATAAATAATCAAAATGTGATGCCATTTTTAAGAAGTACCGTCAGCAATTTTTGTAGTTGACCACTTTTCTGACAATATAATTATTATTATTATGATGTGGTCACTAGCAACATATTCAAGTGTACCTCATACATAATTTAGTGGATCTTCAAGAAATCTTTATGTACACAACCAGCTTAAACCCGTGGGTAGCCATGAAAGATAAAATCAAAACTCATTTCCACCATTTTTAATGTCCCTGAGAGCCGTCACGTAAGACTTCGAAGCATTTTTGTGGTTATCTTCGATCGCTTATGATTTCGGTAAAAAGGGGTTTTGAAATGAAATAAAAAGTCAGAAATGTATGATCAAAGCAATTTAAAATTACATTCTTTAAGAAGAATATCTTTTTGGAATAAAAACCAAAATACATTTATTTTTCATTTCAAATATACGGGCTTAAGAACTGGCAATACTGCCAGTACTGTCAGTTGTTTGCTAATTGTTACCAGTCATAAGTTCATAGCACACAATAAATTACCTCGAATTTGCATATTATTGCAAAATCGAGAAACCTTTTACGTTGTCTACCTATTTACTTAACAAAAGTTAACATAACTTCATGTCTTTGCATGCAATTACAAAGATGAATGAAGTTCAAACAAAATCATACTTTCCTACAAATTTATATTTCGCCACGTACAATACGAAATCGAGTTAAATCCACGTAAACCTTACAACAGTTATAATACTGAGAAATTCTTAAAATAAGAAGGAGATCCATCTCTACCTGTTTTTAAATTTATCTGTGTGTGTCTGGTTACGTTTTAAAGTCATTCCCTACTTATGTGTGAGTGTCCCAGTCCACGGATTTTATCTAAAGTTGACTTCGTCATATGATTAATGGTTAATACAGAAAGGAATACCTTTCCCCAACAACAATGGAATCTTAGCTTGAAATATTTGTAAACTTCAACTTGTTTGGGAGTTGGGACAGTTTTTTAAAGGATTAATGGTTGTAATATATCACAGGATGAGGTATTAGCATAATCAGCCTATAATGTTCCCAATGTTGGGACAGAAGGTAGGAATTTTCTTACAGAGGAATCGGGTAAAATTGTTGCCTGGGTCGGTAAGAAAGACATTAAAATCATTTTAATGAAAAAGAATTACATTGCTGGTGAAGTTTTGAAAATTCTGAACCTTTAGTGAATCCGTATAATCTTCAGCTTAATCCGAAAAAGTAAGCTTGAAATACACAACACGCACCCATTTCAAAGAAATTGGTCTCCGACGCACATAGAGGTAATTACATTATTCGTATACAAATAGCGGAGGATGTTAATGTAAATACAAATATTCTTGACGAACGTGGGCTCGAGTTTAGAGGCCACATAGTGGATGGCACCGGTACACCCGCTTTGTTTGGACAACCGACCGGTCAGTGTTTGCACGGGCCTCCACGACAACACTCACAAATATTTCAAGCGAACTCTTGAGCAAGCCTTAAGTGAAGTTATGGAACTGACTTTTTAAAACCCACCACTACATACCGAAGGTAATAAGAAAACTGATGGATCGAAAATAATGTACTTAAAGAAAAAAATATAAATTTAGATCCAAATAAAATTGAACAAGAAAAAAATCTCAAAACGATTAAAAGAATTGGTGTAGGTGAAAAAAAATTAATAACAAGTTTGGCTTTAAATCATTACATCCCGTTCACAGATGGTAGACACAAAACAAGCAATACAGATTGCTACTACAAGCTTAATGGCTTTTAAAAACTGGATTAAGTAGCGAAGAAATGCTAAATCGACGATAAGCATAAGTCTTGTCGACCCACGCCTTAACACGCATAAGTTTACTTGACATCTTGTAATAAACTTTATTCTGTTAGTATTAAAGGTTTTTTCTGTTTAGTAAACAAGTTGAACTCCAGTTCTGTAGCCATTGAGATAAATCCTCTATTGTTGTAAGAGAAATATCCATAAAATACTTTTGTTTTATGTGGAGAGCAGCAACGGTTGACATTAAATGAACATAAAAATATGGGTAGTGAGAAGTTATTCCTTTAGCATTTCCTCTGGCAGTTTTGTTATTAAGCGTTTGGTATGGACACAAGCGAAGTTGTTTTAACATTACGCGAGCATACGATGTGGCAGAGTACTAAGAATAGGATATGAGGCCACTTAAGCGGTAAATAGCAAAACTTAATTAAATGTCAGTCATTATGGTAAATGGTTGGCACTCGGTCCACCTTAAGCCCGTATTTCATTTACCGACAGGTGGCGCTACCTGCCACTTGTTCATAGAATTTACAGGCGAATTTTATTTTTATTCTTTTTGGTCTTTGGCCGCATTCCAGCACACTGAAATCGAAATGTCGTATATTAAGCAATATTATATAAATATCTCTCATATCGGATTATAAAATTCCGATGAGGATTAACACAATGATCTTCAATTTGGTTAAGTTTCACGTCCCAGCAATTTATATGCGTAAGACGCCATGGGGTATAACAGAAATATTCTTGTAAATTTTTGAATTTTTAGCGACACAAATATCAAGTTGCAAATGCGTCTGTATGATAAAATCAGTTCCTTTTGCATGTATATTTTAATTTAGTTCGATTACTGCTTTCGATTGACGGTATAGATAAGTTTACTTATCAAAAGCCTAAGGAACCCTGAAGACTGACGTTTCGACACCAAGAGACAGGTTTTCGGATTACGAATGGGTTACTTTCCGTTTTTGCGATAGCTAAAGTATGATTAATCGTAGCGATTGTATCGCAAGAATGTTAATTGAAAACTGACGTTTAGTGGATTATATAAATGCAGTTTTAGTCACTTACATTTATTAGAATTGTCAAGAATACAACTCGAGGATTATAATTATTGTATAGAGAATAAAGTTTTCGCGTCAGAATACAATTTGATGATATGTTATAGGAATTTAATTACTAAATTATTATGCAAGTTTAAGAATCAATGATTATTTCCAAAAGAATTATTATTTAATAATAGGATTCTATTATTTATTGATGCACGTCAACCCATTTACATTCCACAAAAAAACACTAATGTGCACAAAAACCAAGCAATTGTTTTTATAAAACAAGGTGATCTTATAAAACAGTCAATTATGAACACAGAAACAAGAATCAGACAAGGTTTTGCCTTTTATTTTATCTGAGAATCCGAATCACGCGAATACTAAACTTAATTGGTTGGATATAGCGACAAAAAAGCGTTTTGCAACCTAACACGCAATCCACCGAAGAATCATTTAAATAATACGTTTACCTGTCCGAGTCGATTCAACAATAATGGCATCTGAATAATCTAAGACAGATTAAAATGGAATCCGTTAACATAAAACTGGAGTCCAGATGTGCGTGGCATCTACAACCGAAGATTCGAAAGTAACTTGCCATGATCAGAATGGTCAGCGAATTTTTTGCGTGACTTATCACCAATCCAATCAAGTAAACTCATGAATTAAATTAACGTAAGAAAGAGGCTCCATAAACCGTTTTCGTATCGACGTTTCAAATGGGACCGTTTTCCAAAATTTCTTATCGGGTGATCTTTTGGCAAATACTTTTGGAAGATTTTGCAAGCGATCTGTACCGAGATAACACGGGCCCAACGGCAGCATTTTGACTTATTTCTTACAAATAAACAACCAAGTTTATTTTCAGCGCCGCAGGTGCACAGGATACGTATAAAATGCGTCCTTAACGTCAAAACGAATCGAGAGTGCAAGATAAAAAGTTTTGCAACAGTCTTCAAGAAACTTTCAAAAGGCAATGAGATACTGTGAAATCAACAAGAGGTTTGCCGCGTATCGCGTACCTGGCTAATTATTCTACAGCCTTGGTCACGATTCTTTCAAACGCATTTTTGTGGAGATGAATCCAGTACAAAATTTAAACTAATCAACTTGAGTTCGTTTTAGAACAGCAATGTCCAATACAATAGCAAATTAACATTTCTCATCAAATTGATGATAGTTAGGTGCTGATCTA
Source organism: Agrotis segetum (assembly GCA_036375495.1). NCBI lineage: Eukaryota > Metazoa > Arthropoda > Insecta > Lepidoptera > Noctuidae > Agrotis > Agrotis segetum. Next base: position 257,522 of record JAQSVV010000646.1, read on the forward strand.
TATCTGAATATGAAACAACCTTAAAGAAGATTATTCTGTGTTATAATTCCTAACTTACGTCAGAGTAAAATTTATGTATTCATCCGATATGCACCTTTAGAGTTATTATGTTAATAGCACTTCGTATCTGTTGATCCCTAAAAAAAAAAACACTCTTCACAGAAGATACGCTTGAAATTACCGGACATTTACATGAGCAACCATCTGTTTCCGACTAAATGAAAACGAAAAGCGTTTATTGTGTCACAGACGAAATTAGGACCCAAAAATTCGGACATCGCGTGACAATTTTACAATTATGCGGAATAGCCCGGAGTAAGAAATTCTGGGTTCAGAATAACAAAGATTCCAATTCCAACGTTCGTACGCTTAGGTATATGATTGGCTCCAGCCAAGATGATAATTTCTAAAGACCTGTAGGCGAATCTCGCGTTGCTGCGATCGAGTCCACCTGCCCCTCTTTGATTTATTATGGATTCAGTATTAATTTGATATCCCTATTTGTTGTAGCCCCTTGAGCGATCTGAACGAGCGAGAGCTTTACGCGGTCCCCATTATATGTGGTCTCGGTTCAATCATAATTGCATATGAGCCTCGAGATAAAATAATGTTCAATGCAAAAATAATTCATATGTAGACTTTGGCAAATATTTAATGCGTTGGTATCTCCATTATTGAATGACGATAAAAAGTACGATACTGTTTTGTTGGTTCCTAATAATTATGCAGTTAATATTGGTACTTTTTCATTTGGAAAAAGAAAAGAAGATAGTGACTCATGCGATACGATGATACATGCATCGGAGAAAGGTTAAAAATAATTAAAAATATTGAGTCCAACTAAGACAAGAAATCAACTCAATACCTCTCGCTTTTTCATTAGTTTTATTTTTAATGTCCATTACAAAAACAGAATCTAAAGGGAAGACAGAGAAATACATCAACACGTTATAATATTAATGTATCTCTGGAGATAGGTTTCGAACCAGTTTTTAATAAGAAATTGCCTCGCTTGCGGTAGAAAATTAATGATAGCAGATACACGTCTAGTTGCAGTGCACTGAGGAATGTTTCTTGTTAGGCTTGGCGTATACGTGCGGTTAATCGTTGGTTTCTAGTCTTAACAAAATTGTATGTTGTTATGAAATGTTTAAGCAGTAAAGTTCTGTACTTTGGAAGTAACAAAACGGTTATTGCTATTGATAAACAAGTACTACCATATTTTAATCTTTATAGATAATGTTTTAATTATATACAGTCATTTTATTATGTTGACGTAAATTATGTTTCCAAACAAAGAAATATGATGCAAGCAACATAATAAACCACAACATTTTGATACTAATAAAAGTCAGAATTTATTTCACTAGATACTTCGGTCAATTTTACAAAATTATAATGATGATGAAAGCGATTGCAAAAATTAATAAATCAGTTAACTCGTCTTAACAGAAACTTGCATGCGTGTGAGCTACACCTAACGCAGTATTTTTATCACACTCCGGTACTACAGGTTTATGGTGTGAATAGTGTTGTTTATACAGCTATATTTATACATATAGCTATGTCCATCAGTCGATGGGAACCTGACGTTTCTTAATGGGTAAATTTCGATTCGATGCTAACCATAATATTTTGGTATGAAAACGTTTGGGAGAGAATTTCATTAAAGTTTTATTGATAAAGAACTTAAGAGCATACTAAATTCTGTGTTGGTTTTCAATAAAGTTATGATTTTATCTAAGATGACCACGAGGTCATAAGGGCAAAGTGATCAGGACAGATCGTAAAATGGTCGTCGTGCGTTACTACTTTGTTAAATTAATAAAACCGTAATCTTTATCACTTAATCTTAATACCGTAATATATCAGAATGTACTCTATAGCAATAATGTTCATGTAAATTGGTACTCAATACCATAAATTATGACTCTATCATACGTGTGTAGAACTACAAATATCCACGTTGCTTCGATAGTTTACGAGTATATATCTAACGTGACAGAGATGCAATCTTTGGCCGTTCTCATGGAAATACATATCATGTCAAGAATTAATATTTTCCAAGAATACATGTTTTTCTTGACATACTAAACTTATGCTTCCATTTGCAGCCTTATTTGTAAAATGTTCTTATTTGAAATGGAAAGGGTCCGAAGGTCGTTCCCAGAGGAACACCGTGAGCGTTATCTTCTAAAAAATATTTATAAATATTTATTCACAGTGCGTAAGTATTCCAAACAGGTATGTTTATGTGTACAAGTATTAAAATACGAGATATATTTGGTTCACGTGGGTCTGAACAACTAAAAATGTACATTTATATGTGATGCTTCTTACCAAAGGACTACACTGGATTTTAATTTAAGTAAAAATATTCCGATCATGCTTCGATTCTCCTGATCCATTTTCGATAAGACAGAACCATTAAAAGCCATTTTATATTTACGTAAGGCCAGTAAACTTGTTAAATATTCATGAAAATTTTACGATACGCTTATTATTTTCGCTTTTATTATTTATCTTTAAATGAAGGTTCGCATTCGCATTATTGGATTCGCTAAATTGTGTTAAGTTCAGAAACGTTACGTATTCAGAAAACGGTAGTTTATTTGAAGCAATATAACATGGATACTTTAACAATGTTGTATGTAATGCGTGGGCTGTACAGATGCACCTAAGTAAGTACCTACGGGATTCTGAAGTGAGTAAATATTAATAGAGGGAGCTACTTGACGTCTTTAAATAAACTAAAATCTTAACGTGGAAATATTATAAGTCCAGATTTCACACGATATCACTCTAGTGAAGAAGTGGCAAATCTAAGCTTACTTTAAAGCTCAGAACCACTTAAAAGCTTGAATATTTTAAATCGTTTTTTAATATTCGTGCGGCATTTTAGTACATATTTCTTAGAAACTTGCGAATAATATTACGTTCCTGTCGTTGGCTTGCTTCTTTTTCTGCAAAGGTATTAATTACGGCAGTGGGTTTAATGGGATGGTATTATGCATCATATGCACTTCGATTATAAAGGCAATCATAACATAATTATGTACGACAAAAAATATTAACTGCACATTATGAGGAGACGATGATTTCATATTTCCAGTAATTTTTATGCAAACATTGTTTTAGTGGGAGGTTTTCCTTTTAAAGTGGATCGGTCTGTACTATGAAAATCTGTGATAATTATGTAGAATGTTGATAACCGACGTCTGGTAGTGTATGTGTGTCTATGTATGTTATTTAATTTTTAAAATTACGTAAATATATTTTCTTTTTTATCGTTTTTTAGTTCACGCTATTTTATTTATAGATCTGATCTATCTATCTATCCATATACTATTGTAAAGACATACAATTACAAATAAATATATCTTTGAGCGTAGTCGCCGATCATTCGATTTAAGTGATAAATAATACTGAACATTTTTTGTTCACATTCATTCAATATAGACTTAAAATGATGTACAGAATTGTATCGAATAATAATAGTTTTAAATTGCTTCACGAAGGCAAAACTAATCCACGCGCTGGTACAGTCAGCAACAAAATGTAAAATAAACAAAAATTATTCATAACTGTAACTTTTCCACTCTAAATCATCACAAAATTTTCTTAGTGAACAGAACTAAATAGCCGAAACAAACTCAAAGGATTTTTATAGCAACGATAATAAACTTAATCAGTAGACGCAATAATAGTAGATTATTAACCAAGGGCTGTATGACATCAATTGCATACGAGGTTTTTGGCGCCTGAGCGAAGCGAAGGCGCTAATTAACCCGAGTATGCAATTGATGCTTACGCCCGAGATAAATACTCTGCTTTACATATCGATTGTGAGGTAAGTAAACAACAAGACAGCAGGTTTCAATGAACATTTATTAAGAAGAAAAAAATGTGTATTTAATTAAAATTAATAGTAAAATTATTACAATTTGTAAGAGATATGGTCACATTCTTTTTAGGTATATTTATAGTTTGAATATGAGTTTGTGATGATAAGACTTGAGTTTGAGTGACTTGAGGTTCACTTGGTTAATAATCTACTATTGAAAAAGAACTCAAACAAGAAAATTAATTATTTTCGCGATGCTTTCGCGCCTACTAGTAGACTGCCTTTTTTTTTTCACGCACGCAAGCGCGTCAAATCTTGCTGGCCAGTTTGATTTTTAAATCGATTTCATCTAACATACGATGTGGAAACAAATAGTTCCATATTTAAAATAAAATCTTTATAAAATAAATTGTCTAGATTCCGATTCGAGTAATTAATCGATACCGAGAAAAAAAAAATTAATATTTTAAAAATATTCTTGGTGCAGTATTAGTATGACAGTTCTTTTTTCAAATTCCAAAACCTATGCTGTAATGATAGTCATACACCCCGGCATTCAGGGGTGTAAGGGTGTACTTACAGAGCAAGAGATATGTAAAAGTCAAATACATCTTTACAATGTTGTTCTATAAAAATGTACGGGAAGTAAAATATTTTGCATTATAAGTGGGTTGATTTATTTGCCGATGGTACTGAGTCCTGTACTCTATTATAGCCTGGGCCAATAGAAAAAGATGAATCATCAGAATTTAAACTAATTACGGGCGGCTAAGTAAAAAACCTGCTATATAATGTAGCTTGAATTGAGTCAGTTGGTTCATATCCATCAGAAAATCACAAAGATCATGTTTTTTTTTTTAATGAGAATTGCTGGCTGTGGTCGGCCAATAATGTAAGTTTGATTAGAATTGTATGTTTTTGCAAACTTTTTGGAGATCTTAAAAAAAAAAGCTTCGTTCTTTGAGAATAGACTAGATAAATGTCTGTGTGTGAAAATCTTAAACTTTTAAATGTACTAAATCGTATTCTTTATTATGAAAACAGTATAATATATTTATTTTATTTACGACATTATTTTTAATTTTTAAAATCAACAGTGAATTTTTATGGGATGTAATTTAATTAAATTTATATAATTTTTATTTATTAAAATATAAATAAGAAAACATTTGTGAATTATTAATTTTAACAGTCTAATTTATACAGTCCATTAAATCATATGCAGATGGCAATTAAAATATCATAATATATATTTTTTATTTAAAATATTATCTGGAGTGTCAAAACATATTATTGATATTATTTCCAAATTCGCCATGGATTTAAGTGTGGTTCCTAATGTTGAAGCAAGCAAGAATTTCAAAATCATTAAGAACGTAACGAAAGAAATCGATATTCAATTTGAATATTAATCATTGAAGACGGAAACTAGTTAATAAGTTGTAAAATTTACAACAACAATCTATTAATAGATTTAATTGAATAAATCTACTACAGATGTGAGATGATTTTAACCTACTATTTTACAAACTATAAATATAGAAAAAATGTATAAGAAAAATAGAGCGTGAAATTTAAAAAAGACAATTCTTTCGATTTAGTTTAAAGCTCTTTGTCTTTGAAATAGACAAAAATGGAAAAATATTGAATAAAAGATGATTATTTACATTCAGTCAAACTTTCAGACAATACTGAATGCAATTTACTGCCTTTAATTTTTTTGATCATTATTAGGTATTAAACATAATGCGTGTTACGTTACGTTATGAACTGTGACAAAATATATAGCACGAACGGTTACATTAAATGCAGCAGATGATTCTAGACCTAAGATGAAACATTTTGATGCTTGGCTTGAGGCAATTATATTTTTTTTAGATTTTTCTAAAGCGTCAAAAATAATCTTCTCAGGGAGGCGCGGAGGAAATTGTCAGATTAGTACTGCACTCTGCTCTTTCTGCTCCATTTATTGCCCTTTGCGTGCTAAGGCCGCGGTGACACTTGACAAACGCGATAACAAGACATTCCTACAACTAGTAGCAGGCCAGGGGCCTAGAATTATTGATACATGTGCTGTATTTATAACCGCATCGATACTCATTGTACTAACATTAGCTAAATGATTGTGATGAAATATTACAACATAACTGCACATAAAACTACACCTTGATTGTATTTTTCCACCAAATTATAAGATAATCAAATTATGCTTTACAAGGCCTACTTTAACGGACATAGGAATTACATTAGAAACAAGATATGTTTTCAAGATAACATTTATTGTGATTGATAGATTGTTTTAAAATAATTTTATGTTAGTTAAATGAAGTTTTCTACATTAATTTAGGTCTTTTTTCTATAGTTTTGTTTCTTTTTCTATTTTTAGTACTATGTTGTAGATAGGTATAGGTAATAAAAAAGAACTAGTAAAAAAATTACACATTCATTATAAATATCAGGTGGGGTCTATAACTTCAATAAAGTTTTGAATTCCCAAAGAACAGTGAAAAACATGGATTGTCATTGTCAATAAAAATTTGAATAATATAATAACTCATTAATTTATAGTCGTTGAGCGATAGTGAATTATTGCGTCACACCATCCATCGCTCATATTGACCGATTTTCTTTTGTTTATAGAAAAAGAAAGTTTTTAATGTTTACGTTGACATAACTTGAGATTTTCTCTTTGTAATGTAAAAAGAGAAGAGCGTTTCCAATGTTTTTTAAAAACTAGTGTCTGCACAATCGAAATTTGACCGTAATTCGTTTAAATAAAATTATTTAGTTCTAAATAAAAATGTTTTTTAACTTTTTACACAGTCATGTCATGTAAACCTAAAATTTGCCCGATTTAATGCCACGTAATATTTGTAAAAAGGATACTAATTTTTTTCTTTTACGTATTGAAAATACGAGAATTATTCATTGTACATAGTACTGTTTGACGGCTACCAGATAAAAATTAAACTATTTTTTATTATACACGTCAACAAGTTGGAAGTAATTGCTAATACAAGCCCTGGGTTTATTATCATAATTAGGATTCTAAGAACAATATCTACAATAAGCTGTAAGCCTTCAAGTGGCTCGATAAGTACTAGAAGAAATTATAGGCAGGTGGAAAATAAATGATTTAGAAGAAAAAACCTAAGCTCTATTCTAAAGCAATTACATGTCTGGGTAAGACATGGTTTGGTGACAATAGTTACTACCTTTTATGATGTTAAGTCATCAAAATGAGTCCTCCTTACGCCCCGGGGAGCGAAAGAGAATGTCGGACTCTAAGTGTCTAAAAATCACATGCATTCTGTTTTTCAGGTTATAGTGAGTAATAGCGCACGTTTTTTTCCTGAAAATATGTGTTTATGCTTCCTTTTCAGCTTAAGAAAAGACACTTGTTTGCAGCTATAGAATTAAGGTTGTGGTTGACTAGCAAACTCCAATCAGGCCCGACACCGTTCAGTTTTTATAACTCGCTATAAAATTACTCGATTCGCTTCATAAGGCGTCGACCCTCACACGAATCGTATGTTTTAATGAGTAATATATTTTAGGATTGACGTACAAAATATTCAAATCCGATTACAAACTTCTTTGTAACGAAGAATCTTTGTGTGAGTAACACATACAGTTTCGATGGAACGATAAAAATTCTTAGACCATCGTAGATTTTGACGTTTTATATGAATTATGCCCCTCTGTAAATAATATTAATTATAAGGTTATAAATAAAGTTTTTTTGACGTTATTCTAAGTTATGCTTCAAGTTATTTTTTGTACAAATAACCTATTGTTATTAGCATCGCAAGCAAGAGATACTCCAATAAAATCCATCAGTCCATCTGTCATGTACTGTCCGAGACAGCGATATATTATTTGTCTGTTATCTCAAAGTACAATCACGAACGACCACTACTTAGACATTACTCAACAAATGGCATTCGTCTGAACAGTCGTCAGCCGACGTTTTTTCATCATAAGTGTACATGAGCTTGAAAGTATAATCACCTTTTACTTATTAATCAAGATATAAAAATTTCTTAGAAGCCGGAGCTAGCTACGATCGAGAAACTTTATAAATATTCCGATTCTCAGTATTCGGGCGGATACGGCCACAGTCGGCTTAACATCTGCAACTTGAGTTACACCGGCTGCTTGTTACGTGCATACAAATTAACTGTATAACAAACTAAACGCAGTGTTCTAGAAAATTGAAATGTGCAGGAAAGCGGCACTTTGATTATTAACTCAGTAAAAAACAGTCATAATTACAGTAAGTGTATGCATGATGATCTGTAAGAAATAGACCACTTTATCACTTCCTGCGTATAAAAAGCGATTATAGGATAATTTCAGGAGCATGAGTGGTCGCTTTTACAAGTGGACTAATAATATCGAGCTACAGTTTCTAATTACGATGATGATAGAGGTAGATAATGAAAAGAAAAAGAAAAATATGACGTACCTGTGATCTCTCAAGTGATCCTGTCTTCTGAAAGCTTTCCCGCAAATGTCACAGGAGTACGGTCTTTCATCGGTGTGGGTTCTTTCGTGGATCAGCAGGTTGTACGACTTGGTGAATTGGCGGTTACAGAATTTACAAATAAACTGCTTCTTCGGTCTAGAGGCCCGTCCTGGCGCTCGCAAAAGCCGTCTGTCTAAATGTGGATGCATTTGATGTGGACCAGCCCCGGGAGGGAATAGTCCTGCCCCGGGAAAAGTAAAGCTGCCTGCAGCTGTTGGTGATGGTCCTGGAGCACCCAAAAATGGCCCTGGAGGACCGTAAATGGGCGGTTGTGATGACCCATCAGACATCATGCCTTCTATAGACGACGTTCTATGGTGTGGCAGTAACATTGCTGCCGCAGCCTCACGCAGTGCAACTTCTTTCCGTTTCTCAACCATCATAGCCATTAAATCAAATGAGTTTCTTTTAGGAAAGTTTCCGGACGCTCTGTCCGGGGATCCTTTAGCGGGCTCGGTTCTCTCTCTATCCATCATTCTCTCCCTTTCAATAATTTCAGAGGGTATTAAAGCAGGATGCATTTCGTTAGGGTAAATTACTGGGTGCATAGACCGAGTAGGCACAACAGGAACAAAGGCTGAGGTCTCGCGGTGAGATGAGGTAAGTAAGGAACCTGTTGTCATCTGCCGATGATAAGGTAGGGGTGGTGATTCGAAATTTCCAGAAGGATTTCTGCCACTTGAAGAAGGGCGTTGTTGAGCTCTTTCGGCTGAGCTAGCAAGGAACTGGTCATGTCTGGACCTTAGAGGTGCAGCGACTGGCGTTTCATTGACAGGGCGAGGTGTGGACGCCCTCGATACTACTGCTCCGGCGTTGTCCGACATCACGGTTTCAAGAACATCTGGAAATAAAATAAAATTGTAGTTGTTTATCTAATATAATTTCCCACATATGTCATCGTTAACAACCACTTTTGTTAGTACATCGAAATCAAGGAAGCCATCAACTATTTGCTACATTAATAAAATTTCTATTCCCTCCGTAAACATCGTTAATGTTTCTCCTACCATATAAACACAAAAAATAATGACAAGTACGTCAATTAACAAAATTTTAATATAACCAACGTAGATTCTTATCTCAATCTTTCATTTGATCTAAGAAGAGATTACAGCTCTTAAATATTATTCCATTTACCATCCCACGACTGATGAACATTTAGATTTATGGATCGAGAAACATGCTTAATTAAGCGGCCCTGCATTGTTTCACTCTATTAGCATAAAACATAAATTCTCACCTAACAGATGGATAATCGGAATCAGATCATCCGTTACCATGCTTCATTTACATCTTATTGATTTCATACTGTTTTATTGATCAGTCCGCCATGGGATACATTTTGTCATTAAAATCAATGTTAATAAGTGATGCCTTATTCCATTAAGTAATGTTGGGTTTGGGGATTCTCGTGTGAATGTCAGACACTTTAAGTGGTACCTTTAGATCTGGTTGATTTCTTGAATGTATAAATTGCGGTAGTATGATTTGGTAAACTTATTTTCATTTAAACAATCTGCCACTTCCATTTATTAGCCAAGCATAAACATAAATAACAAAATCTAGATAGGTATAAACCATTACCAATGATGCGTGATTTTGAGGAATTTTGTTACCTACCTAAATTGATTTCATTAAGATCTCCAAAACAAGATTGTTCATTCAAATTATAAAATTGTGCAGACAATTCAAATTAAAATATAATACCGATCTATATATCTCAATATACTTATACTATTAACATATTCTAAGCTTTAAAACGTTTTGTTCAGATTTTATTTTTAAAAGAATCTAGTTCTCTCATGCATCATTCATCAATTTATATTTTTGTATAAGTTATAAGCTTCTGGTGATATCAGTAAATGTTAATGAGTACCGGATTTGGTCACAGTATCGACATTAGTGTCATAGCTTGATTTATTATGGTCTGTTCTTTGATTTGATTTTACTATAAGTTTAAAGTATTTTAGTTTATTTATTGTTATTGTGCTTAAAATCCTCATATTGACCTCAGGTAAATGGTGTTTGGAGTCAATAAAACTGCGTCTTATGTTATAAATTATGCTTATAATCAAATTAGCTTAAATATGTTTTATTTTCAATACTTTATTTATTTTTCGGCAGTTCTTAGAATTCTACATTGATATCATTAATTATATTTTTTACCTCAATTCGGTTGACAACATGAATTGTTACTTCTTCTTTCACATCAACTTCATCTATCCTAGTTATCTCATCAAAGAGTTTTTTTATTGTTGTATTTTTCAGTCAAAAAGTTACTTTGTAGCCTCCCGAAGTATTTCGTCCGATCATCTTATGTTTCTACCATCATGTTTTATTAGGACAGTCACACTATCCAATATTTGTACAACCCCAATAAAGTTGCATACATTGCTATTCCGAGATTTACGAGCCATCCTATTTCCATTTGAGATGAGCAATATGGTATGACAATAAAACTGTTTAAACTCGTGCTCAGCGTGTGTTTTCATAAAGTTTCCGGCGTCTGTCTACTTTATATGCTGTTGTCTAGTAATGGTCGTTTACTTTTTGTTGCTGGTCGTCTTTTTATGTTCAAAGTTACTGGTGCTATGAAAGTTCCTTTTGTGTTTGTCTCTGGAAGTGTGGGATTTTCATGAGCTTGCGTTTGTTGAGGGGAAATCTTTATACGTTTAAGATTTAAGAATATCTGTACTTGCATTTATGGTTTTTGAAGTGCTCTTTACCGGAGTTTATCTTTTAGTTAGTGCTGTTACTACTGTTAGTGGAATATTATTAAATAAGTTTATAACTTTGAGCTTTGGCGACATGGGCAGGCGTTGATGCCATCAGTGTATCCTGGATGAGCTGGTACAGAAAATCGGTCACAACCAGAGATGGTAAAGCCTGGCCATAGTGGCGCTGCTATGGATGATGGATGAGATTTATATTGGCTTCGTTGTTTCAATATTTACGATTCAAGTAAATGATAAGCTCTGCAACTAACATTCGGTTTTTACAAAGGAAAACATGTACAAATTAATCAACTAAATTTGTTCATTCTTATAAATATGTATGGGTATGAATAAACAAATTTAGTTGTTTACTTTGTACATGTTTTCATATAAGAGATACTACCATTAGAACTTAAAACAGGTTACTATGTTTATTGTTTAATTTTCAGATATTTTTATAGTTGCAAGGGCGAAGTGACAGTATACTATTAGTACTCTAGTGTTAGTGACTGTAGTAAATTAAAAAAAAAAACTATTTTTCGCTCTATAAAATATTTTTTTGTATGCAAAAATTTATAGAGAGCATCATTTGAAATAAAAATAAATCGGTTAAGCTTTTTATACTAAAACTCACCTATCATAAGTATAACTCACTAATAAAAATTGATTGCATACCGGTTATTTTAATCTTATTGTTAAGAACTACGAGTATGCCGTACGTAGATCTTATACGCAGTCGGATTAAGAATCATGATGCTTCAATCCAACATAATCTTCCTCATAAAAACACATTTTATTGCTCTGCCCATCATATTTTTAACATCAGAAAAACCTAGCCGTCATTTATAGCAACTACAAAAGATTAATCTCGAATTCAATTTATTCAAGCGAGATCGAAAAAGGTGTACGAAGCCCGCATTTCACTGCTGGCTGCCCGTTCTACCGTAAAAGCCTCTGATTTTGTTGCTGTCCTTTTTACACCTCCATCTATGTTCTCGTGTCCCTCTCGCACTCGAGCCGCCTGATCGAATTTCTACCATCTTACTTGCACCGAAGCAGTAAAACTACTTTTATCTCTCTTTCGGTTTGAAAATTTTGTGATATGAATATTTATGTGGACACTGCAGTTAGTAATGGTGGTTGGGATGTAATACCGGTCATTTCAATAACATAAAGCTTTTAAAAGGAATACTTTAAAGCGATCTCCTTGGAAATTTAAATTTCTTGCATTGGGAATACGTGTGTTTACAACTCTGTAGAGATATGGTGGTATCTCTATGTTCGTGATATGTGATGTCCGTTTGACTGTTGATCTCGTACGTTTTGATACGGAGAAGAAATGTTTAAAGTTTTTGTATGAAACAAGGTTAAAATGTACAATTTCTTTCACATTCTGAAAATAATGTTGCTGATCTTTATTATTATGTCTGCCAAAAATAAGCAGTTTGTTGACTTGATATTTAGAAATAAAATCCATTCTACATGTACTTATTGTGGGTTTTTTTATGTTTGTAAACAAACGCACCCACGAAACAGGAGAAATTCTTAGTGAGAGACAAAGTTTTTCAAAAAAAAAAACGAAATGAGTTCTTTCATAAAATAGATTAAAATGAATTTGTTCATCACACATCCAATAAACAAAATTTCTTTCCAGTGAAAGAAAAACAAATTACAATTTGAAACTTAAGACATTGAATCTTAAGCAAGCGTTACATCTGAATAAAGCAGTCTACGTGCCGTTAGAAGCAGCGAAGGGATTATAAATTTGGAAAAAAATATGCTCAAAAGCATGGTTAAAAGAAGTGCTATATAATTGTTAGGCCATAGATTGTAAAGCTAAGTTCAACCGTACCATTCACAAGTTGACAACAAAGTACAAACAGGCTCATATAAACCAGATAAAACCCCTACCCAGGAAGACACATAAGTCTATCTATATTATCACGTTCATAAGTCCATAAGCATGTATATTATTTACATTTACGATCATTGAGTTCCTTTATTACATTCAGCTACTTATATCATTACTTCGTACGTATATGCAACCTGTTTGCTACTAAGTATTGAATTGTGCAACATTGTATTTGATTGCTTATGACTTCTATCGACACCTGTTACTACTGGAATTTGCATGATTTTAATGTTTGTTGTTATAATGTTGCTGCTTTGCCCTTATTTACGAGTATCTTTAAAAACGTTCTAGGATCTTATGTTCTTTAAAAGACTTCTCTTTCCGAATCATTTTTCACCAAGCTGTGTTTGGCCGTTTTGACGTAAATGAGTGGCAGACATACATCATCTGTTCATCATATATTTAATTTTTCTTATTTGTATTAATTATCACGAATAAGGATACTAAGGATATACAGTGAAGTATCGTAGTTAAATTGAAATAATATTCTTCCTGAAATCTTGAGAGACTATTAAGTCAACATTTTTAGTTTTTACCTCTACAAATGGCAATACAAAGCATTTTGTAGCTATCATCCATCTTTACATCAGTGAAATCCTACTCTTACACATAAATAACCCTCCAATTACCATGGTTTATTTATGTAGTTTTTCATTATAACTGACTTTGGCATTCTTTCTACAGGTACTGTTGATTCAAAAACTTCTTACTAATCCAAAGCCTACTTGCTCCAATACAAATTACTTATGCTAAGACCCTCCTTTATTGTGTCTGCGTTAATGATGTGTTCAAAGTGAAATTGTATTTACGAGAACCTCAACCATTGAATACAAGACTTAGTTTCTAACAATCAGCTTTATGTTTTAGAGGCTTTCCAGACATTTTAAATAAACCAATTTGAATGATGGCAATTTAAATTTTAATACCGTATTATTTACTTACAATTATAGTCCTAAGACAGATTGTTAAAAGAAATTAGATTTATCATCCACAAAATTTAGCAAATTACCAGAAATCACAAATTAGAAATCAAAATTAAAAAAAAAATAGGAGTCTTAGCACTTAGCACGCGTAGCATGGCGATTCTATCTATATTCTACCCAGAAAAGACAAAGTTATTTCATCGTCATTTCTACACGAATCGACTGTTTTTTTTTTGTACAAATATGACACCATTCGTACACTATTGAAAAAAAGAACGTTTATTTTCCATATTTTTACATTACCATGCTTGAAACCCTAAAAATATTTCTACGTTCTGTCATTTTGTCTATACTTGCGTCGACAAAACCCCTTTCTACGGTGCCATGCTACAGGTCTGTGGTCTTGTTCCAATGAAGCAAACGTATGAACGTAGCATGCGTGTTGGATTAAGTGCTCCACGGCTTTATTAGAGGTTTACCTATCATTGCAAAAACGAATCCAATATCCTAAGACAATAAAAGTTTTGTAAAACCTAGCAATTAAAGTGAGTTTTTTTCCACGGTTTCATTTGCGTACAATACAAGTTTCGACAAAATTATTGATCCGTTATGAATATTATGATTGGGTAACAAACAAATATTCTTTCTTCCATGGGAACGTACAAGCGAGGATATGGAGGATATAAGCTTATTTAATTGTGATTGGTATTTTATTAATTATTGTTACTTCTCCTCATGTTGAGTGGTCTCTGTCTTCAGTCAGTAGTACTGGTTCTTTTGTAGTTAACGTTAATAATTATGCTGTTTCCAGGGATTATACCAACGCCTACAAACAGATTTGTTTTAGAAAACGATGAAAGTTCGAAAATCTTTACCATTTCACGAAAATTGTAGGTATAATGGAATGGACATAATTAATAAGTATAAGTAAAAATATTGTCTTGAAAATTATAGCAGTAATTGAACTCACAAATTTTGCAGAAAGAATTATAAATAAATGTACCCTTCATTATAAACCTGGCATACGGTCAAAACAACGTAGAACAAAAGCAACATTAAAACGCACGATTAAACTATCGCTTCTTATCTGTTTACACGTTGCACTTACCAATTCAACCAGCCAAGGACTCCAACAATTTTGAACCAAACTCTTAGTAGCCTTCAACTAACACGTGTTTAGGCGGCACCTTTCAAGTAATTTCGAACTGTCCGTTACGAAAGACGATTAAAATATATTGAAATTTATGGATCGAGATACACGCCTAATAATTAGGCCGGTTCTTCTGACAACACCTCAAATTCACACTGAATATTTCATAGCGATCTCTATATTATTCAAGCAGATGAAATCATTTACATTTCGAAATGAATATTAATTTAATTTTAATGTTAACACTGGGTTGAGAAAATGATGAGGTTTTTCAATTAGATAAGTAAACAGTACGTTAACATCTTTTTTGTAATCAAACAACAGTTCGGTCCTTAGCATAGCCGCTTTGAACGTGTTCGCCTTTCTACGTTTTGTAATTTGTTTTGTACTAGCATTGATTTTTCTTCTATTAGTTTGATTTATGTCCACATTTCATTATTATCGTTAGTTTTACTTACTAATATCGTCTTTAGCCCGAAGTCACTCAATACTAAGCAAAGGTCTCTATTTGCTGAATACACGCGAGAAATCACCTTGTACCACTGTACCAGCCTCATCCAGGGTATACGAGACGGCAAAAAGGTTGACTGTCAATCACATCATCTCTATTTCTTGTCTTTGTGCCTTCGTAGGCATGGGTAATCACTAATCAGGAATCCATTTTTTTGCTGACCAGTTGGTGTTTCTTACTACATTGATTCCGTATTTAGTTGATTCATGTCAAATTTTAACAGACTCTTTTCTGACGATTTTCGTTTTAAAGTCTACCTCGCCTCTCAAAAATTTAAAGAATCCTGTTTTTAGATTAGTCGCACTCTGTTGCTTATCTGAAATCAAGTCGGCATTTCGAGGAAGTTTTATAAAAATGGCGTTTAACTGTTGGCTGTTACGCGAAAACAAGTGTTACTTAGTTTGATGCACGATGATAAACTGCAATATCTGATTATCAGTATAATGAATCTCTTTGATGTTTGCCGATGGTTAATTGCTTTTAGTTCTGCTCGAAAGTAATTCGAATAACTTGATGTTTACTGAAGATGAGTTTAAAAAGTTATAATTTTTTTTTCTATTTTGTTTAAACCGGAATGTAGTATTTGAAGTACTTTCTTTTAACTTTAGATGTAACTTTTCCAACAAAATATTTTTTTTAGTTTAAAAGTCCATTGGAATCACTTTTCTTATCATCAGGTACATTTTTCATTGCTTTACATTCAGTTGATGCATAACATAATATTAACAGTGTGTTTTCTACACGAATTCAACTAAGTATAACCAAAACATGCAACAAACAAAGTAATCTTTCTTAACATTTTTTCAAAACACTTTTCTCACTACATGCAACAAGTGGTACCACCACCCAAGACAAGAGAAAGCAGCATCCATCATTACCAATCAGAGTTATAGCCAACCTTGATTCGACACCGACTCAGTTAACTGTTTCGTTTTCATGGGTCCTATGTTTCTATTGTCACCAGATAATGGTCAATCAAACTACAGTTAATAGTAATTCCCCTTTGCCTCTACAAAAACACAAAATACTTGGAAATTGTTAAAGTTTATTGATGTTATATTGCGGCATCCATTTTCGGTGTCGCAAGGTTCCGATAAGTATCATTCCCTGATTAGATTACTTCGCTATCTCTTGATGGTTAAGATTAACTACTATTTGCAGAACAATTAAAACCTTCCGACGTTTCTACTGTGTTACCGTTGCGTAATGTTTTCTTACTTCTAGGCTCTATCGTAGTGGTTTTATGATCGAGAAATGCTTGCTCTTGACAAACAGCTCTAGCATTATCTGTATGTGCAATCAAATTATTAAATGTATCGTTTAAAATGACTGGTTCCACGTTTTCATCACCCTTTTCTTCTGATTCTTTAATTCTTTACAAATCAATATCGCGTGTCTTCAAACTTTGGAGTAAATACGTCACATCTCTGGAGCCATTAACATTCCTCCGCGTGTTAGCGTGCCATCGCCATCACCGAAGAATTTTACCCTTATGTAATTTGATGTAGTGGCTTCGACTTTCTTGCATTTCTATGATAGTTTAGGTACACGTTGATTTGATAAAATGTAAAAAAAAAATGCTTACTAAATAGCAGAACATGTTTTGGTGCGCCTTGAGAAAAACTAAAACATTCAAAATCTTGCAAAATTTCATGCAGCTCATAGAAAATGTTTTCAGAGACTCAAAAAGGTTTTGTCTCATTTGCTATTGAAAGTGTTTTTAACGTGTTATGAACTTATTATGTTAATTAAGTACTGAAAATTTCAAGAAAAAAACTCAGTTTTAATTGAACTTTAATAGAACAATTTGACTTGTTTGTTGGTCTGCATTTCGAATCGTAGTCAAGGTTTGCCCATCAGTCGGATCTAAAATGTTATTAGTTTTTATAGCGATTTTTATTATGTTGCGTTGATTGGACGTTGTAAATTTTGCTATTATGACCAAAGCCGGTGATCAGAACAGAACCTTTTAATTGATTTTGTAATTATTAAATATTATAAAAGCTGCTGCAGTCGAGACTTAAAGTTTTAAGTGTCGACTGCAGCAGCTTTTAACTTAGTTAAGTTATTTTGTTCTATTCCCCGTCGTGTTATTGTAAAGACCAATAGAAAACAAAGATGAAAATTTCTTCCTGTCTAAGTTTCCATGTGTCCAAGCCTTTAAGTGCCGCAATTGCATATGAATAATAACATAAGGAAGTCATTTCAGCCGGCAATGTCAGTAATAACTTGAATCCTTCACGCCACTTTGACCTGCCTCACCATTGATATAGGGTTGAAAGTCTCGTGCAAGCCTGCTGCACCTGGTTTATTTCAGCGTGTTTCTATACACGTGGAAGTGCCTACAGTAATAACTAATAACAAAATGATTATAGACAAAAACGCTTAAGAGCGTGCAGTGAAAAATGATTAAAAATTTTAAAGATTAATTAAAATAGATAGCAATCGAAATGTGCATGTTGAAGCTACAGAAAATACATTTAAATTGATAAATAGGTTCGTGGCCGAGAGAATAGAGTGACGTGTTGCTGGTGCTGGAGATAGAGTCGTTGAACTACAAGAAGGTACCTCTGCAAGTGCAAGAGCTAAAAGGTTCCATTAGGCACGCGTCACAACAATAGCCGCCAGCATTCGCAAATCCTCTGATAGTAAATCTTTAAAACAATTAAAAGATAATTACTGCTAAGCACGGTGGCAGGAAGCATTAAGTAAACACCACTGTAAAATAGAACAATAGACCAAACCACAAGCCCGTTAGTTCCCAGAATTGTTTTTATAAAGCATATGCGTTGAAAACAATAACATGAGGGGCACGCGATAAAACAGGTAGCGAAGCTCACCCAGCCTACCCAATTTATTCCACATCCGTTGTATTAAATTACAAAAATCGTAAAAAAATCCACTCACAAGGCGGTTGGGCGATCAATCGTCCGATCTGTCGAGGTTCAACCCTCCAGTAGTCAGGTAGTCAACCCGCAAAGTTTACAAACTGGCGTCCGCATGCGTACAATGGTTGTCCATTGCAATTTTTTGTCACATTTCACAGTCCAACCGCAGTAGGTGGCGTTGAGACAGGTGAATAGGAGATTAGTGGAAGCGAACACAACAATAGACGCACTGTACAGGCCATAAACAGTTAATAGAGACTGTGAACGAAAATGTTATTGCCGTAGCTAAACTGTCACTTGGTCACTTGGTCTCACACGATAATAATGCACTTTTAGTTTGTTCACTGTAATCCTTGGCAAGGTTCAGGTTTTTTTCACTACACTTTTTTTTCAGTGTGGCATCACCGTGCGTTGAGGTTGCGCGTGCGCATGGCGCGCGACTGGAGGGAGTTGAGCGCGCGTACTACCGTCGGCCGTCGTCAGAGGCAGTAGCGCTCCTGTAGCGTCGCCCCCCTCCGCGCCCCGCGTCTTCACCGCCGCCCCACCGAAGCCTCCATACTGTTTTTACTTTGGGAGCGATAAAAAAGGGAAGGATATCGTTGGATTGTTTATTTTTCGTGTTAGTAGCATAAAAGTCGTGTAAATTAACACCGCCCTCGGACTTTGTATCGTGCTTCATGAATTTCGACTGCAGTCGCTAATTGATAAATGTTTTTAATACTTATTATGCTTATTTGAAGACAGTTTTGAATTTATTATTATTCCTGGGAAAGTCATTCACTTGTAAAATTGTCCAATCTGACGTAGATTGGGCAATTATTTTTACTAATTCAACAACTTCATGCGTGTACCTCACCTACAGGCAGATAAGGAAAAATAAACTGGAATACAGAAGTCAACATTAAAAGAAAACGTATTTTTCATTTTATTTTAATCTTTATTACAACGAAATCTATTCATACAGTCACATTTATATTATTTAAAAAATTCTGACTGATACTAATTAAATATTTATCTTCATCTTAAATAAAACATTTTATAGATCAATATTATGAATGGGTTAACAAAAAATACTCTCATATTTGGCAACATTCACAGTAAAATCTGGCACAATTTCTTTGGCATGAATAAAAAGACGGAGAAAACAATAATTTTGACGAGAATAAATATTATGTTTCTTTTATTTGCCTCATCCTCTTATTTATTGAACACATTACAATAACTATTATGTATATAGTTTTATATATTATGTATGGTTGATAAATCTATGAATTACCAATAAACCATAAACTTTAAGTTTGAACAACGTGCATTTATATAAACTTGCGATAGATTAAACGAAAATAAAATTAAATATTATATTTTACACTTCTATGTAAACATTCACTAATTTATAATAATAGCTACTCTATAAGCTTTTAACCGACTGTGTTACAATCAAGTCTTTTTATTTATTATTTAATACATATTATATTGAGCTTTTACTGATTATTTATATACAAGTCAATATGGATTTTAAATTTCACCCTATTATATTTTATCATTTTAATGCACAATTTAAGTCACCTAGTATGGACCACATTCTAAAGGGGATTATACCAATCAATAATTTTATTATATTCATTACTCATAATATATAACTATGTATTACATTTATAATATTTTGAATAATATAAAGTGATTTATAAATTCTGTAACCCTTCATCAAAATTATCGATATTTACAACAATTGTAAAGAAATTATAATAATACTTATGTAAAATTATACGAGCTTATTCGTAAATTATTATTCAAAAATTCACAACACTGATAATAATCACCATTTTAACTATAGGGTTACAGATATATACGACGAAATTAATTACAATATTATCCAATGGATTGTGCTTTTTAGGGTAAATTCTAACTACGGCTTAATATTTACTAACGAATTGGCACATCAATAATGATACCTACTATGTATTTATTTACCTAATGTATCTACGTTTCACATCTAGGTAGTAAATATTATGTAACTATTAGTAGGAATATTATTTCATCTTATTTTACTGTCTTAGATTTCATCATCAATATATTTTTATATCGTTATGATGTCAGTCGTTACCCTAAATTCAATATCTGGTATCATATGCGTTGTTTCCGTTGATTAAAATTTTGAATTGCTGACATTCTCATTTATTGTTCATCATTTAAACCTTTCGTATCCAAAAATGTACACCGGTAAAGGTATCAGTATTAGGAAAATTTTATTGAATTATTTTTAGTTCTTCATTTTAGTCTCATATTCATCAGTCGTAATATCAGGTGTATAAAAAGTCATTTTTATATAATGATTTTAGCCATTAGCATCATTGATATATTTTATTATTTTTATTTATATTTAGAATTACATAGATTAAAGCTATGTATATAATAAATCATGTATCATCTTCGATGCGTCGTTGCCGTGGTATTAACTTTAAATATTTTTAGCTTTATCAAAACATGCAATTTATAATTATTTGAAATTATATAACACATCTACATCTGAATATAAATTTTTGAATAATTACTATAATTTCAATACTGAATTATAATATTAATATCTTTCATTTGCACGGATTAAGGGTACAAAAGGACGGGACACAAAGTCATTAGTGATGCTCTCTTATAACATTTTCGAGAAAAATTTTCAAAATAAAATGAATAATAATTTCGATCACATTATGTGTGCCAGTGAACCCAGATAGCGTGATCAATTCATTTCTCATAGTGCCGTCTGCACGCTAGGCATGTCCGAGCGAAATTCGAAAATTGCCATGTGAAATCTGACAATTAAATGATTGAAGGCGCTAACTTTAGTGTCGTTATAGGATAGGTTATAAGCTATGTTGTTTCTAATCCCATTCATAGAAAAGTATCAGGTTGTTATAATTGATTGGCTCTATTATTTTTGGTGGGATTTCGAATAAACTTCCTCCTTTCCTATATTCACGTCGTTATAAATAGGCACCTACATTTTCTTGCCAAAATCGTCATCTGAAACTAAATTTTAAAATGGTAGATAAATAAGGAATGGAAAGTCAATAAAGAGTTGAGTTTTATGGAATTAGTATAACGTCTTTGCAATTATTTAAAATGAAAAGAAATTCTCAGCTTTTTGGTGAATTCAACTGAACTTTACCAGTATGATATTTACTTTTCTGTCTTTTGTGATCACTTATGTAATCATTTTTTGGAGACTTCTGAGGTTTCTGGGGCATAAATGTTTGACCGAACTTTTCATTTCGGAATCGAAATTACAAAGTTCAAAATATTAAAGTCAACATTTAATGGAAAGCAACATTGACTTTATATCACGTATTATCGAACGGTTTTTTACCAAATTTAAATACAGAAAAGTAAAAAAAGGAGAGATTTTAGCGTATTTATTTGTTCTGTTCTGCTTTAAATTATAATACATTATTAAGAACCTCAAATATTTCAGGAAAATATAAAATATGCCCGTTGTATTCATTTTTTTTAAATATAACACTTTGGTATAAATGGGATCAAAAATCAAAAGCCAAATAGACATAATAACTCAAAAATGGAATAACAATAAATATATTTAATACAGCTAAAATTATATAAACTCGTATGAATCTTCCGAAGGAAGGGCTCGTCGTCAACCGGCCTTCATCCATCTATCTATGGAGTACTCCAAAGCTGCCATCCATCTAGGAACACACAAAAATAAATTCATTGAAAATCTTATACATTATAGATATTATAATAATGAATATGTGGTCATCTGCCTGCCTTTTCCCAACTATATTGGAGTCGGCTTCCAATCGAACCAGATGCATCTGGACATCAGTATTTTACATAGAGCGACTGCCTTTTGGACCGCCACAATCCAGTAACTGGGAAATACAATACCCCATGGTAAGACTGGTTGTCAGACTTTTATAGCTTCTGACTAACAGTAACGACTGCCAAAGATCTACAAATGACAGCCGGGACCAACGGCTTTACGTGCTTTCCGAGGCACGGAGGAAACTCACTATGACAGATTGTCACCCATCCACCCTGTATAATAGTTTGGTAATCATCTTATTAGCCGTCTCGTCTTGGATGGAATTGAAGGAACTGTCAAACTTGGCTGACTTAAAAAACAAATCAGTTCCTTTAGTGCCCTTTGCTTTCCCGGGCAGCGGTAACCCTTTAAGACATAAAGGTCGCGCAAAGTGATATTAACAAAATAAATTAATATAATATAATATTTAGAAAATTTTGTTTGTGACGGAAGCCAAAATAACATCTAGCTAGTTATAGCTAGATGTCATCCAATCCAAATCCAATCCATTTGTATGTTAATACAAATGGATTTTTTGAATGTCGGCAAGACGCCATACAGAATCAATGACCACTGACAAGTAGTCAACTTTAGTCATGAAGAGGGGAAAGACATAAGGCGAGTTTTCTCTAACAGATAATGAATTGTATGAGTAAGTTCATTGACAGTTTGAACTTTGAAAAGTGAGATCTATTAATTCAAACTAATACCAATAGATAATTCGTTGTTTTTAACCGCATATTTGCGCCAACAATCAAATTATACAAAAATCTGAAGCGATATGTAAGGGTTGTTGATCTTCCTGCTCAGCATCAATATCAGAATAACCGATCTGGAAAGGGTTTTACAAATTAAAGAACGATGACTCTCTTTCGTTAATCAAATGATCGGACATCTGATTGGGAGAGAAGACAGCTTGACATGTGACTCAGACGTGTTTGATTGGAGGATAATATTTCTTTCCAGTGTCAATGCAATGTAAACCACGTCAGGCGCATTACTTTATGTAATTTATTTCATCAACACTGCTCTCAAAACAGTGAAGGAAAACATCTTGAGGAAACTAGCATGTCTCAGAACCAAAATTTCCAAGATATGTGTCGTCTACCAACCCGCACTTGGCCCCCGTGGTGCATTACGGGCCACTGCCTCTCACAGAGAGGAGGCCTGTGTCCCAGCAGTGTTCTCAGTCCTCCTCTCTGTGAGCAGCAGTGTCGGCTGATGCTGATAAGTTGCTAATGTTTTGGGGAAGTGATTTTTATAAAAAGAATTCACAAGACTTTTATGTACGACAATTATTAGTAGTGACTCTACTTAAGATTGTATTAAACGAAATACGTAACGATTCGAAGAGCCTCAATGAATTATAATAAACGGAAAAATAATTTGTTAGTTTAAAATATAAATGGATACAAGAATAAGGGAAGACTAAAAAAACGATTGCTGGGCTGTGTGAAGTACGTCATGACTAAAAAGAAGTGGCTATGAATGATGAGATAATGAGTACTAGAAATGTAAGGTAGAAGAAGATATTGCTGCAATAAATAGAAATGAAATTGAGATAGCACGGTGAGTAAATTATAATAAGTTCCGATAAGAGGCATTTTAGTGAAAATCCTTAAATGTAACTTAACCTAATGCAGAAATGAAAAAGAGAATGTTTCGTCTCATCAAAATACCTACAAGTATAAATAAATAATTGAGGCCTTTTTTATGATGATGTAGTCATTCCCAATTTAGTTAACAGAAAGGATTATAGAGTGGAACGAGTTAACGACCAATGTAATGCCTAAGGCCAGACCTAACGAAGCTTTATGAAGCATCGGTTTTGTTTTTATCGAATAAAAAAAAGATACGATTGTTTTAATTTGTTGCTTTGGTCTAGATTCGGAAAGCATTAGAGGAAGAAACTGGAATTTGAAGGGTCGAATTATACCAAGGTGTAGATAAAAGTTATTTGACAACAAAACATGAAATAATTAGTGAATTTAATGAGATAATAGTGATGGCTACAGACAACCAAACGACAGCCGATTTTAAAGATCGTCTGTGGAGTAGGATTTCTTGTAATTAAGGCCGAACCAGTTTAGGAAATATAAAAAGTGTAAAAAAGAAGACAGTCTGCACTGATCCTAAATAAATTGTGATGACAAGAATAATGAAAACCCTATATTACATTTCTATCTTCGGAGACTAAATTCTATTCTTTTCGAGATTGAATCCATTTTCTCTGTGCCTTCGTTTGTTGAACTTGATACTCACCGCTTCCTATCCATTTCAGATTCGGTGTGGAAGTAGAAGTGTCTCTGCTTGGGTTCCGTGGGCATCACCTCGAAGGCGTATTTCTTGCCACCGGGCGCACATGTCTGTATTCTGTAGCCATGTAAACAGGCCATACCTTGAGAGAAAGAGAAAAGGATATGTATTATAACGCAGCTATTCTGGGATCTTTTGAAATTAAATGACTGTTAAAAAAAATTGTTACACGACATATAAGTAATGATATCTCTACAGTATTTGTATCAGGATTATTTTTATACACGTACTGAAATAAGTTTATTGCTCTGATCGACATGAAAATTGTTCAGTATGTAGGTAAAATAAAATCATTATGGGAAAAATAGATCGCGGACGTCAACTCTCTATGGTTTTCACAAAAGCGATACACTTGTCCCCGGGATTCCTCAAGGACGCCTGTTAGGACCGCTTTTGAATCTTATTCATAACGATTTTTATTTTATATCACGAAAAATCTGAATTGATTCTACTTTTCAAATGAAACAGTACTTAAAAAAAAAACTCACCAAAAGCATTTTTGCTGTTGCCATCATTGTAGAAGTAAAGGCAAGCGTCTTTCAACACGCAATACCGTTTGGCCCAAGACTTCCACTTGGAGCCAAGTTTCATGAGATATCCGAAGCAGTCAGGCCTCGGGATTGATGATGGTGGAAGCTTCATGTTCCTCATGGTCACCTCTAACCAGCCATCGCGCTGAGAAATTATATGTCACTTTAGCTTTCGATATTTCAAGTCCAGTCGACGAAGGAGAAAAAATAAAGACAGATAAAGCCACATAAATATTATTCTAGAATCACTAACATTAATAAACTCATAGAAAGTCTTAGCGAGCTTCCAATTACAACTTCCTTTACTGTATCTCCGGATGTTAAGTAAGCATGACGGTACTTTTATCGCACTTTATCTAGAAAGGGCTAAGTAGTAATTATCTTATGATTGCCAACTTCTACGACTTCCAAAAGTTCGTTGACAGAAGATAACGCCAGCAGTTGTAGAAAATGGTGGCATTGAATTTAGCGCCATCTTTTTAAATAATCAAGAACTACCAAAAACTGACGCAACTAAAATCATAACGTTAAACACGTACAGAGTACAGACGCTAGGAATCTGTCAAACTTTCCCAATCGAATATGAGCCTTCGTTTTTTGTAATAAAGATGAAATTTATAAAATAAATTAGATTGCGGTAGGTTGTTAGCGTCTGCACCATTTCAAAAAATGCATTCCAGGTACTTGAAGTCCTTTTTTAACTGTATAATAAAAAATAAAATAATACACAACAAAAACCTGGTTGCTAGCATCAATGGCATGTGCGAGCACTGCACGCCATCTAGCGGCCGCCTCAGCAGTGTCAGCGGCCAGTTGTAATCGCACGCCTCCGCCTCGATGTAATCGAAACCCATGGGGTCTGCCCGCGTCTTCTTCAGTTAGTTGATAATTCACAAGCATAAGAGCTCCCACGGGATGAATGCTCTGAAAGTAGTACAGGATGGGATCAATAGATGGCAGTGTTTTAAGTGTTTACAGTTAACGTAAAACCTCTTTAGTTCACACACAGGTCACAACTTACAAGGATTTGTCAGCATTAAAATGTTTCGAAAATAATCATTTATAGAGTAACATTATGTAAAGCTATCTAACTAATGTCACACACCATATCAAATATACGAAGGAACGTTGAATTGGCAAGGCGAAGCTATCGAGCAATCGTTGATATAATTAGAAAGTTCTTGAACTACACTTACTTGAATGACAAGGGTCATTCAATGGTGCTGTGCAAGAAATTATAGGAAATGAAACAAAAGAAAGCAATGAATGAGAAGCTACTCATCAACATAACCGCGAAGACAAGATAAGATACTGAAGAAAAAGAAAATTGCTACTTACAGAATCTGTTTTATAATAGTACAGGCAATTGTCTCTCTTGAGGACGAACCACCGACGAGTCCAGCGTGGCGGGTGGTGAGGTCTGACGGGAGCTGCTCGCCAGAGATACCCTGAATATAACGCTGCTGGTCCACCTTCGTGAGCTAATGAAGCTACCACCTCGCAGGTACGAGCCACCTGGAAAGAAAGTTTTAGAGATTTATAGATCTTTCAATAGGAGCTGATAAAGCTTTCGATTTACAGACAAAAAATATCTCAACTTTACTGTAAGTACAGCAATTACAAATAAAATAAAAAATATTATACAATTGAAAATGAGTACATTGAGTACATTATATTTTTTCTGCAATAGCGATATTTGGGTTCATGCAAATTGAGTACATAGAAAACATAATAGCAATACTAGTGCGCATCTGTAACCCAAAATCTTTAAAGTGAGCAGTAAAGATGAAATATTTAAGATCATGAATATAAACCTGAATGTATATTTACATCTAAATGAGAACACAAAAAAATAGGTTACGATTTGACGTGGTTGGATTGATTTGATCAATGTTAGGAATGCTATAAACGAAGCTTATACTCGTACTGCCGTGATAAATAACCAAATAAATCATCTGTTTAACGTTCTAATCGAGTATTTAACACAGTTTCTGAATAAAATCACCTATTGATCAGAATGTGTTGCTGTATTAGTAGTTGATAGTTGAAATGTTCTGAAATGTTTAATGACAAATCCCTGAGATGATGACGTTTTCATATGCTTTAATGAAGTACTTATGCAAAGATTCAGTAAAACTTACCTCTAATTCAAGTATTTCTGATCCAGAATGCGCAATCTTCACCACTTCTGAGTGTGTCTTATCTAATACATTGATTCCTGCAAATAAATTGATGAACATAATGCATTGCAATAAATCAATCAAGTGGATTTAGTGGGTAATAAATTTTCCAATTGAAACGAAAATGCAAGCAGGATTCCGAACCTGCAGTTTGAAGTCTTAAATCAAACTGTTTAAATGTAATAAACGTTTTCAATATACGCACAAACAAGATTCATTAATGTAGAAGATTTAACAGCATTGTTCTGACACTTGTACAATAATTTGAATTTCTGCTTGCATTCGTTTTTCTCTCTTTTGCACTATTACTTCAAAGAGCTCAACGGCTGTTCATGACTTTTTCTATTAGATATGTCTTTTTCTTATTCGGCTGTAAGATTCAGTTCAAATAAATTTTCTTCTTCAAGTACATTACCATTAACAGCTATGACAATGTCTCCAACTTCTAAACCAGATGTTTCGGCAGGCGTATCGGGTTCGATCGCTGATACCACTACTGGCTTACTTCCATGGATTCGAAAACCAAATTCTTCATTGCCACGCCTTACTACAACTGTTTTGTCGCTCTCTGTAAAAGGAAAATGGATTACTTTATCTAGCTTTTAAGAATTCTTGGAACCACATCCGTATTATTCAATCCAATGTCATCATTAACGTCAGTTTAATTCTGGTATGATTCTATAGGGTTTGCGGAAACATCGAAAGCTTTATCAAAAGCACTCATAAGCCGCATACAGCAAAAACGTTTTACCATTAAGATGGTGCTCAAATATTAGCAATAATTAAATACTAAGACGAAATAATAAACCAATAATCACTTAACAATAGACTCATAGATTTGCGATACCGTGTATTTTCTTTGCGTCATTCCTGGCCTAATATTTATTTTCTTATCTAAATAGTACAATGATGTCGGCCTAGAGACGGCAATAAACTCGTTCGCCCATCTGACCATGACACACATACGTACTCTAGATGGTAAGTGCGGATCCGTCCAAATATTTGCAGAAAAACTTTCGCTTCTGGCTGATGCCCAGGAAAATGAGCCGGTGAAGTTTCATTCATACAATGCATGAGAGAATGCAACTAACATTTCTCTATCGAAATTAATATCGTTGACAATATGAGCGTAAATAAATATAGAAAATAAAAAGCATATGGAAAATAAATAGCATGAAGGAATTTTAAGTGGATCCGTTACTAGGAGGGTGTGAGTAATACCGCTAATTTAGTAAAGTTGATAGATCGATCGACTGTTAGTTGTAATTGTTTTTATTACAAAACCTTAATAGTTAAATACACACAAGCTTCAAAAATATTTTATTGCTGTAGACAATATTTTAGAAACACAATGTTAAAAATTATTGTGTGTACTCATTTTATTAGTCAGAAATAAAATAAAATATTTTTACCACATGGTTCTGGAGCCACAAGTCTGCTAATTTGACTTTGCCGACACCATAACATCAGCATCAGTTTGAGAATTTCCTCTAATTTCTGTCTTACACTCCCCTTGTTATTTACCATATCTTTGACTAAAACATACAATAATGAAAAACTTAAAATAAAAAGAAATTTTCGACTTTATCCATCGTATTAAACGGTCTACGAAGAACTTTACTCACATGAGTGCCCCATTCTTGCAGAAAAATCCGACAGTTCAAACTGAAATTCCGAACTACACTCTTGAACTTTTGAACCGGCGGCGTTTGTCACTTTTAACTGTACGCATGGGCTGCATGAAAATTACGTCATTAACCCTCGTCTAGACGAGTTTTACTATGTAAAATCAATACGAACGAAACATTTGCCGAACGTCAGACGTAAAAATATCATCTGGCCGCAGTAACGTGTCGTCAACAACTGAATACTGACGTTCAAATACGCTACGAGAATTAATTTTAGTCCGCAACAGTTCGGTCACTTTTGATTCTGAAACGATCATGTACCTTTCACTGACTGAAACTAAAATTGATCGAGTGACTCATCGGAACAATCCATTTAAATTCATTACTTTCATGTCAAGGTCTCCAAAATTAACGAAAATTACACGGATATGATGTATTATGACGACATTGGCAACCAATTTTTTTTCTGTGCCAATGGTAAAGATGAACTAAAGAATTCAGGGGACATTCTTAAAATAATAGGTGATGCTATTTAAAATGTGAGAGAACTAGGAATAGTTTGAAACGTCACGCTTCCGAAGTGGACTGGTTAACTATTCGTTATTAATAGTGACGCAATACGGTACCTGTTTTATAATAGCTATCGTGGAATGAAGGGCTTTATATAAACGGTAAACGCGATCATGAAACTAGCTTCATGATGTTCTGTCTGAATAGCGCCTATAAAATACGATATACTTTGTTTATTAGCTATTATAATGTTAATAGGTGGTTTTCAGTTATGGGTCAAAATAGAGGCTATTAAAATGTTTACGTACCAACAATGTCTAAAATTTAAGACGGATGTTTTTATTTCGTCTTGGTGAAATACAAAAATGAACAACTTTTTGTCTAAAGAACAACATCCATTAGCATTTTTAAACCAACGAATAATGCTGTACATGGCTTTGTAATCTCTGTTGTTGAAATAGAACACTCTAATAAACATACGAATGAGCAATTTTTTGTAATTTTGACCTTTTAACCACCTCTTTTTTAAAAGTAGGTGGTTTTTTTTCTAATTTGGCGCTCGAAGGAATTTGAGCTGTCTTTTATGTATTATGATTTTAAAACTTTTACGGTAGTACTAGCATTTGTCAGTTTGCCAAAAATATTACCAAAACTGTTGTCAGCCTGGCGCCGGTTCAACTCTATGCAGGCTCTCCGGTGCACTAGCCTGTGCGTCAGCGCCACATATCTCTTGTTGAACTCTGACTCCGATTCTGTTGGGTCTTCTTGACCAGCATCTGATCCAGTATCCAGTACATCTGTGGATGAAAGAATACAGAGTTTAGTCTTACGACAAATAATTTGGGAAATTGCATTAATTGGGGTAAATACGTAGCTCATCTAATTCATTATATTCGTTCCCTGTCTTAATTCACTCTGAATATTATCATTTTAACCCATTTCTTCCTACTGTTCTAGTAGCAAATGTAACCCGATTTGCGGGTAAAACTAGCTGATTTTTTTTACATTGTTTTCTTGCGACATGTTCAAGTTCATCTTACAAAATATTATCTCAGGTATCATGTCTGAAAAGAACTTCAGCCGTGACTAAATTACAATATAGCACAAATTCCTTTGCAGTGTCATCTCGATCACAGATTGATGTAATCGGTATTTCAAGTCTCCTATTTATTTCAAATGAAGTCATCGAGCTGAATTTGTTTTTTATCCGATGATTAGGTGATTTGGGCTGCTCCTAATATAATCTTTGTTGACGAAAACTATTTTTACACAGTGTTATGTGACAACTAGTCATCGGATGATTACCTAGTCAGCAACATGATTTCATTTTTTTTGTCTACTATTTATTTCAGACTGAACATGACGTTTGTAACACGCTCAGAAAAGTATTGCATACGCAAAAAATATTGTGATTGGTAGAATAAAATAATAACAGCCAATCACATCACTTGACTTGCCTTAAAGTAAATGATTTGACTTGCCTGACTGAGAACCGGAAAATATAATTATAGTTTAATAATTTATTATACTAGTAGGTTTACCTGGTGGAATTCTAGTCCAGTGATCATTATTTTCGGAGAGCATGATCCAGTTTCCGCACCACCAGGGGGCGGCATAGATTCCTTTTTCATCACGAGCACCTTCGGCACCTTCCGAACTTCCAGAACATTCTTCGTGTTCTGCCAAAAAGTATTTTTTTGAATGGCAACATAATGTTACGTGCATACAACGATGTTTTGCGGGCTGAAAATGGAATTAGCCCTTTTGTTTTCACGAAAGAATTTCAGTAGGTAATCGTGTATATTTTGTTACTAGAATTGTAAAGTAGTTGTTAGTAAATTTTTGTAAAATTCAATGAAATGAAATTGAAATGATATCCAAAATATTGAATAACAACGTGTTGGTATTCGTTTCAATGTGTTGCGTTATGGCCACGCGCCAAATCATATTTGTAATCTTATAATTAATCCTGCGTAATTTTAAAGAAAAATAAACAACTCTATAATCATTTTCTTTTTACTGTTATTTAAATAAATATGAGGACCCATTTAATACGTCATTATTATTATATTATAATCATCTACCCCCATATGAATAAAACGAGAAGTAAAGTTACGCCAAGGTAATTAACGGGCACGCCGCAATCGCGGCGGTTAGACCCCTCTTTGAGGAGTTGCTGGAGAGACGTCACGGCGTCCTGACCTATCGGATGACGCAGGTCCTTACCGGACACGGAAGTTTCGGGAGGTACATGTGTCAGATAGGGAGGGAAGAGACGCCCGGGTGTAACCCACTGACAAAACCTACAGAAACATTCGAACTTTCAGAAGTAATAAAAAAACTTCTAACTCACCATCTGGATCTACACTCGCACTGGATCCGCCAAGTTTGTCCAGGCTGTTACCAGCAGACCTTGCTATGCGGGTGTCCTGAGGTTTTTCACTCGTCGCGTATTCTTCCTTACCTCTTTCTTCTGACTGGTTAAAAATAAAAATAAAATGTCTAAAAAGTTCCATACAAAGAGAATTATTGTATTGGAATTTAGTAAAACCTTCAAAAGAATCCTTCTTTTACAGACCGTAAATGTTTATTTTCTTTAATGTCAATTATTTTGACAACTGACTTCTTGCAACAAAAATTGCATTTCATTTGTCGAGGAAAAATGTTCATCTATAATAATTATAGCATAGTATTTATGTTGTGCATAAACATGTATTTAAATGTATTTTGTTGTGCAAACGAAGAGGGGTTTGATGATATTCTGAGGCCGACGAAATCGACAATTTCTTTAGCTACAAAACCAGAAGAGCAAGCTCTAGAATCAACGTTTGGAGTACCAGATGATCAATGGTTTGTAAATGCTTTACAAGATATTGCATACTTTTTGAGGAACCACAAATTCAATGAATGGGACCGACGAAAATATTCAACGAAACCTAAAAACATTTCCATTGGATTTTATAATTCGTTTCCTGAACCAAGTCTTAAGTCTCTTCACTGGAAAGTCTATAAAAATTGCTGCAAAGATTTTTACCAATGTGTTAAATACTTATACAGCGTGATTGAAACTGCGCCTTTTACTAGAAGAGATGATATTATTACAAAGTTGAATAAAAAGGATAACATAAGTAAAATTCCAATTACTGAGTTAGACAATGACTGTAAGAAAGCTCTGTTGTATGCAGAAAAAACTGGCCTTCCATTTGATGAATCTAAAGAAAAGTTTCAATGGCGAACATCTGCGTCTTATTTCATGTGTTGGTACACAATGTTAGGAATTCCTGCACTATCAATGTTAGGAGAATATTGTGATAATTTCGCAAATTGCTTGGATCCGATCTTTGGATACCGAAACCATGACCCTCGTTCTGATGATAAATTTTCTTTTGCTTGTGCGTTATATAGCTTCTGTCCTGACCCTTGTTGTCCCTTGAAACATGTGGAAACAATCTCCAAGTGTTATGACAGTAAAAGAAATCCCTGTTTTACCGAGAATGCTGAAAATTCGGATATAAAGTACCGGCAATGTCGATTCGATCGAAATGACAATCAAAACTTGGAAGGCATTATTGCCAATAAATGGAATATTTCTTGCCATTGTAAAGAAAAAGGGTTTAAATGGAAATCTCAGTTTGGAATGTGCGTGGATGTCAATGAATGTACGGCTGGTAAACACAGTTGTCATAGTGTAACGGAGAATTGCATAAACCTACCTGGAACGTACAAATGTATTTGCAGATGGGGTTATGCATACGACGTTGTTAAAAAGAGATGTGCTAAAAAGGATCTTCTTACTAAGTCAAATAGGAAAAAAATCGATAGTGAAGTAGGTTTTCTGGACAATTTGAAATGTTTTTTAGAATACATAGGATTTTGAAAAGTCGCTTTTACCTTTGCTCGAACGTCCTGTCTGCTTCGATAGTAGTGTCGTGACTTGTCCTCAGATCGATATCGTTTGTCTAATTTCTTGTATAATCGAGCTCCACTTGCATGTTTCTTGTTGGTTGCGCAAGATGGAGAGTCAGCAAAACCAGCGGGTGCTGGTACTATGTCTGGTGTTGCGTCGGCGTAGGACTCCTTAAAAATAACGGGCATTGTTAGCTGTGTTGTAAAATAAATATTTATTTTAGAAATAAATTGTTAAAAATTTAGTATTGGGCAATTGAGTAACTAATCATTGTAGTAAAAAAAACAGTATTTTTTAAGTATGGGACATAAGATAAGGTCAGTAATGATGATGATAAAATTATTTAAAAAAAAAAAGAATTTATTTGATCGCCTTGTCATTTATTTCTATCACATAGGCTGGGCAAAGGTGATATAAGATTGTTCATTTGTAATTATGTTGTAGTGTATTAGTATTTGCCACTTCTGGAATGATGCCTCGCCCCCAGTAGGAGGTGAGACATAATTCTAGTCTTACTATTGCTTGTAAGTTCTATGTAATATATAGAACTTACTACATACTTGTAATACATAGAAAGGAGTTTATGAAATACATAGAACTTACAAGTAACTGTTAAAATGTTAACAGGCGTGATGTTAGGTACGTTACATTTGTTGTAAAAGTCCTCACTTACATCGGTATGAGACGTCCTCGAAGCCACACTGTCATGTTCATGGGCCGCAGTTACGATATGGACTTCTTTGCCACAGTGCAAGCAATGTGCTTTAGACTCTCCATCAGCCCCAACCAAGCTGTGCTCCGTTTGCTCTGAATAAAACACTGAATCTGATCCAGGTGATACGGAGCGCAGAGATTCTGCTGACGCGGCTTTTGCGAACTTTCCGTCTGAAGTAATTGTGGTATTTGTAAGCAAGTGTCGCAAATTGATACATATTTTTGATACACGCTGATTTCTCCAACTCAAGTTTATTTTGTCCGTAGAATAATTTCTATACAAAAAATTGTGCCGCTGTCAATTTAATTCACCGGACAAAAAAAATATGACGTTGGAAAAACCAGCTTTTTTTTCTATAATATTTACCTTTATCTGGTTTTCGGTTATTTCGAGGAGATGTAGTGGGACTTTTTACGTATCGAAGAGGAGTTAATCTAGACCCAGCACTGGTGAGAGTCCTAGTAGTTTCTACATCTTCTGCTTCTAAAGAACTCATGTGAGGTACAGTTGGAATCGATTGTTTTCTTCGTGGTAAACTACCGGGAAGTGATATGCTTTCGTTCGAGCCACTTTTCCGTCGAGGTCTGAAAATAAAACCATCTTAGTTGTGGTCTCATGCTAATTTAAAGGAGAATGGGCAAAAATGTATGAAGCCTGGTGGCTTCATACATTTTTGCCCATTCTCTTCGACCCAATAGCCATAATAAGTATGTCATTGGAAAGGTGTTTTTACAAGGGTTAATGATAACTGAGTCGCTTGTCTCAATTTGTTGTCGGAAAAGAGTTATTTTGTGTTAAGTATTTAATATTTCTTTAGATTCTTTTTCGTTTTTGCTTGTTTTTGTTAAGATAATGATGATGTTATATAGTTGTCTAACATAACAAGTATTTGAGGCAAAGTAAATATTTGTCCTAATTATATGATCTATCCAATGACACCACAATGATTGCTATTGGATCGAGTACCAAAATGCTCATAATAAAAAGAGATAAATTACCTGTACACCGTGTGGTTATTTGCTGTAGTTGGAGATTTCGCATTATTTGAATTATTAGCAGTTTTTCTTCGAGGGCTATCTCGTAGACGCCTGTGTTTTCTTGGTGATATGTTGCCATTATTTGTGCCTGAAAATATTTTCTTAATTTATAAACTGAACGTAAATACAACTTATTATTAAGACAAATGCTATTATGAAATACCTTCTTTCCTATATTGTTCACTAGAGTCATCTGATGTTGGTATATTTAAGTGTAATTTCATGTTGGATCCCATAGTTTCTCGTCTTTCATAATGAGCTGTTCTGTAACTATGGTTATTGCCGTCAACAGCTTTACTCTGTGTGGGACTTTTGGGTTTTAATTTTGTTCTCTTAACATATCTTTCTCTTTCAGCTGGACGTTTTGGTTCAGAATCTTTGTCTTTACATGTTTTTTCTTTTAATGATTTCTCAATATCCACTGCTTCTCTTGGCGAAGACTGGACGCTTTTTGTTTTCTCTGCAAAATGAGTTTTCTTCTTCCTAACTTCAGGTGCTTTCTCGTCTTGAGGGGATTTGACGTTAGATGGCTTGAAGATACTACGTTCAGACTTTTGGCTGATACTGTCTGGGTCTTTCACTTTTTTGCCCCAGTCATCTTGTGAATTTGTAGAAACAGAATCATCATAAGACTTGGAAAATTCTAAAGTAAATGCTTTCTTTTTTCTCCGCTTCTCATCTGCTAACCAAGACTTCGGTCTGGTTACAGATTTATACCTTTGTGAATGCTTATATGTTAAACCACCATCATCATCATCTTCTACCGGGCTTTCATAATATCCTGATGAGGAATAGTGAACACTTCGTTCGTCGTCTGATAGAGAACCCTGTACAAAACAAAATTAGAATAAAAATCTGTGATTTCTGAGTAAAAAAAGTAAGTTAAGTTCATTTAATTACCATCATCTTTGGTACTAGTTGTTCCTTTTCATTAATAGTAACTGTAGATTTATCTTCTTTTCTTTCTTTACTTTCACTACGTTCCGGCAGTTCTGGGATCTTTTCAGTGGGTGTCTTATCGTCATTAGCTTCAGTAACATTAGGATTTGATCCACCTATACTATAACTTCCACTCGAACTACTCTTTCCACTAATTGTGCCACGCATAGTCTACAAATAAATACAATATTTAAAAATGTTCAACATTTTATAAATATAAAAGTTCATGGAACTTACCTTGCATACTTTTGGTATATCATCTTTTAATTTAATATCAGTCTTTTCTCTCTTGATGTGTTCAATGGTCGGATTGATATCGACTTTGACTTCAATTTTTTCCATAGAAACTCTGGGTAACCTATCAGGCAAGGGTAATGGTGGCGATGCAAGGTCTGGGACAATAAAGTCATCATTGATTTCTAATGGCGGGGAAAAACTTGGTACGATCAAGTCCTCAGCAATATTTTCTGTTCGAGTTGAAGAATAGAGACTTGAAGCACTTTCAAAAGACGACCCGTCTTGTGTTTTGTTATTTTCTGGATCTATAATTAAAACAGATTTATAAGAAACTAGCGAGTAACTTCTAAACTTATGTTTGCTATACTTACTTTGATTTGGAATCTTACTATTGCTTTTTTTTGAGCTGTCTGAATTTGCTGTTACATAATCTTCAGTTGTTGTAGTGCTTTCTGATACATCAGTGGTATTAATCTTGCCTGAGTCAGTTCTCGCCAAGCTGGTTTCGCTACTAGCAGCTTTAGCTATAGGTTGCTCAGATGGAGATTCTACTATCTGATTGGGAATAGTTCCATTAGGTTCTTTTTGTTGTGCTTTTTTCTGCAAATCTCTTCTTCTTGAAGGACTTAATGCTCTTTCTCGTTTTTTATTTATGAAACTTGGAGTTCTTTTGAATGGAACATCGGCCAAGTCTAGGCTTGGGTGGGTAATAGCAATGGCAGGTGTGTGGTTTACTTTCGGAGGTGCTATTGTGGAAATTGGTTTCGAGATAGTTGGCTGTTTAGTAATGGGCAGTGAAATGTTAGGGACTACTGCAGGTGGAGATAACGACGCGCGTGCCTGTGAGCTTGAACTCGATGTGTCAAGTTTATTTCTTGGAGAAGTCGGTGACTGACTCTGTTAAAAAATAATACGCATCTGTTTATTAAAAAGTAAAGTCCAGGAATATTTTATGGTTAATATTATTGCTGTTTTTGTTGATTTCATACCTGTGAAGCATCAAATTCTTCATCCAAAGCATCTGTATCTAAAGACGACCGTTGCTGATGTTGCAATAGTAGTAGTTGTTTTCTTCTTGATGTCGGAGTTAGCAAAGCTAATGCTCCCGGCGAAGCAGCCAATGAACTAAGATCTGATGAGCTGGAATCACAAAAAAGATGTGGGCATAAACTTAAAATGAATAACTTAACATTTACTTTCGTTTAATTTAATAATATACCTACTAATACAATTATTATTATTTACCTTATCACAGTCCCATTTTCGGTACCGGAATCAACTTGCAAGACAGTAGTTTGAGACTCATTCCATAAGCCATCAGAATGGTCCCTAGGGAAAATAAAAACATATTAAATAATTATAAATTACTTAATTCTCAATGATCCTGTTCTGTAGATAATTTTCAGATAAATACCTGCTTTGATCAACTGTTAGAGATTCATTTGATGCGCACGGTGATACTTTATCCAAAGGTGTTAGAATAGTAGTAACAGTGTTAGAAATAACTGCTCGTTTAACTTTTGGCTCCACATCTGCCTCAATAGTAACTGGTTCTGGAGATCCCGGGCTCGATCTAGCAGTACTGTAAGAAAGAAAAAAATGTTATAGAGGAAATATTATTACTAATTTTAGGGCAAGGTTAGATTCTTTAGTTTTTCTTTAACTAGTCTCGAGAGTTGATAATGGTGAATTGAATTAATGACAAAAATTGGGTGTTCATGAAAACTGGCAGTCACGAAAATGCTTATACTATAGCTACATTTCAAGATGCTTCGCTAATATTTGCTAACCAAACGGTTTACAGCTAATTGTGATGCGTGCATACCTGCTCTCAGGAATTTCGTCCTTGTCAACTATTATTTCGGTCTTTTCTTCAAAACTTACGCTTCGATTTCTAAATGGTTCATGCTTGTAACTAATGTATTTTTCATGAAAATCTTCATATGGTGCATTCCCATCTGAAGAACTATGGAAAGAAATATGGATGAGCGCTGATAGAAGCATAGCGTCCAAATTGAAAGCCTCAAAACTAGCGGCTTTGGAATGTTTAGAAAAGAAGAATATGTTGTTAAGTCCTATTTGCTCAGAAAAAAATGCCAGTCGGTGGATGTTAAGTGCAATGGGCCTAAGTCCTATGTGTTAAAAAATAATCTATTTACAAAATATAACACAGTATCACATTTGCTTTACCTGAAAGATCCGTCTGGTTCAAATCCAAAGATACCTTCGTCTTTTATGGGAGTCTGGCTATAATTTTGACCAATATACTGTGTGTACAGAGCTTCTCTCTCACGGTCTTCTCTCGTCATATTTTCTTGGCTTGTGGACATTATTATGGGAGCATCTTTTATTCCGTCACCGTTACTTTGCAGTTCACTTTTCCTTCTGAAAGAATATATTTGAAATTTTGTGTGATACATAATTATTATCCGAGTAGCTTTCATGACGATGTGAGGTTCTTATCAATTTACATTTGGAAAGAACGTTTGCCTATTTAAACAGTGTAGTATTTACTTCAAATGGATGATTTTGGGTTCGTTTAATAAACTGAGTAGTAGGATAGTTTTATTTTAATTCTGTGAATAAGACAATGTTGTTTTTGAATTTTGTGATATTAGTCATACATATTTTTAACTTACACGTCTAAAAGAATTTCACCCTCGGACAATGTTTTCTGTAACATTCTTCGGTTTTTCCTTCGAAGCGTCGTAAAAGGTATAGCTTCATCATCAGGTCTGGGCTCAAAATCAATTATAATTTCCTTTTCATTCTTTTCGCTATCATCGGTTGTGGTTGCCGAAGTTTCAGTAGAAGGTTCAGATTGGAATGTGGAAGTTTTTGAAAATGGTGGATGCGAAGAATTTATCGTCTTTTGGGAAGCATCGCTAGTACTCTTAGATAGAATGGACCTTAGTGATTTGTCACTCTTGCTTTGCTTAGCAATCTCTTGCTGCAGAAATTCTAAATTCCTGCGGTTTAACGCCATGCTTTTTTCAATGTTTTCTATATCGTCATCTATAGTATCATCTCTGTCACTTTCATGGATAAATTGAAAGTTTTGTTGAAAGTATTCTTGGGCTTGCCTCTGCAAAGCGCTTAGCTCTGATGACTTGTCAATTTGGGACGAAGAAGCTACAGACTTTACTGATGATGATGTGACATCATCGGAGTCACCTCTTTGCAGTGGAGATGATGGTATCATCATAGCTGTTGGAGACCGGGGAGATCGTGGTGGTTCCTCTGACTGGGTTCTATGTAGTTTTTCGTGGTCACTAGTTATGAAACTGCAAGTAATAACAATATTTATTTCAACCGAAAAAGTTGCTAAAAACATGTAGAGAAAATTGTATGAAGTACCAAGATAACAAATGTTTGGAGCTATGTTAAAACCTAATAATAGTAGATTATTAACCAAGGGGATAAAGCAGTGTCTTCTGTCGCGGGTGACGATTTAAATCGCGAGCATAACGAAGGACTCGAGGCTTACTCCCGAGCGTAGCGAGGGTGTTAGAAACTTAAATCACGAGCGAAGCGAGGGATTTAAGACGAGTCCTGAGTGTAGCGAGGGATTTAAGTTCACCCAAGACTAAGACAGCTTTATCACCGAGGAAAATACTCTACTTTTCGTACCACTTGCGAAAAAATTTACGTTATAATAATATTGTTACGTCGATCGAATTGCGAGACCTATCGATGAGCTTCTCGAAAGTTCCACAAGGTTCTCGACAGTTCTACTCAAGTTCGGTCAGGAAATTTCTAGAAAGTTCTACCCTGTTCTAGATGTTTCGAGATGGTTCTAGAATGTTCCAGAAGGTATGGGAACATGTCGAAGTCTATGGATGTTTCCAGAACATTCGACCACCTTCTAGAAACATCTAGTGGGTCCGGCCGGGGTATAAAAAGGGCGCCGAGTAGCGAGCTCAGTCAGCCCCTGGCTG
The DNA here is from genome assembly GCA_036375495.1 of Agrotis segetum. Taxonomy (NCBI): domain Eukaryota; kingdom Metazoa; phylum Arthropoda; class Insecta; order Lepidoptera; family Noctuidae; genus Agrotis; species Agrotis segetum. The sequence continues at coordinate 297,746 of JAQSVV010000646.1, forward strand.
GAGGCCTTAGAATCATCTTTGGCAGCCACAGGAAAGTCCGGTTGAGCAGCACACAACCTAGTAGGTAGAGGTTGACCTGCGAGATGCCAGTATCAAAAAAAAAAAAAAAAAACGAGCTCAGTCAGTCTAGTTTTGACTACGATCGAGGCGACTCGAAGTGATACAAGCGATATCTAAGTGAGTTCTACGTGTGATTAAGAGTGCGTATAAGTGTTAAAGTGTTGAGTAGTGTTTTGTGATTGTTTTAATTTGTGATTTGTCTGTGAATAAAGTTGTATTTGGTTTTAATTTGTGTTAATTAATTTATCCCAATACCCAGCTCGTAACAATATGTATGAGATAAGCATTAATTAAACATTTAAATTTAACAATAACTTATTTAAAAAAAAATTAAAATAAACTCAACGTTTATGTATTTGAAGAAAACAAAACGCGGCAAATTCCTAGATTATATTGTATTCTCGGAAAAGCAAAGGCATCAAGATCAGACGGCCTCTTCGGTTTTCGTAATGTTATTAAATCATAACTGCATAATAAATGCGTATTCCTTTTTCAAAAAGTATAATGCTTTACATACAAACTCAATGGTGTAAAGACAGACTGATGTAGTTCACTATCGGTAAGTATTCGAAATTCAAATCACATTCTCTCCCTAGAGGATGAATGAAATTCAGTACAACTTTCTTTCCCTAGGGAAAGCTGTTTTTAACAGATTAATAATGACTATTATTATGTACGCTTTTTGTGGCATAGAATGTCACTTTTTTGAGCAAGTGGTACGAAAAGGTACTTTTTACCTTTCCACTGTTGTGGCGATGTCACTTGGTGAATCCCGACCAGCTAATCGGTCGCCTCCCACTTCGGAGAATGACTTTGTAAGCCTTCTTACTCCAACAGTGTATCCATTTGTTTGTACACCAGCTGCCACCATTTTAACCTGAAGTTCAAGATAATTACTCTTTCTTCGGTGACAATAATGTCAAAATCGTTCTTAGTCTCATTTCATAGAAGCATTTATCATTTCTCCATTCTCAAATTTTCTAATTTATCGTGCAATTTTCTTTCACAAACAACAATTTAACTACAAAAATAGGGATTCAGTTTTGTAAAAGAGAATAATTGCGTTTTTTTTTTTGTTATTTGTTCTTAAACTCAAATATTTGGTAATGCTTACCCTTTTAATAGTCCGAGGGCTTAAAGATAAGTAATTGGGTGGCAACGGTTTTCTACCTAAACACACTTCTGTTTGTGTTGCTTGAGTTCTCATCACTCCTTTCTTTATTGAATCTGGAAATGAAAGTCATTATAAATTAGAAAAAAAGAAATGTTTTTTTTTTTTTTATTCAATATACAACATTATTCTTCAGCTTCACCTAGCTGGAAAAACTATGTGAACAACGGATCGGGATTCAAATCGACTTCAGGTGGAATTTCTAAGATTAGTTATGTATGACTAGCTGTTGTCGGAATTCAGTGTATTTTATTTAAACAAAGGAATGTTTCTAAAATAAAAGTAAGCCTAAGTTACTCCTTATTACATCGGCTACCCGCCCATTAAAGTCCTGTCAAAATCAGTCCATCCATTTCAGAGATTATCCATTACAAACAGACAGACAGTCAAAAAATGAAAAAATTGTTACTCCGGTGTATACTATGTGCCGTATATAAATGCGTATTCATGTAGTAAAAACCGGTTATTTCAATATTACAAACAGACATTCCAATTTTATCTATAATTATGTATAGATGTTTAAATTAAGATCACACTCACCTAATACTACTACTTTCGGTTGCTCCGTCTGCGTTGGTCTCTGTATTGGTGGCGGGGGATGGACGGGGTGCGGGGTTATCGGAGGGGGGTAGTGGATCGGCGCCGGCGGTGCCTGTGACATGAACTGCGGGTACGGCGGGAAAGGCTGGAACATCACCGGCAGCGTTGAGTAGGGTTTTGGTTCTGGCTATATAATGGAAAAAATGTATAATTATGATTAATTAATATTCTGAGTGTTTTTTTTTTTTTTAAAAGGCAGTTTGGACAAAATAATCATTGTTTCTTCATCATCATCAGCCTTTAATGTTTCCACTGCTGGGACACAGGCCTCCTCTCTGTGAGAGGGAGTGGGCCATAATCCACCACGCGGGCCCATTGCGGATTGGTGGATATCACATGTCTTCGATTTTTTGGTTCCAGGACATTCCGGTTACCTCACGATGTTTTCCTTCACCGTTTTGAGAGCAGTGGTGATGGAATAAATTATACAAAGTAATGTGCTTGGCTGGACTGGAATCCACGGCCAACAACTCGTATGTGGGGGCCGATACCTATCTTCTTCTAAGAAGTGGCCAAGCAATCTACCCATTGGTAGCTCGAACTTTAGATTCTGTGGGGACAATTATTTCTGAGCTTGCTACGCTCCCGCTTCTTGATGTTTCTAGGCATATTGAGTATATTTTTTTGAGTCATACCTTGACTACACGCCCATCGATGAGTCTCTCGCAGTCTCTCCTGAAGCGGTTGCCACTGACCGCAGCAGGCATCACCGAGTCGTCAAACGTAGTCAGTGTGTGAGAACGTGCGAAAGAGACGTGTTTTGTTCTGAAAGAGACAAATTGTTTCTATTATTTTATTTTTCTCATTATCGATCTCCACCGTTTTCTCATTTGTTTAGCGGGTATTGTGTTTTTTTCCATTACTGCTGTTTTTGAAGAGGTATTTTATGCTGGCGATATATGATCCAGTTTACTGTCATGTTTACGACGCTCTTAAAGCGTTTATTCTGAAATTAATTAAAACTTGTAAATATTTGACAGCTATATTAGCAACGTTGTCAACTTTCTGGTTATGCGCCCTTAAGGCGGTATATTTGACGGTGTATGGCTTTTAGCAGTAGCCTTGTCAAACATACTGATAGCCATATACTGCCAAGTTTACCGGATGCCGCCGCTTGTAGCGCGCTGCAAAATTGACGGTTAACTCGATCGTGTGTAGCTAGCATTAGACTCGGTTACTAAGCCATAGAAATATTGGTTTTGAAATGGAAATTGAGAAGCATGCAGAAAACATGGAAAACTATTTAGGGTTTAAAAAGATTTTTTTTCAATAGTTTTTGAAATAAGATATGCATGGTTCTCGTTTTCAATTTGTTTTAATAATTTTAAGATTTACAACTTAAGTTTTAGTTTTAGAAAAGCAAATCGAAAATGTTTATGAAAATGCCTAGTCAGCAAAAATTTGCAAACAGAAACAGCACCTAAATTTCAGTCCTAGTTGAAATACAGGCAGGCTACATAACTAAGTCATACACATAGGATGTCCACAGACCATACTCGTGATACTTTGGATGCATCAAAGCGAGCAGTTTCACTATGAGCATCGCACAGGAGATGCCTATCGAATTTGGAAAATGCATCGAGTAAATCAATTTCCGTTCTGATTTTTACTACGATAATATTGGAATCGTGTTTGTGTGTTTTCATGTTTGACACGCACCCACTACATGGGAGAAATTCGTAACATGAGACCAAATAAAAAAAAACTTGAGTTTATCATTAGGAAACAATTTCAGAGTACCTTATATGACAGACATGTTCTCAATATAAGTATGTCAATAAATATTACAGGTAAATAATGTATCAGTAAATACAAAATGTTTCCAATCTATAGAGACGGTTATGTCTCATAAAGAATGTATCTCAAATAAGTGGGCAAATATGATACGCACATGTCAATTATGAAGATACCTATCAACTCAATTCATAACTGAAAATATAAGTGCTATATATGAACATTATTATTATGACTCAGAACAGAAAATTATGTCAAAAATAGATTAGCAAATATGGTATATGTCAATTAAGAAGGCTTTTAGCTACTCAATTTTATGTCTGGAAACATGTTCTAAAAATATCACAGAGTTGAGTTACTTACGAGTATAACGTTCGTCCTAATTTTGTCTCTGAGAACTTTTTTTCGCAATAAACAGAACTTTTAGCAATATTTATATCAATATGAACACAAATATCTATATTAATATTACCTATTAGTTAACGCTGATGTCTTGATTAGAAATGAAGTGATGTTTTTACGAATGGCATTTCTTGTTTTTTTTTTTTTTGTTGTTAGAAGTGTGTATTCTGAAAGTTGGCAACGTCACAAATAGCTGTCAAAAATTCACTTGTTTTAATTAAATTGGAACATTTACTATATCAAAATAAGAAATATTTATGGCTCTGTAGTGCACTAAAACATTGATATAGGAATGCAATTAAACACTGAATTTGATGCTGTAACCGTTTTTTAGGTGTAAAAGAGGGATTTGGAAAGTTTCTGAATTCTTTTTTTACATCTTAAACTACATATATTCAGTGTTACGATATTAACTATTGCACACTCTTTTTTAAAGTAACATTGACACCAAATTAATTAAAACTTGTCAATATTTGACAACTTTTTACGACGTTGCCAACTTTCAGAATACGCGCTCTTAACGTGCATTGTCTTTGATCGAACCGTAGTAAAATTTCAAAAAAAACTAAGTAGATTTTGCCCTTGTTCTTGTTGTAGGTACTGGTTCGTTTATCTGAACGTTAAACCATATCTCGTACATAATAGTGATGCAAATTGACTGTGTCGTGAGTCCGGCCGAATAACCGAAATCGATTAACTTTAATAGCAGGAGTACTCGACTTTATTTCGTTTGTCCGAACTCCAATGTCAATAGAATTCGGGCAAACGACCAAACAAGTAAGCTATAAAATGTTGTAAACGAAAAAGGCATATTTATAAGCAGAGAACAAGACAAGGATAGATGTATAAGTAGATAGGTGATATTAATATGACAGTCAGTTTAATACTATTATTACCTGTGGGGTGGAATCGTGAGAGGGGGTGGCGGGGGCGGCGGCGGTATAGGCGTGTGGGCAGGGCATCTGAAAATATCAATAATAGGAAACTATATAAATATACGTATTAAGGCTTATAATTAAATATACACGTATTTAAAATAGCTGCCTTCATTATAATAGGATAAGGTTTATTTTGAACTGTGTGGAATCTAGGTTTAATTATTTTAAGGGTTGTCTTCTAGTGTCATGCAAAATGGATTGGTACATTTTCTGATGTTAGGTACAGTCGAATTCCAAATTCCTGGGTCGATTTCTGAAAGCAATGGCCTGATGCTTCGCTGTGACTTACGACCTTTTATTATAAGTTGTTACATATACAAATCAAAGGAACTTACGGTATACTTCATAATTTCAACCTTTTCCTACAAGTAATGCTGGCGCAGTGGTTAACGTGCTCGGATGTTTCCATCACTGCTGTCGAAGGATCGATCCTCGCTTTTTTATAATTACTTTTATTTTATTTAATGTTTTTATATAATTGCTATATCTTTTTGTTATTTTTCATGCATTTTTTTGTAGAAATTTGATAAATAAAATTGTTTTTTTTTAATAATTTCTAATACTAGTCATTAGTGTTGTGTGTCGACCGTTATCATCATAATAAGTATAATAAAGTTTTGTAGGTAGATCAGAGGAAACAAAACAAAAGTCACAAAAGTAAATTATTTCGATTTGTGAGGTAGACATAACTGTGTTAGTTCGTTTTAAGTCTCATAATAGAACGTTGTTGATTCCTGGTTATTTTGTGTGACGATTGTTTACATCTATTACGCTGTTTTAATGTTATTGTTTTGCTGTGAAATATTAACAGTGGGAATAATAATTATAATCACTGAGGGTGAATATTATAGCCGTGCATAAATATGGATGAAACAATACAAATATCAAATTAAACCGGACTAAGTGTGAGTATTAACATCTAATTTTTAGTTATTTCACATGTTAATATCTTATTTATTAGATAAGATTCCCTACAATAGGTTTGTTTGAAAGTAATAAGTGTTATTTATAGATTTTTCTTTAAGTAGGTAAAAAAAATTAACAGTTGCATTTTGCATAAAGATAATAATAGTATTTCATGTTTTGTTCTAGTGAAATACTGGCAGTCCTGTGGATATGAGATACGAGGAACGACAAGCGCTAATACTAAGCTTGTCGATAGCAAAGTCCAACACCGACGCCGACGGTTGTCAGACATCATAATAACATGATGGTGAATGAATACGAAGGAAATAGCTTCCCCCAATGAGTAACTAATTCAACACGAAATGAATAGCCGTGCACTCAAGACAAAAATTACACCAAATATCAGCCAAAAACTGTTTGTTTTATAGAAATAAAAGAAACGTTTAAAAGCACGACCATATTTTTATATAGCTTTTGTTGTATTCATTGTTAATAGACTGTAAGCGAAAACATCATTTTATTCACAGTTCTTATTAATTTAGGGCTTAGATTTGAGGCTAAGTTTCAATCATTCTTTTCATAAAGAAAACGAAAATTAAACTGATGTCCTCAAAAGGGTATTTTTATGCAGAGCGGTTATTTTTTTTTGCGGTTCTATTTCAGTAATAGAACATATTTCCATATATTTTTTTTTAGTAATTCGCATTTGGTGGAGCGGAAGAAATTTATTTGCTAAAAACAACCTGTTTCTGCACCATGGCCCTGGAACGCAAAGGGCAAATAGCGTTTTGCGTTCCAGGACCGCAGTGCCATGCGACGATTGTTGGAAATAGTAACAAGGCACCGCGGCCTTGGAACGCATAGAGAAATTAGCCTGCTGAACTATTACTATTTCAAATGGCTTTAATAAATAGTCATATTATCTTTAATATTTCTTTTGTTAACATAAAGACAAAATTACACATAATTTTTTTTATGGGATAACATACTAATTAGGCTGCACTTTATAAAAAAACCATTTAGGTTCTTAAATATAATTAAACGTAATTTAGTCGTTATAATCAGCTAATGAAATTGGATAATAATTATTGTTTTATCGTCACTTCGAATTTTTTAATTTACTTATTTTATTACTGATAGCTGTTGGGCTAAGCAGAGTTATGATCAATGAGATCTGAGTCTTATAATGTGTTTAGCTAATTTTTAGTTTTTTTTTTGAAATCATGATAATTATATTAATCAATAACTTGTTAGTTCTGTTATTCATGTTAATTTACAATTTATTCATGCTTATTATTTATTAAAAAAAAGTCAAATATTAGTTTTATGTGTTTATGTTTTTTTTTTTGGTCTTGGTGGAAATAAACAAAGTCATGCTGAATTAAAATGTTAATTTTGTTTTATTTATTTATGATTAACAAACTCATGTTACATTTGTGATATCAGATTCATACGAATCTGACAACAGTCAACTCATTTGATGAACTTCAACGTGACATTTCAATAAATTTCGTTCTTGCCTCAATATTGATATTCGCCGGCATTTTGAGAATACTTAAATATATCGCTATCTATACATATAATCACACGTCACTAACCAACAACCACAATCTAACGACAACTTGATTTAGGTCAAGTTAAATATTCCTAAAACTTCGTCTACCTCACAGAAATTGTGAACAAACGATTATAATCATATTTCTGTCCCATTACAATATTTAACAATTGAGTAAAACTTACAAAAAGAATATCACTGCGAGAGGTTCGAACTCACGCCTTGCCGTTCACCGCTTACGTCAGGCGGTACGCTTTACCACTGGACCAAGTGGACACACTATACACGTTGAAATTATGAATCCTATACAATCAGTTGTTGATGATGAATGTGTCTCTTAAAAATAGAAGGTCATAAGTCAAACTAAACGTCAAGCTATTGACTTTAAAGCGTATCTAACCACTTTTGAACGCCTACTGTACATTGTTCTTAATAAATATTTATATTATATTCGTATCCATCTACTTTTCAAAATAGAAAATTCTGTACAAAAAAATCTCAACAAAATCGTACTGAAGATTTTTCTTTAGTGTTTTTTTTTTAAGTGATGAGTTTCCTCTAGACTCTAGTCTAGATAAAAGGTGATATACCTACATAAGGCTTTTCTATATTTCTGAAAAAAGGAAATAAATTAATTGAATACTGATGATTTTAGGTTGTGTATGAATTGACCAAAGGTTTTTGTTTCGCCCCATTTCTTTTTTCCGAACAATTAAGTCATTTTAATTCAAAATTAAGTCAAAATCCAGCACAAAACTACCGAAAAATAAGATACAATGTGGAATCTGAACAAAAAGTACTAGGAGAACAGAATCAAAACTTTTTTTGTGGGGAATTAATTTTGTGGCGAATTTACAACAACCCATTATTTTATTCATACTCTCATTAATTTGTTAATTTCTTCCAGCTTTCAATTAACCAACGCTTACGTACATTAATAACCTAACTGCCACAGCAACACCACAGTACCCAATTTAGCCCCTATTCCGGGTATGACCCTCAATTTATAAAAGCCCGGGTTTTATCCCATCCTTATCCATTACTAGGCCATGACAGTGTTTCGGCTTACCGCAGCTGTGGTAATTATCTCAAATTAAGTCACACGATTGTGTCATTAGTTTGGTCTGGCAAGCCTACAGGAAATGGACCATCCTAGAAATTGCATTATGTTGTTTGTGACAACGGTGACGAATGGCACTATTAGTCTGGTGTGGACAACGTGCGTTGTGCAGTGTCTTGTATATCTCTGTTGTATATTTGGTGTATATGTGTATTTTCGTAACGATGATGTTAATTTTCGTAAAGTGTAATTTTTTTTTCTTTAAGTTTCAGGTAAAATTAAAAAAAAAAACTATTAAAAAAATTGGAAAGCATAAAGAATAAATTGTATAATTATCTTCCGCGTTCATTTATAAAGGTGGGATTCATAATTATAAGTAAGCAATAATTAATAAAGTTTTTGTAGTCAAAATTACTGAAGTTTTATACGTAACAATTTTATCCGTAAAATATATTTCTATAAAATTATTAGGTCATCAAATTATTCATCACTTCAATTTCGTATTCAGAGCAATTAGTTTCGCATGCAATATAATTGGATATTATATTGGTTCATTAATTTCATGTAATTTCGTCAAATTCTGCATAATTTATGTTTGGATAAATAAATAATAAAAAACCGGCCAAGTGCGTGTCGGACCACGCACAGTGTAGGGTTCCGTAGTTGCCCATCAAAATACTTATGCGAACTAACTAAATTGATTCGCTGAATTTAATTTTAAAAAGAAGAATTTTCAAAATCGGTCCAGGAGTCTTTGAGAAATCGGGGATAATACATAAAAAAAAAGATTACGACGAATTTAGAACCTCCTCCTTTTTTTGAAGTTAGTTAAAAATAGTTGACGATAAAAACCTACCTATCCCCAAAAAACATACCTATAAAAGCTGTAAAAATAAATTTGACAAACTTACATTTGCAGTTATCTCCGATACATTTTGTTTAAGAAAATATGATATCAAGTACATTTTATAAGTTGGTCGACTATTACTCGTAAAGTTGTAAAGCCTACTTAGTCATGATAATTTTCTTTTAAATTTCGTTGTATATACTACTATTGTGAATTTTTTCACACCCCCAAACATAACCGTTTAGCTGGTAGAGGGGGGGGACACTCGAGTCGAGCAAAATTTAGCTCTTTAAAGCTTAATATTTCACAAACGAATTATTTTATCAAAAAACTGTTAATGAAAACTCACATTATTTTTTAAAGACCTATTTAATGATACCCCACACTAAGGGGTACGCGAGAAAAAAAAAATCCTCACTTTACGTGTAAGTACAGGAGGTACCCTAAAAAAAAATATTTTACGAGATTTTATTTTACCACTTTTTCGGCACAGCAAATCCGTATATTTACACCAAATTACAGCTCTCTAGTACTGTGCGTCTCTGAGCTAAACTGCGGACAGACGGACGGACGGACGGACGGACGGACGGACATGGCGAAACTATAAGGGTTCCTTGTTGACTACGGAACCCTAAAAATGGCGGGACAAAGGAGGGGTTAACTGCATGGAGAACTAGTAGTCAATTAGGTACGTCCAAGGTCGTTGTTTATTTTGACTCGAAGGACCATGAATAATGACACTAAGATGCTTTCACTGACTTCAGAATAAAACAAAGCGATGTTGCTGTTTTTAATATTGTCCTTTATTTATACTCCATCATCTGCCTAGCCCTTTCCCAACTATATTGGGGTCGGCTTCCAGTGGAACCAGATTCAGCTGGATATCAGTATTTTACATGGAGCGACTGCCTGTCGGACCTCCACAACCCATTATCTGGGTAATATGATACCCCATGGTAAGACTGGTTGTCAGACTTTAGAGCTTCTGACTAACAGTAACACAATATTAGTATCTGCTTACATCTTGCCATGTAAGCAGATACTGTAATATGCTTTTTTTTAAACTTTGCTCCTCTCTAGGATTTTTTTCTGTGTCGTGGGTACAGTCAAATTGTCCATATCAATTGCGTTGATATCAAATGCAGAATGCGCGGTTCATATAGTATCAAAATGAGAACAAAAAGGGTGTTGTAAAGTTGTTTTAGAGTTTACAGCATTTCGAGGAAACTATAGAACTATTCGTTTTGTACAGTTTTCGAATTATACATTTAGAAACATAGTAGAGAGCCAGCAAAACAATATATTTAAACACAATATTGTTTCATTTCAGTTTTGTAGTTTAAGTAGTTTAGTTTTAAAACAAAACTCAATAGCTAACAAAACCGGTTATTACTATTTCCTGTTTGTTTCGTTTAGAAACTATTTGTTGCTGATGTTATAAATTGAATTTTGCTCGTTATCTAAAGACAATCATCTGCGTAGGTTTTTCCCAACTTTGTTATACTCGGCTTTCAGCTTTCAGTTGAATCGGATGCAATTGAATCTATCTAATATCTTTAAACGAGGAATTCTTGTATATTTATAAATATAATCAGGATCTCGGAAACGGCTCCAAGGATTTTCATAAAAGTTACAGATCAAGGTTTTTCGACTCAAGGAATCGATTTATCAAGGTCCCAGGTTCGAGAAAAGCTCGGTTCCCAAGATATAGACATTTTAAAAACCGAGCGAAGATCGGTCAACCAGATTATAAGTATTATACGTGAAGGGACTGTGTATGTTATCTCTACACTGTAACTGGGTGATACCTCTGAGTAAGACTGATTTTCAGACTAACAGTAATGACTGTTAAGGAACTGATCTACAAATGACTGCTATGACCAATAGGTAACTACTGAGCAAATCCTACTTATATTATAAATGCGAAAATTTGTGAGGATGTATGTTTGTATATGTAGGGATGTTTGTTACTCTTTCACGCAAAAACCACTGAACGGATTTGGCTAAAAGGTACAAAGATAACCTGAATTAACATAGGTATATAAACAAAAAAAAGAAAACAAGAAAATTATTTTATTTTTTTACAGAAATGGATGCAAATTACTTAACTTTTTAACTTAATCTTTTTTTTTGTATTATCAAGACCAGACTTCTTAATAAAATAAATAACTTAGTCTTAACTTAATCTAAACATAAAAAAGACCATAATAATATAACAAAGACAAAATTCGACAGCTGTAGCATGCCATGACTGTAAAATAGGATAGTTTTTATCCCGATTTTATGTTCCCGTGGGATAATTTTCGACTTAAAGCGGGTGAAGCCGCTGGCAACAGCTAGTAATTAATACTGTCCTTAAATTTTTCTTGCCTTTTTTATACAGGGTGAATTTGAATGAATGCTACAAAATGTGCTGGGAGCTTTATTTACAGTAACATAGTCATTATAAACTGCCCCCCTAGACAAGTCGCAAACGATAATCGTTAACGCTCGGTTCTCCCCAAAAGATTTTCAACCTTATTCCTTTGAGTCTTTAGTTGAAAATCTATTGAAGATTTCATGGCGTTGTCGTTCGTTCCAGTCTAATGCCAACTAAAGACTCGAAGGAATAAGGTTGAAAATCTATTGGGGAGAACCGAGCGTTAACGATTATCGTTTGCGACTTGTCTAGGGGGGCTGTTTTTTCTAAAATCTGAAGCGTTAAAAAAATTACGCGATTATCGTTTTCAAAAGATTCATTGATGTTATAAACTTTATTTGATACGAATCATCGGTATTCCCACATTTAATTTCTGTTTATTTATTTTTCATATTAAATGAAATAATACCGATAATATTCGTACTTAAATAAAGATAATAACATCAATGGACCTTTTGAAAACAACGCATAATTTTTTAAACGATTCAGATTTAAGAAAAAAAAGTTTATAATGACTATGTTACTGTAATTGATGATCGCACTTCGTTTTGTCGCATTAATTAAAAATCACCCTGTATAACTATCAAAGGTCAGCGCTCAAATAGGTACTGGAAAAGAAAGTCCTTTTTTCTGAGAAAGTGAACGAAAGCATTATAATAATACGTCACAAAAAACCTACACACGTTTATTTAAGAGCTTCAAAGTGAATAATAGCTAGGTAGTCTAGATACACGCTTCATTTGACCTTTTTCCCGACCTTACACTGTATGGGAAAGTTATGTCACATAGGGATAAAATAGAAATAAAATGCTCCATAGGTCAAGTGTTTGATGTTACTTATATGGGAAGTTTTATCAGTACGTATGTAACATGGGAATTTTGAATTATACTTGTATCATTATACTCAATTATTGGTAAAATTGTGCAAACTGTACAATAGAGCAGTTTTAAGCAAAGATAGCAAAAAATTTAGTAAGCGAAGTTGTCATAAAACCTACAGTAACAAGATACCACAAAAATAACTATCGGATTCAAAAAGTAAATAGAAAGAATCCGCTAGATCTGGTTGCTATACCGTCGTGCAATCTCATCGCGTAAGAAAGATATTCAAGTAAGAATAAAATAGAAATATTTTATTTTCATTCCTTTATAAAAATAACATCGATGCCTGCAGAAGTCTAGATCCTAAGGATCTTTTTAAAAGAGAAATACCTACCGAGAAAAGCAGAAAAAAAAAACGAAATTGAACAAAAACAACGTCGTCAAAGGAACATTACATTGCGCTGTTATCTCAAGGCGAAACATTTTCAAAGAAAATAATATCTTGACTTGAGGGATATTGAACTTTATAAGGCATTTAATTTGCACCCTTTTAATTAAAAAGGACTTGAATTTTGTTTAGGAATTGTAATAATATTTTTGTATCGCAAGAAGACCTTAATTTTAAAAACCGATCTGATTGTTAAAATTAAAAGTTGTACTTTCAGGCTTTCGAAAAATTCCTAAGCTTTCACAGTCTGGCTCAGTCTGGACAGTTGCCCTTTGCAAAAACTTTCTAGACAAAACGTTGAATTACCTTTGACCCTTAAAACTTTTATGATAATTTTTATTCAATTCTTAAAAGATCGAAAGATCTTATCAATACAAATATAAGATGTACGAGACAAAATCTCCTATAACGTCACGTTTTCAAGTCGTGAACTGTCAAACATGTACAAATACCTACTAATGCATACATGTTTAATAACGTGTAATTTATACCAAAAGGAACTTACAGTTCGTAGGTAATTTTCTTTAAAACTTACAAAATAGGGTTGCTGTGAAGTTTTTGCTATTACTATCCATATTCTAGAATTACTGCGTCTGTAATCTTAATAAAACTTAATAGCAAATTTGTTAAAAAATATTTGTTTATGTAGTGCATGAAAAGTATCCTTTGTGATAATAGGTGTAATTGAGGTGATGACAGTTTTTAAATCTGGTAACTATTTAAGTGACCGGTTCATAAACATCTATCCATCCATCCATCCTCACAAAAAATCACTCTAGTTTATATTAAATATAATTTATAGTTTATTGGTAAGATACTTACGGAATTATAGAAGGTGGTCGAGGTAACGAGCCTCCTCGACTAACTGACGCGATTTGGTCCACATTATAATTTTGGGGCCAACCCGCGTTATCTTCTATTACCGATCTGAAACATAAATCATGAACTTTATTGAATTTGTATCAACTTGACCGAGATATGGTTTAGTGGTGGAAAGGTTTTTCTCCTTAGTTAGATTAAAGAAATAGGCAGATATAGCGCTCAGAACACGCGAGTGTGTCCACCAAAGCAAATACAAAAACAAATATCAACTCGTGACAGTACCAAGCTACGCGTCTTTGCTATTGTTTGCCAAAATATGCCGTCTTGTGTCTTTAAACATTTTTTTTTCTCAGATACAAAGAAAGTATTATGGAATGTAATTCAATTTGATTTTGTATTTGCTTTGGTGGACACACTCGCGTGTTTGGAGCGTTCTATCTGCCTATTTCTTTGATCTGAGTTTTTCTCTATGATAGTTACACAATTTTTTATTTTACTCTACCTAGGTTGAATGATTCCAATTATTCTAGTTATGATCGCCTAGTTGTTAAAAGTCGACCATAATTAATTCAAATTTTACGGACAGACAAGAACTACATTTTTTTTTAACGTAGTAAAATCATCAAATGAGTCCACCCCGGGCAGGGTGGGAGGGATTTTGTTTTGTCTTTTGTTTTACAACACACGTATTATGTTCTATGAAGGTCGGCATTAACAAGTCAATTGATACAAGATTTCAGCCTTGAAGAGCGAACGTCCTAAGAGCTACCACTTATGTAAATTGCGAAAAAAGACTGAAGAGCTAGTACGAAAAAAATAAAGTAAAAAGCCATTTTCTTAGTGCCTTCCTAGAATTACATTATAATATTGTTGAGGGCCGCATGCATTTATGGAATTTTTTGATTCCTCATGGACATGCTTTTTGGACTTAAGGAATTATTGATACTAATAGCTTTTGTCGCGGTTTTACTCACTCCCCTTACAATTCATCCTTTTAGCGTGAAAGCTAAGCCAGCTTAATTGAGTGTCTATCAAGGTTATTTTTTTTTAACTATCCCTTTGTGAATTGTGGCAGATTCAGATTAGATAAATTAAAAATAAATACAATTCTGTAGTCTATGCTTAGAACCTATTTTTAAAACTATGTTTTAGGAATCGGCCAAACTGTGAACTGGTTTTCCAGTGAAAAAGTCCTTTGTTGCCCGGAGTAGGGACCATTTTGAGCTATGTCCTAGAATCATCTGGAGGCGACTGCCCTCCAGCGCGTCTATGAGTGGCGCGTGGAGGCGCAGCGCCGGGGCGTGACCCCGCTGCCTCGCGAAGTCGAGGCGCGGCGCGAAGACCTCCGGCGCGATCTCAGGGCAGTATGGAAGGAACGACTGTCGCGACCGACGGCCGGGCACGCCGCAATTGCGGCGGTAAGACCCCTCTTTGAGGAGTGGTTGGAGAGAAGTCATGGCGTCCTTACCTTCCGCCTGACGCAGGTCCTCACCGGGCACGGGTGCTTCGGGAGGTACCTGTGTCTAATGCGGAAGGAGGATACGTCTGGGTGTCATCACTGCGAAGATCGCCCGGAGGACACGGTGGAGCATACGGTGCAGGACTGCCCAGCTTGGGCGGCGCACCGACGTGTCCTCACGGCTGCGATAGGCGGAGACCTCTCGCGCCCGGCATTGGTTTCGGCCATGCTGCGGGGCGAGACGGAGTGGGAAGCGGTCGCCTCCTTCTGCGAAGCAGTAATGCTCGCGAAGGAGGAGGCGCGCCGCGAGCGAGAGAGGACAGAGTCCTCCCTCCGCCCCAACCGCGGTGTAGGACGCCCACGGCGACGGACGTCGCGCGACGATCTCCGGCCACCGTAGGCGCGGGCATGCGGGCAGCGAGTAAAGGGCAACTCGCTGCCCGACCAAGGACCATGCCCGGGTCGACGGCGCGTTGTGTCCCACGCGCGCCTCAAAGAGCGTCAGCATAATGACGGGGCCCCCCTCTCAGAGGGCCAAAGCCTGCCGGGGTCGCGGGATTATTCCCTAACCGTAACCCCGGAACGTAACAGGCTATGAAGGACACCGTGGATTTTAGTCAGTAGAAGTCTGACAGTCCCTCCCGCCCTGCCCGGGGTTGGAGGACTCATTTGATGATTTTACCACGCTAAAAAAAAAAAAAATGTCCTAGAATCATTTATTTTGTGATATGTTTTTTTTTTACCCGACTGCGCGACGCAAAGGAGGGTAATGTGTTTATCAGTCTATGTATGTATGTATGTATGTATGTATGTATGTATGTATGTATGTTTGTTTCTATGTGGCGTTCTAGAGACCAAATGCGTTGGCCGATTTTGATAATTTTTACGTCAATCGATTCGTCTTAACCTTGCGAGTGTCACTAAAGACATGAAAGTAATCAAAATTCACCACAGCGACAATCAGACGCCATATTGTCAAAATGAAAAAAAAAAAATGTCGATGAACTATGTCATGTGGGGTATCGTTGAATAGGTATTTTAAAATCATCTTTAGGTTCCCTTTATCATTTTTCATTTTAAATAATAGTTTAGGATATATAACGATTTAAAGTTAGTTAGCAAAACAATAATTTTCTGAATAATAACTAAAAAGTATGAAATAAAAAAAATATTTAACGAAAAACAAAAAACCCGACTGCGTTAAAAAAAAACTAAAAAGAAAGAAACAAGCCCAGTAGTTAAGAATTCACTCATTCACACTCACAGTCGGGGCCCGTTGGAAAGAACTGATTGGTATAATTTGAATGGGCCCCGACTGTGAGTGTGAATGAGTGAATTCTTAACTACTGGGCTTGTTTCTTTCTTTTTAGTTTTTTTTTAACGCAGTCGGGTTTTTTGTTTTTCGTTAAATATTTTTTTTATTAATCATTCGTAAACGTGTGTTATTAATGGGTACTGGCGTCCTCTGATTTTTTTTTAAGTAATAAACTCTATCGATAATACAATCTTCCGAATTGACATTCTACACAATAAAATTCTGGCGAAGTTTTTAGTCCTAAAACAAAATTTTATGTATTGTTCATGACTGTTGACCCTTTTTTGACCTTTTCAAGTGGATAACAGGCTGTAGTTACATTAATTCTTGATAGACTCACTTAAAAATCCATTAACTATTTCAAGAAATCACAAAGCTCTTTTATGTTCAACTTAATCTAAAAAAAAAAGAATAATCTAAAACAGTCGCGTTGTAAATCTAAATAAAAGCTTAAAAAATACAGATAGAGGGTACTTAAACATAAATCATCCGTTACTTTTATCCTTTAACTTCTGAATTAAATATAAAAACCTTTTTACGGAACACAAAGCTTTAAATCAGAATTATACTTACGGCGTTACATCCTCAAGATTTAATTATTACTATGTAGTTTCACTTCTCAATGTACTAGGCGTCGCACATAATTTTTAGAGCTGTGGAAATAAAAATCAATTTTAAAATTCAAATTTGTTCTAAATCTACCGACCGCAGCGCCATCTCTACGTAACTTCATTCATTTCCTTTTTTATGTGCGGGCGTCGCAACATCGCGTGTCTTGAAAAAATATAGTTTTAGTTAAAAATAGTGTGTTTTTACTGAAAATAAAACGTGTTATTATGGGAAAACGAAAAAGGGAACGTAGTAATTCGAAAATTCGACGAAAGATAAAGCGTTTGGAGCGAAAACTACGTGCATCAACGTCAACAAGTAAGGATGAGGAAGGTTAGTACCTACACATCATTAATGTTCCTAATTTGAAAACGTAGCCCAATATTGGTGTATCTATACGAATCATAATAACCATGAAGGTTTATCTAAAGATACTTTTTACTTCTTTCTTTCTTTTCGTCCGTTCGTTTTGCGATATTTTTTGCTGTCTACCTTCATTTATGGTAACTTTTTAATTTTGTTGAAAATTGTACTTTGTTTTTTTAATAAGTTCATATTAAGGATTAGATTCGTATGTTTGGTGTTACTTGTTGTTACACTCGACATGAAAGTCTAATGTAGGTCGTAACTACGGTCGCAAACTGCTAGTAATTCTTGCATCTACTTGAGTTATACTCCGTGACGTGAGCACGGCTGATAACAAATTAGTCTAGTGGCGTATCGGGAATACGTACAATGACTTTAAAATGTATTGCACATACTGCCTATAGCAGCTTGTCAAATAAACAGTCGAAAGGCGTAACGTGAGTACGTACAACGACTGAAAAACAACAATGTGTCAACTACAACAGTTGTTCTTTTTCTTTTAACTTACAGAATATGACCGTTATCATTCAAGGTCGCCAACACCAGACTCACGGAAGTCGTCGGTGTATTCAGATGAATCTGAAGATAATATTCCAATCCGATCTGGCGTTGTAGTCCCCGTTAGCCCACCGCATACCGGCGATGCTACAGATAATGTAGATGCATCTAATTTGCTCCCTCAGGACCCTGGTCCTAGCTCAAATGAGGTCCCTATAGCGGATTCCGAGGTTTTACCGCCTGAAATATTAGAGGCGCTGGGAGACTCAACGGGCAAAGAAGAGGTCTTGGGCCCGAATGTAAACGAGGAGATTTCTAAACGTTGGGGTAGGATCCTAGTAGAAGGGTTGACTAAAGAGGTGAAGGAAGCCATTATAAAGAAAACTAACGCCCGAGAACTTCACTTTATCGAAAGCGCCGAAACTTAATTTAGAAATTTCTGCAATCGTAAGTGATAATATCAAGCATCGGGATAAATTCCTCGAAAGAGCTCAGAACCAACTTGGATTGGGCATTGCTGGTCTTAGCAATCTGGCTTCGTCTCTGATTAAAGACGACCACCCAAAGGTGGAAGTCTTGAAAAAACTGTCTGAAATCAGCAAGATTTTCCTTGATTTACATTACGAAAACTCACAACATAGAAGAAAGTTGATAACTTCTTCACTGGATAAAAAGTTTACCACTACCATAGCTGATATAAAACGAGACTCATTTCTGTTCGGAAAGGACCTTGGAGAAAAGATCAAGGCCACAAAAACAGCAGAAAAATCAGGTCTTCAAATAAAGCGCAGCAATGTTATCGTTCCTTCTACGTCTAGACAACAGGGAAACTGGAGAGGCCCACCCAGGTTTCAATCAAACAGGGGTACCAAACCGGGTGGGCAGAAGCCGAGGTACACGTCCAATCAAGGACACTCGACACTGCAAGGTCGGAGGCAGCCAGCTGCGAATCGAGCCCCTCCCGCCCGGAAGATGGACTACAGAACTCGCAGGAACCAATAGAGGTATTTCATGCTGGTAGATTGCGCCACTATGTTAACTACTGGCAGGCAATAACTAAAGATCCAGTAGTCTTAAACTATATTAAGGGCTTAAAAATTACTTTTGATGAGCTTCCTTTCCAAAATGGTGAGCCGTCTAACCCGAGGTTTAGTAAAACAGAGCTTGAACATTTAAAGCTGTCTATTTCAAAATTATTGTCTTCAGGGGCAATTAAAAAATGTTGTGACGTGTCTGGCCAGTTTATTTCTAATATTTTTCTGATTCCTAAAAGCGATGGGTCGTTTAGGTTCATTTTAAACTTAAAATGTCTAAATAAATTTATCGCTCCGGAGCATTTTAAAATGGAAGACATTCGCACTGCTACTAAATTAATCAGTAAAGATTGTTTCATGACCACTATGGATCTACAGGAAGCATATTTTTTGGTGCCCATTCACAGTTCTAGTAAAAAATATTTACGATTTAGATTTCAAGGATCCACTTTTGAATTTCAGTGTCTCCCTTTTGGATTGTCTATGGCACCTTATGTTTTTACAAAATTAATGAAGCCAGTTGTAGCTCATCTTAGAAACCAAGGGTTACTCCTAGTGATCTACTTAGATGACATATTATGCATAAACAACTCTTTTAATAGTTGCCTAGAAAGTACAGCAGTAGCAGTTAACGTTCTTGAGAAATTAGGCTTTATCATAAATAAAGAAAAAAGTAGCTTGATACCAAACCAAATTCAAAAGTTTTTAGGTTTCGAAATAAATTCACAAGATATGTGTCTAATGCTGCCAGATTTGAAACGTCAAAAAATACTCGACCAAACAAAACGAATTGCTAAAATAAAGTCTTTAACAATTAGGGATTTTGCAAAGTACCTTGGTTTACTCTGCTCGGTTTGTCCAGCAATTTCTTATGGTTGGATGTATACGAAACGTTTCGAACGTGAAAAGTTTCTAGCTTTGAGTAATTGTAAAAACAATTACGATTGTGTCATGAATCTTTCGCCCAATCTTAAGTCAGAGTTTTCCTGGTGGCAAAATAATATTTTAACTTTAAATAATCCAATACGTAGTGGTAGGTATGATCTGGAAATCTTCTCAGATTCATCCCTTACAGGTTGGGGTATATATTGTAATGGAGTACGTGCTCATGGTTTTTGGAGTGCCAAAGAATCTAAAGAACAAATAAATCTTTTAGAATTGAAGGCAGCTCTTATTGGCTTACAGTGCTTCGCTAAAGATCTTTATAATAAGGAGATTTTACTAAGGATCGATAATACTACAGCTATAGCTTATGTAAATAGGTACGGGGGAATCCAATATACACACCTTAATGACATAGCTAGAGAAATCTGGCAATGGTGTGAGCACAGGAAACTCTTTGTTTTTGCTTCATACATCAAATCTAAAGAGAACATAGAAGCAGATCACGAATCTAGACGTTTAAATATCGACATTGAGTGGGACTTGGCTTTGTCTGCTTTTGATACCATCAGAAATACTTTTGGAAACCCTCAAATAGATCTGTTTGCCTCACGATTGAACGCGAAATGTAAAAATTACATATCGTGGAAAAGAGATCCTTCAGCGTATAATATAGATGCGTTTACAATAGATTGGTCGCCTTATTTTTTCTACGCGTTTCCCCCGTTCTCACTGATCCTTAAATGCTTAAGAAAGATTATTACAGATAAAGCCACTGGGATTGTAGTTGTACCATATTGGCCTAGCCAGCCATGGTACCCGCTGTTTTTATCTCTTTCTCAAAACCAGATTATTTATTTGGAACCGAGTCCCTCATTGCTTTTATCACCTTTCAGGACTCCACATCCACTTTGGAAAGGACTTACCCTGGTGTCGTCAGTATTATCAAGCAATCGTACGTAAAGCAATCGTTACCAGATAATGCTATTAAAATAATAATATCGTCGTTAGCTGACAGTACACTTAAACAATATAATGTAGTTTTAAAAAAATGGTGGCTTTTTTGTATTGAAAAGAAGTTAAATATTTTTGATGATAATATTCCCAATATTCTTGAATTTTTGGTCAGTGAATATCATTTAGGCGCAAATTATTCAACACTCAACACCTGTCGTTCCGCACTTGCTTTAATACTTGGTAAATGTATAAGTCAAGACGATCGAATTATAAGGTTTATGAAAGGAGTCTATAGAACCAAACCTTTCTTCCCTAAATATAAATCCACATGGGATCCTAATCTTGTATTAGATCATCTTTCAAATTATTATCCAAATGAGAACCAAACCTTGGCCTCTCTATCCAAAAAATTAGTAGCTCTGCTCGCATTGTCAACTGCACAACGTGTGCAGACGCTATCGCTTATACGTTTGTCTAGTGTTGAAGTAGGTAGCGCGAGGATAGTTATTAATATAAATGATATAATCAAAACATCGGCTCCAAACAGATCGGCGCCTCATTTAATTATACCCTTTTTCTGTAATAGAGAACAAATCTGTCCAGCAAAAACATTGTCCGCGTATATTGAAGCCACCAAGAATTATAGGAGCTTACCACTAACCGATAGACTTATACTTACTGCCAAGAAACCTATCCATAACGCTAGTGCCGCAACTATAAGTAGATGGATTAGAAACGTATTGACTGAAAGTGGTATTGATACAGGGGTGTTTACGGCTCATAGCACCCGTCACGCGTCAACCTCGGCGGCAAGACGTAAGGGGGTTTCAATAGACGTTATCAAAAGAACCGCAGGTTGGTCAGGGAACTCTTTAACCTTCGCAAAATTCTACAACCGTCCGATTGTAGTAGACGAGGACAACACATTTGCGGAGGCAATTTATAATTGTTAATTTAAGGTAAAATAATGATTGTTTAATACCTAGCTAACATTAGATAATGACCACATTATTCAGAGGATACAATTTTTGTTTGTTACGATTAATTTTTTTTTATATACTGTCTAAGTATGTACTCAATAAATGTTATTTTTATTCAATGATTTTGTATTACCGTCGTGTTCATTCTTCATTAAAATCCTTACCAATCTCGTTTGATGAAAGCGCTAAACATCTACATAGTAATAATTAAATCTTGAGGATGTAACGCCGTAAGTATAATTAATGGTTAAACGAACTTACCTTAAGTGATGTTCGACCATAATTATACGAGACGTTACATCCGAAGAGATTTAAAGTCCCTCCCAAACCCATAAACTAAAGCCCATCAAACAATTCATCAAACGAGAGTAGCGTCTCAAAAAATGAATGAAGTTACGTAGAGATGGCGCTGCGGTCGGTAGATTTAGAACAAATTTGAATTTTAAAATTGATTTTTATTTCCACAGCTCTAAAAATTATGTGCGACGCCTAGTACATTGAGAAGTGAAACTACATAGTAATAATTAAATCTCTTCGGATGTAACGTCTCGTATAATTATGGTCGAACATCACTTAAGGTAAGTTCGTTTAACCATTAAATATTCCACCCTTTCTTGTAAGATTTATTGCCAAACTAAAAAGGGTAGGATACATAGTTGGGTGCTAGTTACTGTATATAAGAACCTACTCAGTTTGCGGCCATCAGTCCTCTTAAGATTTTGATTCTCAGTCTATAAGAATTTTTGGGTTCATTAATATTAATGATATACCTAATTTATCGCTGGTACTAGGCTATTATAATCCTAGCTGTAAATTACCACGAAAATAAAACCTGTGATTTTACCACGATAGAAAAAAAACCAACTGCGTTTTCACCAAGACAAAAAAACTGTAAATTACCCCATTTTCCTTTGATCATATTGTTGGTGCTTGAAATGGAAGTAAGTGAAGATTATTCACTGGTATTCTAGCGAGCAACTTGAGTCCATTGCTCAAATGACTCAATCGCCAAATAAGGTACCTCTTTCACAGATATAATAATATTCCAGAACTATCACACAACGCCATCTAGTCCCAAGCTAAGCAGAGGTTGTGTTGTGGGTACTAGACAACTGATAAACATACTCATATATTTCTAAATAAATACATGTTATAGTTAAATTACACCCAGACATAGAACAAATGATCATGCCATGACACCGACATTGTCCATGAGTGGGAATCGAACCCATGACCGCATAGCAGTAGGGTCACTAACCACTAGACCAACAGGCCAGTCAAGTCAAGATGTGTACTACCTCCTACTAAGCCATCCTTCTGAAACTGATAGTTGCATTCTGCTTTAACCAATTCTGAAGATGTTCCGTTTTACCACAAAAAATTAAACACCCGTTGAACACTTGTCTAAAAAAATTGAGAACGTCAAAACGACATTTCTCCTTGATATAAGGGTCGTTTTCCAGTTACACTTTTTTTTAGACAAGCGTTCAACGTGTCTTTATCTGTTTAATTGCATTCTAACGAATTCCATTTTTTAAATTATTCAGATTCATTTTAATGTTATTTCTTCGGAAGGTTACAAAGTACTTTGTCTGCACTTATTTTTAATTTTAATCTGATTTATCTACTTGAATTTCAGTATGTATCTGCCGTTATTTATTGTTTATGCGACCCATCATTTTCCATACCTTTTTCCATTTTCCCAATTTTGAAAGAAAACGTTCTGAGCAAAATATTTCGCTACGGTTAATGATTATGTAAACTAAAACCTTCCCTGGTCGTAATTCGCGCAAAGCATTTATTAAAGCCTAAAAATAGAAGGATCGATATTTAAGAGTTTTTGCTTGATAGTAAATTTTCTTGCTCGTTTGGAACCCATTAAAATTTATCGAATTATGTGGATAGGTACGCAATTTCAGCGCTTAATGAAAGATCTGGAATGTTCTCTTTGAAAGCGTCGAGGAGACGGTGTGGAGGTACAACGGGGGTCAGTGGTATTCAGTTAGGTATCGATTGCTATTTGGTAATTAATGTTGTTGTTGTGTCGCAAGTAATCTTATTTTATTCAAGGATATAATCTATTGATAAACGGTTAACAGCCCCCTACCTCCGTGAACAACTTGGTTATTATTTTCTTTTGTTTTTTTTTTTGTCTACCTATAGGTTATAGTATTTATGTATACTTACGCCTTACATCATCCTATTTTTCTCATTAATTCATTATCTTCATTAATATTTTTACTTGATAAATAATTTTCTTGTGACACTTATGTCAAGTTCTGTCATTTCCCAAACTGTCACTTTCTTTATAATTTCTGTTTAGCATAAAGCTTATTGATCTTTGTTGCTACATTTTGGATTATATAATTTAATTTATCTAATTAATTTAATTGTATTGTATAAATTCTAATTTAATTATTGTAGTAATATTTGTATTAAAATACTAAATTCTAATTTTACACATGTAAAAGCACGCAGACCTCCGTGGTCTGATATGTCAGATTCTCTACATCAATTCGAAAAGAGAAGAGAACAATGTTTTCGAAAACAAGCTGATAAGAACTGACTGGTATAAAAGCCGATGATTCTTAGGAATCGGCACATTGGATCAAGGACTTCAGCGAAGCCAACAGCCGTTACTATCCCGTCTTACGAGGAAACTTTTACCCACTGAGGGCTACTAAAGAGCCTCTGTCACTCTAAGGAGGATCTTGCCCTCTGGGACTCGCTGCTCTTGAGGACTACTGAAGAGCCTCTCATACTCCAGAGGAGGGTCTTGCCCTCTGGATCTCCCTGCTGCTGAAAACTACTGCAGAGCCTCTTACACTCTAGAGGAGGTTCTTGCCCTGCTACAGAGGACCTCGACTTCAGAGGTCCCTGCCTGCTGCAGTCCTGCCTGTTGAGGCCACTCCCTGCTTCGGTTCCTGCCTGCTGAGGGCTAATCGTGGCCTTGTACTGCGCATTGTGCTGACGGTGTTGTGGACTGTGTTGTGGACTGTATCCTTTATATTATCTTGTATTTTTTATCATTAAATATATTGTAACCTACCTAGCTTATTAAATTGTTACAAGGTACAAGCTTCTTATTTGTTTTTACCCCAGGGAGGGGCGGGAAGACTTATTTGATGATTTTACTACCCCGAAGAAAAGATGCACTAGTAAGTAATCTTTGTGCTGTGCTACAAATGAAGAACAGTTGAATCCGTTTATTACGACATCGAGGGGAAATAATAAACACGTAATACTAAGCGGACGTCATACAAAGCATTTTGTACAAAATAAACTACGTCCTGTTTTTGTCAGTATGTAAGTACAGGTAAGGTTGGTCATTATAAGCGGAGTCAAAATAAACGAATTCTACTGTATGTGGTTAGACACGTAGAAGTTCTAGGATTAACAGTACTGACTGTGGCCACTCCATCCGGGTGAAGTCTTCATCCTCTGGCATCCAGGTGTAGCGTTTGGGGTCAGGTTGGCTGCACACAGACCGTGGCCGTCTGCGGAAGTATGAGCATTCCAAATCGGCGTCGTATGCACAAAGTTCGGGCGGTGCCGGGGAGGGTTGGCCAAACCTGTTGGATACAGAAATATCTTTAACTGAGCACTGAGGAAGAGCACCCACAGGTACTACTATTATATTACGGACAGCGCCAACAAAGTAGCAAAACAGATATCTTTATATAACAATTGACTGTATTACATTTTAAAATAGAGTTGAAATTTGAAAACGTGTGCTGCCCCTGCTTATCCCTCTGCTAAAACACTAGGCTTGTTGTTACTCACCAAAAAAGTTAAACAGTAACTTCTATTTTCGACTTTATGCCAGTTGCGATTCAGTTCATTATCAATTCTGCTACTCAGTGGGTGCTGACCGTTAGAAGGTCGTGATTATCATGACTTACCTGGGATACCTCTGTATTGGTGCATAATCGGTGTTGAGATTCTCATCTGAGGGCACACGCCTCCTGACACACACGGATAGAAATGATGCTCTGCTGGAACAAAAATAGTCACTTTGAGCCTTTCAGTTATCATACAAAAGTCAACCCCATTCGTATTGCATTAATGTTGAATTTTTATTTTTTTATACAATAGGGTAATTGCCCTATTTGCATAACGTTCTTATTCGTTTAACACACTTAGTGACAGTCGCTTGTTGGATGTACATAAAATTAACATGAACAAGGTTTATTTTGGAATGAAATGGCGCTGTACTTAGTTTGAGCAAAGTCTAGGCTCGCTTCAAAGCTTTAAGTGTTAAGCTTTGTTTATTGTAGACGGAAGATGATATGGCAAATTTTGTCTTTAATGAGGAATTACGTGAGTCGTTTTTTCGGTAGATTCAGCTGTTCGGTGAAAATTGACCATAGAAAAATCAAAAGGACCATTTACGGAGTCGATTTAGTCGTACCGCCTAAGGCCAAATAGACCGAAAACCCGTCCCGTCTGAAATGTAACAGGGCATACAGTTTAGAACATTCAATTTGTTTTCATTTCAATATCATGACAAATTATTTTGCTAACCAGATATTAATGTCATTACATTAAATCATGCTGTCGATATGTCCGATTCGGGTTCGTTCCAATATATTTATTCAATAAATTATTCGTATAGCTGTTGGTATAATTATAATATTATTATTCTGAAATATAATTAAACAAATATAAAAAAAAACCGGCCAAGTGCGTGTCGGGCCACGCACAGTGTAGGGTTCCGTAGTTGCCCATCAAAATACTTATGCGAACTAACTAAACTGATTCGCTGAATTTAATTTTAAAAAGAAGAATTTTCAAAATCGGTCCAGGAGTCTTTGAGAAATCGGGGAAAATACATAAGAATAAAGATTACGACGAATTTAGAACCTCCTCCTTTTTTTGAATTTAGTTAAAAATAGTTGACGATAAAAACCTATCTATCCCCAAAAAACATACCTATAAAAGCTGTAAAAATAAAGTTGACAAACTTACATTTGCAGTTGTCTCCGATACATTTTAATTAGAAAATATGATGTCCAAGTACATTTTATAAGTTGGTCGACTATTACTCGTAAAGTTGTAAAGCTTACTTAGTCATGATAATTTTCTTTTAAACTTCGTTATATATACTACTATTGTGATTTTTTTCACACCCCCAAACATAACCGTTTAGCTGGTAGAGGGGGGGTCACTCGAATCGAGCAAAATTTAGCACTTTAAAGCTTAATATTTCACAAACTCATTTTTTTATCAAAAAATTGTTAATGGAAACTACCATTATTTTTTAAAGACCTATTTAATGATACCCCACACTAAGGGGTACGCGAGAAAAAAAATTCCTCACTTTACGTGTAAGTACTGGAGGTACCCTAAAAAAAATATTTTACGAGATTTTATTTTACCACTTTTTTGGCACAACAAATCCGTATATTTACACCAAATTACAGCTCTCTAGTACTGTGCGTCTCTGAGCTAAACTGCGGACAGACGGACGGACGGACGGACGGACGGACGGACGGACGGACGGACGGACATGGCGAAACTATAAGGGTTCCTTGTTGACTACGGAACCCTAAAAACCGACTTAGTTTCATATAACAGAAATCTGCATTTTTAAATCTATCAATAAATCGTAACTGCGAATAAAATAAAAGGGTTTATTTCTGTTACTAAGGGCGACTTTTAAGTGCGATTTAGTGTCAAAATTCAATAGAATTTTGACACTAAATATAATTTTAAACATGTTTAAGTTTTGGTGAAAGTCGCCTTTAATTTATTTATTTATTTATTTAATTACGAAGTTACTAATATAAAAAACAATATTGTTTTAAATAAGCTTTCATTTTTTTTTTATTCCTAGGTATTCTCTCGCCCTTTATCATAGTCCTATAGTAAAGACACATCACAAAGGACATAAGTATCTTCTTTGATATGTCTAAAACCGATTTCAATATGTCAAATAAAGTCAAGACATTTTTAGAACGGCACATTTTAAAAACATTAGATTTTTCTCGGCGGTCTTCAGCACAAGATAATAAATAAAATAAATTGAAATGGTAAACAAAAAAAAATATTATTCGTGGACATTGGGGCCTGCCCGCAAGTTAAACACACCATCTGACTTATAACAGAAAGCAGCTTAACAAAATAGATATACCAGAAAAAAAAATAAAGCCAGCAAAAATATAAAAGTGCCCGTTGACCTCCACTTGTGCCCAATACGATTATAAGGGTGCAGAATAATAAAATGCTCAATTTGTTACCTTTTGCTTCTTCTAAAAGGAGGTCATTTATCGTCCAAATCAACTTAGTACGCCAATATTCAAGGCCCGTGTAATAAGAATGCCGTCTTTATTTTGTGTTAATGACCCTAATTGATTGAAAATAAGAGAAGTTAGGAAAACATTTTTGTTTTACCTTTTGTAGATATGATTGTTATCTGTCTAGCTTTTTCTCAACCACGTTCAGGCCGTCGCATCGCTGAATATGAGTATTTTAGATGAAACCACTGCTTTTCTAACAACCAAATTACTAAGCAACACTCTTTTGGTAAGCCTGATTGTAAGAGTTTTCAGGCTATTACCAATAGCGACTGTCAAAGATCTGGCAATTGACAGTTGGGGTGAAAGACTTAATAATAATATGTATAATAATTAGACCACAGACCGCCCAAGACAAGCGAAGCCTAAAATCAGAACGTTCGATTTTATTCCTCAAGTTCAAGCACGAGAGCACACTCTAGTTTGTAGTTAATATGAAAAGGAAAATAAGAATGGATAAATGTTTCATTGATGATACTCGATCATTTCATTGTTACGGGTCACTGAAAATAAATCTGCCCGAAATGAACAAAAATATGATTTTTGTGAAGTATGATAAGGTACTTATAATATGGTTTATAAGTAAAAGCCGATATTTCCGTTTTAGAAAATATATGTTTATGGCCTCACAGAGAAAAGTATTTTTATTAACAAAAACTTTTCCTCTGGGGAATAATATTTATATTAACTTGTAACAAAATGGGTCAAGTTTGCTCATATCTTATGCATAGCGGGTTTCCGGCTAAACAGCTCAGATGGGACTCGACGAAACAGGATGAAACATAGATTTTATTATGCAAAAGTTAAGTAAAGAATATTGTTTTAGAAGGAAATAAATAACTAAGGGATTTTATATTTTGTTTGTCAAATGTTAGAAGACAAATACGTATTATCTACCCAAAAATGTTATATTTCATAACCAGACCATATCTGGGAGTAAGAGAAGTTGTGATTTAGAATGTGGTGCATTATTGGCACACTACCTGTCACAGAGAGGAGGCCAGTGTCCCAAAAGTGGGAACATTATAGGTAATGATGATGTGAGGCACAGAATGTTCTGATATCGTTTCTGCATATTGTTAGCATAAATATAGTTTTTTTTTAAACAATATTTTCTCTTTTTAATCGTGGCAAATGAATTCGTTTTTTTTCTCTCCCAGGTCACAGATAAAACAACGAAATAAAAGTCGTGTCCTAAAAAAATCACTGTCCATCGGATAGTTTCAACGTTTCCGGTTTCCACATTAAAATAAACGTACATCACTTCCGCCCCATATCGCTTTCACACGTATTTTACTACTGAAAAGGTAACATTTACGTATGTTAAAATAACCTTTCCATAAATAAATTCAGTCTCATGTATAATGTTTACCTGTGTTGGGAAGGATTTTGTGATATTTTATTACTTTAAAACCAATTGGGTAGACGACACAGTTGGATGTATAAATACAGCATCAGAATAAGTAATGAAATTTTTAAAAGGTTTCTGTTTTAATTTTGGTGACCATTATTGGATAACTAATTAATCTGCTGATTTTCACCCCAAAAAAATCAGTCCGTATCCTGGCCAATGTGTCAATTGGCTTAATATTATAGCAGAAATGTATTGTGCTTGTTTTTGTTTTGCTTTTGCAAGTAGGTACTAAAACTGGAATTTGTTCTTTCATATCCATCTTAAAATAAGAACATGCATTCATCCATAAATCCGTATGGCAACAATGTGTCGAAACCCTGCTCTCCATTATTTCTACGACATAAAGAGCTGTGCCGAGATCCGCATATGCATTGTTAACGATTGTATCTGTTCCGTACATATTTCCCGTGAAATGGAATACCTTGATATTCTGTTTTCTTTGTGATAATATTTACGAGGATAACAATTGTTTTGGTTGGAATGGAAATATATAGTTTTTTCTTCTGCGAATGGTAATTGTTAACTTTTTTTTATTTATTTGGTTGTGTTATATCAAAAGGGGTTCTGAACGACAACGTGGATTTAGTCAGTATAAGTCCGATAGTCCCGCCTGCCCGATGATATTTATTTTAATAAAATTGGTGATTTTACAACGCAAAAAAGAACAAAAAAATTGTATTTCAAATGTTTTGTGTGCACCTGCACAGACAGTTAAAAGGATAAAGGCCTTCACACACAGCAGTTATAATGCAAAGATGTATATTATAGCACGATACATCTCATTACATCTTTCCATAGAGATTCAAAGATGTAAACATATTTAGTATAGCTGTGTGTGGTCTCCTAACGATTTGTATGAAAAGATGTAATGAGATGTATCGTACTTATAATTTACATCTTTACATTATAGCTGCTGTGTGTGAAGCCCTTAATAATTATATTAGCCGCCCCGGTTACGAGCACGAAAAAGTCATGACAAATGGGAACTTTTCCATGGGTAACAGATTTGTTGGAACAATAATTTAGACCTATTTTATAACAATAGCCATATTTCAGTCATTTCACGCAATACGTTAATACATAAGACACGAAAACCTCTCATGGATCATTCCGTCTATTAGTGAAAATTGTAACAAAATCTGTACGGTAGTTTTCGAGTTAATCGCGTTCACACAGATAGGTAGCCTTATTTTATCCTGGTAAAATCAACAAATGTGTCCTGAGCCCAGGGCGGGTGGGAGGGACTGTCAGACTCGTACTGACTAAAATCCAAGGTGAACCTACAATAGCTCTTTACGTGCCAGGGCCACGGTTACCTGGTGAGACATTCCCGCGACCCCGGAGAGAGGCAGGCTTTAGGAGAGTTATGTTTTAAAATGTGCTTCAACATTTTTGGGTAGCCTACCTGTCTGACTGTACTTAAGGGTGATACTGTCAACTGGAAAACGTCATACTGTGGTGTCAATTCTTACCTATTGGCTCTGGAACATGGACTCTCGATATGGTACTGGGAGAGGCATCCGAGAAATCGATCCTTCTTGGACTTCTCCAGTTCCAGCAGATCCAGTTGTTTGTTGTTGATGCAGTACTGTTCCCGGAACTCCTAGAACAAGGACAAAAAATGTAAACTCACATACAGAAACTAGCAACTCAAATCGGCAATAAGTTGAAGTGGCAGTGGGCAGGCCACATAGCACGTAGAACTGGTGGCCGTTAGACTTCCATCCACTTGAATCCACCCTGTTCTTTCAGTTGCCTTTTGCATTCCAGGGCCGTGGTGTCCTTTTAAGACGGACACGCGACGAAGCTTTGAGAACCTTAGAAACTCAGTATTCTGGGTGATCAAATTTGGTATAGAAACAAATGAGTCCTCCCACCCCGGGCAGGGCGGGAGGGACTGTCAGACTTGTACTGACTAAAATGACCACGGTGTCCTTCGCTCCCTGAGCTCCGGGAGCTGGTAGCGTCCGATGCAGAGTCGGACTCCGACTCTAGCACCATCGTCGTCTCCTCATTCGGAGCGGCACTCTGTGCCCGCTCGTTGTTCGGTGCCGGTGAGGAGGACGTGCTGGATAAGTCCAGCGACTCCTCCCCACAGGCACGTGAGCCACCCTGGCTCTCTGCGGCGGCTGCCGGAGTATCGGGGTAATTTTCAAAATTTATTTCCATTTTTGTTCCCACGAGTAAATATAGTTCCAACCAACCAACCAAAAATACGGGGTTCGCACTAACGGCTGATTTTCCCCACAGCTACCCGTCAACCAAGCTGTCAACCTTCCTCGCGGTGCGCCACCGCTCTTGGAAATTCGGGGTAATTTTTTACGCTCTGCCTATTTCATTGATCTGCAATGAGCTTGCATTGATAGAATTGTCCAATTCATCCAATTATTCGTTTATTTCTTATTATTTAGCTTTATAACCCACCTAGTGCTTTCAATAAAAGTCCACAGTCTCGACACTAATATCCGTACTATCCGTAGGCTGTGTAAATATTTGCGCCGATACGAAATTGCACCCCATTGAAAGCTGTGCTAACTGAGCATCAAAATCGATTCTCAATCCAGCTAAGTAGTTCCCGTTCATTTGAATGAACGCTCGAACTGTCCTTGACGGTCAAAGTTTGTACTGTTATTTGAAGATGAAATAAATTGGAATGAGACAACTTCCAGTGATATAAAACCATTAATATGTATGAGTATAAGCGGTTACTTAATAAAAATCGCTCTTAAGCTATTGTCCAACAGACAGGCGAAGCGAATGCGATCTGAAGCGTTTTTATTTTTCATTGTATGAAATTGTTTAAATCCAGTCACGTAGAAAAGTGAAAGCGATCGATAGTCTATGTAACTAGCTTTAAACAATTACATACATTACAAACAAAAACGCCTCGCTTCGTGTTCGCGACGCCGCCGCCGCCCGTGGCGACGCGGACACCTGTCTGTTTGACAATTAGCTTTATAGAGTTTTACTTCTATTTCGTTTACAAACACTAAAACCTTACAAACAGCTTATCCCGGAACAACTACCTGTAGACCATCCGAATGTTTATTCCGTGCATGATTCAATTGGGGTATACAAGAGAATTATAATTGAATTTACGAACACCAAACATACAGATACAATTTTCCTACTATCATTTTTAGGGCTGATTTTTCAATTGGTCCAATGTTCAAAATTTTTTGAACATTGGACCAATCGCGAATTGGACCAATCGCGCCTAAACGGTCTGAACTATTTTCCTTACGGGAGTAGTTCACAAAGATTTTACAAGAACACATGATGTTATGGGACATGCGACAATTTTACAGTTTCACAAGACATTATTCAAGTTCCAGTTAAATATTCTCCAAGGGCTGATTTTTCAATAGTTATATAATTTTTATCTGAGGAATTAAAATAACGGTTTGACATATTTTCCATAGATAAACTGTCAAACCGCCATTTTAATTCCTCAGATAAAAAATATTTATAACTATTGAAAAATCAGCCCTTGAAGAATATTTAACTGGAACTTGAATAATGTCTTGTGAAACTGTAAAACTGTCGCATAACAACACGCTATCCTGTTAGCCCTAGCTATCATTTTTAGGGCTGATTTTTCAAGAGTCAGATAACTTTTATTTGAGGAATTACAATAACGGTTTAACATTTTTCTTATATAAGCTGTCAAACCGCCATTTTAATTCCTCAGATAAAAGTTATATAACTATTGAAAAATCAGCCCTTGGAGAATATTTAACTGGAACTTGAATAATGTCTTGTGAAACTGTAAAATTGTCGCATGTCCCATAACATCATGTGTTCTTGTAAAATCTTTGTGAACTACTCCCGTAAGGAAAATAGTTCAGACCGTTTAGGCGCGATTGGTCCAATTCGCGATTGGTCCAATGTTCAAAAAAAGGTCCAATTCGCAGTTGGTCCAATTTGCGATTGGTCCAATTTATGATTGGTCCAATTCGCAGTTGGTCCAATGGCCACACCAGACTAAAACTATACGCTGGTTATTCTAAATTTCCAATGAACCGCACCAACGGCTTACGCTCCCATTGTGAAAATGCATTTGTGCAATGCTTTCGGCAAATTCCAAAGCAAACTAAGGGCCAAAATTGATTCACTTGATGCGACTATCATCGTATCTGCGTGTGCTGTCGATGCAATCCTGTTATATAATGTTGGCATATAGGAAAGAAAGAAATGAATGATGGTATGACTGAAAAGCTTAGTGTTACGCTTGCTTTTTGTTTAAGAGCATGTATTATGTCTTTATTAAAATTCCATTATCTAATTTTAAAACTTAAAGTATTTTTATTTAACCTTTATATGGACTTATGCAGACACTATGGCTTAGTGTGTCTTCTCTTCTGTAATTTAATTGTAAGGCATGTGCTTTTTTGTACCAAAACTTGTTTGAAGTGAAAGTTACACTTATCCTTGTTATTTATTAAGACAATTCTAATAAACGAGCTTTAAGTGCTAACGCTTAGTTAAGCAATATTATCTAAGGCGATAAAATCTGTAACAAAAACACTCAATTCAACGACTTAGCGTTCCTTTTAAATGTTTCTAAACGAATTTAAAGAAAACAGTCAATTTATTCTAAGTTGTATTGGAAAACAAATTAATTTATGGGCAAACGTTAATCAGCTTACAGTTTTAAATCAAGATGTCAATCGAACCTGACGTTTCAACATATTATAATTTTGACAGTTAATTCACTTGTGTTTTTTTATTTGTTATCTCCTGCAATTTTCTCTTGGTGTTAATTTTAAATATGTTTAATTGCACTAATTATTTCTTTATTTGCTCTGAATATCGGGAAACTGTGGCAGACTGTACCGGCAGGCATTGGTTCTCATAGAGTGGCCCCGTCATAATGGTTGGTTCTTTGAGGCGCGCGTGGAACACAACGCGCTGTCGACCTTGCACGGTCCATTGTCAGACAGCGAGTCGCCCATTACGTTTCTGTCACTCATGGTAGAGATTTTAAGTAACAACATTTTTGATTTTAACAACAAGGCTACCGATGGTAAGGGCTCTCAAGAGAAGAATCTCCTAACAATACGCGCCGTGTCTAAAAGCACTGCTTTTTGAATTTCCGAGGCACGCAGGAAACTCGCTATGACAGATTAACCTCGGTCTCCCATCCACAGACCAACCTCGGCAAAGAGGCTTAACCCGGAAGATCGGCCTGTGCGGCTGTAATTATTTAGCCACGAGCTGCTAATATTAATTTAATAAAAAAACCAACACCTAATATTAATATAATAGTGTAATAAATAGCTCACCTGCTTTGAGTACATGGTAGTCTTACTGGCTGGCCGTTCGTCGCTGGCCCTCTGCCACTTTCTCCCCGCGTTCTCATCCTCTGATTCGTAGCCTTTGGCCGAATGTGCTATGTCCGCCTGGAAAGAGACATGAAAAAAGATATTTTTTGTGCATGTCATAAACATTTGAATGATTAAAGCTATATACTTTTTGATCGGAATGACAGCGGAAGGATATTTTACCCTTGTTTCGTTTGTACGGCCAGAATAGTTCTTAATTTTGTCAAAATAAAGAGTC
This sequence comes from Agrotis segetum, assembly GCA_036375495.1. NCBI lineage: Eukaryota > Metazoa > Arthropoda > Insecta > Lepidoptera > Noctuidae > Agrotis > Agrotis segetum. Next base: position 332,902 of record JAQSVV010000646.1, read on the forward strand.
GCTTTTCGTGCTGTAAGTGTGCCATAAACTTGATGATTTCAGTTCCTTTTTAGTTTCATTAATTGGGTTCGCTCTTTGCCTCAACTTTGGCTTGGGCTAAAAATAAAGATGCAAAATCTAAGATATAAAGAGGTTATTTACAAGGAACTGGAACTCCTGCGCACCGACGGAACACAGAACAAAATTTAACTGTGCATATTTGAAATCAATTACAAAGATAAACAACCAGCTTTATGACCTCAAAGTCAATACGTTTGCAGAAACGAAACACAAGTAAACCATTTCAAATTATAATACAGCATCTAAAGCAATACATTTTCCACTAGAACCAAGTTTCTCCACAACTTTTCAATCAAATCGTTGTACCGTTGAACAACAGACAGCAGAAACCAATCACAGGGCAAAGTTTTATCGGTCTTCCAAGTCTTCGTACAAACGAACTGAATTTCAACAAATTGCAGGCTCAATCCAGCACAACTTTAAGCATTTGCATCGACGATATCATCTATTGGTTCAAGTTTAATTGCAACCAAGTTTCACTGGCAACGGAATGATCCGACACTTTCTTTTGAGTAGGATTTGGAAGATCTCTATGTTTTTCATTAATGAAAAGCTTTGTAATGAATGACTGTCTTGTTTGTAGTATGTAGTAGATATACCTTTTTTTGTTTGGAAGAAAAAAATTGGAAAACTTTATTTTATACTGACACTGATAGACTGGCCTGTTGGTCTAGTGGTTAGTGACCCTGACTGCTATGCCGGAGGTCGTGGGTTCGATTCCCACCCAGGACAAATGTTTGTGTGATGAGCACGATCATTTGTTCTGTGTCTGGGTGTAATTTATCTATCATATGTATGTATTTAGAAATATATAAGTATGTTTATCAGTTGTCTAGTACCCATAACACAAGCTCTGCTTAGCTTGGGACTAGATGGCGTTGTGTGATAGTTGTGGAATATTATTATTATTCTCTTTATTTATTTTAACACTTATTAATTAAATTTTTAAATATTTTTATAAAAAACAAACTAAAAACATTTAAAAATATAAAAAATAGCAGTCCACCAGCGTCGGGAACAGGGTCCGGGCTGCCGGCGGTCAGGGCTCTTGAGAGAGGAACCTCCTAACAATACGCGCCGTGTCCAAGAGTACTGCCTTCTGAATCAAGCGCTTGATCCAGCTACCCAGCGAGAGCCTCCTCAGGTGTTGTTCGAGGCTCTTGGCAATTAAGCCATTGGCAGATACGACTATCGGCACAATAACTGCCGTATTCACGTCCCACATGTCAACAACCTCGCGAGCCAGATCAAGATACTTGAATTGTTTATCCTTTTCTGCCTTCACGAGGTTCTCGTCATGCGGGACCGTTATATCAACAATTATTGCGCGACGCTCCGATCGATCTATCACCACAATGTCAGGCTTATTGGCAACAATAGTCCTATCAGTGATGATAGGTCGATCCCAATACAACGAGATATTGCCATTTTCGAGAACTGGGTCGGGCGCATACTTATAGTACGGCACCTCCGATTCCACAAGATTGTATTTCAAAGCAAGTTGCTGGTGGATAATCCTGGCAACGAGGTTGTGTCTATGTAAATACTCGCCGTTAGCCAGACGAGAACACCCAGAAATAATGTGTCGAATAGATTCTCCCGGACGGTGGCATGCCCGACATATGTCAACCGTACCATCCTTCACAATGTATTTCCGGTAGTTATTCGTCATCATAACTTCGTCCATAATTGCACAGACAAAACCTTCGGTCTCCCCGAACAGGTCACCGAAGCGCAACCAGGATACGGACGCTAAAAAGTCTACATCGGGACCATGTAATGCCCGGTAATAGCGTCCGTGAAGCTCCTTGCTTTGCCATACCTCCTTACGATCATTAGTGTCTAATACTTTAGGTTTGCGCCAGTTCTCGTTGGCCAAGGAGAGCGGAGTAAGACCCTTGTCCACTGTGACTACATCTCGGTGCATCCCCACGTCGGCTTCTAGGAAATATTCCCTGAGACTGCATACCTCACGGTTATGCAGGGTCTTAGCGTTTAAGAAGCCACGACCCCCGCACTTCCGTGGGATATACAGTCTCATCACCGACGACCGCGGGTGATGCATCCGATTTGCAGTCAGCAGTGAACGGACTCTCCTATCCAGGGCGTCAAGTTCTGTCTGAGTCCATTTGAGTATGCCGAAAGAATACATCAATACCGGCATGACCCAACCGTTGAAAGCGCGCACCTTATTACCACCTGACAAAAGACTGTTAAGTACTTTATTCAGGCGGCTAAAGAAGCGCTCCTTCAACGATTGCTTCATGTCAGCATTATTGATGCCTAATGCTTCCGACATACCCAAATATTTGTAGGTCTCTGTTGAAGAGAGGGATCTAAGGTGTATGGAATCCGAGAGTTGAGTTCCCTCTGATTCCATAATCTCCCCTCGCTTCACATGCATGACTGCACATTTGTCCACACCAAATTCCATCCTGATGGCGCTACTGAAAGTTTCTGTTACCTTCAGTAGCTTCATCAGTTGCAAGTTGTTGGGGGCAAAGAGTTTCAGATCATCCATGTAAAGAAGGTGAGATATGACCTGACCACCTCTCTTCAACCGATATCCTAGCCCCGAACCCTCCAGCAATGTGCTGAGCGGGTTCAAGGCCAGACAAAACCACAAAGGACTCAGACTATCACCCTGGAATATCCCGCGCTCAATCCTTATCGGTTCGCCGGTACCTCGGATCTGTCGACATCCTGGATAGCGAAGGACTGTCTTCCAGGTCCCCATACACGACAACAGGAAGGTACGTAGAGTTATATTAACTTTATACAACTCTAGCACCCTCATGAGCCATGTATGGGGTACCGAATCATAGGCCTTCTTATAATCTATCCAACATGCGGACAGATCCTTTCGGGAGCGGCGAACCTGTTGGCTAATGGCCATATCAATGAGGAGGAGCTCCTTAGTACCGCGGGACCCGTTCCTACATCCATTCTGAGAAGCGGACATGATGGAATTAGTCACAATATGTTGATTGATTTTAGCTCTCAGAATGGATGTAAGAACTTTATAGACCGTTGGTAGACAAGTGATCGGTCTATAATTTTTGGGTTCCGCAGTACTACCTGATTTATAGAGCAGGTGGGTCACTCCTGTTGTTAAGAATTGGGGTAGCGACCCTGACTCTAAAGCTAATTGGAACTGGGATGCCAAGCGAACGTGTGATCTTTTGAACCATTTAATCCAAAAGTTGTGCAGCCCATCCGGCCCTGGAGATTTCCAGTTTGGCAACAGATGGACTGCACAAGCTACGTCTTGGGGGCTGATGGTGATAGCCCCCATTTCTGGAATGTGATCACACGCTCGCTCAACATCCCTGATCCAATCGCCCTCAGTGTGACTGACAGGCACCGACCAGATGCTGCGCCAGAATGAACTCATGGCATCATCATCCGGCAGGGGCGTGTCAGCCACACCTTGGTCCGGTCGCTCCCAAGCCCTATAGACCCACCTTTCATCGCTTTGGAAGGTGCGATTCAAAGTGTACCGCTCCACTCGTCGCTTGTACCGACGAATACGGTTTGCCCATGCACAAATCTTCTGCTTCAGGAAGTCGATACGTTCTGTGACGCGGGCCAAATAATCACGAGGATCGATTTCGATTCCCGCGAACGCCCGCCTCACAAAACGCATCACTCTAGGACGAGTATTACCCTCCCTGAAGCAGTGCAATTTGCCGATGAGTGCTCTAGCCTCACCGATACGCCGTTCAATCCTGCACTGCCAAGCTGGAGCCGCTGGTTTAGGTCGTGTAGCTCTGTCAGTGTCAGGGAATTTGACGTGAGCTACACGACATGCCGCTACAGCTGCACAGTACAGGATTGAGTGGGTATCAGCAAGATCCTTACTGCTGTCAAAACAATTTGACAGCTCTGAGTCTAGAGCACACATAAGCGCCTTGTTTTTATTGTGCATAGGCAAACGAGGTAAACGTGGTCTAAGTTCCGGTGGTACGGAGCGGTACTCCCGGAACGCACTCTCCAAAGCGCTCCTCAATTGTGCGTTGCATTGGGTACTCACGGATATAACTTCGTCATGATCCTCTTCACAATCGCGATCGGGTCGCGGTGGCATACTGGAAGAACTTTGTTGCTGCACCGCGATCATTGGTGAAGCAGGAATAACTCGGTTACTCCGTGAATCCGAGCGTAGTCGATCAAGTACGGTGTCATCCAGCATACAGTTACGCTGAATGACCCGCACCTGATCCGAAAGTCGTTGTGCCGACACGCTGATACCTGGCTCAAGCACCTGAAACAGAGAGAGCATCCGACCACGGTACGCAGTCAAGCTGCTTCCCCCCTCAGTAGCCCCATAATATGCGCGCATGACGTTTTCATTCATGGACTGGGTCCATCGCATGCGCGACACATTTCCACCGGCAGCGGGGACCCTATTCGGGGCCTGTTGGCCTCGAGGTCCCAAGCCCGCTGGTGGCCGTCCTCTTCCTCGTCGTCGCGGTGGTGGCGGTGACGACGGCGGGGAGAAAAACTCGTCGCTGGAGCTCGACGCAGCTGCAGCGACCGGAGACACGACGTACTCGGGTGAGGCGCGTCCCGGCGGCTGCGAGGCGGAGCTCGGCGACGAGTCCGGAGATGGTGGGTGTGCCTGTTGCTGTTTAGTCCGGCTTCTTGTAATCATTCGGGTGATGGTGACATTAGTATGGTTTCATTTTCGTTTTTTTCGTTATATTTTCGTTATATTGCATTGTCACAATAATGAAGAATTTTTTATTTCTGTTTTTATTGTTGAATACACACGTTTTATATTCTGTTTATACGAAAAATCAATTAATGTTGTAAGAAAATTGGAGAAGAAAAATTTTTACGTCACACATGACAGACGTCGGACCACAGATGTGGTGATGTATTATTATTATTTAATTTATTATATTATTATTATTTATTATTATTATTTTGTTTTAACTGATTTCTAAAAGTAATACGTTCTGAATTCGATCTGTTTTTAGTATTTGATCGTTTTTTTTTTTGCATTCTTTACTCCTACAGTACCTACATTCGATTATGTCAGAACTTTCAAAAATAGAGTGATCTCCGAGTAAGATTTGGTTTTTTTTCATAGATTAGTTTGATAAAGAAACAAAGACCCGATCTCGTATTAAATCAGTTTCTATTTTTCGAAATTGAAAATAATTTAAATAAATAAAAAATCGAATCCTTTGATATTACTGAACACAGCGCAGTATCTTTAATTACTTGGCTCCTAGGCAGCTTAGTTGGAATGAAAAAAAAAATATTGGGAACGCAATGTGCGGCAATATTGCCATCACATTTTTACATATTCTTTGTTTTATTAATCTAGAGAATAGTATTGACATTCCCAATTATCTATTGAAAACTCGCTACAAATATTTTTCCTACTTACGAACATTTGTAATACAAAAGGAATTGCAGCTGTTTGTCTGTTTTTAAAAATATCTTAGGTGCTTTTCAAGAACTTATGATCCAGTCCATTTAGACGAGTAGGTATGTTAGTTTCACCAAAACCTTTTCATTATTATAAATTAAAATCGATTTTAATTAAAGTTATATTTCAAAATCTGTCAAGCCCACTAAGTCATACGCACTATGCGGTTACCCGCAATGCGGCTACCCGCAATGCGGGGGTCGGTCGCATTCGCAACCGCAACATGCGGTTGAAGAACCGTTGCGATTTGCGGTCATACAGGTAGACCAATAGTAAAGAAGTTAACATGGGCTTATTTTCAATGGAGTTAGGTACCATAGGTATCTTTGGAGAGTCAGCCGCTCCAAAGATACCTATGGTTTAGAGCCATAGATATCGGTAATGATGGGGTAGGCCATCATACCGTAGAGACTCTTGGGGTAGACCAATAGTAAAAAAATTAACAAGGTTTTATTTTTATGGAGTCGTCAGCCGTTTTTTTAGAGAGCACAAAGACAGTTTAGAAAACTCAAAGAGTTTTTAAAGCGAGCGTCAATTAGTTCTTAATTTTGCCACAGCAAAAAGATCCATAGCAAAAAGTCAAAATAGTAGGAACTCTAAGGGCCTGTTGCCTAGCAACCAATGTTGATGATTAATAAAGTGTGCAGTAAAATTCGCCACCGTTCAACTCTGAAAAGATATCTTCTTTAATAGGAATCGGGTATTGTTCGTTTTTAAATACTTTAATTAGGGTAACTTTATAATTGGCACATAGACGTATGCTTCCGTCAGGTTTTACAATCGGTACAACTGGAGTTCCCCATTCTGATTTGTCCGTTTTTGAAATCACTCTTTCTTGACACAGGCGATCTATTTCTTTATCCACTTTTTCTTTCAATGCATAGGATAGGGAATCCTTCTGTGCATTAATGTAAATAGGTGTTAAATTTTCTTTAAAAGTTAAATTTATTGTCCCTTGTAATTTGGGATGCATCAAAGCTGTTGATTATGCTGATGTCTAAGATAGAAAGAACCAAAGTCCGGGATAGAATGAACCCGATTCCTTTGACGGCCTCGGCTTTTATACCAGTCAGTTTATTTTCAAAATCATTCCTTCTTTTCTCTTTTCAAATAGTTTCTCCGGATTCGGACATATCAGACCAAGGAGGTCTGCGTGCGTTTACATATAAAAAATTAAATAGACAGAAATAATACAATATATCAATGAAATAAACTAGATAAAAATAAATTATGTAAACCAAATTGTAGCATCATAGATTAATAAGCTATAAGCTAAACAGAAAATAAAAAGAAACTGACAGTTGACACTTGACATAAGTGTCACAAGAAAATGATCAAAACTTTTTTCTTAAAAAGCATGTTAAATTAGATAATAGGATGATATGTGACGTAAGTATACATAAATACTAAAGCGGGTAGCCGCATCGCAGTACGCATAGAAATGAATATAAGGGTGCTTGTACACGGCGCATGCAACTCGCGCAAGTAAGGATGCAGGTTACCCGCGCTAGTAACATGAGCAAGCTATTTGATCAAGCTACCCGCGGGGGCCGTGTACACGGCGCATGTAGCTTGAGCATGTTGAGGCACTTGCGCGGGTTACATGCACCGTGTACAAGCACCCCTACGTACAAATTGTGCTTGCGGGCAGCCGGACGGCTAACTGCATTGCGGGTAACCGCATAGTACGTATGGGGCCTTAGACTCAAAATTCTGACTCTAAGTTCAGAATTAAAATATAACAATTTGGCGAACTTTTTTGAACTAAACGACTAAAAGTAGTAAGAATAGTTTATTAAAAACAGCAGTAAATAAGTATTTTAACTTCAACAGCGCTGAGATAATTGAGCACTTATAATGAGTTCTGAGCAAAATGACTTTTCTACTTTCTACAGTTTGCATAGGCCGGCGACATTGCTTCAGGCTAACGTCTTTGTTTTTCAGTGCAATGGCATTTCATTTTCATAATTTATTTATTCTAGGACTGGGAGATGGCATCCGGGTGTTATTATTATGATGGGTTTAATGGAGCTCGTTTGTTTATAGAAACGTTGCTCCCACAGTTGGAATTTCATCTTGAAACTCATATTACAAGTTCTTGTAGATCATAGAAAAAGTTCCGTGCGGGAACTGAACCCGCGACACGCACCGCAATGGTCAATTGCTTAGGCACTGCGTCACTGCGCCGTTATTCATGCTTAATTGAAAAAATGTTTTCAATTAAGATTAGATAGTTCAGTGGCAGCGTCTCATCTTGTAGTTTTAGCAAGTATTTTGGTACTTATCTACTCATAATTATGTATTTTTCAATTAATTACCCTATTCTGCCCCACTGCTGGGCATGTACGTTATTCAATGATTTTATTATACACTTATAAATTTACTATGGCTGAACTTTTCATTATTTCCATTCGTTATAATTATTCTTTAGGACAGCATAAAATATATGTGAGTTCATTTAGGGTGCGGCACTTAAAAATAAAACTGTGGTTTTGTAATCGTCGTTGGCGCTCCCTCACCGTGAGCATTCACTTGTAATGCAACGTTACATTCTAAAATTCGAAGGCAATAGAGCATCAAATTGCGCACTCTTATGTTACATTACAGGTGAATACTCGCGGTGAGGGAGCGCCTTTACTATATCCATTTAAATGGTTACTTACAATTATACAAGCATGTTACCTAAATCCCAAAACATTGAGAAAATATTGGAATATTCCCTGATAGTTACATCAAAACTTCTTCAAAATAAACGTAGGTATGTACACAGAGGAACTTGGAATAAACAGCTTTGAATAATGTAGGCATCGGCCATCGGTGTTACTAATTCAAGTTCGGAACTAAGAGCAAACAGCGATATATCCAGCGCCTACAATTTCATGGAACCTGCCTACACCTAGTTTCTCAATTATCGACTACTAGCAGGTGTGAATATTCCATAGGGATTTATTTTCAACATACTGAACTTGATGTAGATACACTAAGGGTGCTTGTACACGGCGCATGTAACGCGCGCAAGTGCCTCAACATGCTCAATCTACATGCGGGCCGTGTACTTAGCCCCCGCGGGTAGCTTGATCAAGTATCTTGCGTATGTTACTCGTGCAGGTAAAACGCAAATTCGCACCTTTACTTACGCAAGTTGCATAGCGCCGTGTACAAGCACCCCGCGGGTAACTTGCTCAAGTAGCAACAGCATGTTAATCACGCGGGTAACCCACACCTTTACTTGCGCGGGTTACATGCGCCGTGTACAAGCACGCTAATTTTCTGTTGTTTTAGTTAGCTCAGAGCAACATTATTTATTTATATTTATCAGCCTGTTCTGTACCATTGCTGGTCAAAGGTCTCCATTTCGTTCTTACAATTTCAAGAAATAATTAAAAACTAATTTTTGTGACTCTTTTCTCTTTCAAATGTATCTTACCCCCAACGAGGGACGGACTGGAAGGACGACTCTCTTGAGATGCTAGCTTCAAAAACCCATCCATCCATCTTTAGATTATGTGTCATTTAAAACTGCCTGTTTCTAATTGTATAATGGAGTCTGTGTATACTATATTATACAATTATGTTTGAAAGAAGCCTCACGGCAACACATTATTAAGATTTTCTCGTTATGAATATAAAAATAACCTCCATTCGTTGGACTCTCTTTTTTCTCGCCCTGATTTCTAGCATACTTTTCCTAAAACTTTACCCTAAGGTCCATATATCATATTATTATCTTGAAAGGCCTAAGTGACCTTAAATCATAGCTTGTTTGCTCACCGATACCCAAAATAAATCAGTACAAAAGTCACTAACAAAACTCATTGGAGCACTAAATGAAACAACGACGTATTGGATCTGAATGTTCCTGATTGTAATTGGTAGAGTATTTTATAGCCTGTATTGATTAGGTACCACGCAATATAAGATAATAGCTAAAGCCAGAAAAAGTACGCGGTTCAGAAGTTTTTTTTTTTTAATTCGTTTATTCATTTACTATACATATTATTACATTTTTAAATATTTTAAAAAACAAAACCATTTTTTTAAATATTATTAGCTTTTGGTAGGAAGATCCTTCTTTTTATTGTGCGATGTTCTCTCTTACCTATGTATACCAAACTGTATTAATAATATTGTAAAAGCAAATATTTTAAAAGAGTAACCATGGAGTTTCTTGCCCGTTCTTCTCCATGGAAACGACCAACCCGAACCGTGCCAATTTTTAGACGTTTTATTTAAGTGCCCACTGAGGCCCATGTAAAATAAAACATTTTGATTTTGAACACTTCGTTTTTCCAAATAAGTAATAAAACACATTTGCACCATGAGAACCGCCGAATAGGCATTTCTTTTTTTTTTGTTTGCCTTTCTGAGCTGTGTTTGAAGATAGTTCTGCCCATCGATGGTCGTACGTAAAATTGATAGATTGCGTTAATATAACTGTGTTACAGTTAATTATTATTTAGTTTTCGGTTTGTTAGTTTTTTTTTCCCCAATGTTGTTGTATGGTGTGCAAAAGCTTCCAAGTCACCTCTAAGCCCTTACGGTATAGAGACGATCTGGACGCAGTAAATTAAAAAAAAAAAAAAACTAAAAAAAAACGCCCAATTAGGTACTTGTAGGTCATGCAAATATTTAATTTTTATTGTTAGGGTAACCACAATGCCGAATAATGAATGACGTAGTACGACTCGTTTAAAATAGGCACACAACTTTTGCTTACTTCTAAAAGCACTAACCCCCACCCAAATCTTGAGTTTTGATGCGTTTTAACATTGTTAAAATTCATTGAATCAAACGAAAAAAAAAAGATGCATTTTTTCTTTCGTTCGTGAACTCGTAACTAACACTGTGGAGGATGGAAGCCACTTTATCATTTGCTTTTACACGTTTTCATAGTTTTTTTATTTTAACAAACTGCCAAAACAAAAATCTAATCAAAAAAAGTATTTAAAATAAAAAATACATGCTGCCAATAGTAAAAATACTATAAGAAGGTTGGTCGGTCCACAACAAAAAACAGACAAATACAGCTAATAAGATTTGCGATTTAATGATGCTGTCAACTATATTATAACTGGTCATCTGGCATTGAGAGATCCCAATAGTAATAACGAGAGACAGTTTTTATTGCCTTTATAGAGTGCCATGCAATAAATTGAACACGTCACTGTTAAGGCACAGAATATATAATAGTACCTAAAGGCAAAGGTTAAGGCTACGTACTACTAGATAAACGATTTTGAGGAATTGGTTAATCATCAGGTATTATCATCATCATGTATGAGAATGATATATATTTTTTTTCTTTTATTTTTTTTTTCACTTTTTACATTTTTAAATATTTTTATAAAAAGAAACAAGAAACATTTAAAAATATAAAAAATAGCAGTCCACCAACAGGAATAGGGTCCAGGCTACCGGTGGTCAGGGTTCTTGAGAGAGGAAACTCCTAACAATACGCGCCGTGTCCAAGAGTACCTATAGTACGGCACTTCCGATTCCACAAGATTGTACTTCAAAGCAAGTTGCTGGTGGATAATCCTGGCAACTAGGTTGTGTCTATTTATTATTATTACGTTTATTCATTTCTTTAAACATTTATGTTTACATTTTTAGATATTATGTAAAAAAATGAAAGACATTTAAAAATATAAAAATAACTGTCCCGGGTGTGGGAGCAGGGTCCAAGTTACCGGTGGTTAGGATTCCAGAGACAGGAACCTCCTCACAATGCAAGCCGCGCCGTATCAAGGAGTACTGCCTTCTGAATCTGGCCCTTACGATATTTATTATTGCATTCCCTAATCAGTTTTTTAGTGCACTACAGAGCCATAGGTATTTCTTATTTTGTTAAAGTATAATTAATTTGTAAAATTAATTAAAACTTTTTGACAGCTGTTTCCGATATTGCCAACTTTTAGAATATGTGCTCTTAATGCGTCATGGTAGACCATCTGTTATTGATATTCCACTTATCGATTGCAGTAAGAAGACAGTTTTTGGATCACCATCACTTAGCTACTTCGAATATCCTCTCATGGAAAGGTACCTGTAAGCCCCTTCGTACACAAGGCGACGCGAATCTCCGATACCTTACGACTTTGGCATCCATTGACGCGTTGCTGTGTACGAACCTCTATGGATTTGTTTTGCGATAGTTGCCTGAATACCAACGTCGCCTTGTGTGCGAACGGGCTTATACAGCTTGGCCAGAACGTCTTGAAATGGAACTAATATTTTTGTTTGCTGAAAACGTTTTATAATGTTTGATATTTAATGTAAACGAAAACGCAGGTTTGTTCGATTTATTATTGTGTAATAAAACTAACGTATTAAGTGAAAATAAATTATAAATAATAAAATTCAAAGTGCTGGTAGCGAGAGCAGAGTGGCGAACTCCGGTTTTCTACTGTTTTTTGCCAAGCTGTATATACTTGCCTGCCGGGGTCGCGGGATTATTCCCTTACCGTAACCCCGGAACGTAACAGGCTATGAAGGACACCGTGGATTTTAGTCAGTAGAAGTCTGACAGTCCCTCCCGCCCTGCCCGGGGTTGGAGGACTCATTTGATGATTTTACCACGCTAAAAAAAAAAAAAAAAGCTGTTTATACTTTGTTAGTCTCCCTCCCCGTATCAATTTAAATGAGACAGAACTCCGTAGATTTAAAGCCGTAATCATTTACACTGGGGTCTTGAGATGAGAATTACCGTTCCTTGTTAATCTTTTGAAATATGCGCTGACGGTTCATTAAGGAAAAGATGGAATAACAAAAGCTTTTGGATAATCGCCCATTGTTTTATTGTGTTCGGATAATAGGGTGTTGATTACTACAATTTGTTTAGCGATAATCTACATTAATAATTAAATAACAATCAATATAATACAGACAACAGTTTTTGATTTTTATTAATAAACTCAAAGCCTGAAAAAAATAGTCGTTGCTAAGCATCTGTCATCATCATTACCACCAGAAAGTACTACTTTTACTAAGCTTATCCAAATAATTATATTATCTGGTACGGTATAAATATTTAATTACTTTTCTATAGAAATAACAAAGAACCACTTCTCTCAAAGCATTAATGTCAAATCAATACTAAGGTGTAAAAATATAAAATAAAAAACATAATTAATCATTTTTCCATCACTGATTTTGTTTTTTTAAACAGCAAAAGATATAATTATCGGATGAAATTAATAATACGTAGAACTTTTTGCTGAAAACCTAATTATCATCGTATTTCATGAAGCAGATTGGAAATTGAATTTCCGCCAGAGTTCATATACGAGTTTTAATGGAATACTTCTATTGGAGCTGAATAATTAATTAAAACGATATGAAATGAACTATTTTCGTGAAAATGTTGAAATAGGAAAACGAAAAGGTTTTTCAAAATAATACAACACTAGCTGCTGCCAGCGGCTTCACCCGCTTCAACTCGAAAATTATCCCATGGGAACATAAAATCGGGATAAAAACTATCCTATGTGTTAATCCAGGTTATAAACTATCTGTGCACAAAATTTTAGCTAAATCCGTTCAGTGGTTTTTGCGTGAAAGAGTAACAAACATACCTACATAAACACCTACATCCTCACAAACTTTCGGATTTATAAAATTAGTACGGTTATCATCTGCTAAGCCTTTTCCCAACTATATTGGGGTCGGCTTCCAAATCAATCAAACGAGAAGCAGCTTCAAAAAAAAATTCAAAAAGTTACAAAAGAACCGCCTTACCGATTCAAAAGTCGAATAGAGTTTCAAAATAACGTCTTACGGCTTTATTACAAAACGTGGTTTAACTTAAACCAAGCTTTCAATCAAAAATGAATTTCGAACTTTATTTCTACTGTCGTAAAGTAATTAATACAAAAACCGAGTTTAGATCCCAGTCTAAGTTGTCAATGTGCATTTTAGAATTTTATAGCAGTTGGAATAAAGTTCGAAATTCAAAAATTAATTTTTGATTTAAAGCTTGGTCTATGTTAAACCAAGTTTTGTAATAAAGCCGTTAGAGTTTAAACTGGTTTTTAAAACTTTACCTAAACTTTTGGAACGTTCTTGGAAACTTGAAAACAAGAAAATGATTTTAGCTATAAATGTAATCGATAAAAAATTGGTTGGTGTACATTATTCTGTTACTCATTTATAATAATCAAGACTAAGAAGACGGAAAAATATTTTTTAAAATCATACAAGTTCTCTAAGAAATAACATCATTAAAAAAAAAGGTTGCACTCCAGGAGTGCCGGTAGAAGTGAAAACTTTTTTGTTACTATGTTTTATTTTTAATTTGAATGACGTCTTACTCATTTTCGATCAGGGTCACGTGACCCTGACGCGAGTTTTGGTCACGTGACCCTGACGCGAGTTTTAAATTTTTTACCCATTACAGAAAAAGTGTACAACGCCGCTAAAGAAGTTTTCACTTCAAAAAAACCCATCAAAATAATTATGCGAACTAACTAAGCTGATTCGCTGAATTTAATTTTAAAAAGAAGAATTTTCAAAATCGGTCCAGGCGTTTTTGAGAAATCGGGGAAATTACACTAAAAAAAAACTTATGACGAATTGAGAACATCACACAATGACAAGACTAGTAAGTTTTGTCGTTTATCTTTGTTACGAAAAATAATAATAATAGTTTTTCTATTGTTTAAGATACTGTCCACAAACCCATAAAACGCCTTATCCCAGCTCTTGTTTTCATAGCCTGCAATAGTAGGTACATCTCCAGCCTAACATAATTATTATTATTTGCACCTTTCAGATACAGCCAGAAAAAAGAAAAAAATAAATAAAAAAAAGGTTGCACTCCAGGAGTGCCGGTAGAAGTGAAAACTTTTTTGTTACTATGTTTTATTTTTAATTTGAATGACGTCTTACTCATTTTCGATCAGGGTCACGTGACCCTGACGCGAGTTTTGGTCACGTGACCCTGACGCGAGTTTTAAATTTTTTACCCATTACAGAAAAAGTGTACAACGCCGCTAAAGAAGTTTTCACTTCAAAAAAAAACAACCATAAAAAGAAGTTCTAATGATAAAGCAATTTAAATTTAGTACTAAAAGTAAACACCACACACGAATTTCAAACATATTCAATATAATAATATTTCATTGCGTGTATGTGACAAAGTTTGCATGCACCAGCAATATTGCTTTCCGTCTAGTATTATTTTGACATGTCCAGGCGCGATAATTATACAAGTTTTGATTGGAACAGACTTGTTAGAATCGTTAGTGGTAGTTGCGAGTTTGCGTCTGCGGTTGTGACCAATGCTGTTCACCTGGCAACTAATTGTAGTTCAATTGTATGGGAGCTGCTGCTCGTGAATGTGGACTGATGAAACCAAAAATAAGACGTACCTATTTTTGTTTGCTTTTTGAATAAAAGTGTTGCCACACATTGGATTATAAATTCACCCACGATAAATGATTAATTCATAAATCATGTATTGTGGGTGAATTTATAATCCACAGTCACAAAGAGCCAGACTCGAAAAACATCTACAATTATTTTGTTTGGTTATTTACGTATAGACAAATAAATAATTATTAAAACCAAACACACCTCGTGTAAACATCGAACAACACGTCTTACAACAAAAATTTAAATATGTATCTGCTGAACAATTGTTTAAAAAAAGTGTAACTGCAAAATTACCCTTATATCAACGTCAAATGCTGTTTTGCAGATGACAAATTTTTAGACAAGTGTTTAACCGATGCTTCACAGTATCACTATCTACTACCGTGTGACAATACATCAAAAATAAATTATTTCAAATAATTCCTCCTACTACTCAACTCTTTAACTGTAACTACTTTAGAATGTAAACAGCACAAATTAGGGATGTACAGCAACAGTTTCAAGACAAAGTTAAAACGTTGTAAAAGCGCAATAACGCGTTAAAAGGCTTCTACCGTTTCGCTTAGGAGCGGTTTCACAGCCATATGTGGGCCATGCACATTGTACGGTCGTTAGAATGTTAGCGCCTCTTTCATTGAGTAGAGTGGCAACTTCTATTCAATAGCTATTCGTAAATTAGCTATAATAAAAAAAATTTGGATTAAGCGTACTTTCTGATAGTGGGCATCGTCCCCTAAAGCCTGTTCAATAGTTTTTTTTAGAACTATGAACTAGTGAAACAGTTTTTCCGTTTGTTCCTAATTTGTTGTTTGCTCTTTTATATTCAACAGTGATTGGTAGATGAGGCCTTGCAGTGTTAAGTCCGTTTTATGCACTTGATGGAACAGGGTGGATTTTAGTTATAAATAAATTCTTTGATTCGCAAAAAAGTGAACAATAGCTGTGTCACCAGTATATTATGAACCCTGGTACTCCTTAAGGAAATAATTATTATAAAGGTGCACAGGTTCCCACGAGCGGCAGCAGGGTATAAGTGCAGTTTCATTGTCACAGAGAAATGAAGCAACAATATAAAAACAGTGAAAAAATTAAACAGAAAATAGAGTGGACAACGTGTAATGTAAGTACTTGTACGAGTCTAACAATGTCTTCCGCACAAACTGCCTAATGAGTATCGAAAGATATTCGTCAATGCGCTTTGCTGTCAGGCCATGTCGAGACTCTCTCGACTACTTCCTTAAATTATTATTGCCAAAAAGTGTTACATTTCTCATTTTTTCTCAAAACAAAAAATACAATATCTTTCTCATTCTCTTTTATTTCTTTCTCAAGATTATCGTTACCGCATTTCACATCGTTAGTTCCAAAAACAGGTTTAAAAATTTTAAATGAATTCCTCGGAGCAGTAATTGGGATAAAGCTCAGTAAGGCAGTGGTCCGACCAACGGCGAGAGAACGAGTAACTCTCGGCGATTTTCTCTCTCAAGAAACGCACAATATTATGTACATTTCGTGTAAACGAAAGAGATGCATATTATATTAATAGTTGCTTTCTGACTGTTCACACTGCCGACGAACGACGTTTTACTCGTTCTGTCGCTGAGTGACGAACTTTCAAAAATTCGGTACAGCGAATGTAATGTCACATAAAGCGACTGCGGGCGAATAGCACGAGTAATCGCTCGTCGCGCTTGAACACTCACTGTCGCCCGGCGACATAACTGTTGAAACTACACTCGCTTCCCGCCGATCGCCAACTCTTTATAGTTCTACTCGTTACTCGTTCATCGCCGGCGGTCGGACCACTGCCTAATAGTCAGAGTACGCTTAAAAGCTTTTGGAAACCGAAGCAAGAAACTGCATAGAACAACGAATTTGGGGAAAGTATTTTGTTTGTAGCAGACTTTTAATTTATTTTTGCTATGATGACCAACACATTGTAGAAAAGGAGATTCATGTATTCATGTAATGAGAAAAAAATGTTTGAAGGTGACGCAATGACAGAACGTAAGTTCTATTTTTGAAATTAAAATAAATAAAACAAAAAGGAAAGAGGTTGAGAAAACAGAAGAGGTGAAATACCTCTCTGTTACCAGCCTATTTCACTCAAGAGCAATGCAACTTCTGACTGGTGAAAGAATTTTTGAAATTGGTCCAGGTATTTTTAAGTTAACCCTACATACGTACAAAAGTATAAATATTTGCTCTTTATAACATCAAGGGCTGATTTTTCAATAGCCAGATAACTTTTATCTGAGGAATTACAATAATAGTTTGACATATTTTTTTTTACATAGACATAGACATCATAGATAAGCTGTCAAACCTCCATTTTTATGCCTCAGATAAAACTTATCTGACTATTGAAAAACCCTAAGTAATAAAGTTAATTTACTGACTTTAAATTAAAAATCCTAATTGGATTGTTAGTAATAATAGAAGTGGTGAAATATAAATCCTTTTCATAAAAACCAAACCTTAGCCACAAGATGAAGCAATTTAATTTTCATCAGTGGATATTCCACTAACAATGAAACCTAGTTCTATAAAAAATGCCTCTGAGAGCGAAGATGAAGAACTAATTAAAGACCCTAGTTAATGAGATAAGACTAATGAGACATCGGGTGGATAATAAGGCTTTATCTTAGTTTGTGTTTTCTTTAATAGTAGGTTCTGGACTTAATTATTTTTCGGTTCAAAATATTTATAGAAACCATTTAAACTGTTTGATCCTTATTGCAGTGAGCAGTCTGTGATGGCCCAGTGGTATCGGTCCCGACTTACAAGTTGTAGGTCGTGGGTTCGAGAACCCCGCCAGGCGCATTACTTTGTGTAGTTTACTTCATCACCACTGCTCTCAAAACGGTGAAGGAAAACATCGTGAGGAAACCGGCATGTCCTCGAACCAAAAATTCGAAGACATGTGTGACATCCACCAATCCACACTGGGCCCGCGTGATGGATTATGGCCCACTCCATCTCACAGAGAGGAGGCCTTTGTCCCAGCAGTGGAAACATTATAGGCTGATGATGATGATCCTTATTGACACTACCGATTGCTGTAATAATAGAGGTATGTACTTGTATTTCTTTTTCCAAAATCAGACGGGTTCGATTTCTGACCAGGATTATTGATTTATCTAAAATCCAAAGATATTCCTCATAGTTTTGGAAATAAAACTATCAACTACTCAAAGTTAAAAAATTAAGAGCCTTTTAGTTTATCTTTTGTAAATCGTCTAGTGATCGCAAGTGTGTGGAGTGCTGGGCTCGAAGTTTTTGTGGCTCTAGAAAATTCCTTGTAGCAGCCATGGAATTTTTCCACATTATTATTAACTCAGTGTACCTACTAGATTCCATCGAAATACTTTCAGTAGTTTTAACATGAAACAGTATCACTTGAGCCACACTAACAGAAAATACCTACCATTTTTATCAAGTTAATAGACATTTATTTATTATACGAACATTTTAAGATCATTAACGCTAAATCAACGGGGAATGCCATTTCAAAAGCAAGTTTTCCTAAAATATAAAATAAAACAAAATTATATTTTAATAATATCGTTAAACGGTGGAGTGCTTACGAAGAGACGACGGATTACAAGCAATATTGCTTGACATGTAATCAGTACCCTTAGCACGAAATTTCAGTATTTGAGATGTTAAGAAAACTGTAACTTTGAAATTTCAAAATGACAATTTTTAAGGAAAAAATTAGTTCCTGCTTCGCACACCAGAGGCGCTGTTCCATTTCCCATACAAGAAACGCTGTAAATACTGTAAAGTAAAAGAGAGAAAATTCGTGCTAAGGGTACTGCTCATCTTGGGCGTCCATTCCACTAGTCCATTTCAGCTGAAGGTATAATGTATGTAACTTAGTTTAAGTTACGTTACACTGGCTTTTAAAATAACGTTATCTCCGCTTCAACAAATGCCCTGCACCCAAGAAAGGGCATTTACCTGACATCTTAAAATAAAGGGTTTCTCTTTATGATCCAGACGGAATTTCATTACGAGAAAATCGCGTTTTAAACGAGTTTTGGTAATGGCATGATAAAGAAAACACGACTGATTAAATTGGGTGAACAATTGTTTTAGAAAGTTTTTCACGCCCCTTTTTTCGTGCTCTTAAGTAAGACGTGAGAAGTTTTAAGTGGATTAAGGAAATCGTTCCTGTAATCTTTTGATTTCATGTTGAGGTTTTTCTAAGCTGTTTACTTTTTCTAATGGTTGTTTGTTTACGTAAGACAATTTCAAATACAGATTAGCTTCGATTGTTACAATAGCGAGAGGAAGAAACGAAATCGTGGGTTTTATTCATTTAGTGTAATCCGAATTCGTAATGTGTTTTGATTAAGTCTTTAGCAGTAAGATCTTTTTCAACAAATAATTTATTTTTTAATACAGTTGCTCAAAAACTGGAGTATTGCAGGGAGGTATAGCGTGTTTGGGCTATTAAACACTAGTGTTTTTTTTACCTTTCCCGCACTCGTGCGTTCTCTTTCCCAACTGTCAAGATAATGTCTAGGTATTAAAAAAAAACTAACCATATTTTTTTTACTAAAGAGTTTGAAAGAGTGATTCATACAAATACGTATATTTCTAAAAAGAAGCTACTTATTTATTTCTATAACAGATTTAGGGCGACTTAGTCGCCCTTAATAATTTAATTGAATTAGTTAGGATATATAGGTTTCAATTAATTTCATCTCATTAAATTAAATTTTTATTTCATAGCAATAAAAAAAAAACTACTGAAGACTTTAGCCGAAGGGAATAGTTCCCTTTGCCTACCAAAATGGGTGTAGAAAAAAATACTCTGCTATCTACGGTTGGCGCCATTTTCCAGAAATTTTCTATTATTAAATTGCTTATTTTTTTCGCAGCTGTAGGTATTAAAAATAGTAATTCAGTACACGTGCGGAACCGTCATTGCAAATTGTTCCGACTGTCAACCCTCACCTTCGGCAGCGCTTCGGCTCGGGTAGACATTTTGTCGGAACTCTCTGCAATGACAGCCTTTCCGCACTTGTAATGAAAAATACTATTTTACTCCATACTGTGTGAACAATGGTTCATTTGTGATTAATTTAAACAACATATACTCATCAAGAATATTTCCAATAGTCAGGTTGTTTTTTTTTTAATGGTTCTGCTGCTTGTCCTCAATCTAGCTCAGAAGCAAACATGAGGTCTAAGAGGAAATAACTTATCAACAGAAAACTAGAACTCCTGCACACCCACGGAACACAGTAAAAAAATATTTGGCCCCGAAATAATGCAAACAGCTGTTTTTAAAATTGGCAGAAAGTTAATAATTATTTTAAACGCATTAACGCATGAGACGCGCATCGTAAAGATGATTTTTGAGGAAAGAAAAATTTCAGATTGCAAGTGGGATTCGAACCCGCGTCTTCTAGATAGGTACTCCAGACGCCTTAACCAACTAGGCCATTGCAACCCACACCTGCAAGCTGAAATTTTCTATTCCTCATTTTTCTTTCTTCAAAATTCAGCTTTTTTTTTTTAGCGTGGTGAAATCATCAAATGAATCCTCCGGCCCCGGGCAGGGCGGGAGGGACTGTCAGACTTCTACTGACTAAAATCCACGGTGTCCTTCAGTAGCCTGTTACGTTCCGGGGTCACGGTAAGGAAATAATCCCGCGACCCCGGCAGGCTTTGGCCCTCTGAGAGGGGGGCCCCGTCATTATGCTGACGCTCTTTGAGGCGCGCGTGGGACACAACGCGCCGTCGACCCGGGTCAAAAATCATCTTGACAGAAAGTTGTCTTTAATATTGAGCATTTATTTCCTGCCTACATGTATAATTATGTCAACCAAAATAACTCTCTCTAGCTACTGAGATAGCACTACACTACTTAGTGTGTGAGAATGAGATAGATACTAAGCAACTAATAATCTTGAAGACCCAGACAAAACTTGATAATCAAGTAGTCGGCGACTTGACAAACTGCACTTGTTGTTATACCAACTTCTTACTTAGTAACAATGATAATTTTCCCCGTGTTCGCACGTAAGTAACTTTGGAACTTGCTAATTACAAGTTTGGATGTTGTGATTTACCTTTTACTTCTTTTAATGTATTTTTTGTGCGTGAGAATTACCTGTGTTGAGGTTTGTTCCGGAATGTTTCGTTTGGGATTTTTTTTTTGTTTATTATTTTCCTTGTTTGATTTGTTATTTACTTTTTTTATTCAATTAGTACATAAAGACGCCCTGTACCCTTAGCACGAATTTTCACTCTTATATTTACAGCGTCTTTCCAGTATTTACAGCGTTTTTGTATGAAAAAGTGGAACAGCGCCTCTGGTGTGCGAAGAAAGAACTCTTTTTTCTTTGAAAATTGACAATTTGAAATTGTCAAAGTTCCAGTTTACTTTATGTCTCAAATACTGAACATTCGTGCTAAGGGTACAGATGTCTGGAAATTGCTCAAAATAGAATGATTTTGCACAGTAGTAGAACATTATCACAAAAAGTTACCTAGAATAAATACTATTTTATTTTCAGTAGAAAATCGTTAAATGCTATCACAAAAAGTTTTACATACTTCCAGTGCTAGACAGATTTTTTTGTAGTAGCTATTTTTAGCTATAAAGTTCAGATATATTTTTGCCGGGACAAGCAAAAACGTTTATATTTTATTGTAACGATTGTCGTATATTCATGGTTCTAAAAAGGAGGATTTGCCACCAATAGCTTGTAAACTCCATTCAACCAATCGAATATCGATATCTTTAATCGAGCTTTTGGCAACCCTAAAGGAGCGTTGGGCGAGAAAGGTAATCTCAATTAATAGTGTCAGCGATAACAAAACAGCTCAGGTTTCTATCCAAGTATATACTATTGTTAAAGGCAACAAAAGATACTGTTCAACAATTACTTAGACTAACAGGTATAGTACGAAACGCGGCTAGACCGAAGCGTTGATCTCATTTGGATTGCGCCATTCCCCTTTAGAATTGTTTCGGGAACCTTCTTAGTCGAGTCTTAGGATTTACATAAATTAGTCGTAATCATAAAACTTTAGAAGTAGTAACGGCTGTTTTGTTACTAAATGAAATGAAACATTACATAGTTTAATACACAAAAGAATCATTATAAACACCGTGGGAAACCAGTTAAAAAATAATTAAAAATATAAAAAAACCCCGACACAAAAACTAAAATTCCTGTAAAAAGTAATAAATAATAAAAACAACTCAATCTTAAAGTACCTAACTTTACTATCATATAAGAATTTTATCCTCCAAAATCCATCCAAAATCTGTTACTTAATTCTTTCTCATTATAAACTCATCAAAATGATGATTCTTGATTTTCAAACTTCAAACGGACTTTTCTTTGACTTATACAGTAAGCAGTCTATAACGATTTTTTAGTCTCATAATGCCATGTATTCAGAGACATGTGGACGCAAGAACAGCCACTTGGGGTGTCAACTAAATCCAGGGGGGCCATAGCCAGAAGATGTAGGTTTAATGGTGGAATTTTTCCGAATATTTCCTAAATGTCTAGTTTACCTTATAAGTTTCTTTCAAGGTGTGTTATGTTAAATCCATAGAGTCAGAGTATGGACTGAGTAAAAGCTGCCTAAATTGACCCCACTATGACCCATAAAATACTGGTGGGGGGAACTGCAATAAATTGTCAGAAACCAAACTGTCGTCAGTCAACTGTCAATTACGTGATTAATTTCCTCTGGTTCCGCTAATTAAAATCTCTTCCTAATTAATTCAATATCTTGAAATTGACTACATCAGAAGAAAATTAATGAAAATTTCCCATTCAACTGGACGAGTCCAATTAATGTGATCCCCAAAACGACATATAATGGACTGATCCGTGAGCACATAATTAATAAATTGTGTCTGTGTTACCTCATTTATAAACAGTGAACTGTAAAAGATACGGCCAGGGTTAAAAACACAATATATTGCTCCATAAAAATGAATAGGATCATAAAAAAATCGATCTTTTAATTGGAACACAAAAATGTTCCAATTAATTGAAGCGAGGTTTAAGTTTACTTTATGATTAAAATCTTTGCTCTTAGGTTGAAATTATCTTTTATTTCGTAAAATTCTAACAAAATAATTTTGTTAACATCAAAATTGTTGGTCGATTTTATTACAAGTAGCTACAAACAGTGAATAAAAAAGAGTTTATGAAAATTGAAAAAATCTATCGCCGCCGTGAGGACATGTTGGTGCTCTGCCCAGGCGGGCAGTCTTGCACCGTGTACTCGACTGTGTCCTCCGGGCGATCATCGCAGTGGTGACACCCAGGCGTTTCCTTCTTTCGCATCAGACACAGGTACCTCCTGAAACTTCCGTGTCCGGGGCCTGCGTCACGTAGTAGGTCAGGATGCCGTGAATCCATATCCAGCCACTCCTCAAAGAGGGGTCTGACCGCCGCAGTTGCGGCGTGTCCGAGTTTTGAGCTAGGGAGTTTTTATTGCTTACTTGGATTGTAATTTTCAAAGACGCCGATTTTAAGAAGATTTTTGTTGCAAAAATAGAAACCGACTTCAATATCAAAACACAAAAAAGTGTAAAATATCTTTTCTTTATGAAGTCGAGGTGGCCATAGTTAATGAAAAAAAAAAGACAAAGCCACCGACTTCCGAAAGAAAAGTTTTTTTTTGTGTTGTGGTCTTGAAGTCGGTTTCTATTTTTTCAAAAAGTTTTTTCAATTAATTTTTAGTCATTGCCGTTTTGTATTACAAATTATGTCTTTCCAAAATCTATCTCGCACGTCATGGAGATAAATATTTTTTATTTGTTCCCTATAAAGGCCACTTTCCAATAAATCATTCACGTTTGGTAACAACCAGTCCAATATAATCCTTTTAAATCGTATAAATGGTGAGCAGTTTAAACGTACCTGAGTTGAAACCGATACGCCCGGGCTCGCGCCGCCACCTGAAAATAAAGAAAAAAATTTTTAAATTGATGGATAAAGTATTTTTTGGAAAGCTTCGCCTAGGGCTTTTTTTTACGTGGTGAAATCATCAAATGAGTCCTCCCATCCCTACTGTCAGACTTGTACTGACTAAAATACACGGTGTCCTTCAATAGCCCTTTATGTTTCGGGATCAGAGTAATGAGACCAAGTCCTGCGGTTCCGGCAGACTTTGGCCCTCTAGAGGGCCCGTCATTATGCTGACGATTATTGAGGCGCGCGTGGAACACAACGCGCCTCAATAATGCCTGCATGCTCACGGCTAGGGCTTCTAAAATCTGTTAGGGACAGAAAGGTCCTTTCCTCTAATTTACATTTATCTTTAACAAATGTCTACTGAGTTTTTTATTCGAGTTCGTTCAGAAACGAAGAGTACATTATACCTAGTTTTATTCGTCAAAGGGTTACTATTTTGCATTATAACTTTAAGCACTGCCCTCTTCTACATCGAAAATTCTCTTACTTCCAGGCTGTTTTATCCCACTTCTAGGCATGATCCTTAATTCTTGCGACCCATAGCTAATTTAGAATATTACTATAATTATGGCCCAAATACAACTATTTGTATACTCGCGTACAACAGCAGTATTCTAAAATTCAAATCCGTGACATTAGGTACTCAAAAAGCCGATAAGCTGAAAGTTTAACTGGGATAATAGGCAACGTTTGCCTTATAACCAATGAACTGTATTTTCGTTCATCAGTACCCTTAGCACGAATTTTCAGTATTTGAGACGTAAAGTAAAGTGGAACTTTGTCAATTTCAAATTGATAATATTCAAGGAAAAAATGAGTTCGTTCTTCGCACACCAGAGGCGCTGTTCCATTTTTTCATACAAAACCGCTGTGAATACTGGAAAGACGCTATAAAGTAAAAGAGTGAAAATTCGTGCTAAGGGTACAGGTCAGCTATTTGGTGGTTCGGTTCTTACAATTGATAAGAGCTAAACCACAAAATAAGCGATCGAGCATTTTATTGTTCGAAAAATAACTCTCATTGCAAATTTCCAATCCATTACTCTAATAAAACATTAATCTGCTTAAAAGCCCAAAATGCATTATCGTCGCCATTAAACAGATTAATTTTCAAACTGCATTATAATAATTTACATCGGACAGTAAGTGGTAAACAGTATTATGTCGTATACGCTGAAACCATTAGCCATCCCTTTTTAAATTAATTGCGAGCGATAGCGAGAGTTCGAGGTGAGATTGCCAGAAGCATAAATGGTAAACATGCATTATAGTAATATTCAGATATAATAATGGCATGTAGAAATGACAGAGGCTAACTGCAAAGATCATTTGCAGCTTGGCCAAAATCTTTGATATTTGATGTAAACAAAGAACGCAGGTTTGTTAGATTTATTATTATGTCATAAAACTGACGTAATAACTAAAAAATCATAAAATAAAATCATTCAAAGTGCTGGTAGCGAGAGCACGGTGGCGACTTTCGGTTTTCTACTGTTTTTTGCCAAGCTGTAGGTTAATGAACAAAACGGCGTTTTAATTTTACTTCTTCGATATAGACCTGGCAAACCGTAGGCTAATATAGCTCAAAACTGGTGCCATAAAAGGCAGTAAGATCGGCTGGTAGTAGTCTTGGGCATTCTACTTCACTACTGAGAGCGCTCAATCTAGTTTTGCTCTCTTAAACGAACTAGTTCGTTCTTCTAGTTCGTTAGTTCCTAGCTCGTAATAAAGACCGACCGATCAAGAGCGATCAAATCGTTCGCTCGCAAAGAGATGTCAGATTTAGTTTGTCTTTGTTCGCTCGTTTTTAATACGGTTCCTGCTGCATGCGACAATTTGTGTAAAATGTACGAAACGGGATGCGCGCATGATCGGTGAGCGAACGGGAGTATTATAGAGTAGTGCTGTCCCGCTCCCGTGCAACGATCTTAGATCAGTCGATCTCTTTCATTCTGTCCGAACTAGTGAACTAGGGAGCGGAAAATGTGGGAGCTAGATCACTAGTTCATCTGTGGGAGCAGTTCTTTCGAACTAGTTCGTTCGCGAACTACACAAGACTAGCTGGTAGACCATGCAAAAGATGCCAGAACGAACTACATAATCCACTAGTCAAACGCAGTGCACTTCTTAACATAATAGTTCTTATGAAAGTCGATAATTCCCTGAAAATTTAGGAGAAAACTTCTAAGTGCTAACGGCACACGGCAGTTTCAACAAACCATCCATTTTATCGGAAACTATCGCCGGACAGCAGCAGGTATTACAGCTTTTAGTATGGAACCATTTCCAATAACCGAGAGAGAATATTTACCGTATCTAGGCCTGTCTAGGTTTACTCTTTTAGGTTTGTATGCATTGGAAAATCCAATATTTTCTTTAGAAACTAAATAGTTTGGATAACATTTGACTTTGTTCAGAAATGGTTATTAGTCTATGATTTTTCTGTTGATTTTTGAAGAATAAAATAATTTTGTCAAGTTTTGAGTCACCGCTGTAACAGTACCCTTAGCACGAGTTTAGGGAAAAATTAGTTCCTTCCTCGCACACCAGAGGCGCTGTTCCATTTTTTCATACAACAAACGCTGTAAATACTGTACAGTAAAAGAGTGAAAATTCATGCTAAGGGTACTGGTCTAGGCTATTCCACGACTACAGTTTAGTTAAGTATAAATTAAGTATTTCGACGTTTGGACATTCGCATCAATAAAAAATGATTGTTTTAATTATTTTATTAATTTTTTAAAGCATTTCAATTTCTTGATTGCAACTTCCCAGACGTTCATTTTTCAATCAGTCCCTACGAAATGAAAATCAAATAAATGTCAAAAATAATATACCATTTCTGCAACGAGAGTTCCAATTTAAAACCCATTCCTGGAATGCACATAAGAAGAACGTCAAAGTAAATGCAAATATGGGTATGAAAAACTGCGTTTCATTCGCTCTTTGCATATTTGCTGACGTAAAAGTAAAGAAACAAGAAGCTTGTTTAAAAACCTTTTAGAGTCATTCAGTGCATTCCTGTCATTTATTTTGCTTCATTGTATTGACAATGTATGTAACGACACAGTTGGCGCAGTGGCTGAGCGATAGACTGATGTGCAGCGTGTCGCGGGTTCCATCCCCGCACGGAACAATTATTTATATGATCTACAAGTAGTTGTTCCGGGTCCTGGGGTTTGTCTATGTGAGTTTCTTTCTTTGTAAACACAGGAGAAATTCCTAATGTGGGGCAACGTTTTTTAAAGAAAAAAAAAAGTGGATCTTCACTAAGAAGTATTAGATTTATAATAATGTAATTAACTAGCCCGCGACTTCGTCTGCGCGTGTTTCTAACTGTGAACTCAATGAATTTAATTCCCGCTCACCCCTCCTTATAGGATACTTTTGGAAAATCTAAAAATGCTGTAGTAGTTTCGGACAATACAAAAAAAAAACAATTCTTGAAAGCTCTAACCAGCAGTAACCAGCAGGTGTACACCAGAAAAGCGTATAATGAAGCTTGACGGAGTCACGGAGAATAAATTTAACTGTCTTGGATTCTGCAACGAAATTAATCCGACAAAAAAGAATAGAGGAGGTGTAAGAAAATACTGTTCTACAACAGTGATGGAATGTCAACCACCACGTGAATGTATGTCACTTTTACACACATAAAAGAGTATAGAATTAGGTTGTCCGTCCATCGTCGATAAACAATAGAACTAGAACGATCCTCAACGGCTACAATCGACATAATATATTATTGTATTTATCGACATTGCCCAGCATAACTGTAAACTACCTTTGAGTATCGACACTGTTTTAAACCTATCTAAACAGTAGGTATTATTAAATGGAAAACTGAATCATTACTGAATATACAATTTATTTAATAAGATATAAAATCATCTTGCAACTTGAATTTGCCGGCATTGTCAAATCACACCGCGCTGACAGACGTCATCCTGACTTCTCTCTGCCCGCTCCGCTAGGGATGTCCCACGCTACGGTAGGGTTGGGATTTCAGTTACGGATCTTCGTTTATTAGTATGTAAATTAATAGATCTACATGTCTCAAATTGTAATAAAAGAAAAAAGCATTCTTTGGTTCCGTTTCTAACATACTTTGAAGATGTCAATTTAGAAAATGTTACACAAGCGAAAGTTGACCAATTTGCAGGTATTGCATGTAGCGGAGATGAGGATGTTAAGATGGATGTGTATGATGAAAGAGTTTACAAGGGGAAGTTTGTAAGTGGCGCCTGTTACAGAAAAAATGAAAGGGAATCGTCTATCTTGGTATGGACATGTGATGAGGAAGGAAGACACTCATGTTACTCAAAGAGTGATGAGTATAAATGTTGATGGATTGAGAGGAAGAGGAAGGCCAAAGAAAAGATGGATGGATTTTCAAAGGAATGATAGAAAATAAAAAGGAGTAAAATGATAACATGACGTATGATAGAATGGAAGAAAAAACGTCGATCCTAACTAAAATGAGATAAGGTCAGAAAGATGATGATGGTGATAATTCCAATGTATTTTAAAGTAAGGGAATTTATTTAAATTACAATAACTGGGCATTTGTTGCCTTTGTTATCTGTACATGTAAAGTGATAATAACTTTGTAATCGATAAAAACAGTACCGTATGCTTCAGAATTAATAAAATTGGTACAGACCTCTCCAATGTCCTTGTTCAATATGATCCACCCTTCTCGGCACAAACGCATCAAAATATTAATGTAATCTTATTTACAAGGTATGGCCAGAACAAATAAATATAGCAGTGACGAGATGATTGTAATGAAGCATGAAGGGGCTGCCTCCACGAGCGAGAGAATCGCGGCGATATTATCGCCGTGCCACGTTTTTCTATACACTCTCTATGGAACCGTCTCCACACGGCGATATTATCGCCGCGATGCGACGAGTGGCAACGAGCGCGCAAAACGTCATTACATCGTCGCTAGCCCGCCGCGACTAGCAACGCGACCGCCGCGCGCTCGCGGCGCTCCCGCGACGAGCGCGCGGCGGGCGCGCTGTCAAACGCAGCGTCATTTCAGCATTGCCTCTCGTTAAGCGAAGACGTCTTTGGCAACGTGACGTCAAGGAAACGCGGCGATACCGTTACGAGTCGCCGCGATACCGTAACGACTCGCGACGATACGCGGCGGATTTATCGCTCGTTCGTGGAGATTATCCGACGATATAAGGGCGGACTCGTCGCGATTCTCTCGCTCGTGGAGGCAGCCCCTAAGCCTTATTTAGATGATGCAAGAACTCGCACGCGAGTTGCGTTACATTGCGGATCATAAAGGTACAACGAATTCAGTTGACCAAACGAATACCGCAATGTTGTGAAACTCGCAAGCGAGTTATTGCTCCGTCTAAATGAGGCTTTATTCAATTAGGTCATCGACTCATCGTATCAAAAAGTGAAAAGGGACCAAGTCAACTTCGTCCTGTTTTCTACATGTCAGTTACATAAATAGTGACCTTGACTACCGAGTTGAACCAAGCTAGAAAACAAGGATCCAATGTTAAGTTGTGGGTTTTGCATGACATTGTTTGGTCACAACTTTCGTTATTAGCAAAAAGGAGTTTGTAGTGTTGAAACCTTTTTGCTAATGAAAGCTTTTTGTTGGCGGCAATGTGCTTGTTTTGCCAACATAGAATATTAATGAGTCAGCAGGTTTTTAGGTGGTTTCGTTCTCTTATAGATTTTCAAGTACGATTAAATATAATATTTTTTACATCGAATGTAGCTTAGTACCTACCAGGATTTTACATGGATTGACTACGTATCCAACCTCCTACTCCTATATTCAAAGTCAAAAATCATGTGAAATGACATAACATTGAATGATGTAACAATGGTTTTGAAATAGTTTTAACAATATTTGTAAAAGATCGTCCATAGAGTTTATTGCCCTTTCTTCTCCATAGAGATCTACGCTTTAGAATGGGTACCTATCTACAGTGCTTTCACAGTTATCATGTCTTGTGACAGAGACTGTTTCAAAAGTGCCTTTATTGACCTACATAAAATTAATGCTTTAATTTTGATTTTGACAGCTATGCAGCCTTGAAATTGTATTTATCGAACATCGAATTTCCAGACCCCGCCATCCCCTTCTAACCTAACCTATCCGTGTCGGGGTGCCCACAATAGTTTCTACGACATTTTTTATTTGTCAGTGTCTCGGTTTGCTGTGCAGTCATTATTATGCTATGTAGTATTTTTGTACAAAAAGAAATTTAACTGTATTGCATTAAGAGGAAGAAAGTAATGTCATATTGATGTATAATTTGGAATTATCTGCAGTTAGAGTTTTGTCAAACATTTAGTTTACTTGTAGTGAAGTAAGTTATTTGATGTAAAAGAGACTATAAATGATGACTATGTATTGATATGCCATTATTTATTTGATAACTATGCAATTTACAATATCCCTAAAATAAAACCTAAAGTTAACACGTCCTCTATTCCTCCCCTAACCTCGGTAACCAAACGAAATAAAAATCCAATCGTAACAGCTTTTACAAAAGAATAAAGCCAAATAAAACCCGTGTACTATTTACTTTTAAAAATCACAACCGTACAATTCCCCACTTTTATACCCCCGTAGGTACGTAAAGTCACGTTCGTGCAGTCGTGGTATATGCATTGTATACTGCTGCACTCGACTAAACACCTAGTTTCTTCACTAAATGTAGAATACAAACTACCAGCTAACCGCGAAAACTAATTATGCTGCGACGTGTATATGTTGGTATACGAATATTATTTTAGTGTACCCTAATTTAGTGTTCATTTGGCTAGACTATTTGGTGAAGTTTGAGTAAGGGAAAATGGTTAGATGTTTTATGAAAATATTAAACACTTTTTGAGGGCAGGCGACCACGGAACGGAAAACGCAGCGTAGGCAGCCCTCCCACTAGGTAGACCGACGACATCGTGAGGGTCGCGGGCAGCCGATGGATGCAAGTGGTGAATTGTCGTTCGGCGTGGCGATCTAAAGGGGAGGCCTATGTTCAGCAGTGGACGTCTTCCGGCTGATGATGATGATGATGATGAAACACTTTTCTCTATAAAGGCGTTCGAGAGAAATGTTTTGATATTTTCGTTTATATAACCACGGCAGACATATCGTGCAGTACTTATAACCCGAATCTCTTCAAAGTTAGAGTGAATAATGCTTCTCTGGGTAAGCTCGCTCCATCTTCTCTTTCACCACCTTTTAGACTAGAGTCAAGAGCAAACCCATCCATCGCATCAACAATAGTTCGTTTAGATTTTTAAGTGTGTACGTTATTCTTCTAAAAGAGAACATAGTAAAATTAATTAACCGACTTCCAAAAGGAGGAGGTTCTCAATTCGGATGCCTATTTTTTTTTTTATAATGAAAGACATTTCTGTATGCCAACAACAAACTATAGTGACCAATAATCATGGCCGAATTGCTTTGTCATTATATCAATTTCCCTTTTACCGTGTGGTACTCGATAATTGGAAAAGTCATGTTGAATTGTGCTCATTAATTTCGTGGCAATTATGATAATATAATTAGTGCAGCAACTACACACATAGGGCAGTGAGTTTATATAAATGAAAACGAAAAACGTTTTTGCAACTCAATAATTGTGAAATTAATGAACTATCAATATGAATAAAATCAAAATTACATGTTTTTATTTCTGTAGCCAATGAGTTTATAAAAACGTCAACAACAGGTGCTCGCAAGAAACTCCACGGTAAGTAACTCTTTAAAATTTTTGTAAATCGCGCGTGGAACACTACACACAAGGCGGGAGGACCCATTTGAAGATGTTACGACGTAAAACCGAAATAAGAATACTACCAAAATACATGTAAACTGTTTGACAGTTTAGGCGTGAAGACGCTATAAACAATTTCACATTTGCATGGACAGGATTTTTTTTTTTTTTTTTTTTTTTTAGCGTGGTAAAATCATCAAATGAGTCCTCCAACCCCGGGCAGGGCGGGAGGGACTGTCAGACTTCTACTGACTAAAATCCACGGTGTCCTTCATAGCCTGTTACGATCCGGGGTTACGGTTAGGGAATAATCCCGCGACCCCGGCAGGCTTTGGCCCTCTGAGAGGGGGGCCCCGTCATTATGCTGACGCTCTTTGAGGCGCGCGTGGGACACAACGCGCCGTCGACCCGGGCATGGTCCTTGGTCGGGCAGCGAGTTGCCCTTTACTCGCTGCCCGCATGCCCGCGCCTACGGTGGCCGGAGATCATCTTGCGACGTCCGTCGCCGTGGGCGCCTACCACTGCGGCTGGGGCGGAGGGAGGACGCTGTCCTCTCTCGCTCGCGCCCTGCCTCCTCCTTTACGAGCATTACTGCCTCGCAGAAGGAGCTGACCGCTTCCCACTCCGTCTCGCCCCGCAGCATGGCCGCAACCAATGCCGGGCGCGAGAGGTCTCCGCCTATCGCAGCCGTGAGGACACGTCGGTGCTCCGCCCAAGCTGGGCAGTCTTGCACCGTATGCTCCACCGTGTCCTCCGGGCGATCTTCGCAGTGGTGGCACCCAGCCGTCTCCTCCTTTCGCATCAGACACAGGTACCTCCCGAAACTTCCGTGTCCGGTGAGGACCTGCGTCAAGCGGTAGGTCAGGACGCCATGACTTCTCTCCAGCCACTCCTCAAAGAGGGGTCTTACCGCCGCAATTGCGGCGTGCCCGTGCATGGACAGGATTTAGCAATAAAATTAAAAACGATCAGTGTGCTTAGTGCGAGTTTTTTTACTTTGACGCGTTCGTATAGTTTTACTACGTTCGGCGCTTTTATTGGTCCGCTCCAAGGTCGTGAGAACTCTCAACCAATGAGAGGGTCAAACGCGTATAAACGTTACTATCACGTCAACGTAAAAAAACTGGCAACTCTTCTAAAATCGGTGTTTAGAAGCTCTCAGTGTAATCCAAGCTACAGAATATTAAGGCTCAAATTCGTATAAGGGTGATGATGGACGCGTAAGTTGGAAGTATACACTACATTGTAAAGATTTTTGAGTGGGACTCAAACCCGTGACTTCTGGATTCCAGACGCCTTACCGGCTGCCGTACTGAAACTGACTCTTTCATTTCCTTGTTTGAAACTTTTCACGGTAATGTGTGTTGAGTATGTTCGAGCGATCGCCATTACACGCAACCGAGACGTCAGTATAATAGGAATTTGAGCCTTAAAGTGACAACTCTTAAATGCGGTAATATTTATTCAAATCCGACTGGGATTTTCAGATATTAAACGCGTTTAAACAAACAAACTTGCAGCATCCCGGCTTATACCTTGATCCATCGGGATCGAAAAGGATCTATTCTACAAATACCAGGGGTGCGAACCGCTGCTATTCTCCAGCTGTCACTGTCAATATACCAAAACACGGATGTTACTATAAGCGCTTGAACTCAGTTAATGTACTAATTGTGTTCATTTTCATTCAATTCAAAATCAAATTGTTTTGTTTCATTTTGGACTCCGTGGGCATTTATAAAATATTAAATATAAGGTGCATTGTTCGAGTTGGTGGGTCGCGGCCCTGTCTAAATAGGAAATCGCAGCCCTGGAAACCAAAAGATATGTATATTATGAAGGAACAAGATGATTTTTAGTCGGTAAGAGACTGACAGACCCTTCCGTTCCGTATAGTACAGGAGAATTAATTTGGTGATTTTTACACCCCAAATAATCAACAGAGAAAAACCAGCAAAAATTATCCATTGTTACTATTGAAATATTTTTCCACGGTTCTAATTAAGCCTTTTTTTTTAGTGTGGTAAAATCATCAAATGAGTCCTCCCACCCCGGGCAGGGCGGAAGGGACTGTCAGACTTGCACTGACTAAAATCCATGGTGTCCTTCAATAGCCCTTTACGTTCCGGGGTCACGGTGAGGAAATAAATCCCGCGACCCCGTCCTGCAATATTTATCAGAAATCTAAACTCCGGTATTTCTATTTCCAGCTACACAGCAGCTATTAACTATTACATCACTGCTAAAAGCCAGTGCAGTTAGCCACAAATCGGATTAACGAGTTGCCGAGGGTAAGTGGCTCGGAGTTGCCATCAGAACTATTGGTTAACCCTCTGTCAGCTTATTTATCTAACCGAATGTTTTTATCTTAAGTTATTAGACTACTTACAAACTTATGGTGCCTGTAACTTTTTAAGTAAATAAGACGTTTGGACCCATTAAAAATACTAACAGGAAATATTAATAGAATAAAGAGGTATCCTGGTCCAAATTAATACCTTTAATTGATGTTATGGTAATTGTAGTTTAAGATCTCTAATTCACATTGAGTAAACATGGTGATCTAATGATATTTGAGAAGCAACTTTTGCCATACTTTGACAAAATGCTAATTTTGTAGGTGGAATCATTTCAAACATAATTGAAAAAAAGTTCATATTTTCAATACCTAGACGAACCTATAAATTGATATGTGAGTGAATACCGTCATAATAATTATAGGCAAATTGAAAGGGCCTAATGTCTGTCTGAAAGTTACATAATTACCGGTCTTGAATCAAGAAAACTTTTCTACTTGCTAGTACAAATCTCAAATTTTGAAAGCGGGTCCAAACGACCAATTCAAAAACGCATTAGGTCGTTTGGCCACGCGGGCCCCGCCTGAGCGGGACAAAACGACCAAAGAGCCTATGTATAACTACACAATCCAAAGAAAAATATAATTTTTATAAAGTTTCCCCCCAAACTAGGAATTTAGCCTGTATCATGGACTTGCATGCCACTCGAACGCAATTTCTTGCAGCGTGTAAACAAAACTACTGAGTCGAAGTATTTCTTATTGCCCGTGTTATGCAGTTAAGTTATAGCAGTTAATGTTTCCGGAAAACTGAGTTTACATGGAATTAACAACTTCCGTCTACATAAATCTATAGGGAAATCAGGGTTTTTTTGTATTTTATTAGGTTGAGAACTTGCTTGAAGTATAAATTGTTACTGTTTTGTGTAAATAAAACATTTTATAACTAATTCGAAATATTTGTAACTGTTTCAAGCTTTCCCTATGCCCCTGATTGAAGTATAAATTCCTTTAATTTCACAAGATTAGTATAGTATTTCTTTGATAAACTTACCACACTCATGCCTTTTAACCAAGCGTCTTTTGGGCATCTTTTGTGTTTTCTATGGGACTAACAGCCTGACATCACGTACTTTATCATTGAACGGTCTTGTCTTCGTGTATTTTTAAAGAAACTAATTACTTTTCGTAAATACGATATATTTTTATAGCTCTTAGGTCTCCTGTCTTTAAGGTCTTCTCTTTTTCGCTCTTGTCATCAGTCATGTTATTTTTATAGTCTGCCAGTCGGTTCGTCGCTACTGTGGAGGTCATAGTGAGCAGTGATTTAGCGTGGAGCGAGAAGCGGTAAGATCAAATGTATAGGCAAAGTTTGAAACACGCTACGAGGCGCTATCAGTGGCGAATTCATTACAAAGAAGTAATTTATGTCTTATTCGCGCCGCCTACCGCATCGCTTACCGCTTAGACTACTGGCCCTATAGCCAAATGGCAAGTGACATTCGCTAACGTTCAACAGTCGCTAATACATTTTCAACTTTATATCCCATTGCATATAGTTGAAAATCTGTCAAAGATTACAGATCGTTTTCGTTTGTTTCGTTCGCTATCGCTCAGTAGTCTTTACTAGATTTTCAACTATATGCGATGGGGTAAAAAGTTGAAAATGTATTAGCGACTGCTAAACGTTAACGATTGTCGCTTGCCGTTTGGCTACAGGCTCCGTTGTGAACGAGTCGTATGAAATTATTGATCTTACACTACAGATCTACATATCCATTGGGAAATACCAGTTCCACATTAACATACAACTTAATAAATGACGGGATCTTTCCGAACACTAAACGTGAACATAGTAATACAAAGTAATAGTCACCGTGGGGATTCTTTTAATAAACCATTCGAAAATTTATTTGCATAATACCTCTCGGAGGTTTTCCGAAAATATATTCTTTGTTTCCAATTTATATACAGTGTGGCCGGGCACAAGTTAGCGATATTTGACTGCAATATTCTAGGCTTATTTTCTGTATTATTTGTCATTAACTGTCAAAAGTGTTTGAGTCAGGCTATAAAATGATATCAAAATTATTACTCTACATTCAGTATCTTAGGAGTTATTCTCATTTGAACATCACCTGAACGCCTGGCGGCTAATTTGAACACAGGCTCGCTACGTCTACGCGCCCGCTCGCTC
This sequence comes from Agrotis segetum, assembly GCA_036375495.1. Lineage (NCBI taxonomy): Eukaryota > Metazoa > Arthropoda > Insecta > Lepidoptera > Noctuidae > Agrotis > Agrotis segetum. Next base: position 368,993 of record JAQSVV010000646.1, read on the forward strand.
TACGTGAACAAGCACTATGGCGCTATCAAAGTTTCATTCTAATTGTAGTCGCGTAATACATTTTCCAATGAAACGGCTACAACTTTTCCCGCTTGTAACGCAAAAAGAGGTTCCTTATTGGTGCGACGTGGTTTTCATTCTAAAATACGTTTCCCTAAAGTTTATTGACCACCACTCTGGGTATTAAAACTATTGTAGCGGGCAATTCTGCGGATTTTACGACGGATCATAAAGATGTTGCTTGTTGGTTTGTATTTACGCCTGAAAAATTCTTTTTTGTTTCATTTCACGATCAGCAACCGTATCTACGAAAAATTTTGGATGTACGAATTAATCTTCGCAGTCTTCGGATCAGAATACTGAATTTATTTTTATTGAAAGCCAGACTATCCCCGAATATTCTCGTTAGTTAATTTCTAATAGATCCGCTATTTTTAATGCGGATTAGAGTGATAAACACAGTTGGAAAGAAGTGAAATATTTAATATGTATAGATATTATTATAAAATCACACATGACATCTTTACATAGAAAAAAATAGTTGCCGAGTGACGTAAAGGAACGAACACCAGCTATTTATTATTATACATTTGAATCCGATGTCATTTTCTAGATGGCCAGCGTTACACTTCCTACAAGATCAGGGAGGAAACCAGTAGTAAATATTCTAGCACACAAATGCACTAAATGGACTTTGGTCAAATCTATAGAGTGAACTTTATTATCATCTAAACCTTGGCTCAGTCGTGCTTGGTCCGAAAATGAATCTTAGTTGCCTACGATAAAATAATTAATTTTATTATTCGTTTTAAACGCTTTATAACAGCAGTCTCTAGAAATATCAAAATGAACATTACACTAATAAAGTTTTAAGCGAATCCTGTTGTCTTCATCAAATCGTCTGTCTACCATATCTACGTGAATTATTATTTTCATTCCGATACAGAAGAACGAATATTGATCGACTTTCCAACTACACAAACTACAAAAACTCGTACATTTAAAACTGTCTAGTCATACATTTTAAAACATTCATCAATAAACAATTTGCTAGTTTCAGTCGCAGACGACGCTACAGATTATTTGTCTGCATTTGAGATAGAGTGAAATTCAGATCGACTAACGATGTCACGAAAGATGGATTCTGTAGAAATCAGGCTTTAGTCTAAATTGCTAGCTGATCTTGTGCAATGTGCAATGAATACACATTTGAATTTGGATTTTAATGTTTGGTAAATTGAGTCGCATGTTCTCCGCATGTTGTTCTGATAAATAAATTCGGTGTTCTTGCTTCTGGCTAGCTTATATGTAATATTATCTGTTTTTTGTTTGTATACGTTACCGTTTAACGGTTACGTTAACGTTTTGAGAGACTTAAGACTCCTCCCCTTACCCTACCTCACATAGAGTCGTGTCGTGTGAAAACACAAAACCTCAAACAAATTAGAATTTGTTAACAAAGCCTTCGAAAATCCCTTTACTCGTAAATCCAGTTCATTCAAAGATAATCCAATCGAAGTTAAGTTCCAAATAAAATCAGGAGGTGTTGCCAAATGAATTAGCTGCCAATACTTGATTGTGGTTGCCAAAAGTCCCCGAATTATTGTTTACAAACATTTAATCCAGAGCTTTAGTAAATTCTATTGAGGTTTAACGCTTCATTTCATTATCTGATTTAAGTTTCCACAACAGTACAACAAATGTGGTTTAAGCTTAGTGTGTGACGCTCCACGCAAGATAGATCGATTAACTGAAGACGTTTGGTAGTGACTGAATGAAAAGTGGATTGTGATCTAGACTAGTCAAATCACAGCCTAAAAGAGAAGCAAGTAACCAATTTAGGTTAGGTAAATTGCCGCAAATCTCCTGACGCAACGCAGGCCGCACCTGATTTTATGTTTGAGTGTATAGCGTGTTTTATATTTAATAGATGATATTTATTTTGCAAATAGGTTTTCTCAAACACTTTTACAAGTCAAAACACTTTTTTTACAGCTAGATGAGGCCGGTGTTTCGTACCTGACTACTCTGAGAAGAAACATCCGAAACAAACGCAGAGGTCATCGTCTCTTTAATTGGCTAAGTCATGCGAGGACCCTGCAGCTTTGTATCCGAGATGGTCTTTTGAAGAAAGAGCCATACAAAGAGTGGACCTGTCCAGTCCGTGCAAGCTTTTGTCAGTTATCGTGAAGCTCGACTCATAACTCAAGAAGCTCAACTGATATTGTCTTAGGCTCGAACCACATCCGTACATCGTCCGTATGAGCTGTATAGCCGAACGCACAGACTATGCAGCCGAGTGCTATTGCATCAACCGTTTGTTTTTCTCTCTTATTTTTATCACCATTCTGAACGACAGATAAGGATAGACAAAGAAAAGGTAGTTATGCTAATGGACATTTATCAACTAGGTTCAATCATTATTTCTTGTATATTTTGTAAGTTTCTACTTCCATACGACTGCCAGTTAATGACGTTGGAAAAACTCCAATAATTTTCTATGAAATCAAAAAATCTTACGATATAAAAAAATCTTCCGTCTCGTATGGATCTAGTTAAATTTGCCCCTACCTTTAGCTCTCTGACTTGTAATATCCGGGGGTATGGCATTTCGTTAGCTTCAGATGAACGTTTGATATCTCTTCCTGAACTCGACTGCATTTGACTTGATCAATTTAGTTTTAGTTCGAATCCGGGATTAGATGCGAGTCAAACGAGCGCTCGAGCGATAAGTACGGTAATAACCTCCGTTTTGAGATGATAGATGATTTTAGATGTACATTTAAGATTAAATGGCTGGAGCGTATCGGTTACAAGCAGTTCAAATACTATAATGTTTATACTAAAATTAACATTTTATTTTAGCGTGGTAAAATCATCAAATGAGTCCTCCCACCCCAACTGTCAGACTTGTACTGACTAAAATCCACGGTGTCCTTTAATAGCCCTTTATGTTCCGGGGTCACGGTGAGGAAACGCGTGGGTGCGTTTACAGATATAGAAACTCACATACACAAACACCCAGACCCGGAACAACTACTTGCAGGTCGTAAAAATATTTTTTCGTGCGGGGATCGAACCCGCCGTACACAGTGCAGCAGTCCAATTTCTCACCCACTGCGCCAATCGTGTCGTGTTGGAACAGTAACAGACAAGAAAATGCACAATATTGCTAATTTTGAGTAACTTACCTTACAAAATTAGATGAGAAATACAAAGTTCAAAGTAAACACTGAACAACATTACCGTTTTACTGCATTTTTATTCTCTATCGTAAAAGAAAGTAATAAAATGTAAATATAACAAAATGTAATGATGAAAGTTTTCTCTTACAAATGTTACCTATTGTTTTATTGTAACACAAATCTTTTGGGATAAGTGCCGGTTGAAACTTTATCTGTGGTTTTGTCATAAGAATATTTTTCCTCTATGAAGTTATTATTGCGAAAAAATGGAGTCACCAAGTTAAAAAATAAAGACCTTTTCAAAGTGGAGTATCATTTATGTCAGAGTTTAATTTTTTTTCTTTTTAAAAAACTTTGCTCACGCTGGGTATTTCTCCTGTATCGTGGGTGTGTTTACAAACATAATTATAAACTCACATACACAAACGCCCAAACCCGGAAAAACTTTTTATAGAACATACAAATATTTGTTCCGAGCGGGAAGCGAATACGCGACACGCAGCGCAGCAGTCCGATTGCTCAGCAACATTGCGCCAATCGTGCCGTCAAATTTTATTAAAAAAAATAAACATCGTAAAATATGCTGAAAATAGGCGACTCAACCAAAATATGACCGATGGATGCAAGTGGCGAATCAACGTTCGGCGTGGCGGTCTAAGGGGGAGGCCAATGTTCAGCAGTGGACGTCTTCCGGCTGATGATGATGATGAACCAAAATAGAGGGGTTCGAACCCATGACTCGTAAGTCCGAGCCGTTACCACTGGGCAATCACTGCTCTATAATTTGTCTTTAGCTAGCTTTGAAGTAAAAAAACTTGAGAGGTGTCAAGGAACACCCGAATAGAACGAAGTTAATAAAAATAATCGTCGCAACAACACACTTTTCAATGCGAAATAGAAAGACGAAACGAAAATATCTGGCTTGCTTTCTATTAGAGCGAGAGAGAGACAGAGAAACATGTGCACGCCGCAATACGACAAGAGTCACGAGGAACGGGGGATGAGTGAGGAGTACGGGGCGCGGGGTGCAGGCGCGAGGTGCGGGGCGAGGCAAAAAAGTGTCGTGACAACTTTTCGTAAGATTTTTTTCCGTCTAGCCTTTCCCTTTCACAACGCGCGATAAGGAAATTCGTTCCAATAATCTTATGTACAGTCGAATTCCAAATTCCTGGGTCAATTTCTGAAAGCAATGGCCTGATGCTTCGCTGTGAATTACGACCTTTTATTATAAGTTGTTACTTATACAAATCAAAGGAACTTACGGTATACTTCATAATTTCAACCTTTTCCTACAAGTAATGCTGGCGCAGTGGTTAAGGTGCTCGGATATTTCCATCACTGCTGTCGAAGGATCGATCCTCACTTTTTTCTAATTATTTTTACTATATTTAATGTTTTTAAATAATTGCTATAATCTTTTTGTTATTTTTCATGCATTTTTTTGTAGAAATTTGATAAATAAAATTGTTTTTTTTTAATAATTACTAATACTAGTCATTAGTGTTGTGTGTCGACCGTTATCATCATAATAAGTATAATAAAGTTTTGTAGGTAGATCAGAGGAAACAAAACAAAAGTTACAAAAGTAAATTATTTCGATTTGTGAGGTAGACATAACTATGTTAGTTCGTTTTAAGTCTCATAATAGAACGTTGTTGATTCCTGGTTATTTTGTGTGACGATTGTTTACATCTATTACGCTGTTTTAATGTTATTGTTTTGCTGTGAAATATTAACAGTGGGAATAATAATTATAATCACTGAGGGTGAATATTATAGCCGTGCATAAATATGGATGAAACAATACAAATATCAAATTAAACCGGACTAAGTGTGAGTATTAACATTTAATTTTTAGTTATTTCACATGTTAATATCTTATTTATTAGATAAGATTCCCTACAATAGGTTTGTTTGAAAGTAATAAGTGTTATTTATAGATTTTTCTTTAAGTAGGTAAAAAAATTAACAGTTGCATTTTGCATAAAGATAATAATAGTATTTCATGTTTTGTTCTAGTGAAATACTGGCAGTCCTGTGGATATGAGATACGAGGAACGACAAGCGCTAACACTAAGCTTGTCGATAGCAAAGTCCAACACCGACGCCGACGGTTGTCAGACATCATAATAAAATGATGGTGAATGAATACGAAGGAAATAGCTTCCCCCAATGAGTAACTAATTCAACACGAAATGAATAACCGTGCACTCAAGACAAATATTACACCAAATATCAGCCAAAAACCGTTTGTTTTATAGAAATAAAAGAAACGTTTAAAAGCACGACCATATTTTTATATAGCTTTTGTTGTATTCATTGTTAATAGACAGTAAGCGAAAACATAATTTTATTCACAGTTCTTATTAATTTAGGGCTTAGATTTGAGGCTAAGTTTCAATCATTCTTTTCATAAAGAAAACGAAAATTAAACTGATGTCCTCAAAAGGGTATTTTTATGGAGAGCGGTTATTTTTTTTGTGGTTCTATTTCAGTAATAGAACATATTTCCATATATTTTTTTTGGTAATTCGCATTTGGTGGAGCGGAAGAAATTTATTTGCTAAAAACAACCTGTTTCTGCACCATGGCCCTGGAACGCAAAGGGCAAATAGCGTTTTGCGTTCCAGGACCGCAGTGCCATGCGACGATTGTTGGAAATAGTAACAAGGCACCGCGGCCTTGGAACGCATAGAGAAATTAGCCTGCTGAACTATTACTATTTCAAATGGCTTTAATAAATAGTCATATTATCTTTAATATTTCTTTTATTAACATACTAATAAAGGCCGCACTTTATAAAAAAACCCTTTAGGTTCTTAAATATAATTAAACGTAATTTAGTCGTTATAATCAGCTCATGAAATTGGATAATAATTATTGTTTTATTGTCACTTCGAATTTTTTAATTTACTTGTTTGGTTACTGATAGCTGTTGGGCTAAGCGGAGTTATGATCAATGAGATCTGAGTCTTATAATGTGTTTAGCTATTTTTTAGTTTTTTTTTTGAAATCATGATTCCTAATTATATTAATCAATAACTTGTTAGTTATTCATGTTAATTTACAATTTATTCATGCTTATTATTTATTAAAAAAAAGTCAAATATTAGTTTTAAGTGTTTATGTTTTTTTTTTTTGGTCTTGGTGGAAATAAACAAAGTCATGCTGAATTAAAATGTTAATTTTGTTTTATTTATTTATGATTAACAAACTCATGTTACATTTGTGATATCAGATTCATACGAATCTGACAACAGTCAACTCATTTGATGAACTTCAACGTGACATTTCAATAAATTTCGTTCTTGCCTCAATATTGATATTCGCCGGCATTTTGAGAATACTTAAATATATCGCTATCTATAATTAATTATAATCACACGTCACTAACCAACAACCACAATCTAACGACAACTTGATTTCGGTCAAGTTAAATATTCTTAAAACTTCGTCTACCTCACAGAAATTGTGAACAAACGATTATAATCATATTTCTGTCCCATTACAATATTTAACAATTGAGTGAAACTTACAAAAAGAATATCACTGCGAGAGGTTCGAACTCACGCCTTGCCGTTCACCGCATACGTCAGGCGGTACGCTTTACCACTGGGCCAAATGGACACATACTATACACGTTGAAATTATGAATCCTATACAATCAGTAGTTGATGATGAATGTGTCTCTTAAAAATAGAAGGTCATAAGTCAAACTAAACGTCAAGCTATTGACTTTAAAGCGTGCCTAACCACTTTTGAACGCCTACTGTACAATGTACATAACTATGCGATACAACTTCTACGGAACTTTTTGCAAATTAAATTTTAGTATTAAATAAGCTATCTTAACACGTTAATCGATTTAGAAAGAAATGGGGGAGGCATTTACTCAGGAATGGAGCAGAGAAGCTAGTAAATAATGTATATACATAAAAAATGTATGTCGTCAAAGTTATTGTCAAATGAAAAATGTTGATACAAGAGCGTTGAAAACGTGAACGACGACGTCAATATAGCCCGTCTTCAATCCTTCTTTAGAAATGCAGCATAATACTTACTTAAAAATAAATCAGTTCTGGTTTAAATTTTATTATTTTTCTTTCATCTATATCAAGCTATATCAGCCAATTGACAAAACTTTTGATTAAAAAAGAGATGAAAATCGTGAACGGTAGTGATTCGTTTGCGTTCTCGAACAGTTTCCCTTACCACGCAATATCCTACAGACTGTATTGACTGCGTGGCTTTATAATGAAAATTCTGCCACCGCTCGAGTTCTCTTATTTACCGAGGCAGAATATTTATGTAGGAGAATAAAATTTTGAAGCTAATAATATAACATAGTATACGTAACTTAATATGAAATTGTAAGACCGAGTTCCTGAGTAATCAACCAAAGAAAAAAATAATTTATAATTTGTATCAATAATTGTCTCGTTTTCGTACAATTATACGACATTGTCGTGATAAGTTATAATTATACATGTGTTACACTAGCAATTAGTTAAAGGGATAACAGAAAATAACATTTGAAATCTATTGAAATGAAAAAAAAAAACATCCCTAATATTCGGGGGATTCACATTGATTGGACTTATTTTATAAATGATTAGACGATGTTTGAATTCAAATGAAAGCGTCAACAACTGTACATATTACCATTAGGGATCCCCTCTAAGGCGCGGGCCACATAGAAAAGACGTAAGACGAGGACGCGTCGCGGACGTGCGTAAATGTTTGAGAGTCGCGTCTGCGCCCCGTCTCTTCTGTGTGTTATATACATCACGACGCTACTATACATTTCGTATGAAAGTGACGCCAAAGAGACATAATTATGTCTCCGCCCCGTCTGCGTCTTACGTCTTTTCTATGTGTCCCGCGCCTAAGTTCCATCTCTATTCACTTTTGGGCGCTGGTCACTCAGAAAAGACTTGGTGCAGACGGGTCGGAGACATTTGTCCCTACAGTGTCCATTTTGTATAAAATGTATAGAAGCGTCGCGACCGCGACGCACAACATGTAGAAGAGTCGGGTCGCGGGCGCAACACTAGTACATCTGCGCCTGTCCGCGACGCGTCCTCGTCTTTACGTCTCTTCTGTGTAGCCTGCACTTTACGTCTCAGTTTACCCCGTTCTATCCGATCCGAGAAACAAGCAAAGATACTCCAACTATCTAGATATTTCAAAATTGCAGTCTGGGCCACTAGAAATACCAAGCTTACAATATCTATCATAAACTTTGTATTTATTGGTTCACGTATCTTTCAAGTTATTTGCTATCTAGAGTATTATTTTGACAAGAACGGCGTAACTTTGTGGTGGCTATGAAGAAGTTTTGTGTTTACTAAGCAGTTTATAAATATGCTGCAGCAGAAACTGATGCAGAACCCATATCATTGAAATACACTCTTTACATAGAGTTTAATTGATGATCACTTGCATCATTATTTATCATTGTTCGTATTCATCATTCTATTCTTAACGTCTATTAATATTCATCTCAACAGTCAACTCTTATGTAGCCACTTCGTCTTTCATACACAGTACATTAGTTTCCTTGGTCTTCCCCTACTTTCGTAGCCAGCCATATTTTTTCTACGAAAACTCATCACAAAATTTCTCCAATCCACTTCCAACATGAAATAAAAACCTTTTCAATCATAAACAAACAGCAACAGTCTACAATTGCCGAAATTTCATTCGTTTGGGCCTCAATGTTCGGAAATAATGTCCAATTAGAGTGGCAACCACTTCTGTTCTTCACACGCTCGAACACCGAAAGGCTGAACACATTTGGTTAATCGAATTTTCGATGCACCGCCGATGATTCGGGATAACGCGGGAATTAATTGCTAAACTGTTTCGCTTCATTTGGTGGCGTAGTAAGTGCCTTTGTATTTCACTTGTTCTCGTGTTTGGTTTCTGTGATAAATGATTTGGAACTGATTGATTTGAATGTTTTTTTTTTCTTTTCATAATTTGTAATTTTTCGATTAGACTCTGAGAAAATTACATCTCAAGAAAAGAGTGATGAAATATGTATAATGAGGTGGAGTGTTTTTTCACAGTATACCTAAACTATTTTATTTTAATGTGATTCGAAGCGACTAGACAGTTTTTTTACCGGCAGGGAGGAGTCAACAATAAAAATATATTTAATTGGCACTGGTTCTACTTCTGAATGTCTGCGTGGAATATTAATTAATACTAATTAATTTGTGTAAATTACGTACCTATAGGTCACACAGGGTGATGAAAAGACCCATCAGACTCAATATTTTGTTAAGGAATTGGGCGTTACTTTTGCGAATGTCCATAGTATTAAAATGTTAGGAAAATAAATATCAACGAGGCCATATTTATTGATAGGTACATTTGAGTCGAGTCGATTTTAAATAATCTATAATTATTGTTATTGTTAAGTGTGAATTTGTCCATAATACTACATCGCAGTCTTAAATAATGGCCATCTTTTATGCACGCCTACAAAAATCTATTTTCAATCATAATGTATCATTCAAAGAACATACAAACCTGACGTATGAAAGTCCATACGTCAGTTCTAAAGGACAGGTTGAACGTGGTTACCGTGTAATCGTACGGAAGTGTCGCAATATCCGGGTGCAGGCTGACGCGATTTCAGGACGACTGCACTCGTAATGCATTTCCGATTTGTGTAATGCTGTGATTAGGGATGATGAATGTGCTGAACGTTTTGCTAGTTGAAGCATCTGTACCTAGTAACAAATTGGAATTGAATTGGTTGAGTTATTAATGGCTTGTGTTTAAAGTTTTATAATTGATAATCGGGACCAACAGGGCAACAGCTTTAATATGTACTTTCCAAGGCAAGGAGACAACTCGAGCGATATTGAGCATTGATTGGTAAATGGACATCAGACCAACCTTGGCTAGCCCAAGAAAAATCCATAGTTACCTTTCTAACTGGGATATTAGCAATGAGCTCTAAATGTTTCACAATCTCAGCTAGGTACGCGAACCCGCTCCTACTAGCAGCAGCTTTAAATAACTTGATATAGTCCAACGCCTACCATAAAAGTACCTATTTAAAAACCAAAAATCGAAATTAATAATGGACATTATTGCTCACCAAATTGTGTCGTAAAGTACTATATTGTAGAAATTAATCTATTTTCTGTATAAAAACCACCTAAACAGTAGACGAAGCCTCGCTTCGCGGGGTTTCAATTTCAGTTTAATCGAACTTCGGGGTGTCCCTGAAATCTTGCTAAAGCGAGTTTAATGAAAGTTTTTAATGTAATATGAAGATAATGAAAATATTTAGGGAATAGGCTGTACTAAATATTTATTTGCAAGTTCTTGACTACGCGCGCCTCAAAGAGCGTCAGCATAATGACGGGGCCCCCCTCTCAGAGGGCCAAAGCCTGCCGGGGTCGCGGGATTATTCCCTTACCGTAACCCTGGAACTTAACAGGCTATGAAGGACACCGTGGATTTTAGTCAGTAGAAGTCTGACAGTCCCTCCCGCCCTGCCCGGGGTTGGAGGACTCATTTGATGATTTTACCACGCTAAAAAAAAAAAAAAAAATGGCCATGGAAATTATGATCATAAAACATTTCATACAAAACTATCTTTCATTTAATTTACGTTCAAATCGAAATTGTCCTAACAAAATCAAATTGAAAGTATGGACAATGATAAGGCCATTACCTATCATCTTCAACATTAGTACATAGGTACAAAAAACTAAAATTATGGCCCTAACTACTCAACTCTAGCCATTATTTCCTGCCATACTTCCCAACTAGTACACAGAATGCGAACGAATGCAACTTTTTACTTTACTATAAAAATATTTCACGATCTGAAGCACGGAAATCTTTCCCCACTTCATCGAACTACGTCACAATTCAAGATCAAATCGCTTGAAGCGATGAAGCACTCTCTCTGCAGCGATAAAAGCGCTCTCTTTGGAGCGATAAGTTGCTCTTCGATATCGAGCGTCGTATTAACCTTGACCGGTTCTACTTGATCGTTTAGCTCATCTATCATTATCAACATGCAAATTAGGAGAGTGGCTCGCTTGATTAACATTTTGTAGTATCTCGTCAAGTTTTAGGTACAGACGCCATAATTTATTCTGTCAAATTATTACCAACATTATATCAACCTTCCACTATTTTGATAAGGTCGAAAATCTATGTATTAAAGAAATTTTACAGATTGAGATAGGTTGATGTGCAGTCTGTACTAAGAATGAGGTATGTAAAATTGTAAATATCATAAAACTTTACTACATACTCGTAACTGCAATTGAATGCTGTCGTCTGCACCGTTTGAAATTTTCTTTCTAAGTTCGGAAATGAAAAAAAGGCACTCCAATACGACACATTTCTAACCTTTAAGTACCGACGTGCGGTCTGAGAGGCCCCAGCAGGCACTTGACTTGCCTCTTTACCCCTTTATCCGCGGAATTCCGATTCCCGCTTTTAAGTAGCTGCAAGGACAGTGCCCACATTGATGTTGAAGTAAGAAGGCGTAAGGTCGCGCGTATATTTGGTGAGTAATTGCGATTTGAAAATCCAACGCGGCCTCTCAGGCCTCACGTCGGTACTTACGTAAGGTTTTTGTTTTATTTCTTTGTTACTGTAAACTGATATTTTTAAAGATACCTATTGTTAACTATGAATAAACCAAGACCTTCTGCTTGTAAAATAAATACTTTTGCGACATATTTGCAGCACTCAAACAAATCTCGGATGTTTAAAGATGCATCCAACCCAAATAATGCGCGAGTGATTGAGAGCTGGATCGTGGCTGAAGATTCTAGCAGATCTGAAGTCGATGACCCTGGCAAAGATTTTTGTCCGGAGCACAGTGAGCATGATACCGGTACTAACACTGATATTTCTGATACTGAGAAAACTCAACCTGAACACCTGGACGCGCCGACATCGTTATCAGATGAAGAGGTTCTGCTCTCAAGGCTGAATTCTGGATATAAATTCTGTCAATTCTCATATTTTACATAATGTAAATATGGGAAGATAAACTGATGGAAGAGCTTTTGTAAATAAATTAGCTCATCAATTGGTATTAAAGCACATGAAGCGAAGATTTTGGAACCTAAGATTGCCTCGTGAACGTAGGATGAGTCTGGCAAGAGTACTTGGTTCTGATAAGCCAGAGGCATCAAAACACGCAAGACATGTCTTTCGTGTCAACCTAAACTCAAAAAGAAATCGACGTGTAGGTGCTATTCATGCAAAAAACATATTTGTTTACAGTGCGCGAAACAAGTGTGCCCTGTCTGTGCTTTGAATTTTAGGTGTAGTCCGACTGTGGCTATTTTTTTTCAGAAGGTTGAAGTTCCTGCTGCTTTTTTTCTTAAAGTTATATTAGTCTTAAGTAAGAAATACTATTTTTTATTATTCTGAGAGTATTATTCTTTGTGTTACTATTTTTTATATCCAATAGTCGGATTTTTTCCCAAAACTCATGCCAAATGTTATGACAGTCTAAAATAATTGAAAAATAAAATAATATTTCCTATCTTTACTTATTTTTACATAAATCCCTTTATTTTTCATCATATATTGCAAAGACAAATATTCAAATCATCATTTTCATTGAAAAACACTACTTAATATAAGCGGCCTCTCAGGCCTCACGACGGTACTAACGTTACAGAAAATGCACGTCAGTGCTTAAAGGCTAACCGTCATTCCTATATGAAAACAAACCTTTCAGAAAATTATGATAGAAAAAACCTTTTTATCAAAAAGCTTTAAATTTCGTGCTAGCCGCCAGGTGGCAGTAATCACAGTACATATGAACGCTCCAGGCGCTTACCGGTGAGAATAAAAAATAACGACTCCCATTTTGATATGCTCCCATTGTTAAAATGTCCAATGGCGTTTTTGTAAAAAGCTGGAGTGAAAAGATTTCGTTGTGAAAAAACCGTTTAGCTCTAGATACTATAAAACATACATTATTATAGTTACCAAATGATTAATGCTGCCTGTAGCATTTTTTTTTTATTTTCGTGGTTAAATCATCCAATGAGTCTTCCCACCCAAGTCAAGTCAAGTCAGACTTGTACTAACTCTAATCCACGGTGTCCTTCAATAGCCCTTTAACGTAAAGAGATATTGAAGGACACCCGGCCACGATTACCTGAGAAGACACTCCCGACCCTGACTGCCTGAAGTATAACATAGTATTAATGTCCGCACTGATAAGACACGAGTACCTACGCAAAGAGAAGCTCTGTGAGAGCTGTAATCCACCATTATGACCCAGTGCTGTTTGGTGAGGTAGTACACTTAGTGCACTCGCTGACATTAGCACCTGGGCTACTGGCACCTTATCTATTCTACATAAGGCTCCTGTCAAAAAGGCCCCTGTTTCTCAGGTTCCAGGTATATTTTTCCTACCCCTCCACTATTCTTTTCTGATTAATTTCGTTGCAGGATCCAAGACAGGTAAATGCATTCTCCGGGGCACGTCGAGCTTCATTGTCTCGGCGCTTTTCTGGTGGTTGCCACTGTTGATTCTGGCTCTCAGGAGTTGCAGTGGTTTGGGAATAGTGTGGTGGGTTTTCCCACAAAAAGAAAGGTTCCAGGTATCCTAAGTGGAATACCTCGGCTTAGATGTCGAAAATTTCGGGCCAGAATTGAATCATCGCAAAGCAGTAAGCAGTCACTTGGTCGATGTGCAAATCATGCCGTCAAAAATTTCACAAACAAATGACTGTATTATGGTTAAATAAAGTTATCACGAGAACAGAATTAAATAAAGAATTACTTGTTCCAGGTGAATTCAATTAAAATTAAGGCTCTCTTATTTTGCAAAATCGACGTCCGATGAGCGGGGAAAGTTTGACGATTTCCCCGCCACCAGCGCCACTGTCGCGAAATTATTGAAAACCTAAGTTTTATGTATTTCATTTCTAAAACTTCAATATTTCATACAGTGTTCCCTTCACGCAAAATACATTTATTACTCTAGTAGAAATATTTTATCACAAGGATGTCAATGCATTTACGAATACAAAATGATATAAATACCTGTTGATGCAAACAAATATTTTATAAATATATTCGTCCATTCACAGACCTAAATATATTTTATAACATTTTGACACAGATTTTGATGTCCCCAGATAACAAAAAAAAACTACTATTTTTTAGAAAATTTATGAGCATTGGCATACTGTGGCAAAATGACAATACCCAATTATCTATAATGCCCCAAACACACGAGCGGAGCGTTTTATTAACATGCGTTCACATTTTTACAAAGCGGGACGCCCTTCACCATCTGGTGGTGTGTACCAGTACACATTTTACGAATAAAACATTTACTTTTTTTTATCTCTTTTATCATCAATTCATCATCATCATGATCATACGATGTTTTGTGTATAATTTAAGAACATTTTTTTCACTGATGCATGGAAAAACATTATCAAAATTAGAACTTCGATAAATAAATGTTTATTAAAAAAAACTACAAAGATTAAGGAATTTATATTATTCTAATTCTATTATGCATTTAAATTACAACACCAAATTATTCATAAAATGTGTTTAAAATATAAATTTTAAACACATTTTATTTTATTTTGTTGTTTATAGTTTTATACAACAAAATTGCAGGTTTTTTGTCCGATCGCCATAAAAAGACTTCTTAACGTTTCTGGCGGGAAATCAGAACAAGATGGAGAACTTTTGTTACTGCTGCACTTTAGCAGCTGGCTAAATGAAGTAAATGATGGTAGTGTCATCCTCTATTCGTTCTATTAGAGCAACCAAAATTATAAATTTCCCGCGAACGTGCCTTTCCCATTTTTTTGTAGGATAAAATATCACACTTCATGTAAAAATAAAATTGCTATTATTTAGAAAAACTATTACTAAATACAATATTAAAAAGAGTAATTTCTATGAAACTAATGCAGTGTCGTTTAGGCGATGCTAATTCCTAGTAAAACAGATTGTGGACGCGCCACAAAACTTGAATCACGATCACTATTTTTTTTAATTTACTAATTATTCTTTATATTCTAGACAAGTACGTCTAAATTCTTAAAAAAAAAAAACAATATTGTACAATCGACCAAGCGGAATTATGACCCACCATAAGCTTATATTCCCAGAGACATTCAAATACAATTAGGTCCACATTCGCGTAAACATACATATCCATGGTAACAACTTTGATCTTTGTCAATTTGACAGATTCAAACGATTTATTGTCAAAATGGGTCATGATTCCACTTTGTCGACTGTACATTTGGTCTTAGATAATTATGATTTTCAACCACGTCGCAAAAAAAAATTAAATAGAGCGACAAACAACTTGTACTGAACACATGGTGAGACTGAGCAACAACCACCGATTTTTCATCGCATTCGCAGTACTTTGTGGCCAATCGCACAAGTGTTTTTTTTCTGGGCATGGGAAATAGAAAAAAATGTATTCCCATATTGTATCTGTTCAAACGTCAACGATTATAAAACGCGGCGTTTTTGTTCAAACTCCATTTGATTTTAAATGCTAGGCGGTGACAGTTAAGTTCAATTTTATGTACCTTTTTGTTAAAACTCTGCGTTTTTTTACGTCCAAAAAACAGCGCTAGTGAGAATGGAGCTTTATGCGATATTTAACAGCGTTGTGGGTGTTACTCCTTATTTGTAGGTGACATGGGTGACATGTAATCTTGAAGTATTCAAAATATTGACAATACAGTAATTTTCATTTAATTATTTTAATCCTGTTTCTTCGAAATTGTTATAAATCTTTGACGAAATGAAATAAATAATAATAAAAGTGAAGTGCATCTTATCCTATATTGCAATTCGATACCATTAGTGGTTGTTTTCAGTTACATAATTATTGTTGACTGAAATTCAGTACTAATAAGAATAGTTCACGTGAAATGTTATATAGATCCAAAAGTATTGGACGATGGAGAATGCAAAATATTGCAGAACGATGAACAAGAACCGTACTACGATATCACGATAACATTGATATAGGTACCTGTGAGTAATTTATTATATTGATAGAAATAATTCGTAATGTATATTATACGTATTCTAAAATTCTCATTCTCTCAAATCCCTTATTTGCTCCGTACATCAAGAATGTCTGTGCGTCAGAAATTTCCTGCAATTAAATTCAGTAAGTTCGGTTTCTTTTCAATATTTATTAATGAAAATAATATGTTATTGAAAATAGAAAGTTTATAGGTCTATTTTACAGCCATGTCCGTTTAATCAGGTCCCATTAAACACAGCGTATATATGCCTAAACATATTTTGAATAATCAATAAGCCTACGCTATCTTTTTCTCAATTTCCAATTTTTCTATTACGAAAATCTGACAGCCCCGATCAGAAAAAAGTGTCATAGGTCTAGTCTGTAAGAGCCACGCTGGCTGACTGATTCGTCAACGAGCGACAGTGATGACACTACTTTTGAAAGGCAAAAGATGAGAGGACGATAGTGAATGTGTGCTTAGAATAAAGCGGCGTATGTGCCCAAACACATTGACGTCTTTTTATAAATTAAAATTGTTATTAAATGAAAAAGTAACCTGATAAAGTTCTGACAAACATCATTACCTATTTATTGATATATTCTTCAGGACCAAAAGTTTGATCTACTTCAAGTACCACTCAAAAAACGTTAAAAAAATCTCTATTTTCGCGATTTTTTTTGATCGAGTCAAGTTATAAATATCGCGTTTTCAACTGGAAAATAACATAGACAGTTTATTGAACTATAACATACATTTTTTTCAGATCGAAAAACGAATATTTGATTGTTTGCCGTTGAATCAAAAATAGGTTGATTCCGAATTACGTGGCCTTAAATGTAAAAGTTAAATACAGTGAATATAATAATCGGAAATGTGCGTTAAAGTATTCGGTGAATGTTTAATTTACGTCCCATTATATATTTATTGGAGGAAATCGTGGTCTCCCATGCGGAAGAATCGAACACCGGTTCGTTAAATATATGGATACTTCTTCCCTGTACTTATTGTTTATTCATAACCAAAATTAAACTTTGCCAAAGTTTTTCTTTGTACACTGTGTAGAAAATATCGGCTCAGTGGACATCTAGCTGAACGAAGAAAATGATTTCATTGCTTTATATTTGAAATAGGTATTTATTGGTTTAAAATGAATGGTTTATATTTACTCTGGGTTGAGGCCCAGACGCACGCTCCAAGTTAACTTCTAGGCTAAATTGAGATTTAGCCTAGAAATTGAGATCGGGCGTGTTTAGAAGGGACTAGAATTCCTACGCACCGACGGAACAGCACGGAACATCATCATCTGCCTAGCCTTTTCCAACTATATTGGTGTCGGCTTCCAGTCAAACCAGATGCAGCTGGATATCAGTATTTTATATGGACCGACTGCCTCCCAGAACTCCACAACGCACAGTAACTGGGTAATACGATACCCCATGGTAAGACTGGTTGTCAGACTTAGAGCTTCTGAGTTTCTGACTATCAGTAACGACTGTCAATGATCTATAAATGGCATACGGGTCCAACGGCTTTACGTGCTTTCCGAGGCACAGACGAAACTCGCTATGACAGATGGTCACCCACCACAGACCAATCTCGGCAAGCGCGACTTAACCCAGAAGATCAGGCCAGTGCGACTGTAATTATTTAGCCACGTATTATTTCCTCAACAACAGTACGGAACAGTAAAACTTCGTTTGACGCCGGATTTGGACAGGATGATTGTCGTTGTTTGTGGTTCTGTGCGAAGAGTGAATGAAAGGATTAATTATTATGTATTAATGTAGTCATTTAATATGTTAATATAACGGCATATTTTGCTGTTCTAAATATTTCAATAAATAAATTAATAGCCCAGTGGAAACTGGGTGTAATATCTAACAATTTAGTTATTTCCCGGAAAAGTATTTTTTCTCAAAAGTTATATTAAATCTTGTACCCTTATCCTACTGCGAAATCAACATCGTATATCCCGTGTGGACGCAAAATCCGGAGTTTCCGACTTCCTACCAACTCCCGCCATCTGACAGAATTCTTAATTCAAATATGTAAATATATCACCTTGACAACGATTCGACGAAGGTACAGTGATAATATTTCAAAGGCATTTATTATGTATGAGTTTGTAGCGAAAGTTTGAATTGAATCTGTTAGTTTAGGGATAAAATGGGATGGTTAACTTGGGATTTTGATATAGTGTTTATTATTCCTCATAATATTATTATATTTTAGAAGAATTGTAAGATTTTTTTTTTGTATGTGCAAGTTTTTGCACGAAGTACTAACTTAAATACCCTATACGACCTCACAAAATACATGCACAAGTAAAACTTTAGAATTTATATGTATTTATGGTAGACAAGACAGCACATTTCATCATCATCAGCCGTAAGATGTTAAATGCTGAACATAGGCCTCCCCAATAGACTTCCAATATGACCGGTTTGAAGCGGCTTCATCATCATCAGCCTGTTAATGTTCCCACTGCTGGGACACAGGCCTCCTCTCTGTGAGAGGAAGTGGGCCATAATCCACCACGCGGGCGCAGTGCGGATTGGTGGATGTCACAATCATGTCTTCAATTTTTTTTGGTTCCAGGACATGCCGGTTTCCTCACGATGTTTTCCTTCACCGTTTTGTGAGCAGTGGTGATGAAATAAATTACACAAAGTAATGCGCCTGCCTGGATTCGAAACGACGATCTACAATTCGTAAGTCGGGGCCGATACCACTAGGCCACCACTGCTCAAAGCGGATTGCATCCAGCTTATAATAATCGTGTGGTTTTCATAAGATCGTCGTAAGACACAATACTCTAACAAAATTATAACAATAAAAAAAAGATTGTTTGTCTAAGGGCGGAATAAATATTCTTGAGTAATAAATGGCCTAGTTTCATAATTCATGAATGAACGAAAACAGGACTTTGATGAAAAGCCGTAATAGAAAAAACGAATTCAGTAATTTCAATGATTTTGCACCTCAAACGAATAATTGAAATAAATCCAATGAAATGAAGTTTACGAAAGATTTAATCTTCTCTCTGTGTGTTTGTGTGTGCGCTATAAATATTTACGAGACGATAACGGGGCCAATATCGGAAAATACTAAATTTTTCGACTTGGAATGAAAATGTTTCCTGAACAGGGTAATGTAGGTAGTATTGAAATTGTGAAGTTATGATGATATTGTCTCAGTTCCTAGGTAAAGTGTTGTCTACCATTTGGTCTTCTAATAGTAAATAGGGTTTTAGCGCAAAAAGCCCAATTCGCAAAATGACAACCTAGTCGCCATAGGACAAGTTCTAAAAAAGGAAAATTCTCTAAACGCCTAATTCTCAAAATTGCCAATTCTTTAGCTAAAAAAACTAATTCGCAAAGCATGGCAAATTATCAAAACTGTTTTTTTCTTCTACGTAATCATAGAATTCTAAGATTTCTTTCTCTGTTTAACTAAGTTGTTTCATGTCACGCTAATAATTCTTAGATAAATAAGAATTACACACCCAAACGGAGAAAAGAAACCGTTTTGATCATCTTAATAAAATAGATAAGTCAAAGGTGATGATTTTTTTTTGATTACTTCACGAGTTTTAAAATATGCGGTGTATCAAAACATAAGCGCTCATGTATACGATGTCGCTGCCGCGCCGCCGCCGCCCTGCTTAGCTGTGTATAGCTTTGCGACCGCGTTGGCGGGGCGATATATATAAATCACCACCTTTGACTTATCAATTCCTCCAAATCCTGGCCTACACATGTAGGTTGTAGTCCCAGCTTTTGAACATCCAAATAACGGAACATTAATTTGTCATGTTTATTATCGTTTAATTAACCTGTTCACATAGTTACGTTCAACTTGAGGCACATAACAAATATGTAACTTACAATTAAATGGATATAATTGTGGTTTGCTAGTTTATATTAGCTCCGCTGGTTAATGATAATTGCCTAACACTTCACAATTAGTAGTTAATTTGTCCTATTTAGTTTAGCCGTTTGAACTGAAATTGAAAATGGTGTGTATTGAAATAACACAATGATCAGAAAAACCTTACACATTTGCCTTGTTATTTACCTACTAGCTTTTGCCAGCGACTTCGCCCGCTACAACTCAAGAAACTATAGATACTAAGTAGGCTGTATGTTTTATTCCCGGTTAAAAGCAGCGGTCTGTGTAAGAAACATCCGAATCTCTTCAGTCGTTTTTGAAGGAGCAACAAACACAAGTAGAATAAAATAATAGACTGTGTTACTCTAATTATTTAATGAGAAACAACAAACAAAATTTTTAGCTATTTATTTCACAATATTTTACAAAAAAATCATTAGTAATAATTATTGTAGACGAAAGACTGATGACTGATATGTGTAATTGATGCCAACCACTTCATTTACACACATACAAGATTTCAATATTAGTAAGATAAGTACTGTTCGTAATTTGGCAATCATTTTGTAAGAGTAAATATTTTTCCCGAGTCATTATACTTCTAAAACCCACCTGGATCCACCTGGGATCCAAGGCATTATGGACTGGGTGTGTGGTTTTCCAGCACTTCACCGGACTCATGATTCAATCCTCTCGTGGATGGCTCAGGCCCCTTGAATTTTTCAGCGGTTTTGAAAATCAGTTCATTATTTTTTAATTTGTTCATACAAATGTTTTTTTCTTACCAAGATAATGTTTATAATTTACCAGTTAAAGACATTATTATATTACCTACCGCTTAGACCGTGCTTCTGCACAACGGCGGAACACTATTTACACATACATCGTATTTTAAAATATATAAATTATTTTTATTAAATAAATAAACAATAATTGACGCGAACTTATAAAGCGCACTTTAAAACCAAAACGCTGTACATTACCCTGTCGTTCATTAATCCGCTTTCGTGAAGTTTATAATTATGGAAAAGCGCAGTAAATAAAAGTGTTTTCCACTGTTAACGGTCAATAAAGCTGTTGAAACTAGCGATGCTTGATTTCCAACGCCATTGCACACTGCAAGGGATGGAAGTTAATGTGAGTGGATTTTTTTATATTTAAACGGATTATGTCAATGAACGCGTCCATTCGGCCAGCATATTTTAACTGCGTTCAAGAACTGACAATGGCTAAATTGCGGTTTTTGCTTATTATGTGTTTTTATCTATCTATCTATCTATACATATAATAAAACTGTAGAAAAGTATTTTTTGTACATTCAAGAAAAACTCAACAAATATAGCCAGGGTTATAAAGGACAACCAATAGAACCCATTTCTAGCATTTTTAGAATTTTTGTCTGTTTGTCTGTTTGTATGTTTATTTGTTCGGGCATCACGTAAAATGTACAAAAGTTATGTAGAAAACTTTAATACACAACGACTGACCGTAACTTGAAGTAACATTTAGTTTTTGTTTCATTGAAATCGGATCAGTGTATCAAAAGATATTTGAATTCAAAGTGTACCAGATGTAAAATTACGGTCAGTTCACACCGAGACGCGCAGTTCAGTAGCGCGATGTGGCTTGGAATAGAAAAACTACATATTCAAATATGGTGTGGACTGGAGTGGAGTGGTTTGGAGTGGGATGTTGTGGGATAAATTGGGATGGTGTGGGATAAAGTGGGATGGAGCGGGATGGAGTGGGACTGAGTAGGATGGAGTGGGATGTAGTGGGATAAAGAGGCATGGAGTGGGATGAAAGGGATGGAGTGGGATGGAGGGAGATGTAGTGGGATGGAGCGGGATGGAGCGGGATGAAGTGGGATGGATTGGGATGGAGTGGAATGTAGTGGGATGTAGCGGGATGGAGCGGGATAGAGCGGGATGGAGCGGGATGGAGTGCGATCGAGTGGGATCGAGTGGGGTGGAGTGGGATGGAGTGGGATGTAGTGGGATAAAGTGGGATGGAGTGGGATGGAGTGGTATGGAGTGGGTTGGAGTGGGATGGAGTGGGATGGAGTGGGTTGGAGTGGGATGGAGTGGGATGGAGTGGGATGGAGTAGCATGGAGTGGGATGGAGTGGGATGGAGTGGGATGGAGTGGGATGGAGTGGGATGGAGTGGGATAGGGTGGGATGGAGTGGGATGGAGTGGGATGGAGTGGGACGGAGTGGGATGGAGTGGGATGGAGTGGGATGGAGTGGGATGGAGTGGGATGGAGTGGGATGGAGTGGGATGGAGTGGGATGGAGTGGGATGGAGTGGGATGTAGTGGGATAAAGTGGGATGGAGTGGGATGAAGTGGGATGGAGTGGTATGGAGTGGGATGTAGTGGGATAAAGTCGGATGGATTGGGATGGAGCGGGATGGAGCGGGATGCAATGGGTGCTTTGAACGCTGCTACAGGACAAATATTCTTGAAAAATCTAAGTAAATTCTAATAATAATAGGGTTTATATGAAAACGGTTAAAAACAAGGCAAAAATTAAGCACTTCGCACTAAGAAAATATTGTTAAATTCCGACATCCACGCGAACGAAGTCGCGGGCACAGCTAGTTTTAAATATTGTTACATAAATCGTAATACACATATACAACGTGTAACGCCAAAAGCGCAAAACCTCTCGTGGGGTAACTCAGCCTATGTTCGTTGTTTTCATGAAAATCCATTTTTTTTTTGCGAATTTCCAAAAGTCTTAGAACAAATATTGTTCCGTAACATGGCTGAGTTACCCTACGAGTAGTTTTGCGCGTTTGGCGTTACACGTATGTATAAATCTTTGTTGCCATAAAATACTGTTGGTATAAAATATTAAGCATTCAATTATAAATCATAAAGATAAATAAACTAATAAATTATATTTATACAAAACTGAAAAGATAATATACAGTGGATGGAGGTTTATTTTGGTCATGCTCACGCTTTTACAACTCTAATAACGTCAAGATTTCTTTATTTAAAGTTAAATTTTCATGAATTGTTTTAGTATTATTACGGATTTCTTTCGGAAGTCGGTCATCCACATCATTGTCAATAGGGAAAGTGCCCAGAACGCTGACAGCTTTGCCACGTTTGATGGCAATGCTGATCCTTTGGCCAAGAAATATGCCAGCCCACTGGTCACGCGAGGCGTCGACTATACGCTTGGCGATGTTTTTGAAAACTTATGGATTAGAAAACTAGTAATGAAAAACAAAAAACTACTAAAATTCACAAATACTGAAGAGGTATACAAGTACGTTTTGTTAGTATATAGTTTTATAATCGACACTCTTCACGAGAAAATCTCGTTTCGCAAAAATATACAAAGATACAACTTCAGGTGCAATTTCCTTGTTCACCTTTATCTCGAAACGTTTCGCAGAACTGACATAATAACAGCTCTTGTAGTATTCTCTTTCAGAATATAAAATAAATATCACGTCGTTACAAAAGATGGGATTATTCCGTATTTGTATCATTTTTCTTACTTATGTGTGCTTGTGGTGAAGACACGCTTCCATATAGGTCGAGAATTATCTTACGACGAGAAACTGTTGGGATGTAAAGTATCCTTTTTGTAAAGGATAATTTTAGTCCCAACATTTGGATCGTAATCGTTTGCCTTCTCTTATCCCAATTTATTTGGTGTCAGCACAGCATCTTATCTTTTTCTTTTATCTTCATATTATCCACACTGTTAGGGAATATTTAAAGAGTGAATCTTTTACAGCAGAGTTCTAAAGGAACACCATTTTAAAACCTATGTCAAACACAACAAACAAATCAGACCAGCCAGTATCCGTAGTACATGGAGGTGACATATCTTCAACACACACTCATTCTTGTGGTGGGCGCCAAATGTTTTCTTCTTCTTTAAGGTACAGTAGCAATAAACAATGTGACGTCACAACATGTCACAGCGTCACCCCTTCTGTGGCCCAACATTCTGATTCATACAACATTCATATTTTCCTAGTAACCCATATCGTATTATACGGGACTACGTCAGAAATATGATGACGCTGGCGTCCCTAGGGCTTTCACTGGTGTAGATGACATAATATATTTACTGAGAAACTTTTAAAATTTTATGAACAACTTGCATTTAAGTGAACGGAAGAAAATTTCATTAACTCATGAGCTATAAACAGAAGTTTCCGCAGTGAATTTCCGTTGAAAAATATGAAAAAGTCCTTTAATAAACGTTATACGACATATTAAATTTAATAACAACTTGAATTTGAGAGCTTTCATAACGTTTTGAGCACACTTTAATGTCGTTCCCCAAAACGGTTATCATTTTTATGAATATTGGTGCTCGATATTTAATGTTGTAAATCGAAAAGAAATCTTTTTACCAAAAAAAAACTGAACTAAGAAAATTTTATAATTCTTTCAGTTCTTACCAAGAAATGGATTTTTTTTAATGGAAATTATGCACTTTGTTTTGTTGATCATATCGAGTGACAATTATTTTATTATGCATCTAGATTATTTAACAACGTCAATGTCTTATAAACGTGTGCCTTGTGGAATACATTCTTGTGCTCATTTAAATCTGCTCTATTTTAGTATGTGCTTGATATTATACCAATTACTGTAGACACTGCATAAACACGGTTTGTTTGATTGATAACAAAGCTATGTTAATATTGAATCTATTAATAACACGAACTAATTAATTACGCCACTTGAACTGACAAATAAAATTAAACAAATTACAGTCTGAATTGAAATCGTTAATTGATTGTAAATTCTCAAATTCATCGGCATTATGTACCAAACCAAATAAATTATTATTTGTTAGTAAATTGCAATTTATTGCGAGGAAATAAGGCATAATTTTTATGACGTTAAGATTTTCTTTATTCATCTTTGTTTCCATAATTATGTTTACATTTTTAAATCTTTATAATTTATTATTAGCATAAAAATATATGAATGAATATTGGTTTGAAAGTATTTATTTATCTCATTCATAGGCCAACTTTAAAATATGCAATGTTATATTTAGACAATTTAAAGGAAAAAGCGGATCAAGATTAGGATTGAGATACAATATAATATTCACTACTAAAGGCCGAAAAAAATATGCAAATAGTAGGCATGCCTTCATACTATTTAATAATCAGATTATTTTTTTATTAATAATCAGATTACTATTTAACAATCAATAGATTGAGCTATTACAACTCACTGGCATGAGAGCAACTCATCTTATATTATTATTTTTGTGTTAATTATTATTGTTGTAGCTAAAAGAGATTCTAGAGATAGAAGCTTAAGCGGCAGGTCTTACGACAGAGAAAACAAACAAAATAAGCTATTTATAGCATGCAAAAATAATTATAATTTTCAGTAGCAAATAAATTAAGACATCTAAACGACCCATTTAGACGATACTCAATCATAAAAATATATACCAAAAACACAATTTGCAATAAACGTTTATGAGTTATGCTACTAGGTGCTTGTATCACACTGCTGTATTCTGATTGAGCGATAAAAATCCAATTGCGTTGAGTCGAAGCAGAGGTGTATTACTGAAACCATCATTTTTTATTGCACATCGTAAAAAAATGTCTCCACTTTATAGTTCAAGCAGATTTTGTTGCAATCGCGTTGTTTCAAGGTATTTGAATTTTTTAATGAGATTTATTTCAGGAGAAAAGAGACAGATACATTTTTAGAGCTTGCCTGGCTCATTATCTTGAATGAAACGACCTCTCTTGCTTCACTCAGATACAATTACAAAGGATCAACGATCAGTCACCATTTCTCGATGTGGTGGCATTGTCAAAATAATGATCTTTACGTTACATCTGAACAGTAATAATTTTGTGTATAACAAATTTTTTTGTATATTTTCCTTTTTTTTTATTAATGATAGGTTCGCGTTTGACCACTATCTCGCCTGATGGTAAGCGAAGATGTGGTCGACGGTGAAGCACGCTTGCCTAGAAGTAACCTGTTCACTCTTGACTTGAAGACCCCAAGGTTATAGCTGTCGGGAAATACAGACGGCGGCAGGGAATTCCACTCAACTGTGCGTAAAATAAAGGTATTGGCATAACGCTTTTACGCACCGGAGGGATGTCCACCATATATCGATGCGATTCCTAATCGTTGTTCAATTTCTAAAACCACGTAAGTCAAAACTAGTAACTTTACAAGGGAATTAATAACTGCATTGGGTATTCTAAAAAATGGAATTATAATAATTAGGGTTATAAAAAAGTTAATTTCGATTCAATGTTTCTTGTTCCTGTTTGCTGATTTATGGATCATTTTCAAAATCAGCAGGATTATTGAATCTTAGACGAGTGTGTTCCTGGTCTATATCTTCATAAACTATGCAACCAATGATAAAAGGACATCAAAATATCAAAATTGTTTTAAATTTACTTTCGCGGAGTTAAAACTTAAAAGACATAAGTATCCTGAAATAGTATAATTTTATGTAATACGAGAAGTGACTTTTTTCATACTATATACCTTGATTTTTTTTTAACGTGGTAAAGTCATCAAATGAGTCCTCCCACCCAGGGCAGGGCGTTTTTTTTTTCGAGCTTGTTTTTAAGCTTGATAGAAACAAAAAATAACTTTTTGCTGGAAATGATTGTTTTATGTAAAACTTTATTGTACTCCGAAAGTCTTTGAATTTTTCCACTCTGCTGCTTTTAAAACATGAGATTTGTATTTGTTTGTACTCTCTTTACATCTTACCCATGCTTATGTATGTATGTTCGCATGCATCGAACAATAGAATTGCTGGAGGATAAAAGCTCGTTATGTAAGGCTTTTAAAATGTGGTTTGCATACGGAAGGTTGGCTTCGTATTTCGTGTGTCTCTGTTTACATTTTTATTTTGTTACAGCGATTAAAATTAGTAGCTTTAAGTCGTTGTTTTTAAACTTTCAGTAAACACAAAAACAACTACAACAGGCTTTAGCGACGTCCGTCGCCGTGGGCGTCCACCACCGCGGGTGGGGCGAAGGGAGGACACTGTCCTCTCTCGCTCGCGGCCCGCCTCCTAATTCACGAGCATTACTGCTTCGCAGAAGGAGGCGACCGCTTCCCACTCACTGACTTACGCTTGGTTTTGGCTTGGTAACGACTATTTATCCAGGCCGAAGGCTTCTTACTGATGACATTTACAAAAGATGCATAATCCAACTTTTAAATAAATAACCAACATAACATAAGTGAACGAAAGGAAACTTAAATTACTCACAAACTACGGTTGCATATGCATACACATTATATGCACGCAGTCCCTCCGTCTACGCTACGCTTTAAACTTGCCTCACATTTTTCCACTTGTGTGCACACTGTGCATAATGGAAACATGCATTGAAAGCAATAAATCCATGCGCAAACACTTCCTATCACTTACTTCGGAGTGGATACCCAATGGACTGAAAGGACCGTTCTCTAGAAAAATGCTTGGATTATTTTATTTAGTTGAGAGTATTGACTAGGACGCACAAATAGGTAGGCAATTGATTTAAAACTAAAGAGATAATTATGAAGACAGTATTTCGCAGGATTGACTTAAAAGGGTCCGTGGTCCCGAAACGAAAGGCAACCGAAGGAATAGGGAGGATTGTTAGTCAGTGTGGGACTGGGTTCCTTTCACTCAACCCTTTTTTTAAGTGGTAAAATCATCAAATGATTCCTCTCACCCAGGGCAGGGCGGGAGGGACTGTTACACTCGTACTGATTAAAATCCACGGTGTCCTTCAATTCTAATAAGCTATTTTTATAAATTCGAGCTAAAAGCTTTGCAATCTGCTAAATTCATTAGTCGGGCAAATATTATGATCTCGTAATACAAATTGTGTTACAATGACATTTATGCAAGTCCAAATAATCAACATTAATTTGGCAAAAAATAATTTTTTTACGAGATTTCTATTTGTATGCCATTTCTTTCAATGGAGTGTCAGTGGATGACCATTAGAAAATCAAATTATGAAATCGATGATAAACCATTCTGACATTATTGTAATAGCAGATTTGAGGCCCAGGAAAACAAAACTAAACATTGTGAATAAAAGCTATAGAATCGCTCTCCATTACAGTTTCCTTTTGCTCTTAAGCAGAGCAAAAAACAAGAAATAAAAACAACAAAAGCGATACATAGGCAACTGTGAAGCAATAAAAATCGGTCTTTTTCGTCCAATGGCCCGAAAACTTGTTTTGTTGGAAAAAAAAAACAAGGAATTTTCTCAACGTTTTATGGTGCGGCGTTGCTTTGGTTTATTTTTCTCATTAGCAAAGGATTATATATTGGTTCATGCAATTTGCTCATTAATTCGTCTGAAATTCGGTCCGGCAATATAAGAAAAATCATACATACATAAATATAAACATACCTACCATTGAAGCAACGAAATCACCTCTCCATCGCCCAATAGTCAAAAGAACGCCTTGTTAAAAAAATATCAGCGGTTTAAACGGCACAGAACTAAAAAGTTCAAAACTATTCATATTTTAATGGTTTATTTTTCTCATTAGCAAGGGATTGGCTCGTCCAATTGGCACCTCGTTTTTAAGCCTGAAATTCGGTTCGGTTCGGAGCAATTTCTATAGAGTAATGGCGTCTGACAGGTTCGATTTGTTTGAAACTTGCAGGTACGGATTTTATAAATGGCTGCTTGCTGTTTGGTGAACGATTAATCGGAAATGAAAGGCTAAAGAACTAAATTTGTTTGAGGAGTTTATTGAATCGTAGAATGGAAATGATTGGATTCTGCGAAGTGGTACCTCACATCGATAGAACTTAGATAAATAGGAAAAAAATACGTGTCGCACTCGGCGCCTGCCGCGGTAAAGCATTTTTATCAACTCATGAAATTTTGTTTTTAGGGTTCCGTAGTCAACAAGGAACCCTTATAGTTTCGCTATGTCCGTCCGTCCGTCCGCAGTTTAGCTCAGAGACGCACAGTACTAGAAAGCTGTAATTTGGTGTAAATATACGAATTTGTTATGCCGAAAAAGTGGTACAATAAAATCTCGTAAAATATTTTTTTTTAGGGTACCTCCTGTACTTACACGTAAAGTGAGGATTTTTTTTTTCTCGCTTACCCCTTAGTGTGGGGTATCATTAAATAGGTCTTTAAAAAATAATGTGAGTTTTCATTAACAATTTTTTGATAATAAAATTCGTTTGTGAAATATTAAGCTTTAAAGTGCCATATTTTGCTCGACTCGAGTGTCCCCCCCCTCCACCAGCTAAACGGTTATGTTTGGGGGTATGAAAAAATTCACAATAGTAGTATATACAGTGTGTCCGGGCACGAGTTAGCGATATTTGAAGGGCATATTCTAGGCTCATTTTCATCGACAAATATGCTTTAAAAAAAAATCTTACTCCAAAACTTCGCGAATGGCAGCCATTTTAATTTTTTGATCTGTGTGTACAATAAAATGCAAATATCGCAAATATCCAAGAGACCTACATTCATGCAAATGACTTTATTGCAAAGTTAAACGTTGAGGCTTATGAAAAACTTACGAAAGTTTTTTTAATAATATGTAAAATAACCAAAAAACATGGGCAAACACGAAATTGTACACAAAAATTACTGAATAATTTCACTTTTTTAACTCTAGCTCGATAAGTACCCCTGAATTTTGCTAATGTTTTTGCATTAAATTAAAAGTATTTGAGTCAGGCTATAAAATGATGTCAAAATTATCACTCTACATTAAGTATCTTAGGAGTTATTCTCACTTGAACATCACCCTTCCTTAGCGCATGTACCCCAATATTACAGGTGTCGCATTCTTTGGGTGAGTTAAATCGTTCCAACTTAATTTGTGAGCTGGCATTATTAACCACCGCGCAAATGATCCCTAAGTAACCATCCTTAAACTGAAATAGTACAGTTTCTTGGATTTATTGCTGCGGGGCGAGACAGAAGGGTGATGTTCAATTGAGAATAACTCCTAAGATACTTAACGTAGAGTAATAATTTTGATATCATTTTATAGCCTGACTCAAACACTTTTGAATTAATGCAAAAAACCCTACGAAAATTCAGGGGTACTCATCGAGCTAGAGTTAAAAATGTGAAATTATTTAGATTTTTTTGTGTAAAATTTCATGTTTGCCCACGTTTTTTGGCTATTTTTACATATTATTTAGAAAACTTTCGTAAGTTTTTGATAAGCATCAACATTTAACTTTACAGTAAAGTCATTTGCATGAATCTAGGTCTCTTGGATTCAAAGATATTTGCATTTTATTGTACACACCCCAGTTCGACAGATCAAAAATTTGAAATGGCTGCCATTCGCGAAGTTTTGGAGTAAGTTTTTTTTTAAAGCATTTTTGTCGATGAAAATGAGCCTAGAATATCCTCTTCAAATATCGCTAACTCGTGCCCGGACACACTGTATAACGAAGTTTAAAAGAAAATTATCATGACTAAGTAGACTTTACAACTTTACGAGTAATAGTCGACCAACTTATAAAATGTACTTGATATCATATTTTCTTAAACAAAATGTATCGGAGACAACTGCAAATGTAAGTTTGTCAACTTTCTTTTTACAGCTTTTATAGCCTATGTTTTTTGGGGATAGGTAGGTTTTAATACTCAACTATTTTTAACTAACTTCAAAAAAAGGAGGAGTTTCTAAATTCGTCGTAATCTTTTTTTTTATGTATTATCCCCGATTTCTCAGACTCCTGGACCGATTTTGAAAATTCTTCTTTTTAAAATTAAATTCAGCGAATCAGTTTAGTTAGTTCCACAGTTAGTTCGCATAAGTATTTTGATGGGCAACTACGGAACCCTACACTGTGCGTGGCCCGACACGCACTTGGCCGGTTTTTAGATTTGGTCTGCCACGTCCTTCACAACCCAGAAAGTACATTGTAATAGTCATGTCTCAGACTGAGTCTGACTGTTTCCTTAACTTCAAGAACAGTGATTTCCAAAACTGATAACTGTTTTAAAATTTCACGGTGTAATACTAACTTTAAATTATCATTTACGGTATATCTTCCGTGATTATTCAATAGCAATCATGGAACTTGCAACAGCTTCAAAATATCGGGAGTTAAAATATTAAATAATCATGGAAGATACAACCAACAGTTTAAAATTAGTAATTTTCTAGTTTCAAATACATAAACCAACGATGGCTTAAAATGTTCCCGCGTTCAAAATTACTTACAGTGGTTCAAAATCAAGGAAAGAAGCCTTTCTAGTATTACAGGCTTCGTTTCTAAGATCCAGCCACCCGTGAGAGCCGCAAAGTGCTCGGAACGTCTAGAAATATGAAATGTTCGAAACATAAACGAAGCGCAGTATTTTTCTGGAAAGTTATTTTAAATCAAGGAATTGGAGGAATTGTTGTGGATTGTTACTTAGTGTTGTTATTGATTTTTGGATTTTCGTCATTTGTCTTTCTATTTGTCAAATTTTTGTACTTGTGAGAAGCTGTTCTTTTTTCGTCCATCATCATCATCAGCCTATAATGTTCCCACTGCTGGGACACAGGCCTCCTCTCTGTGAGAGAGAGTGGGCCATAATCCACCACGCGGGCCCAGTGCGGGTTGGGAGATGTCACATGTCTTCGAATTTTTGGTTCTAGGACATGCCGGTTTCCTCACGATGTTTTCATTCACCGTTTTGAGAGCAGTGGTGATGAAATAAATTACACAAAGTAATGCGCCTGGCGGGGTTCGAACCCACGACCTACAACTCGTTAGTCGGGACCGATACCACTGGGCCACCACTGCTCTCTTTTTTCGTCCGCCACTGATGAACTAAAGTTTTGCTATTCACTAAGCTACTGACAGTGACGGTATAGCGCTCACCGCTCGCGGTGCAGGATCGTACGATCTCAAAGCCGCCTCGTCGTTGACCTCATTGTAGAGTCCAGCATGTCACGGTTGATCTAGAGGATGTTACATGCTGATTAATTCGACAATTGTGAGTTGTCTTGAATGTAGAGCCTCCAACCAGGACGTCCGGCAATGCGCCATCGATTTATGGTGGACATCCCTCCGGTGCGTACAAAGCGTTTTGCCAATACCTTTATTGTACGCACAGCTAAGGAATGAAATTCCCTGCCGCCATCTGTATTTCCAGACAGCTATAACCTTGGGGTCTTCAAGTCAAGAGTGAACAGGTTACTTCAGGCAAGCGTGCTTTACCGTCGACCACATCTTCGCTTACGCGCTTAGATAGTCGTCAAACACGAACCTATTATATAATTAAAAAAAAAAACAGGGGCTTAAAAAATAAGCAACAACACGTTAAGAGCAGATTCCTGTAGGATACGAACATCGGTCAGGACAACTAGCTTCAAATTTATGAACGTAGTTATGTAGGTATCGCTTTAACCGTCCAATATCCTTTTCATACAAGTAAATTATGTTTAGGCGAATTTCGTAAAGACGGCTCAAGATGGATCTTTTCAATATTGCTCATAAAGTATAATAATGTGAGCTCCTATACAACTTTGTGTATTGGACAACATGATCCTAAACAAATTTTTGGAATAACATGTCTTCCCAAATTATTGTACTTAGTACATAAAATGATATTTATGAGCCTCTTGTTATGTGGAAAATATCGTCGTTTATAGGAAACAGTCTATCTTTACAAATTACGCAATAAACGCCAAAAACATTTTATATTGTATATGTGTGGGTAACACTTATCTTTGCTAATTATAAAATAATGTTCATCTTACATACCTGAAAAACATGGAGTTGAAAAGTATACGAGACTTTCACAATAAGATGCTTCCACTACGACTTGACAATAAAACAAAACGATGTTGTTTTCACAATTGAGGCTTTTTTCGAAGCGTCCCACTACTCTGAGTACCTACCCCTTCGTGATCGACAAGTGGATTTAGCGGGGTAAGTACCTACTGTAAAAGATTGGTGTGTAGTGCGAATAAAATACATTATCTTTCAATAAAAACCCTTTTATGATGATTATGATCTTCCACATTTCTTATGTTATCTCGCTCATGAACACAATATTCTTGAATATTTGATAAGCTTATGTGTGATGGAAATGAATCTCTAAAAAAATAAATAACGTTCCCATGTCAAATAGACTACCCGCAGCGCTAAGGTCTATATTTCTTATCCACTCTCGACTACCCACATAAACCATCCACATTGCAACCGTTTACGATCAATCGATTTCCTAAAATGGCGATAACGAGCTGATAGTGGGTATTATTCGAAACGATGCGTGTTCATTGGAGATCTCGTAATAAACCCCAAAGGGACATTAAGGAACCAATCTTGAATTATGTTGGGCTAGAGGAAATATGAAATAAGATTTATGGGAAACATTTCTCAAATGCCACCATGCTCCGGTTTCCGAGTCTCTGATTGGTAAATCGGCTGTCAATTTCAGTTGCTGTGATTGGCTGGTGGAAACAGTAACAGCCAATTGAATTGCTTGTCTTTAGATTTGATTTCAGATTTCTATTGTTAACTAACTTCTGCTTCTGATTTTCTCCCGTTTTGTGTTCGTTAAATGATTTACAGTGTATCAAAATTCATTGAAATACTTTCAGTAGATTTTGCATGAAAGAGTAACAAACCTAAATCCTTGCAAACTTATGAATATAATATAGTACTAGTAAAGCTTTTAGAAACTACTAGCAGTTGTACCAGTAGTTGTTCTAGGTTTGGATGTTGCTGAGATAATTTTCACACTAGCTGAAATTTTAAAGTTGTATATAAATTTTCGCAAATTGACCCTTATTTACTTAAAAAAGTAGCAAATTTTAAGTGAGGTGACCAGCTTTGGATTTTGCTGTGTGTCAATTTACGTATTTGTAGTGCATGCACCATAATCCAAAAATTTGCTATAATTTCAACGACTGAACGTTCAAAAAAAGCTTAGGTTAGTGACGAATTTCATAGTCACAATATTGCTGCAAAACGGTTAAATTTATTTACAAATAATTTCTCAAAAGGGTTTACGATATGATTGATCTGTATGAAACTTACGTAACAAAGATATAATAGACTTTAACTGAACGACTTAAGCCTTTTAAACTCAGAAGTGACGTGTAAAATCCACCGTTTAGCAAAATTTTTCGTATCCCAAAAGTTTATGAGCAATGAGCTCCAAAAGACGTCATACCAGAACTTACGGTCCATAAATCATGAGCACCAAACGGTAATTGATTTGGAAACTTTGGGTACTTTTGGTACCAATAAACTAAAAGTGTCGTTCAAGCCGCCATCTTAGTTTTAAACAGCTTTACTGTATACATTTAGAAGTTCGCTTTGAGTACGGTGTCCCCAATCGTGTTTGAAGTGGGACTGTCCCGTATCTGTCATTGGTAACTTTTCTTTTATCGAGTTTCTTTTTATTGATGCCTATTTCAGTTGAAGTGGGATTTGTTTTCTACTTGTTATGTTACAAAGTTTGTCCTTTACTGACGAGTTTGTTCGTATTTACATGACTTTTGGGTATTTTTTCGTTTTGCGTAATTTATGATTTTGAATATTTGTCAGTCATGCGGAGAATAGCTGTGCCGTTACTGTTTCCGGTTATTACTCAGACTTGGTTAAATTTTGTTTAAGAAATTACTTGGACTGAGTCGTCGTATCTTGAAATGTCTCGATCTAGCAATAAGATATTCATTCATTCATATTTAATGTAACTATTTAAGGGAAATTGAAGAAAAATTGGTAGGTAATTCATGTTACCAGAGAAACCGAAAGCCATGTAACGTCAACAGAAATTCAACGTTCATTGCCATGTAACGTCAACAGAAATTCAACGTTCATTGCCATGTAACGTCAACAGAAATTCAACGTTCATTGTCATGTAACGTCAACAGAAATGCGAACAAAATTTTATCGTTTTTGTATGTCGATGTAAAATTAAAATTATCCTTTGATATTTCACAAAACATGGTGTACCTATATCATGATCACCAGTACATACAGCGGTAATTATTTGCTTAACTTTACTAAAGCGCTGAGCTAATATTCCCAAAAGCAGATATTTTAAATAAAAACAAAAATAAATTGACCCATAATTATTTTACAAAGTGGCACTTTTTGAGTGAGCTTTGGAGTTATCGGAATTTTGAGAATTTTCTATGAAATGATACTACGTCTTCATAGTATCATTTCATATTATGTTAATAGGTATTAATTTTCAAAAAGTCAATTAATTCGAAAGACTGAATTGAATTCTGGAAACAAAATTAGTAAATTCTAAACTAAGGTATTCGAACGTGTCCTATCACTAGAACATGCCAAACTAATTAGTTTCGAACTTCACTAATTGCTCGATTAATTTTAACAGGACGCTCATAACTCGTGTGCTGTTGATGGGTCGATTGCACAAACTTACTGAGCGATAGTTTATCATCATGTGTAAACCCGGTTCATTGAAGAAAGGAATCTAAAATGGCGGCTTGTACTTGGTTGACAGATAGTACAGTGAGCAGATAAGATTTCAAGTTCAAGTTTTCTTTAAATTGAATGTATAAAAAACAAGACTGGATCACAATAATTTCTCAAACTGAACCTAAAAATAAACACAAAATTTTAAAAATAATATCAACAACAACATCAACAGGTAACAACGAAAAAATAACAGATAACAGAAAAATATACTAAATATTCTTAAAAAAGATCATTGAGCGCGCCAAGACATCAAGACTATTTTTTTTCTGCTTACGCTGCGCACGGGAGTGTGTATAGACGACACTAGAGTGCGAGTGAGAGAACACGATAAGCGCCACCATTTAAGATTCCTTTCTTAAATGAACCGGGTTACAGCTACATTTATTTTGGCATCAAATATTTGAAAATATTGCCATCAAAACTGCTTTGAAGAATATAACATGTCACGTTTGTTGCAACTTGTGTCGTTGCTTTTAGCTTTCAGTGAACACGGTGGAGCCACATACAAATAATTATGCATTATATATTTTTATCTTTTTACTGTGTTTTATCATTTTTTAGCCGCTTCAATTGGTTTTTTCCTACTGCTCATTCCTATTTGCGTTCAAATGGGTCAATATTACTTCATTGTGTGTAAACTATTCAATAATAAATAAAAAAATATGTTTATTTAGTCTACTTATTTTAATTTATTTACCCTGAATACTATTAATTAAAAATTTCATTATCATTGATCCCGTTTTTCAATGAATTCGACCCAATTACTTCTATTTTGTTCTACAATCATCAACAAAATACTCGCGTAAAACCAGATGCCCGTCCATTTTCTCACATTTTCCTGAATACCTTAATTTTCCTACTTAATCTTCAAGTCTACGACAAAAGTAAGTAAACATTTGCTAGCAAAGAGCTTTTGCTATTAATACATTTTTCCAGGATAGCTCTTATTTTTCTGTGGCACAAAATAAATAAGAAGATCAAGAGGCAAAGGAAATTGTAATTTTCTAAGGATAGTTGTTCTCACAAGCATTTGTAATTACGAAATTAATGGAAAACATGTTATTTATTATTTACTTCATAAGTTATTATTGTGTTAGCTGAAACATAAATTAATATAAACCGATGCTTTACGAGTGGATATACACGAGTAGATATACATAATTATTATGAAAAAAGACTATGCAAAAAGAAAACGTAAGGAAAGTATCGTAACATAATTATTGCCTTCCAAGGCTAAGGAAATGTCTTGAGAGGTTACCGCGGCCCTGCAAAGCAAAAGGTTATTTTTTAAACAGACGTACTTTTATGTACTTTTGAACGGAACAATATGGATATTCCGCGAAGAACCAGAGTCACCGACATAGCTCATAAAATTTGCAAGTTGAAGTGGCACTGAGCAGGCCACATCACTCGTAGAACTGACAACCGATGGGGAAGAAAAGTTCTCGAGTGGCGACCACGGACCGGAAAACGCAGCGTAGGCAGGCCTCCCACTAGGTGGACCGACGACATATCGTGAAGTTCACGGGCAGCCGATGGATGCAAGTGGCGAATTGTCGTTCGGCGTGGCGGTCTAAGGGGTAGGCCTATGTTCAGCAGTGGACGTCCTCCGGCTACTAACTAAAAACTATTATTTATTTATGAAATAACTAGCTGTTGCCAGCGGCTTCACATGTTACAACTCGAAAATTATCCCTCCTATGTGTTAATCCAGGTTATAAACTATATGTTTACCAAATTTTATCCAAATCCGTTCAGTAGTTTTTGCGTGAAAGAGTAACAAACATACCTACATACACATACATACATCCTCACAAACTTTCACATTTATAATATTAGTAGGATAGGTTATAATATTGTTTTAAACAAGGTACAAAAATGAATTCTCACTCTATCTATTGTTATATCCTAATTACCTACTTCGCCCTTATAAAGGGCTCAACCGCTCACCACTTTTTCGCTAATTAACTCTTAGTATTGTCTTCTATCAAAAACAATATCATACCTATTAAATTAACAACAAAAGGTTTCAAAAACACCTTCCAATCTCTTTTAAAATATAGTAATGTATATTAAATAAATATAATACAGCCGAATGGTTCAACAATGATGCGGAAAGACAACGATGGACATGTAACGTATAGTGAGGAGATTCCTTAACCACCAGCAGTTTGAACCCTGTTTCCGATCTTCATCATCACCACTGATGATGATGAAGATCGGAAACAGGGTCCATGAAGTCCATTGCCGAAAAAAGACCTCGCCTTGGGTCACTACGCCGGATAACAACCCATCAATTGCCTGCTACAGTCACGATGTCGTCGGTCCACCTAGTGGGCCAGTTTGTGGTTTGGGAAGAACTTTGCTTCCCTATCGGTTCTCATTTCTACAAGAGATGTCTGCCTGATACTAAGCTTGTTCCCGATGCCGGTGGGTAATCTATATTTTTGTATTTTTTTTAATATTTTGAAAAACAAAGAACGTCAAAAACACGCATAAACAGGTAATATAATACATAAATGCAAAACTATGAATTTGATAGTGTAGGTATAGATAAATAACGAGTATTTCTTAATTTTTTATTTGAGAATCGAAGTCTTTACGGTAGGTCATAATATACTCGAGCTAGCAACTCAGTTTTCGAGAACCGTAATATGATATTTTTCAATCATGCTACAACTTTAGGAAGCCAAGCAAAAGCGGGTTAAACCACATGGCACAGCTACCCGCAGATAAACCTTCGTTTTCCTTTAATCCCTCGTTTAATTTTCATAGGAAGCCGTAATTCATGCGTTGGTCGTTGATTACGTTTTGATATTAAGCTTAATATAATGTATGGCTTATATTTTCTGATTTAGTGGAACCAATTAGCATTGAAAGTGGTTATAATTTTCACGGGACATTGATAATTTTTATACTTGTAGGAAAACGGAAATAAATACAGGGAATATTGTATTTTTTTTCCAAATATCGTTGACCAAGATTAGGAATTTCCTACGTGACGTTTACAATCACTTAAAGTCACATACAAATATACAGGATGTCCTGCGACCCAAAGTAACCCAGGTATTAGAAAAACTTCCCCAAGGCATAGAGATTCTATAAAAGTATTAATCATTCGAATATTCCTTAAAATTGTATAATTAGAGAATTTAAATGGCTTTGAAATCTGTTGCCTATTTGAACTCGAAAATTGGTCATTTCTTTTGAACCATAAAAATAGCACCGTATGTCTCAGAGGTAGAAATATTGCCAGCGACGTCATTTGGTAGCGCGACGTCGTTGCCGGACTTCGGTCGACTTTAGTTACGGTTTAGTTGCGAATGCCTGGTTGACGCGGGTTCGAATCCTACTTGTAACAAAATTTTTCTTCCCTGCAAAACCATGTTTTATGTTTACCAAAAAAAAAAAACAGTCACAAATCAAACATTTTCAACTTTGATATAATACACTTCTCATCAAAAAAATCGAAACACTTTCGTTTTTATTGTTTTTGTCCTAATTTTTTACAAAAGAGAATTAATTCCATAAAAAAAAACATTACTGTGTAGCTGGCAGTTTGGTCATTACAGTAAGAAGAAAAAAATCAAAATTCGAAATAATTTCATTTGTTTATCCTATAAATGAAATTAATCACTGTTTTGAGACAAATGTGTATTTAGGGTTGGAGTACGTTTCTCGTTTAAAAACTAAAAATTAGCGCTTGTCTTTAAACTTTCTGTTTCTTATTTCATTTACTGTGACTTTGGGACGTCTGAAAAAACTTTTTTTTCTAAAACATATGGATACTTCGCCCGCAGAAGCCGCCCAAGTGGTGGCATTGCTGGATTCTGGACTTAGTCAGCGTGTTGTGGCTGCAAGATTGCATCTAAGCTTATCATCTGTTCATAGAGTCTACAAACGCTATCGGGAGACTGGTTCGTTCACGCGTCGTTCAGGATCTGGCAGGAATCGGGTCACTTCTGAGCGAGATGATCGATTTATTGTAACAACTTCTTTACGAAATCGACGCCTTAACGCTTTTCAACTGCAGCAGCAGCTTCGCGTTGTACGAAGAGTAGCTGTAAGTGACTCTACAATAAGAAGAAGGTTGAAGGAACGCGGATTGGCACCGCATAAGCCAGCGAATGGGCCGAAATTAACTGCAGACCATCGAAGAGCGCGCCTTAACTTTGCACGCGAGCACCTAACTTAGTCATACCTTCAGTGGAGCAAAGTACTGTTTTCTGATGAGTGTAAAATTATGCTGTATGGTAACGACGGAAGGAACAAGGTCTACAGAAGAGATGGAGAACGCTTTGCACAATGCTGCATTGAAGAAAAGGTCAGCTATGGTGGCGGTTCGTGGACGGTTTGGGGAGGAATCAGCGCCGACGGTAAGACAGAACTTGCCTTTGTGTCTGGGCCACGGCTGCCTGCACTAAACTCTCATCGGTACATCGAACAGTGTCTTGAACCTCATGTGATGCCCTATGCACATTTTATTGGCAACGACTTCATATTCATGCACGACAATGCTAGAGCTCACACCGCGGGCGTCGTACGAGATTATCTTACCGAAGTCGGTATCTCCATTATGGTATGGCCAGCAAGAAGCCCGGACATGAATCCCATTGAACATCTATGGGATGAATTAAAGAGACGAATTCGAGCAAGAGATCCAGCCCCAGAAACACTTAGCCAGCTGCAAAATGCAATCCAAGAGGAATGGGATAATATACCACAACATGTGATCGTGACTCTCATCCGATCGATGAAGAACCGTATGGAAGCAGTAATAAGAGCTCGCGGAGGGAATACAAGTTATTAAATAAACGTTTCTTACATTTTTTTTTCATTTACGCGTGTTGTTTTACCCATTTCCTTCATATTCCATACAGGGTAAAAATTACTCATTATACAAAATACGAAACCTATGAAGACTTAATTTGAATTTAGAACATTAACATTAGGATTTAAAAACCTCACACTACTCACTATTAAATGACATTTTACATTTATTCCTAAATATACACATCATTTTTCTGATAATCCTTATCAAATCATAAACTGCGAGGTGTTTCGATTTTTTTGATGAGAAGTGTATTATTTTATCTTTTGAAATTTTTAAAGTAGCATCTCAAACAGGAATTTACTCTGCTAAAACTTAAACTAATACCATTTTACATTTTACTATTACATTATACAACAGTTTGTACGTTCTTCACATTTCATGTTAATGAAATTACTCATGTCTAAATAACTTCCCTGAAACAGTGTTCGAACGCCACGAGAATTTAATGAAATATTTGAATACGCCCGGCTAGAGTTGGCCAGTGGTTATTAATGTGCCAGCTGAATGTAGGTAGCATAAATGTTTTTGAAATGTGTTTGAAATATTTCGAATTTCCGACTCAATATATCGAATATCAAGTATCTGTAGAAACACAGTGAATGCGATTAATAATATATTTGGTTCTATAATTATCAAAACAGCAATATTTTATACTGTTTCTACTGTTTTCCATTGCTTAGTATGACCATGTTTTTATTTATTCCCTTAGATATTCATTTTTTCGCTTATGTAAAATAAAAAAATAACAATAGCAAAGTAAGTAGTAAGCCACCTGGTATCGGAAACAGTATCCATACTACCGTTGGACAAGGCTCTTGAGAGAGGAACCTCCTTGCTATTCGCGCTGTACCTAAAAGTACTGATAATGTTGAAATAAGTCCTTGAGCCAACTGCCTAACTTAAGTCTCCTTGAACAACTAAGGAGGCTCTCGTCAGGCAATTGTTCGAGGCAGATGGGTGCGTCTGAAGATGACAAACCTAGTTCTAAGCTTACTCAATTTAGGTTGCCACTAAGAAGAGGTGTCAATTTTCTGCCAGGTAACAAACATTTGACATTATGATGAGAAGAGAGTCAACGTAGCCCGTGGACACTTGTAACACAAGAGGTAACACCTGCACCTTGCCACGTGCATTTTCTTATGTGAAATTCCTTACTTTCAAGATCAAGATCCAATTCCTTAAATCAAAGTCATTGATTTGTGAAATTGGACCTTGTGAAATATTAGCAGTAAGTATAATTTTATGCTTGACGAGAATCTGCAACTCAGAACTTTGTCACTTTCATAACTTGTAAAAATTTCTTGCCGCCTTTCCAGAATAATTCACGAATCTAGACGTCCCATTTTACCTAAAGACTAGATTTTTCACCTGGAAAACTTTTTGGGCCCGAAATGAACGCGACCAAGTAATAATAAATGAGATTGCGGGCGCCAACTTATACATAATTTAGGACATAAAGCTCATATTGCGCTGTGTTCCATTTCACTTGTCCAGTTAATCATGAGCCTGAAGAATTTTTTATTTAACTAATTAGTTCGTAGCTAAGAAGTCGGCCAGAATTCAGAAATTTATTCCGTTTGTGATGATAACATTATGAA
Source organism: Agrotis segetum (assembly GCA_036375495.1). Classification (NCBI taxonomy): domain Eukaryota; kingdom Metazoa; phylum Arthropoda; class Insecta; order Lepidoptera; family Noctuidae; genus Agrotis; species Agrotis segetum. The sequence continues at coordinate 410,981 of JAQSVV010000646.1, forward strand.
ATTTTTACGTAAAATTAGGTTAGACCACGAAGTTTGCTCAGTTGGATTTTAGACTAATCGAAAAAAAAAACAGAACTACTACGTACTGGCCGAATAAAAATTTGAGAAGAAGACAAATAACCAAAAGAATTAATAAAACATACTTCAAGTCGCACAAACGAAAAAACTTTTCATTCCTCATGCACATTTCCGTTCCATCATCCGGGTCACAATCGATATGCCCCAACTAAAATAATTTCACCGAATCTCCTCTGCAGAAGCTGTTTGAAGACGACGAAAAATAACCAAAAGAATAAATAAAGCATACTTCAAGTCGCACAAACGAAAAAGCCTGTCATTCCTCATGCACATTTCCGTTCCATCATCCGGGTCACAATCGATATGCCCCAACTAAAATAATTTCACCGAATCGCCACTGCAGAAGCTGTTTGAACTGTGAGCGCATCAATCATGGCGCTTGCCATTCGTGGAACACCTTGTACCATCCGTCATCGTGACAACCAGAATTGTGCATAGGTATCACGTATTTTAGTTTTAGGTCAAGTTGAGCTCAAATACTGGTAAAAATATTCTTTTTTTATATCTTATATTTGATCTGTTTCTGTACACGTTTTGTGTGAATAGACATAGTTTTAAGAGGCGATGAATGAAGTAGGCTTATGTAAGTTAGCTTCGGCTAGTTATTATGAGTTATTATTATCATTACGGTCCACTGCTCTGGACTTGTTTTAGAATATTGCTTATAACTCTCTGGGAAAAATTCCTCAGCCTCTAATTCTTTTTGTATATTTTGAAATGTAGGTATATTACTTAAAATAGGGAAGTATAAAAATCCAACAAATTTTCGATTCCAGTGTCACCCCAAATTAACTTTTTACGTATCGCGCTCTAACTTCTAGTGAAAAATTGCTCTGTCGATTTACATAGGTTTGTTCCCAAAACTTTTTCCTTTTAAAACATCAATATTTGAAGTCAAGTCAATCAAATAAAGACGTTTAAAAATTAAAAAGGTATCATCATTGATCATGACCCCCCCTCAACTGTGGCGAACCCCGCAGCGGGTAAATTTTGCTACATGTTTGGTATCGCCATTAGTAACAAGTGGTGGCCCAGTGGTATCGGTCCCGACTTACGGTCGTGGGTTCGAACCCCGCCAGGCACATTACTTTGTGTTTTGCATTTCATCACCACTGCTCTCAAATTTGAAGAATAACGGTGATGGAAAACATCGTGAGGAAACCGGCATGTCCTAGATCGATCGCAATTCGATGACATGTGACATCTACCAACCCGCACTGAGCCCGCGTGGTGGATTATGCCCACCCCCTCTCACAGAGAGGAGACCTGTGTCCCAGCAGTGGGAACATTATAGGCTGATGATAGTGATGATCAGTAACCTACTTTCTTTTAGATTCTCATTACATTTCAAGGCTGAGGCACCTACCCTGTTAGGACGGGAATGTCTTAACAGGGTAGGTGCGTCCGCTGCAGCTCAAGTCTTATTATCACCATGTCTTTTGCTACAGAATAATGACGGCTAAGCTCTAACACTACATACCTAGTTACCAACTACTCCTATCCTTTCAGCATCAATTATGCGAGAGTTAGCTCATGCCAAGGTAAATAGATTAGCCTGTCAGCAAGGTAGCGGGACTGCCCGTGCCCAGCCTGTGCCGGGCGTAATTAACTATCGTCACTCATGAACGCTTCTTTATAAGGTATGTTATAGCAATTTTCATGTCATTAAGGTTGTTTTTTCTTTATTTTTGGAAATTTTAACTTACATTAAAAGTCTTTTATAAAGAAGCAGGTTGTCGGAACAGGCAGGTACCAGTCGGTGCAATTAAAATATATGTAAAAAAACCGGCCAAGTACGTGTCGGGCCACGCACAGTGTAGGGTTCCGTAGTTGCCCATCAAAATACTTATGCGAACTAACTAAACTGATTCGCTGAATTTAATTTTAAAAAGAAGAATTTTCAAAATCGGTCCAGGAGTCTTTGAGAAATCGGGGAAAATACATAAGAAAAAAGATTACAACGAATTTAGAACCTCCTCCTTTTTTTGAATTTAGTTAAAAATAGTTGACGATAAAAACTTACCTATCCCCAAAAAACATACCTATAAAAGCTGTAAAAATAAAGTTGACAAACTTATATTTGCAGTTGTCTCCGATACATTTTGTTTAAGAAAATATGATATCAAGTACATTTTATAAGTTGGTCGACTATTACTCGTAAAGTTGTAAAGCCTACTTAGTCATGATAATTTTCTTTTAAACTTCGTTATATGTACTACTATTGTGAATTTTTTCACACCCCCAAACATAACCGTTTAGCTGGTAGAGGGGGGGGACACTCGAATCGAGCAAAATTTAGCACTTTAAAGCTTAATATTTCACAAACAAATTTTTTTATCAAAAAATTGTTTATGGAAACTATCATTATTTTTTAAAGACCTATTTAATGATACCCCACACTAAGGGGTACGCGAGAAAAAAAAAATCCTCACTTTACGTGTAAGTACTGGAGGTACCCTAAAAAAAAATATTTTACGAGATTTTATTTTACCACTTTTTCGGCACAACAAATCCGTATATTTACACCAAATTATAGCTCTCTAGTACTGTGCGTCTCTGAGCTAAACTGCGGACAGACGGACGGACGGACGGACGGACGGACGGACGGACGGACGGACGGACGGACATGGCGAAACTATAAGGGTTCCTTGTTGACTACGGAACCCTAAAAAACGGAAATTGTTTAGAGTAACCATCGTGACTTCAATTCATCAGAACGATTTTTAGTTCAATGTAGACAATTTAAAAATATAGTTATATGTAATTGTGATCTATTCTACCTCACCTACGGAAATAGAACCTTGAAAAGAAACAGACTAGCTGGCGCATCTTTTCCACTTTTGAAAATCCGGTTTCAATTTACATATTAATAATATTAATTGTTACATCCTACGCCGACAAATACTTTAACGGGTTCATAACCGGTGCAGATAGTGAAAAACTTCTTTTCGTAATGTTTATGAATATATTAACATAACAAAACCACACTATATCAAGTCTGTATCCAAACAATAAAATAATATCGACAAAAGACGTTCAATCTTTCGATTTTCTGGATCACGTTTCACAGCAGCTGAGTTTCAATTCAGCGCTATATTGTTTAGCCAAGAAGATTGAATGAAAGAAAATGTATGGTTTGGTCCAGAAAGATGTGGCTTGGTACAATTTATAAGAGATGTGAGTTTTAGATAAATATATGAGTAGGATTTATTTTGAAATGTTCGACTTGCGAATGCTTACTACTTATATGAGTTTTCAAATTTATTATTTCACTTTAGTTATAAATAGGCGATAGTTCAGATAGATGGTTTCTTATTTAATCACTCCATAACGGCTGAACGAGTCTTGTCGAGTTGTGTTATGCGGGCGAGACTGCTGGCTATATACTAGTTCTCTCTCGGCTAGTTCCAAATTATAATTATTGAAAACCACATGAACATTCAGATGTAAAATAATGATAAAGATAAACAACACCGTTTATGGAATAAACACATATGAAAAACAACTTTAATATCATGGAGACACAGATAATCATTCCGAAAAATATCTAAGCAAAGCCCCTGACCATATAAAACTACACAACGTTACATTAAAAGTAAGTCTTATTAAAGTGTTTATGGGTGATATAGATAAAGCAAATGTGCCAGGTTTTAAGCCACTATAACACCTTTATTGCACCGTAAATGAAATAGCCAACATAAAAACTGACATGTAGGCAGACCCATATTTAGCCATCAGTAGATAGGTACTTTTAATCATTATGAAAGAGTTACTACCACTGTATCTTTTCTGTCGTTTATTTGCTGGTAAAATTAAACACATAATTGTGTACTAAAACACAAAACGTGTTGTGAATCAGTATGTTTTGATTCTAACAAGTTCGCTTTGATTATTTTACGAAAACATTTTCTATAACTTTTTAGATCATTGTGTCCTGTCTATAGGTATGAACATTAAGTACCATATTAACTTATTTTTTAATTGCCCTACACGAAGATTTTTTTCCTGTACCATGTGATGCCATGGGTGCGTTTAAAAACATATTTAAAACTCACAGCCTTATCGGTTTAGTTATTTCGAAAACTAAAGACTTCAAGTTCAAGTTTTTATGAAACGTTCCGTATCTTAAAGTTCTCCACGAAATGAGAACGTACTGAAATAGACTTTGTCGGGAAAATACCCAACAAATACAACACTGTTCTGGTCAGAGAAACTTTACGCTGTTCCCCTTATCCCATAAATAATCACTTATGCTTTTCAAAACTAGTAACAGAGTTGCGTCTCCATTCCCACGAAACACCAAATTCGATACAGTACAAATTGATTCTCCCCATCTATCAAAGTCCAAGCAATGTAGCCAACCTAAGCACATAACCTCATAATTGCCAACCTAAGTTCATAAGCTGCATCGTTCATCATGTTTGATCTAGACAGATTCTAGCTCATGATCGTATAATTTGATCTATGGTACGTCACAGTACATGCTTTTCGATTTTGTCGAGGAAGAGGCCATGCATCGCAGTGGAGAGTGCAGGTCAATTGATCAAGTGGCTGGCAGTGTGATATTAGTTTTGTTTTTACCGACAAATGTATGAATCAATATAGTGGAGAGTTACGAGAAGAGGGCTTATTGTAAACATTTTTACTTGGTTTAAATCTAGAGACAGTTTCGTGAAAATAAATAATAACATTAATTACCAAAGCAACTGCAGTTTCGTTGCATCAAAAGATTGAAGAGACAAAAATATTTTTGCCAATACAATACCTATCATTTTAATGTAGGAATGTGGGCTCAGAGTAAAATAGCTTTTTACAACACTTGCTGAATATATTAAAAAAAAAAACAAAATTATAACACGTCTTCGTCATTAACCTTCATTCTCTCACACTCTTGAAATACTTATCCCTTTCATTCACTCTTACATTCCGTTTCACACATTCATTTTTTTTTCACGACTTTGGAGAATTTATCATTTGTATTTATGTGCAAGTAATCTTTAATTAAATACACCATAAAAATGATGTACTACCAAATACTTATAAAGGGGATTCTTCATGTATAATATAGGATGCCCTCCTGCCCGTGAAAACGGCGAATGTTATCGAATCGTAATGTAAACACGCCCCTAACTTCTTACTTAAAATCATTACAATGTATACATTGTGCAAGGTAGATGAACCTTCCTTCAAAATGGGGTGAATGTACGTAGATTTATCTAGAAGTTTTATAAAGTAGAATTAACAACCACGTTACAGTGACCTTTTGTATTTAACTGCTTTATTTAAAGTTCAAAATTCTTAACACAGACTAAATAAATGAGGTTATTTTAACATAATTGCGGCTTATATTGCAGTCTCAATAAAATGGTCTAATTAAGGTTTGAAAATTGGTTTTTTAAACAAAATGGGGTAAATGAATTAATTTAAAATATGGTATTTGAAAATTACGTGATATTTATTCAAATATCAACTGCATATTAGTAATTTTTAATTTTATAGAATAAGTAAAACAGGTTCAATGCAAAACATGTAAAAGTGAATGAATAAAAATTTTGAAAGGGATTTTAACTTTTAATTCAATGTCAAAATCCTTTTCTACAGTGAAGCCAAAATTAATGTTAATTATTTTTTCCCAGTACTTAGATACGTTTTCTACTTTTTGGCATTCATTTCGTGTCTGCAAATACAATGTCAACATATTCCATTGAATGCAACGTAAATTGGATGAAATTTACAAAAACAACAACAACATTATAATATAAAAGCTAAAATAGCATTCAAAATGTAATATTTAACAAACTGAAAATCTTCTCTAAATTATATTTACATTCCCTCAGGAACACGCAGAACCAGGTGAAATACGACAATTGCACGTAAAACTACACGAAGTTATTCATTTCAAATAACAAAAGGAATTTCTTGAAACTGTGTTTATCAAACAACAGAAGTAATGTAAAATTGTACAAAGTAAAGTCGAGTAAAAGTTTGAAATATTGGCGCAACGGAAAGCTTTTTTTACATGAGTTTTCAGGCTTTACTTTCAGAAGTCTTTTTTTCTGTCGGCACTTTCTTCAAAGAGGCAGAACCCAATAGCTGTGCCTTGACAATGAGTTCCCAAGTTTTGGATAGGGCACTTCCGACTGAGGGCACTTGAGGAATTGAACCATAAAGGAAGTGGAGAGAAAGCGAATTTAAAATTTTATATGGAGGTTAAGAGGAATTTATTGAAAGTGGTTATAACTTGCACTAAAATACAGTCTTAGTATGACACATTCATTTGCCTTCTGGGTAATACTCGTACGATACCTGTAACGAAAAATCTATGAATGGCTGGCTAATTGTTTTTCAACACAAAATTATAATTCAATTAGAAGTCTGTCTCACCGTTGACTAAATTATGCATCAATCCATCGGTATCTATAGTAATACTGCATAATTCTTAGAAACTTTTAACATCCTTTTTTTTCATAATACACTACTTGATATAAAACTACCGCATCCGTCCCTATATCATCCATAAAAACACGACGTGTAGCCCTGGGCTGAACACTGAGTGTCCTTTGCCGGGGTTCTTTTAAAGCATATGTACTGCAATCGTGGCTTTTTACATCTTCTTTTTTTATTTACAGTTGAATGAACCCCTGTTCCTATTGTATCTTGTTTTTTTTTTGTGTTACATCATGCGATTTTTGTGTTAATCGTAAAGGAAAATGATTCAGTTGTACCCGTTTTCATGGTTCAGTGGTTGAAAGGGTTATCAAGACCCGTTGAATTTGTCACCTTTTCTTTTCTTCTGGAGCCTTACCTGTAACAAAACATGAAAGGATATAAGTATAAGAATTAATATATTTTTAAACTATTGTTTAAAAATACTGTAAATACTGTAAAACGCTGTAAATACTGTAAAATAAAACGAGTGAATATTCGTGCTAAGGGTATTCCCTTAGCACGAATATTCACTCTTTTATTTTACAGTATTTACAGCGTTTCTTGTATGAAAAAATGGAACAGCGCCTCTGGTGCGCGAAGAAAGGAACTAATTTTTTCCTTGAAAAATGTCAATTTGAAATTGTCAAAGTTCCAGTTTACTTTACGTCTCAAATACTGAAAATTCGTGCTAAGGGTACAAGTTAGTTACCGAATGTGTTTACAACCCAGTTTAAAATCAAAACAACAGAAAACTATCAAAAAGCTCTACAATAGAATTTATATTCGGGAGAAAGTTAATGCATTTTCAATTCCTAATAATTTCATCGCAGCAACTGCAACACCCAACCAAGCTCACAATACAAAAAGTAATCACAGTATTTCGAAGCAAGAACCGGAAATGTTAAAAGGAACTCGAAGAAATCTCAGTAATACACTTTCTTGGGTCGCAACAAACTTGCACACCATCTGGATACGTGATCCCGCATAATATTGTTACGGCATGGCAGTATGCCAAGGCAGGCGATCCCGTTGGCCGTCCCGTTTGTAGAAGTGCAAGCTATAACAGATGTCCTCGGGGAACACCCAGATGAAATGTAGGGTTCTGTTTTATATAACAATTTGTTTGCCAGAGTAGAAAATGAGGTACTGTCTACTGAGATGATTAATGTTGGGAATGATGGACTTAGTGATGATATATTTCAAAAGAGAGAGAATTTGATATTATAATAAATTGGTGTACGTAAAGTACGGTTGAGTGCAAGTTGAAATACAGAGCTGATGAACATGGAGACGTCAAAGTTGGAACATGAGATTTGCATTATAGATAATAACTAAGAGTTACCTAAGCTCATGACACAACCTTTTCAAACCGGTTTCATCGGTTGCGTCATGTGCGCTCACTCTTAAGAGTCTATGGCAGAAACTCAAATGAAACTCTAAAGTAATAACTAGAAGTCGTAGTTTCGTTGCAGTTGCGTTTCATGAAAATAATAACCAAAATATTAAAGAGTTGACTTAATTTAATTTTGCAGCTTTTAAGTAAATTTCAAACGGAGCAAGAGTGCAAACTGTTACAGATGTCCTTCGGGAATATGAATATAAAATGTAGGTGTGTTATACCTAATAATTGACAGAGATGATTATAATGCATTAAAAAAATGGCTAAAGTTATAAAAAGATAGTGAAATGTCCAGAAGTTGACCAAGTTGAGTTTTAAATTGCTCCTACTCAGTCATTTGCAAATATATAGTAGAAGTTCAAACTACATTTATAACAGATGTCTTTAGGGGCAAGAAGATGAAATGTTGCGGCATTTTATGTAAGAATTGTTCGAGGTGAGAGAATGAGGTGTGATTTGCTGGGATAATAAATGATGGTAATGATGTAGATACTATTTCCTGGGGTAATAGAAAAGGTTGTGTATATTTTGAAAAATCGTTTGAAGAAAGGATATTGTGATATACAAGGGGGAAAAATCTGGAAATGCGATAGGTTGGAAGTAACAGATTGTGATATACTGGGATACGAAATTTTGCAATTGTGATAGCCAATACGACAGTGATATTTCTTACTGGTGGCCTACCATGGACTCTTAACGCGATCCCATTCAGGCTGTGGGAAAGAGATGGCGCTAGATGGCTTGTATAGCTCTGTCTCTTTCCCACAGCTTAAACTGGATCGCGTTAAGAGCTCGTATAAATTGATCAAAGAGAAGAAACAAAACAATTAGCAATCATTGTATTTAAGTTGTTTGTATAATTATGAAATCCAAATAAGAGTTTATATCAAATTTCAATGGTGAAATTCTGTGCCATATAGCAGAGCGTTTTCTAATCTTAATGCTGGTTTTTCTCGCTTGCAAATAATCTAGTCCAAAAGTAAATAATAAACACGTTTCTTTTTTTATATTCACCAGAGGGATTTTATGTTGTAAGCGTTTCTCTAAATAGACTTCTAGGTAAATGTCTCAACGGCGGCCCATTAATTAACTTTATCCTTACGAGAATTAGTTAAAGACTTGGTGACATTATCTTTATTTTCTTTTCTTCTTTCCCAGAAAAGAGGACACATTAGTTAGGTTACGATAGCATTAGTAATTTTCACAAAATAAGACTTTATCGTACGGAAATTTTGCGGTCTCTCTCTCATCGTCATAATTATCGGATTATAGATAGATTCCCGGAAGAGAAGAGTGTCGCAGGATCGAGCTGAAAGCGGCGCATTCGGCTCGATCCTGCGACATAAAATAGACGGCTTTGTTTTTCTTATTACAGCACAGCAACATGCATGCTGTAATAAATTTTGAAAACCAAACAAAAATCGGGAGTACAAAAAGTATATAAAATATCAAAGTAAAGAAGCAACTCGATCCGTGTTAAATCTTCTAAATCCCGATTACTGTGTTCATCACGACAAATGTATACAGTATTACCTACCTGTGCCAGCAAGAGGATTATACGTTAGAAATAACACGTGCTTCGCAAAGATAACTGCAGGTATAGGTAACTGTAGACTCTCGTGGCGACACGTGTAACGATCCAAGCTTTCTTTGTGGACTTTTAAAAGTGTTCGGAACTCGGGGAAACTGTCTAAGCTGAGGGATTGTTTGACATGGTATTATCGCCCTTTTTTTCCTGGTAAAATCATTAAATAATTCCCCCCAAACATACTTCAGACTTGTACTTACTAAAATAAATGGTAAAAAAATAAAAATATCTCTATAAAGAAATAAAACTTTGACCGTCTCTTACCACAAAAAAATTAAACACCCGTTGAACACTTGTCTGAAAAAATATACAACGTCAAAACGACATTTGTCCTTGATATAAGGGTCGTTTTTCAGTTACACTTTTTTTAGACAAGCGATCAACGGGTGTTTATATTTTTGTGGTAAGGCGGTGATCCAATCGTGTTAGGAATTGAACACGAGTAGACGAATATTTTCTATTGAAATACTTTTTTTTTGTTTTGTTTCTTATCATTCAGTCAAAACTCAAAGCATCAAAATTGTATTCAACACATTTATCTTCATTTTAATTCGGAAGAAAAACGGAATAACTTCACAAAAATAATAACACAGAAAATATACTTTTTACCCTAAACAAGTATTATAATTTCAAAAGTAAAATCCAACATTTAGAACATAACAAAAGGAGGGTTACTACGCTTAGCAAATTATAATCTCAAATTTCTAACAAAAGAATGCCTTATTACGCTTTTAAAATGAAAAGCTTGAAATGAAGGCAAGAGGTTACATAATGTGAAATGTGAATTAGCAGACGCTAAGCGTAACTTAACTTTGTCATAATACAATATTTAAAACTAGACACTACTATGTAAACTAAAAGGACTTTGTTGATTATATTTATGTGTGAAATAGAATAAAGATGTTACTAAGTAAATATAATTCAGAAGAACGTAAATTTTTAAGAGTGGTAAAATTTTGTTGACACTTCATTAATATTCTAGACTTCTAGAGAAAAAGTACGACTTATTTCCAACTTATTTCATAGAGAAAGGACAGAAACTAGCAAAGAAAAAATAATGAAAGACATCAAACGACGCAATATACTTTCATCGTCAATTTGAGAAAACAAAAATACGGCAAGGCTTAATGATTTCATTTTCTCTGAGTGTTTTCTTTATTATTCTGTGTATTTTTTTTTCTAGTTTTGTTTTTTCTTGTAAATCGTTGCCCTACAATAGGATTTTCTCCTAGGATGCGTTTAAAGACAAAGAAACTCACATGATGTTAAAAATGTTTCCGCCCTTTTTATATACAAGACTTTTCTGTGAAATAAATATAACTTACTTGGTGTTGAGCTGATAATAATGTATTTTGAATAAATAAATAAAGTTGGTCTAACAAATAACTTTATTGAAATATATTTGAAAGCATTGTGGGTACCTAACGTATATCTAAATTGTTTTAAATTTCAAACTTTTAGTTTTTTATTATTTTAATAACATCACACGAAAGTCAAAAATAATAACCTTGACGAATGATTAAGCTTCGTCGAACCTTTTATGTGGTTATTATTACAAGTTATTTAATTATTCTGGCCTAAATAATCATAACGCTACCATTTTCCTATCCTGGTACCCGTGAGGGTAGTTACATTTTATGTTAAAACGAAATAATAACACACGTTAAAGCCACACTTTATTACGCTACGGAAAATTAATTTTAATAACATTTTAGCTGTTACTTTGATTAATGTTTTCATTTTGGTTATGTTCTGGTCGTGTACACGTAAAACTTCAATAATATAATAGCGGCTCCACATTAGTGCCATGAATTCACGTAGCGAATTTCTCGCCGTGAATTCTCGGCACAATACAGCTACCAATGGGGGAACATGCGCGAACGCGCGTGAACCCCGCAAAAACCATCCACATTCTCGTTAGCGCCTGTTCACGGAGCTTCACAGCACTAATGTGGAGCCGCCTTAAAAATATAAGTATTATACCAGCGACCTACCCTGCTTCATACAACAAAACTATACTATCTTGATGAAACGGTTGGTTCCATATTTAAATCATCATCTAGGCTAGCCTTTACCTACTCAACTCTATTGAAGTCGGCTTCCGGTCAAACCAGACGCAGCTGAATATCTAAAGTTTTCTTGGAGTGACTTTCTATCGGACTTCCACAACCCAGTAACTGGGCAATACGATACCCCAACGTGAGACTGTCAGACATTATGAACTTCGAACAGTAACGACTGTCAAAGATCTACAAATAAAAGTAAAAATCCAAAACACGGGTTGTAGGTAGGTGTCGTATAGTGTAGTTAGTTGGCATTAGTTTTCAAAGTTGAGTTGCATATTTTTTTTATTACGTTTCCTCCCACAGTCCTCCGGCCTTAATCTATTATCTTTTTATTTCATGAAAATAGCTATAAGCCAGTAACTTTATAAACCACTAAGGAGGTTACATTTCTACAGCATTGTAACAGATTTTACAGAAAATCACTGGCATTCTCACTGAAAACGGCATTAGCATAGACAAACATGCCAATGTATTCAACAAGCATCCAGTTTTCAATTCTATCTCCCCTATTTGCTGTAAAACGTCAATTTTGATGTCTGCCAAAATTTGTATTCCGTTGTTTAGTCGTGGCTAACACGAGCTAAGGCCGATTGTCAATGTAGCATATTTGCCATTCATGGAGCGTCCATGTTTACTGACGGCACAATTGGGTCATAGCAATAACAATGGCTTAAATGGGCGATGCAGCTTGACTATGTCTGGCTTTGCTTCTCATATTTAATTTTGGAAGACCGTTGAATCTCTTGGTTGATGCTTTCCATTTCATAATAATTATATTCTTTATCCAGTTTCTAGGGTTCCAATTAGTCTACAAGTAACCCTTTTAGTAAAGCCATGTCCATCCGTCCGTCTGTCCGCAGCTTAGCCATATTCTGTGGCTTAACTCAGAGATGCTTAGTACTTGAAAGCTGTATTTTTATCTACAATCAAAACAAAACATTTTCTGGTTTGTAAGTCAACCCAAAGCGAAATATCAATCTTCGAAGCTAACTACTAGCTTGATATATCCTAGTGAACGTTGTAACTGACTGATTCTCCTTTATTGACTCAATACATCAAGTGGTTGACAAGATTGTTTATCAACCATTAATATAGATGTTACATTTTAGCTATGTAGTAGCACAAAAATATCCATTATTTATATTAGTTCAAACACAACATGAGCTTAAATCACGCTTGCCAAATAAGTCTGTGGATAAATGACCAATAACTATCATAGCAAGTTTTCTCCGTGACTCAAAAAGCACGTAAAGATCTTTGACAGACGACAGACTTTGAAAGTTCTGGCTAACAGTAGTTAGCCAGAACTTTCAAAGTCTGTACTGGGTTGAGGTCCGTTGCTTCTAAATAACAGGATAAAATCTATTTACCGAAAATTCAATTAATGCGTCAAACTGATCAACAATCGTCGATCAAGGAATACGAATAAAATTATCTGTAAGACTTAAAAGGAAAGTTTAAATCATTTCAATAAATTCCGCATTCGTGATGGCTTCCTTTGAGTTGCGGATTTCATAACGAGAAACAATATTTTCCTTCTCAAATAATGTCCTTTTTCTTACAAAGTTCAGTAGGTTTTCCGACCGTCCATATTTACTTTGTCCATCTGAATATTAAAATGCTAATATCCTAAAGGTACCTACTTTATTTTTATTGGCGTCCTACAAAATCTCGGCTTGCAAAAACTTTTGCAGCCGCTGTTTACCCGACTGTTAACGACACTCGTGTCCCCCCAGTTATACCTTATCATTTCAACTTTGCTGTAAGGACACTTTTTGTTTGTCACCAATCTTGGCCAGATTGAGCAGTAGCCAAGCTAAATTGAATTTTATGTCGTAACAGTTAGAGTCCGATTTAGTATTTTTGTTTTCGTGAATCGTTTGGCAATAAAAGCTATTGGAAAGTAGTCTAAGTTTGTTCCATGATGGGTTGCTTAAGAGCGTATTTGTCTACGATTGATCGGTTTACGTCTCAATTTATGTGCAAGTAGAAAGAAAATGATGTTTTTATTTTTCTGTGTAACTGATCTACATGAAATCGGATATTGCGTTGTTTTATTACTGAGACTCTCTTTTCAAACTTCACTTATCTCGTACCGAGTAAACAATACAAAAACCAGTCCTAAATCACATGAGACGTCGCATCCGTTAATGAACAACATCCATACACATACGGCGATATCAGAAGCAGCTTATAAAAGAACCTTTGAAAATGATACACAAATCAAGAAATCTTTCCAAGCCGTCTTTTCCAGCCATTCCAAGACGAACGTCTTTTAGTTTACGACTTCCAAACGTAATGCTAATGAAAGGCCGCGGATGTCGTTTGTCGAATAGTCCCAGAATTTAGGATCTATAGAAATGTAAATACTTCAAAACTTTGAAGGTGTCATTCCATTTCGAACTTTATCATCGAAATAAGAAGGAATACTTTAAAAAGTTCTTAAGTGCTTTCGGGATTTCTCGCTTCTAATTTAGATACTATGTTCTACTTTTACCTGTATTTTGTACGTAACAATTATTCCGATATTTACTTTGTATGCTCGTTTTATTGATATTGTCGGATTTGTTCGTTTATTGGCGATTGCTGATCATCAGATTCTGAGGCCGATTCTTAAATTAGAATGGTGTTCTTTTTCCAAAAGGACATTATCAGTGTCAACGGCAATAGAGTCTGGATTTGTAGCTATTATAGAATATTTTTCATAAAACGAATGAAAATGTATGATGGTAACTGGTTGGCTCCGATAAACTAACTTAACTTTTTTTTTTATTTGTGGTGTAATCATCTAATGAGTCCTTCCACCCCGGGCAGGGCGGAACCTAATATAACTTGAAAAAATGTGACTAATAGGTGCACATCTACTTTTCGCTCATGAGATAACAGGCAGAAAGCTATGTAGGTTTTATCCAATTCGAAAAAAAAAAACATCGGTTTTGTAAGTTTTCTCTATCGTCCTCACCCAGACCTGCCATAGCCCTTATCAGGACAATCTATTCCATAGACCCAAAACGCTCTATCAAAGGACAAAGAAGCGCATGGCTGCCCCCAATTATGTGGGCAGAAATTCCCGAGGCCTCGTATAAAAGCATCGTCACGCAAGATATTATCAATAAAGCCATCACACACGATGTCATAACAAAATTGAATTAATTTTCGCCGAAGGTTTAACACACACTGAGCCATATTAAATTTTACGAAACAATGTGATATTAATGAATATGCAAACAAGTTTTCTAAGGGTTTTGTTTGCATGAAATTTCGGTTCAAATATTAATGGGTTTAGGTTGTGTTTGCTACGTGACGGGTTTTGTAATGTTATGGAGATAATATTTATTGTTACCTATTGTATGTTACGTTGCATGTGATTACTTAGTTTGCCTCTTCAAGTTTCTTTGGTGGTTTTTCGTTATGGTGTCTACGATTTATTTTACTGAAGTCATAGATTTTTGGTCCATCTTTTAGCGATTCACCCCAAGCAAATACAGGTGTTAGGTCTGACCAGGGGGGTATTACAACGTCTTAAAACTAGAATCGTTCCGGCGAGTAAAAGTGACAGAGCTATACAAGTCGTCTAGCGCCATCTCGTTCACTCACTGGAACAAGCCTGGTTTTAAGACATTGTTATACCCCCTGAGGTGGCCTACCATTTTAAAGCGTGAATTGGTAGACTGTGGGAAAGAGACAGAGCTATACAAGTCGTCAGGCAAGAATAGTTCCGCTCAGGGAACGAGATGACTAGCGCTATCTCGTTTCCTGAGCGGAACTACTTACTCACGCTTTCAGACTTCATGGTAGGCCGCCAGAGCCTCTACCATGAGTTGTCATTACGATACTCGATCATACACATCGACCCCGTTTGGCGCTCTCATTAGTTTAGAGTTCATACAACGTTGGAGCGGCCCAATGAGAGCGCCAAACGCGGTCAATATCGGTGATCGAGTATCGTAATGACAACTCATGGTAGGTGTACAGGGCCGCCTAGCTCGCTACCACCATCCTATCGAAGTTCCCGGTCAGGCAGTTTTTACTGTGTTGCCTTATTGCACAGGAATTTTAGTTCCTACTAACTGAGCTCACATTTTTTTAACAAAATCAAATGGTGCATGAATCTCTTTGTTAATATCAATACCAAAATTAGTGGCGTCAAAATGTCTCTTTGTTTTGATATTTGCTACATTAATTTATAATGGAGAGAGTCTTATATTACTCATTTAGGTATCTCGTATGCTGTTCAGTTTAGTCATAGCTTTGTTTAAGCTTCTTTTGTTATAACGTGAGTGAATACCTCTTTCAACACAAGATTATTAAATTGTTTGTTAGAACTAAGTCCAGCACAATGCTACTGAATATAATAATATGTCATGCGATAATGCGGACGGTAAGAGCATTCACCTGGTAGCTAATGCCTTCATTGTTAAACGACAATGATCTTTAAGTACAACAATGGACGATTAACAATCGTTTAACCGCTATTTATGATAACAAGCGGACCTTGTTACAGGTTTATAATCCTTCGAAAGAGAGTTTGTTTGTAACGCTGTCACACCCAAACCATCATCTGCCTGGCCTTTTCCCAACTATATTGGGGTCGGCTTCCAGTCAAACCAGATTCAGCTGGATATCAGTATTTTACATGGAGCGACTGCCTGTCGGACCTCCACAACTCAGAAACTGGGTAATACGATAACCCATGGTAAGACTGGTTGTCAGACTTTAGAGCTTCTGACTAACAGTAGGTAACGACTGTCAAAGACCTACAAATGACAGCCGGGACCAACGGCTTTACGTGCAAATCCTATATTAAAAGCTAGTTGTCTGTAAATTAGTTAACAAATAAAGAATAGGAGATACATACATAATGCTTTTGTGATGGTGTTTTTTGTACTCAAAAATGCTCCACCATGAGAGTGAATTTATTTGAAGATTTTGTTTCGGATGTTTATTGTCAATAATAATTTTCTATAACATTACGGACATTAAAATAAAAATATTCGTCAAAAGTGTTTGGACAGTAACATAAATGAAATCAACTTCAAAAACTAGAAAATAACATATTGAATTGTACAACTGAATCGCAGAAAGATGACCTATTTTTATTCTACAGAAACTTGAGCGAAACGAATACTAGCAACTAATTCATTTCATTTTTTTTAACTGGCTGGAGTCGTAAAAAGAACGAACGGAAGGAACCGGAGGAAATCAAATGGAAAAATAAAGTAAGGGAAAAAACTGGATAACAGAATTGATCGAGTTTCTTTTAAACGATGGGTTTGATGGGTATGAGGTAAGTCGGGAAACATTTGGTTGGTCAATCAAAAGTTTTTGCATTATTTTGTCAATCGCACAACCTTAAAAAATGTACACACGGCTACACATCAAGCTAGACAAAACCAGTTTGTCTAGGACTCGCTTTATATGATCTTTCCGCACATTGAACTGTCAGCTTATACTAGTTTTGCATAGCATGTTTAACCGTGTGTACCACATTTTTATTGGTATTTTTCTTGTACTTTTCAAATAATATAATTATGTTTGTTGGTTTAAATTATCAAATTAGTAGGTAGACGCCAGTGGACAGTGACTTCAAAACGAAACTACTGAAGAAGTAGTGAAGGGCAAATTATTCCACGGAAAAGGTATAATACTATAATCAACCTGTTTTTTTCCAGATTACAAACTTATCTGAGCCTAATTTCATCAAGATCCGTTCAGCTATAATACGTGATTGAGTAACAAACAATCATCCAAACATCCAAAATTTTGCAATCAGATTTAAAAGATTAACTTTAACCGTGGTACCACAAAAACTTTAAAACGCCTGTTGAACACTTGTCTAAAAATGACAGATAATGACGTTGACATAAGATCCATTTTGCAATCATACTTTTTGTAGTAAGGCTGTTAAAGTTTAGAGTGTCAAGGGCTTCACACACAGCAGCTATAATGTAATTGATGTACATTATAGCACGATACATCTTATTACATCTTTCCATACAGATTCGAAGATGTAAAAACATACATTATAGCTGCAGTGTGTGGTCCCCTGACGATTTCTAGTGCCCCTTAGTGCTGTATTTGCCTTCTAATCCCAATAAACTGCGAAAATCAAATAAACTAAACTACTGATTTTACTCTCAAACAGAATATTTCAATAAAGAGGATGTTTATTGAATGCCAGATGCGACTTCAAGTTGGAAACTAACTTGATTTTACCCAAGAGTGGATTAGGAAAGTTTCCAATGTTTATTTATAGAGCTTAGAGTTACGCGGGTTTAAATTCCGTGCAATTCTCACTAATCTTCTTGAAATTGGAAAGCGATTGAAAGTACCTAATTGATATTAAAAAAAAGTCTATAATCGACTAAAATAATTATGAGAAATACTCGTACACTCGGTTCCAAAAATAACGGGTCAGTCACATAAACCCGAATATCTCCCGAACCACGTATGCCATCCTAATGAAACGAAGACTGTTCAATTGAGAATTTAATTATACAGATAAAAAATAAAATAAAACTTAGTTGCACCCACAATATCAATCTCTAAATTAAAAAAAAACGAAACTAGTCATATTTTTCTTAAGATTAATTTTTTTTATGATTGTTTTTTTGGTGTTTTTCATCACTTTCTTCATATTTTAATACTTTGTATTGCTTCCACGAGCTCTTCTGACAGCTTTCAGGCGATTAGGCATGCTGTACACCAAATTTCGGAGCCGGTGCTGAGGAATACCTTCCCATTCCTTGTTTGAGCTCGGGAAGCGTGATTGGTGGGGGGTTTCGACCTTTCACGCATCTCTGAAGCTCGTCCCAGCCGTGCTCGATGGGGTTTAAGTCCGGGCTTCGCGCTGGCCACTGCATGAGTTCTATACCGACCTCTTCAAGGTAGTCATGTACAATTCTGGCGGTATGGGGACGCGCATTATCATGAATTAATATGCCAAGCCAGTCCATCCTGGCCATGAAAGGACCTACATGTTCATTGAGGATCTCTTCCACGTACCTCTCTGCATTTAGAGTTCCATTTTGAATGAGTACCAGCTCGGTGCGGGCCTTAGCAGAAATCCCAGCCCAAACTTGTACGAAGCCCCCACCGTACGCCACTTTTTACTTCACACACGCTTGATGGAAGCGCTCCCTAGGTCTTCTGTACACCAACTGCTTACCATCATGCTTATAAAGCATGAATTTAGACTCGTCCGTGAACATTACCCTACCAATCGTCTAGTGTCCAGTTTAGGTGCTCGCGCACGTTTCTCTGTCTTGCAATTCGATGTCCCCGTTCCAGTTTGAGGCCATTTGCGGGCCTCAATGGTTTCAAATTTGCTTCAGTAAGACGTCTTCTTACTGTTTCAGCGCTTAAATTGCCACCTCTAAAGCGAATAAAGTGAGTTTTTAGACCAACAGCAGTTTGAAAACGATTTCGGAGCATTGTAGCCACCAGTTGTCTATCTTCCCTACAGCATGCCTAATCGCCTGGAAGCTGTCAGAAGAGCTCGTGGAGGCAATGCAAAGTATTAAATGAAGAAAGTGATGAAAAAAAGCAAAAAAAAAACAATCATAACAAAATGTAATCTTAAGAAAAATATGACGACTTTCGTTTTTTTTTTTATTTAGAGATTGATATTGTGGGTGCAACTAAGTTTTATTTTATTTTTTATCTGCATAATTAAATTCTCAATTAAACAGTTTTCGTTTCATTAGGATGGCATACGTAGTTCGGGAGATATTCGGGTTTGTGTGACTGACCCGTTATTTTTGGAACCGAGTGTACATTGATATTTCACGATTTCACGCTCAGACAGCTCCTACCTCTTTTTCATCATCTGCCAAGTCTTTTCCCAACTATATTAGGGTCGGTTTCCAGTCAAACCAGATTCAGCTGGATATTAGTATTTTACATGGAGCAACAGGCTGTCGGACCTCCACAACCCAGTAACTGGGTAATAGCGATACCCCATGGTAAGACTGGTTGTCAGACTTTACAGCTTCTGACTAACAGTAACGACTGTCACATACCTACAAATGACAGCCGGGACCAACGGCTTTACGTGCTTTCCGAGGCACGGAGGAAACTCGCTTTGATAGATGGTCACCCATCTACAGACCAACCTCGGTAAGCGCGGCTTTACCCGGAAGATCGGCCTGTGCGGCTGTGACTATTTAGCCACGAGCTCTTAAAAGCTCCTAGCTATTTATAAAGCCCTTAAATCCTTTGTAATGGATCAGCTAAATGCTAAAAGCTAGAACGGTACTGATTACTGACATGATAAATAAGAAAAAAAAGAAGATGAAATTAAGAAGATATGATAATTATGCTGTACCTATGCCAAGAGAAGTACGACTAACATGAAAAATTGAAATACATTATAAAGAACAATAATAAATTAAGCACAGTATGCGAGACCGACTATGTAAATGCTAACTGCTACATCCATTTTGCATACATTTGTAATAGTACATGGAAATGAGTGTGTAACAAACCGAATTTGTAACACGTTCCTGTACTAAATGATGATAGAATTAAAATATAGTAGTAATAATAATTATTTTATGGTAATTAACGGTTTACTCGAGAATTGGCAGGAAATTTCGCAACTCTGAGAAAAATGGAAGGAATGACTGATGACTCTGCTATAGATAAAAAAAAAATCAATAAAAAAAATTAAAAAAAACAACAAAGAAAACATTTTTGAAAGACCTTGACTTGAGACATGATTTCTATTCTGAATAGAGCAGTGGTGGCCCAGTGGTACAAGCCTCGACTAACAAGTTGTAGGTCGTGGGTTCGAACCCCACCAGGCGCATTACTTGTATTTATTTCATCACCACTGCTCTCAAAACGGTGAAAGAAAACATCGTGAAGAAAGCGGCATGTATTAGAACCAAAAATTCGAAGACATGTGACATCTGCCAACCCGCTTACATGAAGTAATTGCTTAACTTACAACCACATCCCCGTTACTTCTTTTTCTTTTACTAGGACGCTGAACTTTGCTTCATCGCCGGTTTCTGCCTTATTGACTACCATTACGAATTGTGCAAACCAGAGGAGGGATTTATCACGCCGAAAAGTTGGCATGATGCGTGGCTCCTTCGTCGTTGTTTGCTATTTCTATCATCGTGGCACCAATTTACCAGTTATCAGGAGATGAATAAAAGAAAAAGTATTTCAGTTGGATAA
Organism: Agrotis segetum; assembly: GCA_036375495.1. Taxonomy (NCBI): domain Eukaryota; kingdom Metazoa; phylum Arthropoda; class Insecta; order Lepidoptera; family Noctuidae; genus Agrotis; species Agrotis segetum. The sequence continues at coordinate 431,727 of JAQSVV010000646.1, forward strand.
ATTATTTATCTTTAAGGCCACAAGGAAGAGACGAAAGACGAGGACGCGTCGCGAATACACGCAGATGTATTATTGACTCTTCTGTATGTTATGCGTCGCGACGCTTCTATACATTTTGTATGAAAGAGACGCTGTAGAGACAAATGTTTGCGCCCCGTCTACTTCTTACGTCTTTTCTGTGTGGCCAGCGCCATAAACGTTTATGGATAGAACGGACTGCTACAATAACGATATCAAATGATTCCAAAGGGCTTTGTGCCTTTAGTACCAGTTTCTTGTCCGCCATTTTGTTTTTTTTCAAAACAGCGTACACGAATGAAACATTGATAAATCGATAGATCAAATCAATACAAACGAAAAAATGTGTCACTAATTTTACATGTTTGACAGCTCATAACTCTGAAACGTGACGGTTTACGAGGTTTTGCCCCTTACATTTTATGTTTGTACTAGCTGTTGCCAGCGGCTTTACCCGCTAGAACTTGAAATTATCCCACGGAAACATAAAATCGGGATAAAAACTATCCTATGTGTTAATCCAGGTTATAAACTATCTGTGTACCAAATTTGAGCCAAATCCGTTCATTGGGTTTTGCGTGAAAGAGTAACAAACATCCATACATCCATACTTACAAACTTTCGCCTTTATAATAGTAGTAGGATTAATGTGATCTATCGATTTATCAATGTTTCATTCGTGTACGCCGTTTTGAACAAAAATCAAAATGGCGGATGGCATCTGGTACACGGCCCATACAAAAAAGTTCAAACCCCTTTGGTTGGCCCAAAATTGTGCAACGTTTACTGATGGAGTCAAAAGATCGTAAACGTAAGTTCCCTATTGATACAACCCCTTACAGCCTGTCAGACCAATTTATTGCTTTAGTCAAAACCGTACCAGATGAAAAACAGTCGGTTACTTGGGAAGTCTCAAGATTAAGATGTGAGCATAGCCATTGCTTTCTCAAAGAAAAAAGCAATTTATCAATCGGGATTTGAACGTGACGGGAAGCATTTTATTTCCCACGCGACGATCACGTTACGATGTTATAAAAGGGAAGTATTCGATTTGCACTGACAATGGAAAAGTGCTTGCAATTGCATGGTCGTTATTGCAAATTGATCTTTATTGTGAGCGTAACGAGGTTCGGTGAGGTAACAGGGGGAGGCCTATGTCCAGCAGTGGACGTCTTCCGGCTGATGATGATGATGATGAACGGTTTTGTGTGGTTTTGTGTGTTCGTTTGTTGTGTTCTGCTTTTATTGTTGACCGTTTTGTTAATGTTTTCACTGACTCTTTTTATCTGGAGTTCAAAATGTCGTTTAAATAAAATAATGATGTCAATATTTTAAAATGTTATTTTCTAGACTCACTATTTAACTAAAATTAATAAATTAGACGAATACTCTCTTTTACGCAAATATAATTAATAGTTTAAAACTATGCAAATTTTAAAAATGAGATTGAAACAGCATTTTAATAACAGTCTTACTGAATAATCACAAAAAATAGCAACTACCAACTTTTAAAATTGCCATAAAGATAAGTGCAATGTTTTGCCAAATAGCGTTTCATGATAGTTCCCACTTTAAAAATATACATTGATCAAAATATTTTCAGTGTAACATTGAATGCGTGTTTAAATAATAAGCTCATTTCCAGTTGATTAACATTGACCAAAACTGGGCAGTCCATGGTTTGAATGGTTAATCACAACATTTAATAATTCTGTTGGTACTTACCGATATAATCACAAAATCATACCATTTCGTATTCGCATAAATGTTAATAATTGGAAAAGTTAAATTAAAACTGATATAAAATCGGCGGCAACATCCCAAACGATTCATTACTTGAATGAATAGTGACGTTGCTGAAAATGCACAAAATAAATCATTAAAAATATTGATGAAAGAGTTTTACAACCTCTGCACTTCTGTCACAAAATGTTACCGACTTGTTTGATGATCGACGAAAAAAACTATTCTCATCAAAAAAAAATATTTTAGGCATTTAAAACCCAAAAAAGTGGCTTAATAATACGCCTTCTAGCACAAAACCTACAATATTTGACCAATTATGAGAGCCATCATATAAGTGACCTGGTGACCAAGTTGAGATTAGGAATAAAAACTACTATTATTACTAACGGGACATTTTATATGGCATTAAAAAAAAAAATCGTGCCGTATCAAAATAATATGGCACAGAGATAACTCCACATTGAAGAATATTGTCAACTTCAAGAATTTTACAAAAGAAAATCGTCATCGTCACGTCCCTGTGTCGTATAAAAAGGATTCAACAGTAACAATACATACCTACTTATATCCTTACCACTGTCAACACTCACTCCTCTTACCTAAAAGCCGATACTGTCGCATTCAGAATTTTACAAAGCTATTTGGGATTGTTAAATAAAAGGATGGGGATATTGACAATCCTTCCGTGAAAAACTGTGTATAACACTGTTATTATTACAAAATGGTAACAGAAAACATCGTCTGGAACACAAAATGTCTGAGAATTGAAAATTTAAGGGAAATGTGATATGTCTCAGGAATACACACTTCTTCGTCTTCGATGTGTCGATGATTCTATGAAATTAAATGAGCTTCAACCAAAACTCTGCCACATAATTAAACAAACTACAAGTGATGAGGTGGGCCATTGTTTTAACTAAGTAATATACAGTTTATACTAAATAATGATTTATTATTAATTTGAATTCGCTCTTAAATACGAAAGCATAAGGGGTGGTTTCGCGTTGCCCCTTGGAAAATAGTCTTGAGTTTGTATGTATGCATTTGCTCTTAGGAGCGGTTTCTGCAGAGGCGACGACTCGCGACGTCGCGAATCGTCAGTGACTGTGGTTGGTTTATCAAAGACACCTATCTATTGCTCCTAGGCGTGTAGGCGTGGCGCCGTAGAAAGGGGTTTTGTCGACGAAATGACAGAACGTAGAAATATTTTTAGCGTCTTATGCATGGTAATGTGAAAAATGAAAAAAATAAACATTCTTTTCTTGAATAGTGTACAAATGGTGTCATATTTGTGCAGAAAAACAGGCGATTTGTTTAGAAATAACGATGAAATAACTTTGTCTTTTCTTGGTAGAATAGAGATAGAATCGCCATGCTACGCGTGCTGGTACTGCTATAAAGCGCCGCGTGAAGCGTGTGAAAACATTGCATGGAGTAGCCGATTTTTTCATATCGAATGGTGCGGAGCCGACATAAAATTAATCTCGTCCCCTCTTCTGTAAAAACCACGGCTAAGGTATTAATAATAATAATATCACTTGAAATAATACATACTAAACTGGGCTGAAACAACCTAACTAGCCAGATAAGCTTGAATACAATCTGTATACACCAAAATCAATGTCATATCACAAGACAATAGACCAACCTGCCCAGTACATGTTACAATATGTCCATATGTCTGTAGGTATTGTATCGCTGGAGCTACACGGTTGATACTAATCAACTACATATCTTGTAGTGATGTGCTGACTAGCCTCCAACTATTGGATAAAGCCGAAAATTCGGTCATATTTGCAGTCGGATAAAAGCGTCAACTATTCGGCTGTGGTGATTGATAATAATATAAAAGTAAAAGCTTTCAAGTCTTTAATTACCTCTTTTTTAAACCTTCAACATAAAATTAAATAAAGCCGTGTTATAATTTTTTTTTTCTGTTGGTGTTCCACCACCTCGGCAAAGGCATCTAATATCCTTCCTTTTACGGGTACCATCGCCACTTCGAACTATAGCGGGATACTTAAAAAAAAAAAACAGCGTTCCCCTATTTAAATACGTATAATTTTTAAATATTTTCAAAATGTAAAAAAAAACATAAAAAAATCAGTTGGGTTGCGATTGTGCCAGGTTATCGATAGTATCTAGTATTGAATTATAAAACAAATTGGTTGCACACAATTAAAACTGAGTTATTATGCGATTATGTCAGATTAACCAACGAAAGTATGAATTAATTGTTACTTAATTTATTAAGGGAAAACCAAAATCTTGAAATTTAGAGGTAAAATAATCAAGCGAACCTTGCGGTAATTAACTAATTGGCCAATGCTAATTAACGCGCCTCGGTAAGAATAGAAAGATTGTGTAAGATAGTGGTTTTTAAATGCCTAAATCCTCACACATACCCTGAGTAGGGGTTGTAATTGCTAAGACTTACATAAAAATATCAATTTTAACATTAAAAGAAATAAATAAAACTGCTCAGCTGGATCCTGTCAGGATGACGAGACGCGCTGCCGGCCTGCTGCGGAGCACCGTGCTGATAACCTCGGTCAACACAGAAACAGGTCTTCAAAAAAAATCTGGCTCTGGATCACATTTGCCGGCTTAAGAGCCTGGCAAATTCAGGAACCGGAATAGGCTGTACGCGACCACACCGGGTCGCGGCGGAGCGTTGCTCCAGACTGCTATCTTATAAACTTGTGGGTGATGCCGTACTCAGCGTTTCCTGCACAACGTAGATAAGAAAAACAGGCGGCATGAGACCAAAAATACGGACTGAACAGAAGACAAATTTGCAGAAAAATCTATTAAAAAAAACTTACTGAACCATAAGAAAATTTTCAGATTACGCCATTCCGGCGAATAGAACAGCAATATATTTATTTTGCAGCACTGATATACACTCTTCACTGATTTAAAGCCCAGATTTACAACGAAAATAAAAAAATTCAGCGATTAAACGTATCGGGCAACAATCCACATCCAACTGACACAAAGAAAAAAAATCTTCACTTTTTTTCGAGAACAGAAACAAATTCAAATTTAAAAATATTCAGAACTTAAAAAAAATTGAGTCAAGGCTTCCAAAAACAGGTTGCATAACAATTTCTATTAAAAAAGGTGCTACTCAAAAATGTAGCGTTTTTTTAAAAACGCTGTAGAACTTACACCTCGAATTATAAAAATTAATAAAAAATAATTCATCAGCTTTTGCCAGCGGTTGTGCCCTCTCACACAGAATAAGAACGACTGACATTGTCAACATAAACCGGTACTATTTGTCAGTTTGACCAACTAGTCAGCTTTCTGGCAGCCGACTATTCGGAGAGTCGACCAAACTCCTAGTGGCTACATCTCTAGAGTCTTGTTCAATCTGCAATGGAGCATATCCCTATTAGTATGCTGTCAGTTCACGCTGAGCTGGACAGTAGATATTCTACGTATAGTCCGATCAACAAGGATTTTTTGTATGAAGACTTTCGAAAAATTCCTCCGGCGCTGAAATTTGGCATATGAGTAGATGATACAGATTATAGAGCACAAGAATCCAAAATTAATTTTAGCCTAGTCTTTCCGATGATTTTTACCAAAACATGAAAATTTCTTATAACTCTCTGCGAAAAATTCCTCAGCCTCAAATTCTTTTTGTATTTGTTTAAATGTATTAGTTAGAATAGGTAGGTATAAAAATCCAATAAATTTTCGATTTCAGTGTCACTCCAAATTAACTTTTTACATTATCACGCTCTAACTTCTAGTGAAAAATTGCTCTGCCTATTTTTTTTTATGTGATTTTTTATCCTTATATGCATAGGTACATAGGTTTATTACGTAATCCAAAACTTTTTCCTTTTTAAACAACATTTTTGATGTCAAATCAATCAAATAATGACGTTTCAAAATGAAAACGGTAACGGTAATGAGAGACACTCATAATAATAATTATCACATAATAATATCATAACTAAAACACGCTACAATTACATTGATTTTTATGAAGGTTACTTATGCCATCTATTACTATGAAATAAAAGGGAGTAGATGATACTTTGACGTCTGATAGGGGAGAACGGAAGAAAAAAAAACGTGTTGCGCCGACCACAAGTGAAATGGGGCAAGGGCAGAAAGATGATGATGATGCCATTTTCTTTATTGCTGTTTTACACTATAACCCAATCTCTGTCTTAAACCTTATTGATTTCTTGTTGAAGTTTTTTAGGACGTCCTTTAAATCTTTTGTTTCATCTTCCACCAACAGTTTGGAATTATTTGTAGGTGATCTCATGTGATTAAGCTCTCTGAAACTTACTCCTGCAATCCATATTTTTATTTTTCCCTCCACAGTAGTTAATATTTTAGGGGGATGGCAGCAATCTTATTACCAACAGTGGCGTAGTGTGACCCTGAAATCCTGTAATAGAAACTGCTGCTATTGCAAAATGCTGATGAAACATTATTCCAGTTTCCCCTCTTCCAGAATTTCTAATACTGCATAAAGTACATTAAATATTAATATTGTACTGTTTCTTATTAAATTTTACGTCTTGGCACAACGATTCGGGCAAGTTCTAAAGTTAAACATTCTTTAATATTTCTTCTAAAAATATTCAAGCCGCTGGGTTCTAATATTTTCTAAATACATTTTTGTTTTTTTTCTCCATTTACACATCACTAAACGAAGAATACGAAATGTTTTACAAAGAATTTAAATAAAAGGAATTTGTTTTTAACACTTCAGTGAATAATTTAGAAGGAAGAAAAGTTGGTGAAGCGTCTGCTAAAGTAATGAAAAATATTTTTTTGGAGTCCATTGCAGATGGTTCTGTACAGTAGAAAATATGTATTTTCTACATGGCTTGAGGTTTTAACAGTATCAGGTCAAAGCATGATTTATCTTTTATTTGCATTTCCATTGTATTGTATGAAATAATGCATACACAAGTATGACGTCAAATTTGCATAAAAGTAGCTTGAATTTGAAACATGTTTTCGATAGTGTGCAAATTGCATGCAAAAATTTGCAACAATCATGTTTAATGGAAACGCGTCTTTACATTATTTATTTATTTCTATAACACCTTGCCCCACACTAAGATTTTCTCCTCAATAGTTGTTACTTTCACAAAAATTAAAACTCTTGTAGGAACTGCAACTGCCAGACCCGAAACAACTACTTGCAGGACAAACAGATCTTAATCCCGATCGGGAATTGACTCAAAACATGCAATACAGCCCAATCGTTCAGCCTTTATACCAACCGCGCTGTTGATAAATCCTACTACTATTATAAGGGCGAAAGTTTGTAAGTATGGATGTATGGATGTTTGTTACTCTTTCACGCAAAAACCACTGAACGGATTTGGCTAAAATTTGGTACACAGATAGTTTATAACCTGAATTAACACATAGGATAGCTTTTATCCCGATTTTATGTTCCCGTGGGATAATTTTCGAGTTGTAGCGGGTGAAGCCGCTGGCAACAGCTAGTTTAATAATTCTAGCTTATTACTAACTAGGTTCTGCCCGCGACTTCATACGCGGATCCTGTTGCTTATGCCAGCGACAACGGGGTCGTCAAAGTCGACGATCTGAAACGTCTGATATCGAATTCGATATAATTGCTAAGGCCTGTCCTCGTACATAAAAGACACGAACGTCGATTGCTCAGATTGTTAGATAGCTGGTTGGATAAAAAACAGGAAAACTCACGTCTAAAGGAGATTCATCTAGTACTATCCTAACCCAGTTTCCTTTAATATCACAGTACATTGAAATGTCACCCACGCATCCCACTGCAGAAAAGTCTCTCGTGATGAATTCTATTTTCGTACTGAAACCAGGGCTGTAGCTAGGGAGGCAACGCGGGGTAGTCAAGTGCCCGCCCTCACTTTAAAATACAACTGACATCAATAAAATTTTTAACGAATATGTTTTACTAAGTAAAGTACCTATGTTAGGTTATTAATTAGACTGTACTGCCCCACTGCCGGGCAAAGGCCTCGCTTCAATAATAATACTACCACCATCTTTCTGCCTTTATGTTCGACGACCGTTAAGTAAATGGATTGTATGGCAACACCAACAATACTAATATGATAAAAAGTTGTATAGCACCGAATTTAAGTATCGGTAACATGTAAACAACTGACAGATGGATCATTTGTCAACTTTTTCAACTTTTAACTTCCAAATGCACTACCTTTTACCGCCCGTGGCCTTTAATTTGACCTTTCATTCAATCCTAGATACGGCTCTGGCTGAAACCAACTGAAAAGCAAAGCCTCGTGAAGATTGAAACAGAACACAATATCAGCGAACGCAATTCCAGTAAAGGGATAAAGTTTGAAAAGTAAGCAGTCACTTTGTTTGGTCGCTCATACCAACTTTATTTCTTCAATATAGCTGTGGGAAAAGCTTTACTAATAATATACTCGTATTATTTTAAATGGTAAAAGTTCGGATGGATGTTTGTTACTCATGATGGACGGCATGCTGCAATTTGGTACAGGAGGATTCTTGTTATTAGTGTGGATTAAATAATACCTACATTTTAAAAAAAACCCACACTATATAAAAAAGGTAGTAAAATCAACCTCCGGTCTTAGGAGGTGGAGAAGGGACAGTCAGACTCGTACTGACTAAGTCCACCGCGTTGTTTCAGTTGCTCCTTACGTTTGAAAGTCAAGGTAACCTTCCTAGACAGACCCGGGATTAATACACGGAATACTTTTAACTCGGTATGTCTGAGACAATAAATAAACTCTACGCAGGAGAAGCCGCTGGCAACAGCTAGTGTTACTGTAAATATATGAGAAATAATATGCGGAGGATATTGCAGGATTTGTAGCAGCGGTGTGTTTATAGGCGAACCTCATATTTGGGATGATATTTTAATAACAGACGAGCGGTTTGATCGATATGCGATGTTTAAGCTTTTGTGATCTTGAGTATATTTTTAGTGGTGGCAAGAGAAATCTGTGATGGGATAAGAAAATGTTTCGGACGACGATTTCTTTCGAGGACATTGAATAGTGTCTAAGTCTAGGACATTCTTGTTAAGCGGATTTGGTTTTCTTTGTAACTATACTATGTTTTTCAATTTTCCCACGTTTTTATACACTCACTTTTCTTGTTTGCTTGTCGTTCCGGTTGGACTTTTGCTACTCAATTTTGAGACACTTCCCGATTAGCCTAGCAGGCTAAAATTTTGCACACGCTCTGAGTTCTGATGACAATACATGACTAGCTAAAAAACGTCATTACAAATCCAATATGGCGGCCTCCCCAAGATTGCGGACTGGCTGTTTGAAATCCACCCCCATGGTATGGATATCAAATGTAAGGGTTTGCTGTCAGCCTATACGAAAAAAATAGTCACGTGACTTTAATCCAATATGGCGGACGTCCAAGATTTATTAAACGTAACGGTTTGCTGTACGTGTACGCCCTAATTCTTTCTGCTTTGTGCAAACGGCTCCGTTTAATCCATCATGTAAATCGTCATATATTAAACGTATGAGTCCGATCTTAACAACACGGAGCAGTGCTGTCGCAGCGCTACTGGTCCCCATATACAATTCTATTTAGGTGTATATAGGGTGACTGGTAATTAGTGTACGATACTTACACATAAACATGTGATTGTGCTCATATAACCAACAACTTTTACTATGGGAACAAATCCGAAAACTCCGAAAAAAAATCACCTGTTCAGTACATTATGTTTGCTTAAATGTACTGATCAGCTAATACTTTTTTCACGATTTCGGCTTTGCTCCCATAGTTAAAATTGTTTGTTATCATGAGCACAATCACGTGTCTAAGTTTCGTACACATTACCAGTCACTCTATATATGAGATTACAGTTAAGCTTTGCAGCGGTAGGACAGCACTGCTGTGGATTCCGAACAAGAGGTGAAGCAGCCCTTCTATTTTACGCAATACGCTACTGCACAATGAGATCGGAAAATACCTTAGCGCGTGCGAGATGCCGTGAACTGCATTTATGTAATTAAATAATTATTTATGAATTTTTATCCACCTCCTTTCCCTCTAAATGTTTAAAGGTTCTATTTATGCCTATTATTTTTTATGTTAAACCATGTTATGTTGACCATTTGGGATTGGTTCAAAAATCCGGTTATAAACGCCCAAATGGTCGTCCACTTTTATACCGAATCTCTTATGAACACCTTTTTGTCACAACAAAATTAATCTTCTAACATTAGGCGGCAACCCGTGAACATTACACAGCAATGAGAAACTGATTTAACAGAAACCCGAAAGGTTGGGCTGACAACCTACCATGTATATAATCATTAATTAAACATTTTATATACATTGTCCTTTATGTACTGTTTTAATTAAGCTTACCCTCTTACATAAAGGTCTTTAAGAGACATAATTACCGAATAATTTATTGAATGCCCTTGCTTAAGGCTTTGTAAGGACACTTTGTGAAGTTTTCTTTAATAAAATTGAATATTAAAAGAGTAATGTTGTTAAGTTTAAAACTGTAATCTGTTTTAATAAATTATTTCTTAGAAAATTCTAGACAGCCTTTTTGTATAACTTGAAATTGTGCGAAGCCTATTAATGTACAATCGACAAAGTGGAATTATGACCCACCATAAGCTTATTTTCCTACAGACATTCAAATACAATTAAGTCCACATTCGCGTAAACATACATATCCATAGTAACGACTTTGATCTTTGTCAATTTGACGGATTCAAACGATTTATTGTCAAAATGGGTCATGCTTCCACTTTGTCGATTGTACAATCGACAAAGTGGAATTATGACCCACCATAAGCTTATTTTCCTACAGACATTCAAATACAATTAGGTCCACATTCGCGTAAACATACATATCCATAGTAACGACTTTGATCTTTGTCAATTTGACGGATTCAAACGATATATTGTCAAAATGGGTCATGATTCCACTTTGTCGATTGTACCTACAGTTCTCAAAAAAAAAAAACCTACTATGAACCTCCTATGAACGATTTTTTTTTTCATTTGAACTATTTAAAAGATTAAATTAGTCGTAAAATTAAATATAAACACGCTATTTTTATTGTTCTGTTACAATAACTTAAACATTTACTAAGCAAAAAATAACTTGCTTTTATAACTCACAGCCGCTTCCAAACGGTCCTTTATAAGTCTAAAAGGGAAGCCTATGTTCGGCAGTGGACGTATTACGGCTGATATCTCACAAAATAATTTTATTATCTTTTAAAGCAGAAGTAAGGCGTTTAATGTAAAGCAAAACATATTACCGAACATTCTTTTAATTTGCAGTAGTTAAGTCGTTTAGTTTCAATTTCAACAATTTAAAGCCACATAAATTCGTATTCAATAAAGCTCTGATAATCCAATTAAACCTTTTAGAGTAATTAATGAGTGCAAGACTTTCAATTTAAAAGTTAATTACGAGCGGCCAATAACTTTGCAGTTCAAGTTAGAAAAACTCGTCGGCTTTTGTGAAAATTAAAATTATTTTAAAAACTGAAATGGTTTTTTTTTTGTTTTCAAAAATTTCCTTTGATCCTTTATAAAATTGAATGTACTTGAGCAAATTTAATTGTGACATCTAGGAATTTTATTACTAATTTAAAAATCAGTAGGAATTTAGCTTTTTTTTTTTTGCGTGGTAAAGTCATCAAATGAGTCCTCCCACCCCGGGCAGGGCGGGAGGGACTGTCAGACTCGTACTGACTCTAATCCACGGTGTCTTTCAGTAGCCCTTTATTTTCCGGGGTCACGTTAGAGAAATAATCCCGCGACCCCGGCAGGCTTTGGCCCTCTGAGAGGGGGCCCCGTCAGTATGCTGACGCTCTTAAAGGCACGCGTGGGACACAACGCGCTGTCAACCCGGGAGTTTATGCAGCTGGATTATTATTACAAGGATTTGATCTACAATGATTCACATACAACCCGAGCGCAATAACTTGACACCTGGCTCTAATCTCGATCCCGCTCCCACTACCCCGAAATGTCTGTAGTGGGAGCAGGATCGACATTTAAGCCAGGTGTCCAGTTATTGCGCCCGGGTTGTACTCATAAGTGCATCTAACAATGCTAGAACTTATAGTATAATAATATGCCATGCAGCATTACGTTTGAGTCAACATCCAAGACCTCGGCTCTACAACAATTGACTCCTTGATTGTAATAACATGTAACAATGCAGTGGCTTTCAAATTACACTTGCATACTACTGAAACTGTATCCTAACATACAGTCAACAGAGAAACTGCTAGTTCAAGCAAACCTAGTGGACACTATGATTGTTGTATGTCGGACTGTGTACTATCTTGTATGGTTATTGTATATATCTTTCGAGAACATTATTGTCGTTTCGCCTAGAGTTAGTCTGAAGGCTTTGAATTTCAGAAATGTTATTTGTTATTCTGGTAGCAGAATGTGGTGTTTCTTTGACCATGTTGTATAGACCAAGGCTTGTTCCCAGGAGGTCTAAAAAGGTGACATTAGCAGAGGTATCATTCCATTTTATAAACGATGGGTCGGTTTTGATCTGTACAAATTTAAAGAGAAGTTAGCTTGCTCATTACTATCAATCAAATTATTCTACATATAGGGTCGGAACCCAACCCCCACTGAATTTAAGTACGAATAGTTTATCAGAAGTCTTAGTCTATGATGATTCTCATTCTCGCTTTAACAGTGGCCAGTTCAACAAATATTTTAACGACACAGTTATACCAGGGCCTGCGACAGTTAGCAAGGGATTTTTACAGGATGCAAGTTCTAGTATTGACCACTAGAATCTGATTCTATTATCGTTTTCGCGAAAAACATTCAGCAGACGCATTTTTATGCGTACAGAATTTCAACACCACTCAACAGATTATTTTCGATTTTTATGGGGAAAGTTATTATGTTTTGTTGTCCGTAACACAATCTCATAATAATATTATGATCCCAACTTTCTGATACACGCTGTGTAACTTATGACGCTACGCAAACATGATATCCACCACAAAAGTTAGAGGAAAATTTTGGCAATTAACATGTCAGCCCCATGTCCTTCAAAACAACACTGCAAGCAGAAAAATAATTTCCCTACCTCACAAACATCCATCCATCATAATCGTGATAAACAAAATCATCACTTATACTCTAGACAGTTAGCTTCCAGGTCCATATCAACAAAGAAACGTGAACATACGAAGTTGGAGGTACGACCCTATTGTGACGTCACTCATACGATATTTGAATTTCATGAGCGCGTTTTGTTATTTCGAGTCAAATGTTACTGGTTTATTAAAATACGGAATCTACATGTTTTTTGAACTGTTCGTGTGTTCTGAATTGTAAACGTGTGGTGTTTTATTCAATGCGTTGACACGTATGAGATCCGTGGGTATAAATGTTACATAAGAATTTGCAATTTTCAAAGGCAACAAACAATTATTTATTTATGTTGGTTTTATAAATTGTTTTTCATGTTTTTGAGCCCATGTCGATCCATTCGTTAAAGCAATATTTTAACAAATAGATTGACTTACATGTTTGTGTTTTATTTTTTTTGTTTGACGATTAATCGGTGACAGATTAGCGGTGACATCAAATCCAACTAGTCATCTGCCGTCGTGTAAAATTGGTGATCTAAAATGGGCACTTTAGCAGGGTTGCTAATTTATCATTGTACCTAAAAATGTTCTACGTCAATTATCTAACATCTAATATACCTATAGATAATTAATTAAGAGCAGTTTCAGCAACATTGCTTTAGTGGGCATTTTAGACCCGCTGCGTAGAAAATTACGCTCCAATTTTTATCCTGGTTCTTGCGCCTCAAAATCATACCAAATAACCTACATATGATCGATTTTACTTCAACAGACTTCGTAATCTAATATTCAATAGGTACGTCTACACAGAGCGAGCAGCCTCTCGTGAGGCATTTGCCGCGCGAGGCATTCGTCGCGCGAAGAACTGCCTCGCGAGGCTACTTACTCCGAATGGACGTATTGGATGTATTTATAATTAGCATCCAAAAAACAGGCACTACCACAAAAAAAAAAAAAACAGAACAAACACAAAAAATAATTAACGGCACATATCCACAAATATTGTGATGACAAAGGAATACTACCTACATGAAATAAATAAAGAAGATTGGTAGAGTGAACGTGAGGCGAAATAACATCGACTAATTACTGTGGAAACTGATTCACGCGATGATGGTGCGAATTGTGCTTGTAAGCATGATTTGGATTGAATCAGAAGGAAATGTTGTGATTTTGGATTAGTAACCGTTGTCGTATGTTTCTTTTGATACGATTTTAGTATTGGAACAGAACCAACCAAGTCTTTTTTTTTTAATGTTTTCGAGCATGAAAACTAAAACGCTGACATCTAAAAATCACGATTTCTTTTGTTACGATTTTAGTATTGAAAACGAACCTTAAACTAAGTTTTTATTTTTCTAAAATGTTTTTGAGTATATGAAAACTAAGGGCGACTTTTACCAACGGTTAAACATGTGTAAAATTTTAAAGAAGCACAAAATTCTATTGACTTTTGAGCTTAAATAAAATTTTAAATATGTTTAACCGTTGGTAAAAGTCGGAAACCCTGACATCTAAAAATCTTATAATAAAACGACTGCTTGTAACCATACTTCATTTGTCAAACATGACGGGTAATGTTGACAGAAATAATGAGTGAGCATAACGATCAAAACCATAAAAGGCAATCTAAGCTGTAAGCCATACGACGAGTCCGTCGTCGACAGTGTCGCGACTTGTCTCTGACGATACTAGTGATTAAACCAGGCTTATTTCGGCGAGTGAAAGTGACAGAGCTATACAAGTCGTCTAGCGCCATCTCGTTCACTCACTGGAACAAGCCTGGTTTAAAGACGTTGTAATACCCCCCAGAACGGGAGATCTATGAAAGCGACGAGGCCAAAAGAGTATGTAAGGATTGTAGCGATGGCATTGTGCACTATGTACTATGGGAAAACGGCGTGAGTATTAGGTTATGTATTGTCTGGCTTTTCCAACTGCCTTCAAAGTCTCTTCGGTATGACGTTTGACTAGAGAGAGACGAAAGTTGAAGTTTGAGTGCTTCTAAAATTCACCGGGACTCACTCGAACAAGAACAAAGTGCATTGAAGTTTGCCGGCAGATCTAGGCATGGCTGACATATTTCCGCCAGAAAACTTTCTGTACATTAGACGTCTACTGCGTCTAGTTTTTAAATGAAAGTATTTTAAACTCTATTTTTTTGAGAAAATAATCACAGTTTTAGGTAAAAGGACGACTTTAACCGACTTCCAAAAGGAGGAGGTTATCAATTCGGATGTTTTTATGAAGTTAAATTTCAATTTGAATTGACTAAAATCTAGTATTATTGAACGTATCTATTTAAAAAAAAATTGCATCATATTTGATTTTTCTTCGACCATGACGAGTTTAAATAACGTTAAATTGAGCGCTGAAAATGAATTTAATCAGTCCTGTTTCTCTATTATTTTTCACTTTATAATACCATACTCAGACGCGGTCAGAAATAGCCCAAAATAGAGAGATTTTTGGAAGACAGAGGGGATTCTTTTGCCCAGTAGTGGGATTCAAACCAGGCTATTTAAAAAAAAATACTAAAAAATCATAGTCCAACCATAATATACACATGATCAAAACCAATCGATTGATTGAAAAATATAAAACAAACATAAACCTGGTATCTCACTCACCACACTTGCAAATCGCGCATAAAACGAAGATAAACTCAAACCAAGTTTACCGTGAAGACGTGTTGCCATTTATGGCATGTTTACCCCCTAAAGGGGTGTATTTTATATAAATTTATGAAACGTCACACTCTTTTCTTTCGGTACGTGAGGGGAAGTTGAAATGATTTGGCACAGTGTTAGTCGCACAGTCACGTAGGGCTTAAATAAGTTAGGCAGGTATTATGTGTATTGTGACCACGTGTTTGGTTATGATTATGAATTTACGCGTGGTTTTTATGTTGAATTTTATTGATACTACCGGATTTTATTAAAATTTTGTAGCAGTGTACACTGCGGAACTTATGTATTTTATGTCTCCTGGCGAAAGGTAACCACGAGGCTTTTACTATTAGGTGAATGTAGTCGTCCTCAAAAGAAAATGTCTGATAATGGTAAAACTCTAAAAGTTTGCCGTGGCTATTTCAAATGAATTTCAAAATTTCACTTAAATTGTCCCAAATCCTAGGTTTCCCAGAGATAGCTTATAAAATCTGGCACTAGAAACTAATTTACGTTATCCAAAAAAGAAAGACGTAGGTAACACTGTCCACTCTCTATTAAAATTCAAACTGAAAACATTTTAACTAGTTGGTTTTTAAACTTATTCCAGTGTATAAAAAGACAACAAATATCTTTACCATGTAACAGTGTTGGCAGAAAATACGTCATCGAGACAGAAAAATAACTCAATCGGTAACAAGATTCCAGATCGGATAAATGGCAATGCTGAAGATAATTTATCTTTGGATCGTGTTGTATGCTTATTGTTGAACGACGTTATTTAATTGGTATGTCTTTTTGAAATATTGATTTGTTTATTCGTTTCAATAAAAGTTAACTGCATTTTGTTGTTATAATATAAATATATTGATCTGCTAGTCACGTATATGATAAAGAGAGAAGAGAGGCTATAAATCGACCAAGATCGATGGAGTGACAGACTATGGCCTAAGAAAATTTTATTTGTCAAAAGATGAACGGTATAGGAGTAGATAATGCCTTGACATCTGACAGGGTAGAAGAAAAGAAGAAACCGCCAATCTTGAGAAAAACTTCGTAAGGGTAAAAAGCTCTTCGATCCTAAGCACATAATAATAAGCAAAACAGTGACTTGATACAGCTACGTCAAAATTAAAATGTACGGATTTCTAGTCAAGTCCAGAATCTAGTTCTGACGAATTTTATATTTCATAGAAACACACTGACAGTCTATTAAAACACCAAACCAAAACGAAGATGAACTCCGTTCACTTATTTATAAGCAAAACAACAGTAAAAGATTCTGTATTAACATCCTCAAAATTATTCTTAACAAAATCGTTACTTTTACAGCACTTCGCCGAAGTTTTTCCATTCCGAAATTCCTTTGCCGATCAAAAATGATAAAACTTTTGTTGGAGTAATTAAAAGACAAACAACAGAACTCGGGAACTTTGTTAATTTATTAAACGGCTCCTTAGTTTGTGGGACGGAGATTTTGTTAAGAAAGACACCGGTTGGTTTGTTACCGGTGTTAGCCGAAACTGATTTTAGAATGATAGGAAAAGTTAAACAATACTCCTACTGCTTGGATACCAGACAGCAGACATCTCTTTGTGATTTTGGTAGGAGGACAGTGTTTAAGACGGGGACGCGGGGTATAATGCAGGCATACCCAACTAACGTAGTGCGAGCGCCAGCCGGACGTCATTTGCAAGCGGCCATTAACAAATGGCGACCTGTTGGCGCTTGCGCTACGTTAGTATTGTGTTTATTTTGCTTTATGCGTGTGTTTCCCATCATACCCTGTTCATTTTGACTTTGTGGCATCAGCAGTGCAATTCTCTATACATAATACACAGCCTTGTGATGTCGCAGCCACAGCGTTCAAGCCACGCTTGGACTAACCCTGTTCCCTAGGTCTGGCCTGTTGGTCTATTCGATTTCCACCCAGGACAAATGTTGTGTGATGAGCATAATCATTTGTTGTGTCTGGGTTTATTTTATCTATAATAATGTTATGTATGTATTTAGAAATATATAATTTTGTTTGTCAGTTGTCTAGTACCCATAACACAAGCTCTGCTTAGCTTGGGACTAAATGGCGTTGTGTGATAGTTGTGGAATATTATTATTATCTTTATATTTTCTTTATTATCTTTGAACAGGCTAGATCCCATAATAAGTAGATGACACGTCACACGTCCTTTATAAGGCCCTGCTAGCTTTCTCACACTGTTGTGTATCTCACCACTATAATTTAATCTAGGTAACTACTCGTAATAAATGCGAAATTTTGGATGTTCGAAGGGATGCACGGACATTTGTTACTCAATCACGTTATAACCACTAAACAATAGATAAATTAGTTCAACGATAGGTAGTAAACATGTAGACTCAGAGTGTGGAATAACTAAAATATCGTTTATCCTGGATAAACATTCCCTTTTTTTATTCCATTGGGATAATTTTCAAATTACACGGTAGTTAATTAGGTATGTAACTAATAGTTGATTTATTACGGGATGTAAAATAGTAAATGTAAAGTAATTATTTAGTAGTCCAGTGGTTTAAAATGATAGTTATAAAATATTTGGCTTTCGAAACATGACAATAATATTGTTATGTTTCGAAAGCCAAATATTGTCAAGGTATCTATGTATTATTACATAGATACCTTGATATTATCAAGGTATCTATGTATTATCACGATAGTTCCAGCATTCTTAATTGTACTCGTATTAATCTCATCTTTTGTTACAGAAACTTTTTTATTGTACGCACTATCAATTATAGTAGGTATACCTACTAATATATTAATACTTATACTTACTAAGTAATAATAGCCAACATACTGATGTTTTTGATAACCACAATCTCGCAATCTTTTTTGGATATTCTTTAATCTGTCCATTCCAAGTCTTCGCATTGTCATAGCAAAGTAATATTTACTGGGTTAATAGTACTGTCACCCTGCAAACAAAACTATACAGAAAACCCGAGAGCAGTCGTGTTCATTTATAATCTTTTGACAAAACTATTACAGAAGAACAATAAAAAGGTAACATGATCTTGTCACGAACTTGTCGTTCGCAATTTATCTTTTCATGGCTTACATTTTAGGTCCAAATTGTATTGGTACCCAACTCCTTAGAGGATCGACGTAATTCATTCCCTTCAGTTGACACTCGCAATTTGGTAGGAAGATAAACAGCTCATACAATCTACCAATTTTTTTTTGTATAATTTTATGAATAACTTTGAAGGTCTGTCCGTGACCAAAATTGGATTTTTCAGGCCAGGGTATAAATTTCACAGGGGCTATGTAATTTTTAGATGGCAAGTTGACTTTTGTGTCATGAAATAAATTATTTTTTAAAGGTAGGTTCTTTTATCTTCGGAATTAAAATTAATCTTGGGTTCAAGAATGAGCTAATAACTTGGTAATAGTTTTTTTTTAATTATAATACTGTAGTTGTGTTTAGTTGCTATAGGGTTATGGCTATCTTGCTAAATAAATATTTCATTTCTTTTCGTAAGGTTTATTACCGCTTCTAGTATTTCAGCCAGAATTTTGCATTTATTAACAAATAAGTTAAATTATTCACTAAAGCCGAAAACAGGACCAAAAGCAAATTGAAACGAGTTTACAAATCGAATTATTTCTACTGTGAAGAAAGAGCTGCTTAATTAAAATCTGTCTCAAATAACTGAGGTGGAA
The DNA here is from genome assembly GCA_036375495.1 of Agrotis segetum. Lineage (NCBI taxonomy): Eukaryota > Metazoa > Arthropoda > Insecta > Lepidoptera > Noctuidae > Agrotis > Agrotis segetum. The sequence continues at coordinate 450,968 of JAQSVV010000646.1, forward strand.
TAAAACATTTTCTTCATGAATTAAGTGTTAGTTCTGAATTATATTCAGACTTAATTGAAAACAATAACTTCTGTAAGAAGAATTAGCTTAAAAGGATTTAACGAGAGGATATATTTTAAAACAAAATTGTGAACTAATTTATTTTAGTACGTAAATCAAGTTTACAGCCACACAGCCAGACAATAGTACATTGTGCAACTAGTGAATAAAGAGCGGATTTAAAGCGAGGGCCATATATGAATCACGAGCTAATGGAGTGATTCATCATGGTTAATCACGAGCGTAGCAAGTGATTCGAGTATTCGAATCCTAAGCGACGCGAGTCATAAGATTTCATGGCCCTTGATATAAATCCCTTTAATTCAAGAGATGCATAGTTACGATAGATACTTTATACTATGACCATGAGAACATGAAAAATTAAGCGACAATAGATATTTAGCGACGAAAAAAATTTTTTTTATTATGTCTGCTCCGCACACGTGGGTGCGTTTACAAACATCTAAATGTACATACTCAAACACCCAGACCCGAAACAAATAAATGTAGATCGTACGAATATTCCGAATCAAACCCACTTCACGCAACGAAGTAGTCCAATCGTTCGGTCTCTGCGCCAAGTGATATTTAAAGTGGAAATGGTATAAATTGTATGCCTCATTTGTAGATCAATTCTTTTTATATGTAGGTACTATCGCCTTTTTTTAAATCGGACATAATTATACACAAATAAAAGAGAGGTAAAGTTTTGATATTGAGAGTTTCTTCGTAAGTAATCTCTGCAAGTACTAAACTGATTTTGAAAACTTAATTAACAAAAAAAGCTACATTAAAATTGGTTGACTTAAGCTATGTTTTCAAATTGCATTAGTGCGAAGCAAGATCGTATCGCTAGTATAAAAGATAGACAAAATCTAGCACAAAAATTCAAACCACGTTGTTTGTATTTTTTAACTGGCTATTGTTTAAACTAGGCAGTAGGTACGCAAAATGTCAAAACCACAAAAATCTTGTGCGCATAAAAAGTCTAGCAATATTTTATCGTAACTTTTCGATATTATAAGGGTATCGCGGGTACCGCGCTCTCGTACGTTCAGTAAACTAAACGCAATATAGCTTCAAGCCAAAACAATATTGCCACCCTCAATAGTTTACTTTCCTTGGAATAAAAACTGGGGAACATGGAAAAAAGTACCAACCGACACTCTTCAATATACGCAAGAGCATTTTGCCATTTCCAAAAAATATGCTTTCTGAAAATTGGCAACGTCATGCATAAAAATGCGGGAAGTTCATCAGCCTAGCCTTTACCCTATTACGTTTCGAACGGGTTCTACTGTACCGGGATGCAATGGAAAACCAGTAAATAACATGGGAGATCTGCTTATGTATAACAGCCACAGCCCTGCTAGTACACTGGGTTTCATTTATGTTAGTTACACCTCTTAGGCCGACTTTTACCAACGGTTAAACATGTTTAAAATTTTATTTAAGCACAATTTTCTATTGAATTTTGTGCTTAAATAAAATATAAAACATGTTTTACCGTTGGTAAAAGTCGCCCTTAGTAGACCATTTTGATAGACTATAATTATCAAAATGGTCTCACGATTAGTTAATAGACTTCTGTGTCTCTTCTAAAGAATAATAATAATTATCAATATCTGCCTATTTTCATACCATTTTACTTGTGGTCGGCGCAACACGTATTTTTTTCTTCCTTTTCCATCACACGTTACACCTTTATTTACTTCTCTTTTTTTCATATCATTCACCACACAATCCATTCATCTTTTCTTTGACCTTCCTCTTCCTCTGGACAATCCATCAACATTTCTATCTGTAATGACTATTGATGATCTACTAATGGCAACCAGTACCAACATGCCTTCTGAGGCATGGAGAAAACTCGGTATGTAATGAATAACTTGAAGACGAATCTGTGTGTATGTTATTATTAGATACAAACAACCTAAAAAAAATACCGTGTTAGCCTCGAGGGCTTTACACATCCCATCCCAGATATAAGAAATATTAACCACAAGAGTTGACAAGACACCGAAATATTTGACAGCAATTCGCGATGTTGCCAGCCTTCCGAAGGCGGTCCCTGTACGAAACAATTTCCACTATTTCCGCTTCATCAAAATTGTATTTAGAAAAGGTATCGTTTTTGTGAACTCCTTGGGAAAAAAACTTAATTGGTATAAACGACCCGGTTTGCCGGAAAACCGAGATAGGTCTGTTTTCTGTCCGGTAATATAAATATCTGTCTATTCGACGTTTTTTTGTCTACACAATGACATACCGCCTGGCTGGGAACTCTCCGAGCCATTTAAAATTATATGGTTGTGAACACAAGGTTGAAAGTAGTTTATGATCTCTCTGACAATTCAACTAATGTATTTTTGCCGTACGTTTGGAGATAACCGAAAACATAATGGTACTTTTGAAAACATTTTTCGTTATAATGTTGAAGCTAAACAAATATCACGTGTTTTGACTTACCTATCTAGAAAATGGTTTTTGATAAATTGCTTTGTATAAAAATATATTTCTTTAGGCTTTTTATTGTCATATATAACCCGTTTTTTAATCCTGAATAATGCTCAAAAGGAACTCATATAATTTATAATGTTGGGTCTACCTTCAAATTCATTAAAGCTTAAGATTTACGCTTAATTATAATAAAAAACGAGCATAACAATCTATCTTTCAGCTTTTAGTATTTTATAGAGTAAGAAGAGCTGGCTTACGGGATACTTAAAACCTTCATTGATAATATTATTTACAAGTATTAAAAAAAATAGAAAAAGTCTCTAAAGGCTGGTTAAAAAACACAAAACTTTGTAAACCCAATGTTTTCAGCCCAAAAAAAAACAAACTGAACAGATTAATATTATTTCGGGTAATGAAACGTCAGCCGCAATATTTTTCTCTCTTTATTATTTCTACTGACTGTAAAAAATTTGCAATAACAGCTTGCTATATTCCAACGAAAAAACAGCCAATTAATATTCATAAAATATTGGAATCACAAACCGTTGACGATGCAATACCTATCCTATTAAGTACAGGCTGAATAAACATGACACGATAGCAAAATAACACTTAAGGCTGATTTACATGCGGACGGCTAGTAACGGGTGACTCGCCGTCCGATCATTCACCATGCATGCCGTGATGACTGCGCGTCGTGTTCTACGTGGGCCTCAAAGAGCTGTCAGCAATCTGAATCCCCCATAGTGGGCCAAACTCTTGCCGGGGACGCGGTATCGTCTTATCGGGTAACCTTGACCTTGGTACGAAAAAGGCTATTGAAGGAACAAAGTGGATTTTAGATAAACGAGGCTGACTGTCCCTTCCACCATAGCTTGGACATACATTTATCAAGTAGCTGGATCCAGTCCCTTTCACTCCACCTTGGGCCAATATACATTGATCTAGCAGCTGGATTCAGTCCCTTACACTCCACCTTGGGCTAATATACATTGATCTAGTAGCTGGATTCAGTCCCCTTCTCTCCACCTTGGGCCAATATACATTGATCTAGTAGCTGGATTCAGTCCCTTTCACTCCACCTTGGGCTAATATACATTGATCTAGTAGCTGGATTCAGTCCCTTTCACTTCACCTTGGGCCAATATACATTGATCTAGTAGCTGGATTCAGTCCCTTTCACTCCACCTTGGGCCAGTAGACATTGATCTAGTAGCTGGATCCAGTCTCACTGGATTGATTATTTAAAATAAAAATTGAATCGTCCTCGAAACCGATGCAGCGTTAGATTACTGCATACTGTACTGAGGCCTTATCATGAGTTTTCAGTTATTCTGACGTAAAGTAAACTGGAACTTTTACATTTTCAAATTGACAAATTTCAAGGAAAAAAACCGGCCAAGTGCGTGCCGGGCCACGCATAGTGTAGGGTTCCGTAGTTGCTCATCAAAATACTTATGCGAACTAACTAAACTGATTTGCTGAATTTAGTTTTAAAATGAAGAATTTTCAAAATCGGTCCAGGAGTCTTTGAGAAATCGGGGAAAATACATAAAAAAAAGTTTACTACGAATTTAGAATCTGTAAAAATAAAGTTGACAAACTTACATTTGCAGTTGATTTATTGTTTCTCCGATACATTTTGTTTAATAAAATATGTTATCCAAGTACATTTTATAAGTTGGTCAACATATTACTCGTAAAGTTGTAAAGCCTACTTAGTCATGATAATTTTCTTTTAAACTTCGTTATATATACTACTATTGTGAATTTTTTCACACCCCCAAACATAGCCGTTTAGCTGGTAGAGGGGGGGGGGGACACTCGAGTCGAGCAAAATTTAGCACTTTAAAGCTTAATATTTCACGAACGAATGTTTTTATCAAAAAATTGTTAATAGAAACCATCAATATTTTTTAAAGACCTATTTAATGATACCCCACACTAAGGGGTACGCGAGAAAAAAAAACAACCCCACTTTACGTGTACAGGAGGTACCCTAAAAAAAAATTTTATGAGATTTTTTTTACCACTTTTTCGGCACAATAAATCCGTATATTTACACTAAATTACAGCTCTCTAGTACTGTGCGTCTCTGAGCTAAACTGCGGACAGACGGACGGACGGACGGACGGACGGACGGACGGACGGACATGGCGAAACTATAAGGGTTCCTTGTTGACTACGGAACCCTAAAAATTGTTCCTTCTTCGCACACCAGAGGCTCTGTTCCATTTTTCCATACCTGTAAATACTGAAAAGACGATGCAAAGTAAAATAGTGAAAACTCGTGATAAGGGTACTGGATTGAAACATGTTTACTTGAATCCAGTGCCAATCCAACGCTGGAATCCAATGACACTGGATCCAGTGATTCGATTGCGGATTCGCATAACCAGCCTATAATGCTCCCAATACTGGTACAATGATCTCCTATCTCAGAGAGTGAGTGGGCTTCTCCACCATGCAGATCCAGTGCGGACTTTCTAGGTGTTTCCCCTCACAATTACAAAATATCCTAACAATATTAACTCGGGAGTTGGATTAATTAGCAATGAACGAACGGAAAATCGTATTAAAAATTCCGTTTGTAATTTAGATGGCAACTCGTCTGTGGCCTCAAGGGAATATGCTGTACTGCGTGTTTCAGAAAGATGTGGTATGCAGAGTATGAAACTGAACGAAACGAAAATCATAATTGCGAAAAATTAATCGTTTAGGTAGGTACTTACCTGCAGGTACATAAGTGGTTTGAGCAGGAAGTTTTGTCACTTTTGTGTTACATTTTGCATAGGTACTGATATTTTATAGTAGCCATACACCATCGACGATCGATTTGACGCTTGCAATTGTTTTGTTGTATTTGATGGTATGACATGCCAATATGAAAGGTCATCAAATCGATTTGACACAACGTCAAATCGGCAGCAGTGATGCATTTGGGTATTATTCGGTGACGACAGCTACAATTTAATAAATTCGTAGCTATCGGTCACCGAATAATAGCTAGATCTAGCTATAAAGTTGCTAAGTTGGCATCGCTGCTGCAAATTTGAAGTTGTGTCAAATCGATCGTACGATAGGCAGTATGGTGTATGGTGTATATGGACGAACTGCCAATTTGAAACAATTGCAAGCGTCATACGATAGGCAGGATGGTGTATGGCTACCATTAGAAAAGTAACAAACTGACGTAGCGTGGACCTAAGACATAAGACCTAGTTCCCACCCACGAAATACAAATGATGGTTTATACCACGCCCTTATTTTTTTTATTCGGTAATCTAAGTCTGTGACTGACACCAGCGACGTGGCATTTCTAGAAACCTCTGACATGCCTTTAGACCTAGAAAGTAATTTGAAGAAGAAATTGCAGGTCTAATTTAGTATCACTCCCGTATGAACCCACCTTCCTTGTTGACGCTTCATAAAATCGGTTTTCATTAGCGATGGGTCGTTGACGGTTTTTCCGTCAGCGAAATGTTAACGTTGATTCACGTTTGTCAACTAGTTAATCAACTAGTTAAATTCGTCAACGAGTTGAATGAGTTAACGTGTTCATCTCGTTGACGAATTTAACTGTCAACTTGCAACGTAAACCGCTGATTCATTAAAATTTAATTAAATTTTTGTATTGGAAACGTTTTATGTACAGACGCCAGCACATCAAGCTACCACAATCTGTCAGATTTCTTTAATAGAATTTCAACCTTATCACAAGAATAGAAAGTTAATGTTTGATTGGTAAAATCTGACAGATTCGGATAGGTTGACCTGCTGGCGTCTGTACAAACTAACATCTTAAATTGTGTGAAATAAAAATATTATTATTACATTTTTCACAGAGGGCTGTTCGCTATACCTCGTGCGTCTCAAAAAATAGTACATTGCAAAGAATACATTGGGAAAATTAAACAAACTCCACCAATTTTTATGTACTATTCTTAAAATAAATATTTCGAAAATCAACTCATTCAACCGCTCGCAATCTATGACGTTAAAGATATCGAACCATAACACTCAACATTGAAGATAACGTTCAACAACAACATTCAACTCGTTGAATTAACGAGAACGAACGAACGAACGAGTTCAACTCATAAACGTCGCTGACGAATTCAACTAGTTGATTCACTCGTTGAATTAACGAGAACGAACGAACGAACGAGTTCAACTCATAAACGTCGTTGACGAATTCAACTAGTTGATTCACTCGTTGAATTAACGAGAACGAACGAACGAACGAGTTCAACTCATAAACGTCGTTGACGAATTCAACTAGTTGATTCATATTCAGTTAACGTTAATACGTTGACAGGAGCTCAACGGTTGATTCAACTAGTTCGTTGATTCAACGCCCATCCCTAGTTTTCATCTACCAAGTGTAGTTGGTGTGTCCACAGCCTATACAGAATGGAAAAACGCCGTTTCAATTTTATGAAACGTCAGCGGGAAAAAACGGGGAGATTGTGATGTCGATTTTAGATTGTGGACGATGCGGTGGTTGGTAGATTTTTATGCGTTACATCGATGATATTGGATTTTGTTTAAACGAGAAGAATTTATCGGATAAATGCCTTAAAAGTAAAAGGTTTTCGATGCTGTAATTTTAAGCCTTTACAGCCAAGGCCTTCTCTTATTCCAAACTTTTCTGTTTTGGCATTTTCTGGTTATGCTTTTCCCGCGAACATGACGGACAGTGCTTTTCTGTAGAATGCAGCGCTAGATGTTGACCTGTATGTTGTTTTTTTTATCGTGGTAAAATCATCAAATGAGTCCTCACCCCGGGCAGGTCGGGAGGGACTGTCAAACTTGTACAGACTAAAATCCATGGTGTCCTTCAACGACGAACAGCCCTTAGGCCCGACGCTCCGTTAAACGGGCGCCCGCGACGGGAAACCGTCGCGGGTCCACGTCCATGGTCCCGCGCGTGGCCCCGTCCGTGGCCCCGCGCGTGGCCCCGCGCGGGGACACGCGCGTGTATACGCGGCTGGTTTCCGTGGGTATGCCACGGTCCCCGTCGCGGAGACCGATTTACGCAGTGTCGCTAGTTCAATTTGAAGATTTTTATTTCAATTTCAAAAAAGTTGATTTGGAGTGACACTGAAATCGAACATTTGTTGGATGTTTATACTTCCTATTCTAACTTATACTTTTTTTTTTCCTATTATTTCATTTAAACAAATACCTACAAAAAGTATTTGAGACTGAGGAATTTTTCGCAGAGAGTTATACATAATTATGCAATTTTCATGTTTTGGTAAAAAACAGAACTTCTCGGCTAAAAAAATGTTGGATTATTGTGCATCTATAATCTGTATCACCTACTCTCACCATATTCCAAATTTCAGCACCGGATGAATTTTTCGAAAGTCTTCATACAAAAAAAATTGCTCTCTGTTTGCTATATTATAAGCACCCTTATTGACTGAACAAGCCCGTGCGTGTTACCGCTGGCAGGCACCGCGCGTAGACCCGCGCGTGGCTCCGCGCGTGGCTCCGCGCGTGGCCCCGCACGTGGCTCCGCGCGTGCCTCCGCGCGTGGCTCCGCGCGTGGCCCCGCACGTGGCTCCGCGCGGGTCCCTGCACGGGTCCCCGCGACGGAGCACTTTTGTATAGAACCGCGCGTGCATCCGCTTAACGCAGCGTCGGGCCTTACGTTTTTGCTTGGAGCATAAAGTTCCAAATTGATTAAAGAAAGCTGTGGTTTCAAAACTACTTCAGCGCTATGTACCTACTTTAGAAAAAACCGAAGTGACCGTTGATCTCAACGGCAATGTCGTGCCTCTGGCATTCAGTGAGTTAATAATAATATCCGCCTCTACAGAATAAATAATTTTTTCTTAACTTTTGTGGTGCATTTTAGCTAAGAGCCAGACTAAGCAATACTACTACATATTGACTCTCTCCTCTCAATCCAATTAAATTATTAATTAGTAGTTTATTATTTTATCGCCGAAAAAATCCTATCTTCAGGTGTTTCGCCAAAATGTCAAACTCTACACACAAGGGTAAATGCTCCGTGAAAAACTCTACAGTTTACGCACATTCCGTGGTTAGACTGGATGCCGACCCTAAGCTACAATGTTTCTAGGCCCGTAGTAAAAGTTGCGAAAGTATGCAATACTCGTACCCACCGGTAGGGTCGCACCCTTCGGTGTAGGTACATACCGACCTACATAACGATGGACACTTTGTCTGGCCACCATTTTGCTGTAGCTCCCTCGGATGGACAATGTTCAAAATGTACTTATATTATTATTTTGAAGTATGGTGACAGTCGCCGCAACTGAGCAGATAAAGTAATAATAAAAATTTTCTTTTAATTCGGCACAATAGAGGTTTACATAATTGTTACAATCGAAATACAATAATTATATGTGTAATGTAGAGATCTGCCCGATCTAGGTTTATTAAAACCGGTGTTTCAGGTCAATCAAAAAGAATGGTGAAATGAGCTATATTTGGTGCCAGTTAAGATGGCAATTATTATATAATATTTAAGACTCGCAAGTAAACACTATCATAACACAGAAAAATGCTAATTCTGATCTTATGTATTATACGAGGACTTATTAGGTAAAAGTCAATGACCGCTATTTTGCCATCTTAACTGGCACCAACTATAGACTCATTTTTAAAGGACTGCGGGTCTTTAACTGTTTCTTATTCAGTATATTCCTAACTAGCTGCTTCCCGTGGTTTCACCTCCTCTGCTCGGCTGCTATTGGTCGTAGCGTGATGTTATGTAGCTTAAAGCCTTCCTTAATAAATAGGCTATCCAACAAAATAAGAATTTTTCAATTCAAACCAGCGGTTACTTAAATTAGAGCGTTTAACCAAACAAACCATTTATTAGATCTCGTATTTAGTGTAGATAATTTACTTCGTATATAGTCATTAGCTATTCTCCAAATAATAATTATAAAATCGAGAAAAGTGGAAAGTTCCCAAGTTTACTGCACAACGCAAAGGCGTTTAATTTTATTGAAAATAAATTATGTAAATCCATATTTTGTCGTCAATTTCAGCTGCGTCAATACTGACCACATCACAACCACAACGTTGCGTCAACACAATTACATTCAGAAGAGAGGTGATACGCAGTAAACCAAGAGCAGCTACAAAAAGATTCAGCGACACAATTTACTCGTAACCACATCTCGACCGCGTTTTGTCGTTGCGTTGTGGTGCGTGTGACTGAACGCTTAATTTCATGTACGCTGCACATGACATTAAGTTTGATTAAAGGTTTTCTTAAGGGTTGAACAAAATTAGTTCACCAACCCTCGTCTACAAAAAAAAGAGTTGAAAAACCCTAGACTCAAGACAGTTATTCTGGTTACTTCAACTGAAACACACGTTCAGAAACTCTTGATCTCATTGTATCAGTACAATAGCATTATTAGAGGTAACTTTTACTCAAACAACTGTAACTTCAGTTTAACAGAGTTAACTTCATGCACCTGGTCTGTTATCGATTCCCAAATGACTAGAGTTCAGTTCGCAGTACTGAATTTTTTCGCATTTGTTTCGCATTGTTAGTTGCGAAAATAAAAGGGGTTTGTGGATGAAATGACAACATGACAAGTTTATAATGCACTGTATTTTTCTCTCTCTTTCTCTATCAATATGAGACGAACAGGGAGATTCTGTAATTTTGCCTATTTCAATGGGAAATTAGTTAATAAATAGAGCAAAAGATTTTCGTGGAAAAATCGAAAAGGGAATTGGTTTTCTTAATCTACTACTCGATTATTTAAATACATTATAACTTACTACACACTGGTTTTTATATCATACAAAATACCTTGGAAAATGTAATTTACCTATGTAAGGACAAATACTCTTATATATAATAGTTTCACTATATAGGATAAGAACACAAAAAAAAACCTAAGCAAACTAGATATATATATTTAACTATAACACAAAACATACCAAAAGTCAATGAAAATTGCTTCCACATTCACCGCTTGCCTTTCCTGGAATCCCAATAATAATAATTTCTCGTTATATCGAACCCTGCCAATCTTCTTCTCATAATCCACTAGTTTCCTCACACCTACACGATGTGTGATGATGTACGCCATTGTTATCTGAGGACCTATATATAGCAGGAGCTTCATAACACATTATGATATTATTAGACAATAGAACCCCACTATTAATGCAGACAATAGGCAGGGTTTTGAGTATCTTACACTGTTAGTAACTATTACATACATTTTGATCGTTATTACTTAGTCTAGTTTCGTGATAAATCTTGATATTGGGTTTCGGAAGTTGGATTGTGCGAATAGAAACTAAATTTAATCGAATTTTATTGTTTGTCTTTCGGTATGCACTATTCGACTCGCTTCACATACGCGTTCCTTCCGCACACCGCGTGTAGTGGCGCATTATTGTATGAAATAAAAGGTGAGGGTGCGCACGAGAGTCGGCGCGGCGGTTAGCATCATCACGCGTCCTGTTAAGCAAACATTCTAATTATATTATGCTCTAACTGTACGAAAAGCTCAATTACAAATGTATATAATGAAAGAATCGAAGTGCTCTACCACGCGGGAAGTGAAACTGTAGATATCCTTTTTTGGTAAGAGTTCAACGTCAAATTAATTTTAAATTCCACATTCATATTTCAAGTAGACCACCGAGAGATTCCTCCTTAAAATTAAATGTCATGTACGAAACGAAAAATGTCATATTTCTGATTTAAAATGTCATGAAAATCAGATCACTATTTTATTCAAACTATGCAAACGAAACAAGCAAAGTAGTTTAAGACAGACTTGTTAAAGCTGGGTTTGGTACAAATTGTTTTCTCCTTTGCTTTTATCCTGTAACAAAATCGGTACTAACAGTAACCGTAGTATGAAGAGACCGATTAAAGGGAATGACACAAAAAAAAATCCCAAGACGAATAAAAAGTCAAATCAAAACGTATTACAATTCCAACGGACGCCATTTCAATAAATAACGTTGTCGCCGACTTCTTCCAGTCTCAAACACTCAAACCGCGTTAAATTCTCGTTAGATTGATCAATTCACTTAAATTGTTCCCAATGCCTTGTAAGTGAAATCCTAACATTTTAATCAAGCTGGGTCACAGGTTTAATTACATCCCCCCTTCGATTCTCCCATGAACGGTTCGTGGTTCGTCTATTTTAGTAGATTAATTAGCTAAAATATCAATTTCTTAGCTTATATCTAAGGCCGTCACCCCCGTAAAAGTTCAGTAGTTTTGCCGCAGGATCATTTTCAGTTTATAAAAGAGTTCTAAGAGTATTCACATGTTCAAGCAAGTTATAAACTATATTCATGCCGAACTTCTCGATCCATTCAGAAGTATTTGAAAGAACAGTAAATATCCACGTTTTTAACCTTTAATATTGCATTTTTAATAAAATGTGCTACTGTAATAAGTAAAATACCGCAGTTTTGCTCGAGTAGAAATAAAATCTATCCTATTTGTTAAATCCAAAATTAAAATAACCATGTGCTTATCTTGTTCAGTCATTTTTACTAGAAACAAACAAACACCCATCCTTTCTCACAAACTTTCGCATTTCGAAAAAATCACATTAGTAAGTTAAATTTTCGTACGTAAACATGAACAAACCAACATAATTTAAGGGCCATGTTGAGTTTCAGACGCAGAAATAATTATGTGTTAACTGAAGCAAATTCAATATCAAGGTTCGTCACGTTCGAAAATTGTCGGTTTCACGCTAAACGAACGTGAAATTCGTAGTTCAAATTCAAATGTAACTAAATAGAATGTGGGTTCATTTAGGACGATACTAGCGCTCCTGTTTCTATTATGCTTGATTGACACGGTGCGTAATCAATCCACGCGCCGCGCCGCCGTGTGAAAGCAATGGCTTGGCACAGCGCGGACTGACGCGTCCTATTCTTTTATATCGGACCATACTCGTGGAAGCGCGGGATATATCGCGTGTCGTGAGAAGTCAGCATTAGAAACATCCAGAACTATCTAAATAACTGGAACTTTTTCTGAGACTCAATACAAAAAGATTATTTATAACGGTAATAAGTTAAAATCCAATTGTTACCTAAAACTCTTGTGTACGAGTTACATAACACTTAGCAACTTGGTAACGTCGTCGCTGCCAAGCATGACCAACATGCTTGGCAGCCATTTATCGGAATTTCTAATGTCCTATAATCATTTATATTTTGCTATCGTTGCCCAAGATCCTGCCTATCCGAAAAATCTATCTTCAAAACATAATTTCTCATAAACACCCCAAAAAATTACAGCTCCTATCAAAAGACTATAGCGAACTAACATCAGATTAACTTGGACTTACTAACTTAACTTTGAAAATCAAGTAGCCATTTTGAACGTGAAATCAGTTTACCCAAACGGGGCCATTTTGATCTCTTACTCCGATTGCTTTTAATTGAAAAACTTCGTCAAGGGTCCTCCACTTGCAAAGGCGAAGTTTAGAAGCGCAACTAACCGTTGAGTGGAGAAAAGTCGGATTTGAATGGAACGGTGAAACCCTAGCTTTACATAATCGTGGAAGGTGAATAGATGAGATCTTTGTATGATATTTTTTTAAGTTTTATGCCGAGAATGTGTAAAACTTTACAGAATACAAGGTGTAACGTAATTAGCGCAAAACGTCTCGTTGGGTAACTCAGCACATGTTACTGAACAATAAAAAATAAAGTATTTTTCATACTGATGGGCCCGATCAATTTCTCATTTTGTATGAAAAAGCAAATTTTTTTTTTAGCGAATTTCCGAAAGTTTTGGAACAAACATTGTTCAATAACATGGGCTGAGTTACCCCATGAGAGGTTTTGCGCTATTAACGTTGCACGTTGAACTCGTAAATCTTTATTTACCTTTGTAAATGTTAATCAGTTTTTTTTAACTATTGTTTTACCTGTATTCGAGCTTAGCACCGTCATCTAAAGACGGATTTGCATTTTTTTTTTTATTATTATTTTGTTTGAAAAAACTTTATTACAAAACGATCTCATTAAAAAATAGGTATCTCTTTTTCAGAGACAGACACCGGAACTCTTCAAAAAATGCAAGAAAATCTACCGCGATTATTTCTACTACAATTATATATGCAATCATACAACATACATACCTAACATTTTACTCGGACCCGGTTATTTTTATGTTTGCAAAATAGTTTATTTTTATTTTTGTTGCAGAGTAGAGTAGGTTTGCTAATAAAATGTCGTTTGTGGCGAAAAAGCTGGCAATTTTCTGGTGTGGAGTTGGAAAAGTGCCATGGCAACCACCTTTGTTAATTTGGTTTTGCTTTACGGTAGCAAAAAGGATTGAAATGTTTTGTTATTTTTCTAACTACTGTTTTTTTCCCTTGATTAAAGAAACCTCATTCGTTTAATCTATCGTTGTTTTAAAATGACAGTGAAATGTCGTTTTGTAAGATATCGTTTCTTACGTGTAGCTGGCTTGCATAAAGTTTTGCAGAAAATCGATATACATTTATGTGTTATTGTAATTAGCTTCAATTAATGTACAAACATTATGCCCAAGCAATTACTAGTTTCAAACACAAACTGCTATTCCGAGAATCTTAAGCCTAAATTACTTAGTACTTTAATGTATCACCAAAACTTCTATTTAATCCCAAAGCTAACTTCATACTTCACTAAGCACTATACAATTACCTGGAATTCAGTTTAACATAGCCTCAGTAAATACAAACTTTAAATTGGTAGTTAACGGTCTAATATTTGGACGGCAACGGCAATCTCAGAAGTTACCAGCACGTCAGAGGTTTTGGTCACCCGTTCGGGTCGGTTTTACTATTTGGGAGAATAAATTGTAAAATAAAAACCGATCCGAAGTAATTACTTATCTTTTTTTTTCGCACAGCGTCAGTCTACTGATGATTAGAGGAGATTTTATCCACTAGAATCATTACGGTTTCATCAAATGGTTTTCGACCAATGTCACATTATTCGCCTTAATTTACGGCATCTTTCATTCAGCGGCTTGTATATCGTACTATAAAGAACTCTGAGTTGAATTTTGGGCTTAAGCCGAATAGTTCTTAGAAACATGTCGATGGTGAAAATGTTCAAAGGATCAATGAGCGTGCTTTAAAATTTTTATTTCGACCACGAGCTTATCGTTGTAAGTCCAACAATGCACTCAATGTACAGTATTTCAAATTTTTGCTATTAGTAAATCTTGGGAATGCGGACAGCGAGTAACGGGCAACCTCGCTATCTGACCATGGATCATGCCCGGGTCGACGGCGGGCGTGTCGTGTTCCACGCGCGCCTCAAAGTGCCAGCAAAAATGACGGGGCCTCCTCTCAGAGAGCCAAAGCCTGCCGGGGTCGCAGGACTTATTTCCTTACCGTGACCCTGGAACATAAAGGGCTATTGAAGGACACCGTGGATTTTAGTCAGTACAAGTCTGACAGTCCCTCCTGCCGTGCCCGGGGTGGAAGAACTCATTTGATGATTTTACCACGCTAAATAAAAAAAATAAAAAAACGGTACCTAAGTCTTCTTAATATGCGATTTTACTGCCCGACTATTTCATTTCGTGCCGAACCGAATGTGTGTGTAATACTCCTAATTACTAGGTACGCATGTGTTTCGATGATATTTACTTGGTTCACTTTAAATTGGATAAGTTAGGAAATGAAGTGGTTTTGTTGAAATATACATTTATATTTAATGCATGTAAATTACGAGTTTGTTTGATCGGTATTTATCTAGTTACGTTTGCGGAAACATGCATAGTCTATTAAGCATGTTTCACACAGATATTTGAATAATTTGAGAATTGGGAGAAAGTAGTAGGTAAAAGTGAGGTAAAAGTTTTGCCACAGAGCAAGTGACCGCAACATTCTACTACTAGTTAAATTAAATAATATCTGAAACACAATTATAAACTCTTAAATAAATATGGCTGAAATGGCTCTGTTGTTATGATGTAATTATCCACTTATGCTATCTCCACTTGCCCATTATCATAAGTCTCTCTCACTTCTTCAGAACTTTAAATAATTCTCTTAAACTCAGAGTTTTCGTCCTCAAACCCTTTTCAAAGGCATACGTAATACGTTCATACTTAAAACTGGTGCTTTATTCAGAATTCCTTTTGAACATAGCTCATAATGTCATTCTCCTTTGGAGCTTACTGAAAATTTACGGGCTAATTAAACAAGGTAGAAAGTTTTATTATTAATTTTTGGATAGGTACACACTTCAGTTTAAATAATGTCTACTCCACCTACTTAGGCGGGAGTACATATAATTTAATGAAGTTTAAACATTATTTAGGCTAAATTATGTAAAAACTTAGGTCATTGAATTAATTTTTTTCCCGTTACTACAATACATAAAAATAAAATTTTAACACAAATTAAACATTAAATATAGCAAATATATGAAGAATTCGACGATAAAATCATTAATGAAAGTTTACCCAAATCACATTCGAGTGCGTCTCCAAGTCCTACATAGATTTTGATTGATTCATTCTTTTTATGTAATTAAAAACACAGCGATCGCATATTTTTTGTAACATGAAGAAGCCAAAAAAAGTTTATTTATTTATTTACCAACCTTACAAAAGATTTCGCCTCTGATTCCCAATTTGCAGCGTGTCAAGTATTTGCTTGGGATTGGGTGTTTGTTTGGACTTTGGCCTAGAATCCGTAGGATTTGTAAACAAGGAAATAAAAAAGAAGGAATAATCAAAGAAATCCTGTACCTACTAAGTAAAATATAGGGCACTACTTTTTGTCGCTTATTTGGATAACGGGCCTTTGGTATATTTGATTACAGAAAAACAACCTTTTATTATTCGTCGCCAAAAATATATCCACATACTCATACCCATTTTTATGACAAAATGAAAACAGCAAAGCTCTTTCTTCCAGCATTTTACGAACAATCTACAACAGTAAAACAAATAAAAGTTGTAGGACAAAAACTTTTTATAAAAAAATGTAACCGCCTTCAAAAACAACCACAAAAAAGGGTAAAATAACCAACAAAACCTTTCTTTCGGAAGTCGGTGGTTTTTTTTATTAATTTCATTGCTTTTTTGCCACCGACTTCCGAAAGAAAAGTTTTGTTGGTTATTTTACCCTTTTTTGTGGTTGTTTTTGAAGGCGGTTACATTTTTTTATAAAAAGTTTTTATTTCACTCTTTTTAGTTTAAATATTCAACCTAATTCTTGTCATATACATCATTTTCTTACATATGTAAGAAATCCGTAGCACTGGTAATAACATCGTTAACATCTCTTTCATTTCTTCCCTATCTCAAAAACTACTGAACCGATTTTGATGAAACTTGCAGTATTCTTTTAGTTGAACGGTATCTAGTTCAACATAAAAAGAATTACTTAAATCGGACTTGTAGTTCCGGAGATATGCGAACACAAACATAATTTTTCACTAAATGAGGAGTTGTACCTTCCATCATCAGCTCATCCACCTGAGATGATGATTATCAGATGCAAATACTTGAACAGCTTTAGAAAATATATGAAAATGGTACTATGTGCCTATAAAATTTGAAGGTTGCCCTCGATTTCCCTGGGATCCCATCATCAGATCCTGACCTGATGACAATGGGACCAATTGGAAAGCATACCCTTTCAAACAAAAGAAAAATTTTCCAAATCGGTCCAGGCGTCTTCGAGAAATCGGGGAACATACATAAAAAAAAAAAAAGATTCCGACGAATTGAGAACCTCCTCCTTTTTTTGAAGTCGGTTAATAACTTTTCTTTCGGAAGTCGGTGCCTTTGTATTTTTTCTTTTCATTGTCTTTTTAGCCACCGACTTCCGAAAGAAAAGTTATTTTGTAGATTATTTTACACTTTTTTGTGGTTGTTTTTGAAGGCGGTTATATTTTTTTTGAAAAAGTTTTTATTTTACTCTTTTTAGTTTAAATATTCAACCCAAATTCTTGTTAAGAACATTATTCTCTTACATGTGCACTAGAATTTTGTAATCCTTCGCACCAGTACTTACATCACTCATGTACACATTAAGCTAATAAAATTCCATATCTCAAAAATTACTGAACCGATTTTGATGAAACTTGCAGTATTCTCTTAGTTAAATGATACCTAGTACAACAAAAAAAGAATTACTTAAATCGGACTTGTAGTTCCGGAGATATAAATCAATCTATGCCTACTCCTTACTATTAAGGAGTTGTACCTTCCATCATCAGGTCATCCACCTGAGATGATGATTATCAGATGCAGATACTTGAACAGCTTTAGAAAATATATGAAAATGGTACTATGAGCCTATAAAATTTGAAGGTTGCCCTCAATTTCCCTAGGATCCCATCATCAGATCCTGACCTGGTGATCATGGGACCAATTGGAAAGTATACCCTTTCAAACAAAAGAAAAAAATTCCAAATCGGTCCAGGCGTCTTCGAGAAATCGGGGAACATACATAAAAAAAAAAAAAAGATTCCGACGAATTGAGAACCTCCTCCTTTTTTTGAAGTCGGTTAAAAATGTAAACCATTTTATATTAATGTATAAAAATCGTAAAATGACGAAATTTTTCTAAACCGGAAAACTGTATTAACATTTCGACTTTATTTCCATTATTTTACGTGTAGGCAGTCGAACACGAAATAAATCTACATTTTAATACCGGATCAGTCCCTAATTCTAAAAAAGAGAAAATATTATTGTGAATTTCTACCTTCACATTAATTTATCTCTAAAAATATGAAAAGGTATTGAACGTTAATGGACTATAAGAGGAAACACGACCATTACCCTGTAACACAATAAAAGGTATGTACAAACAAAACGTAAACCTTAATTACACAGGTTACGGGTTTGCGTTTTTCAGGTCCGGTAATGGATTTGAACTTATTAATTGCTCGAATTTTAACAATTTATGGTAGTGGGTGGTTTTATTTTGTCAAAAATGTAAGTTAAGTCTTGCAGGTGGGTGTCAGAAGATGCTGTAGGTGTATCATCAGAAACGAAAATAACTGAATGTTAATGATTTAAAATCAGATTTTCAGCTTAGTCTGAATCTGAGACTGTTAGAAGATTCCAAGAAGTTCTAATAAGTTTTAGTGAACTATTTAAGACTTATATTTAAACAACGTATAATTATTGCTAATGCCTAATTAGAACTTTGAATATCATTTTTTTTATTATTCCTTTGGCTCAACATGCTCTCATTAAAAACAAGAGCCCAGATTCACTAAATTTATATACAGGTATGACGTCTTAGCAAAAGTTGTTTAGTTTGATGGTAATTTCCTGTTGTCTTATAAAAATTAAAAGATCTGGAACGTCTGGAATCGTCTCGCGCATCCCGTTGTTTTTCCGTCCCCAGACTCCTAGAATTCGACATCGTTTCACAACTTCGATCGATCGATCGACGACCCTGATGTCGCTGGCATAAGCAACAGGATCCGCTTACGAAGACGCGGGCAAAAGCTAGTTAAAAATAAACTCCTAAACTTCCTCTTAAGTTCATATTTTTCACCGGCTACTCCAACAAAAGTGTAAAAACTCAATTTATTTACTGCAACTACAGAGATTACTACACTCACTATCAAAGTAAGCTTTACAGGCTCTTGTTTAGAACGCCGCTATAAAGGCTACTACAATAGTCAGGGAGCTAACACAGTCGACAAGAACAAAGTACCATCCCACCCCGTATTTGCAATATGGCTGCCACCATAAGTTACAGAGGGATTTGTTCCAGCCGTGTCGCCGTAGTACCACACAGCAAGACTGAATAAAATGTAGGTATGTATGTAAGTATGGTCAGCAAAACAAGTGTGCATGCAGCAATTTTCAAACGGATTTCCTGTATACTATATTCTGTATGTGTGTACTTTTTAGCTGTATGCATAAAAAAGAACATTGGAAAACCGTTTGAAATCTGCTGTCTGCATACCTACCTGTTTTGCTGACTGTACGTTATTTAACGACACACCAGAGGCGGATCCATCGATTTGCAAGGGTTACCAACTTTTCTGCGTTTGACACTTGGATGGACACTGTGTTAAAAATAGAACTATCCCCTCTTCGAAAAAAAAACCCCTTTTCAAAAAGCTAAGTAATTCTGCTCTATTCAAATTTGAACCCTCGGAGCTGAGATAAACGCTGAAACATCACTATTTTTGATAGAGGCCATACGGGCCATACATAATCTTCTAATTATGATATTCTCGAACATGTAATGAAAATAAAAATAATTATGTTAATTTTCTTTGCTTTTAAATAGAGTAATCCAAGTCTTTCTTACAAAATGAGGTTTTGATTTTTTTTATTAAATAATAAACGATTTCGATGAGGTACTTCTTTAAAAATTATTTCCATTCAGGAGGGGTTGAGTTCCGACCCCACATGTAGAATAGTTTTATTGACAGAAATTAGTAAGCTTCCTCCCTTTTAAGTGTATACGGATCGAACTGGTCACAAATTGTATATTTTAATACGCATAATGAATTTTAATACAGTTTTCGTAAAATGATACCCGAAACTCATCGCAAGCTGCCTAAGAAGACTGCACGACCATCATTATGCAAAAATTCAAAATAAAGTTCGTTAAACATTTTAAAACCGGCCAAGTGCGTGTCGGGCCACGCACAGTGTAGGGTTCCGTAGTTGCCCATCAAAATACTTATGCGAACTAACTAAACTGATTCGCTGAATTTAATTTTAAAAAGAAGAATTTTCAAAATCGGTCCAGGAGTCTTTGAGAAATCGGGGAAAATACATAAGAAAAAAGATTACAAGGAATTTAGAACCTCCTCCTTTTTTTGAATTTAGTTAAAAATAGTTGACGATAAAAACCTACCTATCCCCAAAAAACATACCTATAAAAGCTGTAAAAATAAAGTTGACAAACTTACATTTGCAGTTGTCTCCGATACATTTTGTTTAAGAAAATATGATATCAAGTACATTTTATAAGTTGGTCGACTATTACTCGTAAAGTTGTAAAGCCTACTTAGTCATGATAATTTTCTTTTAAACTTCGTTATATGTACTACTATTGTGAATTTTTTCACACCCCCAAACATAACCGTTTAGCTGGTAGAGGGGGGGGACACTCGAATCGAGCAGAATTTAGCACTTTAAAGCTTAATATTTCACAAACGAATTTTTTTATCAAAAAATTGTTAATGGAAACTATCATTATTTTTTAAAGGCCTATTTAATGATACCCCACACTAAGGGGTACGCGAGAAAAAAAAAATCCTGACTTTACGTGTAAGTACTGGAGGTACCCTAAAAAAAAATATTTTACGAGATTTTATTTTACCACTTTTTCGGCACAACGAATCCGTATATTTACACCAAATTACAGCTCTCTAGTACTGTGCGTCTCTGAGCTAAACTGCGGACAGACGGACGGACGGACGGACGGACGGACGGACGGACGGACGGACGGACGGACGGACGGACGGACATGGCGAAACTATAAGGGTTCCTTGTTGACTACGGAACCCTAAAAAGACGCCATAATGGTTCTCCAAACATACCCAGGTACCTATATTTTCTAATGTCAATGACAATAATTAATTAGGTACATTTTTGCTCGTTAGTGTTGAAAGTTGGTACCTATTGGTACCATTTTACTCCATTTTGCTTGGAAATTAAACAAGTATTTTGTTCTTTAGTGTCTTATGTGCTTTGTTTTATCTATATATCTATATCATTGAATGTACTTGAATATACCTTTTTTTTAAGTATTTCATATCCAAAAAGTATTGTTGTGAAAAGTATTTTATGTCTTATGTCTTTTTGAAACAGGAAGTCCCATTTATCAAACACTGTTTAGAATTAAAAATAAATTGTGTCAGTTTTCAACTCAGGTTAAGTAGAGGTTTTCGAGGCTCGGAGGAAACTCGCTATGTTAGATAATCATCCATCCACCGACCGACCTGTGCAAGAGCAGCTTAACCTTCAAGATCG
The DNA here is from genome assembly GCA_036375495.1 of Agrotis segetum. Classification (NCBI taxonomy): domain Eukaryota; kingdom Metazoa; phylum Arthropoda; class Insecta; order Lepidoptera; family Noctuidae; genus Agrotis; species Agrotis segetum. The sequence goes on from JAQSVV010000646.1 coordinate 472,431, forward strand.
GCCAAAATGGCTGTTAGGTATCATTTACCCACGAGTTTTTGTAATATGCAAATAAGTAAGTTAAAATATAAACTTACACCATATTTGCTAAAATATTATATCTATAAAAGTATGACAATAGAAAGGGGAGCTCAACAGGGAGTTGATACCGGGTTGACAAAATGTCTACTAGCCCTGGATTCTAAAATCTTAGAACAAAGGTTCTAAAAATGAATTGCATCGGCTTTAGAATTGTAGGTGACTTCTAAGAACAGTAAGGGAGACTTATGTTCCCGGCATAAATGCAATTTCCCTGCCGTCAATCAGTTACACTGGTGGCCATTTATAAAGTAGCACCCTGTTGCAAGTTTAATTTAAAATCGAAAACAGAGAAAAATAACCTTTGTATTTTTCTGACAAAACGTTAAAGTTTTACTCTGTTTATTAAAAACCAATATTTTTGGAGTCCCTCGGGAAAAATTTAGCCTGATAAAACTTTATCGCAGACAAAACAAAAAGAATACTGTTTTTATGAAATAAAATTATATTGGTACAACGGTCGGTCTTATCGCCCACGGTTATCTGTTCAGAAAATCTTTATGGATGGACATGTAAGAAAAACATCGTAATGATATTGTCCAAGAATAAAAAGCTAGAGGTTTTTTAGTAATTGATAAAATTTATTGATTGACATGACATTGAAATAAAGTTGCTCGTAGCTTCATGGCTTCATCTTTAAGATTTCGGAACGAATTTTCCCTGGTCTTCGAAAATATAAGTTTAGTCAGTACAAGTCTGACTGCCCTGGCTTTGATTTGATTTGATGATTTTACCACGTAAATAAAAAGTAATTCATCACTGGCTACCATTTGTAGTTGGTGGCTTCATTTGTAGTTTGTGGCTATCATTTTGTAGTTAGCGTCTTACGAAGGCTTTAACATTCATCAGATTCAAATAAAATTCGAAGCAAATAGTAAAATCTGCTTCTTTATTTTAATCAAAGAAAAGGGGAACTTGATGATGACGTGTTTCACTTAAATACACACATCAACACGGTCTAGGGATATTTCATACTCAATTAAATAACTCGAAAAGTACTGGCCGCATTGGAATCTTTTATACACCGATTTGTTTGTAATTTATCTCAGACTAATTCCAAATTCAAATTTTTGAAAATTCTTTTGTTTTGGTGGCATAAAAATGTCTTGATGTATAGGAGAGGGAATTTTCATTTGTGCGAAATTTAGAAAACAATACGAATTACGTTTAGTTACAGTTTTTTTTCATTTTAAACGAAAGATAAAGTTAAAATTGAGGTATCGTAGCCATGCAACGCCGACATTTGACGAGGGCGGAGATGTTACGAGCTGTAGGAATGCTGGAAGCTGGATCTGTTCAGCGTAATGTTGCTGAGGCCATAGGGACCCATCAAAATGTAATTTCAAGATTGTGGACACGCTATCGTGCCACAGGTGAAGTAGCGGAGAGGCACCGGGGGCCCAGTCGCATCACTACCCCCAGACAAGACCGATTTTTGCAAATTACTGCGCGAGCACAACCAAATGCAACGGCGACTCAATTGGTCCAAAGGCTGCGAGTCGAACACCAAGTGCTTGTGAGTGACCAAACTGTAAGAAGGCGACTGCATGAAAGCAATCTACGCTCTCGTAGACCACTCCGGGTCCCACCTTTACGGAGAGGCAATCGTGTACGACGATTAGAATGGGTTCGGAACCACGTGGACTGGGGCCGTGAGCAATGGTCCAATGTGCTGTTCACGGATGAATCCAGGTTCGGTTTCCATCCAGATTCACGAAGGACGCGTGTTTGGCGAGTTCCTGGACGATGGAGCCGTCTCCAGAACCCTCAGGAAGTTCACCCATACCAAGGAGGAACAATCATGGTTTGGGCAGGAATTCGTCTTGGAGGACGGACGGATCTCGTTTGGGTGCGGGGCAATATGACGGCTGAACGATACGTCCAACAGGTGCTGGGGCCTGTAATCTTGCCCTACAGAACACAAATGGGGCAAGATTTCCTGCTCATGCACGACACTGCCCGGGCACACACGGCGAGAACGGTAGCAGCTTGGTTACATACACATAATGTTAGGGCCTTAGACTGGCCTGCTCAATCGCCAGATCTAAATCCCATTGAGCATGCGTGGGATATGCTGCAAAGAAGAGCTCTGAAGGAAGTTCCTGAAAATCTGGCTACAGAAGCTCAACTTTTTGCGCACCTCAGAAGGACATGGGACAATATTCCGCAGCAAGACATTGATAACCTTGTTCTGAGCATGCCGAATCGTTGCCGATGTGTTATGAACATCATGGGCGCTTTCTCAGACTACTAACTTCAAGTTTATAAACACAAATTAAATGATTTTTCTATTTTTTTCAGTTTTTACTCACAAATTAAAAGTTCATTCATATACGGTTTCCGTCTATGCTTCATTTTTTTTCCATAAAATCCTGAAATTTTAATCTATACCTTAACCATTATTAAAAAATGGTATAATATTAAATAACGTATCTTTTAAATATATACATGTCATATAAATAATTAACGCATTGATAGTAATTCGCTTTTTTTAAAATATCCCTAGACCGTGTTGATGTGTGTAAATAAAGTTAGTTCACTTTGTTTTAATTTTCACGACCAAAAACTGTTACAGAATGAAAACTAATGTCGGTCACTAAATAAATAACTATGCCCAATATTTAACGTTGAAAATGGCGTCGCGACCTAAATCCTAGAACGAGGCATTAGTAACGCGATACTGAAAATAAAATAAATTAAATTATTCTAATGGCGCATTTTCATTAGTTGTTGGGGCCCGCATGGGAGGATTTCTGGAACGCATGCCACAGTGCTCGCATTCGGGGAATCGTTTTCATTAGTCGATAGCCCGCATGCGGCGTGTAGGAAAATCTTCATGTTCGTCGCCATTTATTTACAAGAGTGGCAGACCCGCATGCTGTATTAATTGCTTGCTTGCATGCTGTTTGAATTTCATTGGTCGATAAGTCGACCGGTATAAAGCAAGCGGGGAACCACCGCAAACGGTGTAACGAACATGTATCGACTTGTGACTTTCTTAGGTTGTTATCTCGCATGCGAGGACTCCCCGTATGCTGTATAGCGAACGAGTAAACGACCAATGAGACTGTGCCATAAAGGATAACAGCAAAAAGGTATTGAAAACTCTTTAATGATGATCCTAAAATTATACGAATATTGTTTAGAAACAACAGCCTGTTTTCTACTGTTCATTTAATTTATTTAAGACGGACATTAACTATCCTATCTTCTTGTTTGTACAAGGTACTTAGAAGAAAATTACCATTTACATTATCTATTAGATCACCAATAAATATTTATTGGTGTACGAAAATATTGTTGTGACATTTTCTTCGTTAATACGAAGGAGAAACAATAATTTGGGACGAATTAAGGATAATTTATATACGGGTTTTTTGCTATAGTTGCTTTGGCTTTCAATCAAAAATAAGAATAGTACATGTAGAAAATAATGAATGCTTAAATAAATAGTTCAAGGAAGGTGGATTATAATGGCCACTTTAAGTGCTCTGCAGTGTAAATCAAAAGTAAGGAATACAATTTATTTTCCATTTTCCTATTCTTTCCAACTGTTTGATAAAACAGTTCAATACAGAATTTAGAAACTGAACTTAAATTATTTTTTGGTGAAAGCTTACCCAAGGTATATTAGAAAATATTTATGTAACAACTAATAAAGACATGTAACTTTTTGAACAGTACTTTAATTTATTCACACCATTTAAACCTGTTTATCGGAAACGGGCCAACTTTTGTCGATAATAGCCAAACTTTCCCGCCTACGAAATATGGGCCAATATGGGGCCCATTTAGATCATCGTTCACCGCCCTTCTCACATAGAAGCCTATTATAGTGGTTAGGAATAGTGCTCTGGACGTAATTTGTTGACGCTAGAATACCAACGTATAAAGGCAGGGTAGTAGGTATCCCAAATTACCATAATTTGAGGTCAGGTAAATTGCAATGGCATAGTGGAATAGCCCATTTACAATGTCCGTGAGTGTAATAGAGAACTTGAAAGGATAAAGAAAATGGCTTTAAATAAGGGATGTAATTAAAATTAGGCACACTGTTTTAGCTTTAATTTTATACTAGCGTTCCGCCCTACCGATACAATTTAAGACTAAATCGTCGTGGAACTATCAAAATAACGCCCACGCCACGTCACGGCGACGGACGTCGCAAGACGATCTCCGGCGCCCGTAGGCGCGGGCATGCGGGCGGCGAGTAAAGGGCAACTCGCTGTACGACCATGGACCATGCCCGGATCGACGGCGCATTGTGTTCCACGCGCGCCTCAAAGAGCGTCAGCATAATGACGGGCCCCCCCTCTAGAGGGCCAGAGCCTGCCGGGGTCGCGGGAATTATCTCATAACCGTGACCCCGGAACATAAAGGGCTAAGGATACCGTGGATTTTAGTCAGTACGAGATGACAGTCCCTCCCGCCCTGCCCGGGATGGGAGGACTCATCTTAGCCTATGCATGGCTCGTGGAATTAGATCAGACCCGGAACAACAACTTCTATACGTAGATCATACAAATAATTGCTCCTTGCGGGAATCTAATCCGCGACACGCAGCGCAGCAGTACAATTGCTCAGCCACTGATTGTATTCATAAAAATATTTTTGTTTTTTTTTCTGGCTGGAGATTCAGATTCAAGTCAACCACAGGATTATCCAGTTAAGCTGCACAAAACCTCTTATAGGTTGACAAGAGAGTTGCCATTAAAAAAGAGTACATAACAGTACAGCTTGGCAAAAAACAGTAGAAAACCAGAAGTCGCCACTGCGCTCTCGCTACCAGAACTTTGAGTGATTTTATTTTTTTATTTTTCAGTTGTTACGTTAGTTTTATGGCACAATAATAAATCTGACAAACCTGCGTTCTTTGTTTACATCAAATATCAAAGATTTTAAACGTTGTCAACAAACAAAAAGATTAGTTCTGTTTCAATCCGTTCTGGCCAAGCTGTACTTCTGACATGACATGTGATCACAATCTGCCTAATCTCCATCTGCTACAATATTCAGCTTGCATTATTCCGATTTTATGACGGTCAGTCAATTGCGGTTGGACCCTCAAAGACCTAACCTACACATTTTCTATCAATATTTATAAATTGCTTTGACTAAGGCACTTACCCCCGTATCTATAAACAAGTAAAAGGTTTTACTTGAGTAAATGTCATTTAATTATGAGACGATTTTTAATAAGTTCTTTAATAATTGCTTGAAGTTTGAGCTGTAAGAATATAGAATATACCTTTGCTTTCTTTTACGGTACCCACTTTATTAAAATTCAGGTCTATTGCTTAAAAAAAATTGCACAAGTAATTGCTTAAGCTAAAGAAATTACTTTCACTTGACTATAAATACGGGTGTAACAGTCCACAAAATAACATTAAATTCTGTCGTCCGGCTGTGTCAAACCCTGTTGATACAAACATAATGTGAAACACAGTAATTCCAGTCAAATACAATTTTTTTTATCTTTTTGGAAAAGGAAAACCAATTTGCATAAAAGAGACATTAAACGCATGTTAATTCTAAAATAAAATGCTTTCGGTATCCAAATATTTTCGGTAAAAGGAAACACTTTCAAGTACCCAAACTCATAAATTTTACAAAGAACAGCAATTATTTCCTCTCATAAAAAAAACGAATTAATTTCGACCGGTATTTCCTTTATTTTCTTACTGGTAGACTAGCACTCGAATTAATTAAAAAAGCTAAAATTAGAAGAAGCTTGCATGTAAAAATACATCACTGAAAAAGGTACCCAAGAATGCAACAATGTTTGCAGAATGTGGTCCATTCTCATTTTATTACGACATCATAAATTAAAGTACGTATGTTTGTAGATAGGTATACTGAGGCCCTGAATGGGGCCTTGTTGGGCCATACAAAGGCCAGGTGGACTCATGTCAGTCCAGCATTGTGCTTGTAGACTATTCATGTGGATGCTCTGGTATTTCTAGTCGGAAGTTTGTGGGAACAATGAGCGTTAGATGAAATTCCTATTGGAACTCAATGTGTTGTGAAGATAATGGTGTGAACGTTTATGGCTTCGTTGAAGTTTGATGCCGCATTTTTATAGCGTAGATATGAATTCCGTAAAATGTGCCAGGATTTTTGGACATAAGTGTTGATCCTTTATTGACTCCAATAATGGTTGGGATTTGGTCAAATGGTTAGTCGGATTTCTTTGTTATGATATTTTTATTATTGCCAAAATATGGTATGAGTGAAGTTTTCTTAAGAGTTTTGGATGAAGGAGTCTGTAATGTTATCCAAATGAGTATTCAATTGAATACATTGGTGAATGCTTGACGTATTTACGCGCCAAAATCTAAATAATATCAGACGTTACAATTACGAATGTAATAATTCTTCTGTCCTGCTCCTAAATCTTGATTAAGATAATAAAATGTTTTGAATATAAATACATGAATTAACTTTTGTCTTACTATTTTAAATAATATAATAGAAGTGAAAAGTAATAAACAAGTAGGTTCGTCTGAATTTTATTTTTTAAGCGGCACGGTTTGTCAGACTACCACCCAAACTATTCTATTAGTTGCCCTTAACGTTCCAGGTCTGCGATGCCCTTTTAAGACAATCCCTTGAAACCGGCAGAAATTGCACGTTATTCGTTTTTTTTTAAACTACCTGACAATAAACTTTTACAAAGTTATTGTTGTACTTTCAATTTCTAAATTCAATTTGGTTCATTTGAAATAAAAGTTAATTGAAACAAATACCTAAAATCAATTAAGTCTCTTAAAGTTAAAAGAGAGAGTTAATTAACTTACCTTGATATTCTAATTCCCTGGATAAGTAATTTATTTACAGAAGCAAAGTTTATTCAAATACTTCCAAAGTTTGTCCAATATACACTAAAATATTCTACCAAAACACGAACAGCTTACTCAATACAAAGTTTTTGAATATTTAACACTATATTTAAACTACACGATGAAACACCAACTATTTTTACCTAAGGCTTATTCTCAAAAAAGTAGCAAAAAAGAAAAACATTCTATTCACAAAACTTTCGAACGATTTTTTTTAAATCACTTTCACTTTTTTTTGAAATTCGTTGAACACCGCGTTCTGATTTCAAATGATCCGGGGACGTCAGTCCGGTACCGCGGCCGCCGAGCGACTAACGTTTTCATCTCCCGACAATGGGCTAGAACTGCCTACTGTTGCACTATAGATACACATGTTGCAACTGGAAACGGGAAACTGGGTTGCTTCAAATTAGTGAGAATTGTGAAAGAAAAAACCGTTTCCCGTGGAAAGAAAATTGCGATTCATAAACCGAGCGTTATCTAGCTGAAATCAGGTTAGGGTGTTTTTTTTTTTACACATGCGTTCATTCGATGCTTCTGGAATTAAAATGTTGCTTTTTGGTGGCTTAATTCGTAATGATTTGTTAATTATGAGTTAAATATTCTGGTTTTGTATTTAATTGTTTAGGTTGAGTATTATGACGGCATGTTTGGCGCCGTGACTGAGCAATTGGACTGCTGCGCTGCCTGTGTGTCGCGGGTTCGATTTCCGCACGGAACAAATATTTGCATGTCTGCAAGTTGTCCCAGGTCTGGGTGTTTGTGTATGTAAATTTCTATGTTTGTAAACGTACCCACGATACGGGAGATATTCAGAGAGAGGGACGTCTTTAAAAAATGGAATATTTATCATATTTCAGAATTTAGTTTGATGACTATTTTTTTCAGTTCTAAAATTGAATGAAAGATGATCCATCTCCTTTGAGTAATTGATACCTTTTGCTGATTTATAACTTGAGTAAACTAAATAATAGGTATAATCTATAATTATTATAGGTATAAGGGATTATTAGAGGTAGAGAGAGATAGGTATAATTTTACGTTTTTATAAAGTAAAGTAAACGTGAACTTTGACGCCAAAACTAAAAAAACTTTATTATCAGACCTAGGGGGGTATTACAACGTCTTTAAACCATGCTTGTTCCAGTGAGTGAACGAGATGACGCTAGACAACTTGCATAGCTCTGTTTCTTTTCTACAATGGAACTACTCACGTTTTTAGATAGGTTTTTTTTTTTAGGTGTTAAAATCATCAAATGAGTCCTCCCGCCCTGGGTGGGGCGGAAGGGACTGTCAGACTCTTACTGACTAAAATCCACCCCTGTTCCTTCCTATGCCCTTTACGTTCCGGGGCCACGGTATCCTGGGTTAAGAAAAAACCCGCGACCCCAGCAGGCATTTGGCGCGAAACCACGTAGGTAGGCCACCAATTTTATTATTATTCCTTATCCAAAGATTTAAGAAGACAAAGTGTAGATCCTATTCGATTTATGGACATCTTCGAAGACAATAGACGGGTCGCCGGAACTAAATGATCAACGACGTTTTTGAACAAAGGACTGCAATTTTAGAATAGCCCTTTTCATTTCTCGTTGCGACGTGGACTGATTCTACTCGAGATTTTAATGACTTAAATGGGCATTGTTTTTGAGCACTTCATCGGGATAATGTCATTTGTTACTTAAGATTAATTACCTTAAATAAATCTTGGACGGATCCTGGGGGTGATGGATTTTACGCAACGATAAAATGGAAATGTGGATTTTTTCGTCTAGTTAATAAAGTCAGATTTTGAATGGCTCTATTAAAATATGTGCAGCGTCGCGTCTCAGTGTGCCTTAGTCCTTATCGTGATCTCTTAGTAAGAAAAACAGGATGCTAAAAGTTACATAGTTCTTACAAATAGCACTAGGTGGCGCTACATACAGTCATTTACAATACTTCAACAAGCTTCGGAGAACGTGAGGATTTTCTTACAATAATATATTTTTCTTCAACGTTTGACGCTGGGGATAAATTGAGTACATATGTTAAGAATGTCAGAGCACGCTTCAGATTTAACTCAATATAACACCAAGCGCAAAATACATAAATAAACGAACAACCATTGTTTGCTGCTGCCAGTTTTTATGTGTATGTTTTTACGGTATGATTTGTGTGAATTTTGCTGAGCATTTGATCATTATCTTACGTCTGATTCTATATCAAAGTTAAACTTTATTGTCGTTACAACAAGGTTACGTTTACATTGCTGCCATGGACATACGTAAGTTACGGATTAAAGTTCCTTCTAGGTAATGCTTCATCGTCGACCACATTGCTTACTATCAGGCGAGATAGTGGTCAAACGCGAACCTATTGTTACGTTGATCGGATTGCGAGACCAATCTAAGCTTACTAACGCAACACCAGTCTGCGATACCACTGCGACATCCAAGCAACTATCGCATTATAAATCCATAATTATAGGTTCGTACACGGACAAGCGTCGATGGATATCAAATCCATAAGGTATCGAAGACCTGCGTTGTATACGATGGGTCTATGACTCTCAAATAGGATTGCATTCCTTTTAAAGACACATGCGAGTAGACTGCAAACCGCACGTTTGTCAATCCATGCGTTATGAACTGCATTTCACACGCACCAGTGAGCAATGTACGAGATACGATAGTGAGTGCACAAAGTAGTAGAAACTTTTAATGATGCAGCTAGCTACTACTCGTACATCAAAGGCTAACACGCCGGTGAAACTATTTCCCGGAGGAAATATTGATATGAAGTTTCAGACTGTTTTATTATGTAACTAAGGCCCAGTTACATTTCTATTTTTTTGCAAATGTTTTATATAATGTACCGGAGTGAACAAAATTGATTAAACTACTAGACAAAAAACACGCGCTTAGTTTTTTTTTCTCTTTATTTATTTAAAGGCTCTTTTGCGCACCGCGTATGTCAGTCCCATCGTATCCTAACAATTATATTTCACACCACGTGGGCCATGAATTTGAACAAATTCTTCGCATCGTCGCCATTTGGTTGAGATAGTATTGCATGGAACATGCCTACATCCGTTTTGTTCAAATTCAGGGACTTTACTAAACTAATTCTAGAGGACTCGTATTAAACACGCGCTTAGTTGTAATTAAATGTTACTTAGGTAATCGTGTCTAGGGTAAGCATTTTGATCAAAATGATTTTAGCTGTTTGACATAAAAACGGAATGAAGAAAGGGTCCGATAACTAAATCTTACCCAGTATTTTAAAATATTACTACTAGCTCAGAAGGCGTTACCAACATTGTTGGAATTTGCGGATTGCCTAAGCAGTTTACCGCAGTCTTGGAACGCAAAGGACACTTGGTAGAACAGAATGGATTTTCTAATTGGCTGAGTTTGACAGGCAATTCCGCTCCATTTAGTGGGAGGACATAAATATTTGGATGATTTTACTTTAAAAAAACTTTGGAATGGAAAAATGAATGAAGAAGAGAATTATTCATCTGAGAACATAATATGGAGATCTATGAATAATTATATTGAAATAATAATCATTGATGACGAACAATAATTGAACTATCAAAACATTCATACAAGACCTTCTATTGTGGTCTAAAGATTTAATAACATTATTATAATTTGATGACACAATATATTTTTACAATAAAGATTATCTACGTTACATTCTCAGAAGAATGATATTGCAAACAATGAAGGGGATACTATTTTGAAAATGAAGTAGTCATTCTAATAACATTATGATCCACTGGCGGACGTAGGTGAGATGGCGCTAGGCGACTTGTATAGCTCTATCTATTTCCCACAGCCTAATTACTCTCGCTTTCAGACGTCATGCTATGCCAACAGGGTCACCTGGCTCTCGACCACCATCTTGTCGGAGTACGGCACCTAACAGTTTTTACTGGTACATTCATGAAATTCCCACTGACAAATGCCCACCATCAGGGATAGTTATTTAAAAAAAAAAAAAAAACATACCGACCGAATTGAGAACCTCTTCCTTTTTTTGAAGTCGTTTAAAAATGGATAACACGATTGGCGCAGTAGCTAAGCAATTGGACTGTTCGGTTCCAGCAAGGAATCAAAATTTTTTTTCAGATCCACAAGTAGCTGTTCTGGCCGTTTTCCTTTGTGGGTTTTAATGTTTGTAAACGCACCCAAGATACAAGACAAATATTTCAAATCTAGTATATTGTAATGTTGACGTAGTCTCGACTCCAAAAAATAGGCTGCTATTTTTAAAACATGTTCCTGCATTTCTCAACAAAGATTTAAAGCCTCACGAAAATTCTACACCAAAATGAATACTCTTTCCTTAATTATAAGAACGTTTCAAGTGGGCGCGCCCCAATTCAGGCTAAAATTTCAAAAGACCGAGCCTCGTGATGTTTAAATTAGAGATGGGCCGACTATGACTTTCGCCGAGTGGCTGAAAAAAAGCCGAATGGTTAGCCTTGCTGGGGGGGTATTACAACGTCTTAAAACCAGGTTTATTCCGGCGAGTGAAAGTGACAGAGCTATATGAGTCGTCTAGCGCTATCTCGTTCACTCACTGGAACAAGCCTGGTTTTAAGACGTTGTAACCCCCCCAGATCATTTTTGTCGATGGAGTAAATTTGTGTTAATTCCTACACGCGTAACATGGCGTCGTAGAAACGGGTTTTGTCGACGCGAGAGAGAGGTAGACAAATGACAGAACGTGAAAGATTTTTATCGATCCCAGCACAGCAATATTTAAAATATAGAAGAGATATGTCTCTATTCTTTAATGGTGTACGAATCGTTTCTTAATTGTGCAAAAAAAAACATTCGATTTGTACAGAAATAACGATGAAATAACTTTGTCTTTTCTTGGTAAAATAGAGATAGAATCGCCAGGCTACGCGTGCTGGGGTTATTAGTAATGGCACTTTACGTAAGTAAATTTTAGACACGCGCATTGGATACAATATTATTATGCACTCGGTTGCACCCGCCTGTGCTGTCTACAAATTAATTTATCTGTCACAGAATCACACAATTCATATATTTAAACGTATTTTCTGTTAAAGTAATGTTTCCAATGAATAAAGTTCAAGTTACAAAGGAAGAATTCGTAGATTAATTAATTTATAGTAAACCATCCGAGATGACTAGTGAGAACTTTTTGTCGACTACAGACTTTTCATTGACTGCAAATAGATATTATGTGTATGTATGGTCGACGTTTCGGCACATCTCTAAAATCATATGCAAAAATATTTCAGAATGTTGCTGAATTCAAAATTTTAAGACATGACATTATACCTCGGGATTCATACAGCATATTTTCAGACACCATTGTTTTAATATGAATAAGGGTTACTGAGGAATACATGAATAGTTAATGAGTTAAAACCACATGTTGGGAAATTTTAAAGTTTCAACTATTTCGTGTGGTGATGAGGAAAATGTTGAGTGTTGGACGATATAAAATGAGTACGAAGTTTTGCAAATTGGTTTTGTTCAGCCAGGTGTTACCGTAGCATACCCTGTTATGTTGGTAGAAAGCGTTATTAAAAATATTCTATTGATTTCCTGGAAATATCTAAGAAGAAATCTTGGTGGATTTGCTGTCTTAAAGAGCAAGTCCGTTTTTTTTTCTCTAAATCGCACCAACAGAATATTTACAAAACTAAAATATTTAATTAAGTATATTATTTTTGCTCATCCTCATAGGTACACCAGTTACAGTAGTTATTCATTATCCCCGAACATACAAAAAAGAACTCCCAAAATATCCATAAAAAATAAGTTAGAGGTCATTAATCTATTCATGAATATTTATTCATGAATACGAGTATGTATGACAATTTGTTGCAAATAAATTGCATTTTCCGATTCACTCAGTCAAGCGATTCTGCTCACAAAATTGATCAAAACTGATTAAAATTGCATCAATAGGTAAAATATCTACAGTAAGTAATACATCCATCCAAACCATACAAACGCCAATTTTGGTTGTGCACGTCAGTTATAAATGTTAAATCATACATTTGGATAGACAAACGAGGGCAAAGCAAATCGGATCAACTCTTCAAAAATCTCGAAAAATCCGGTTTTGACGAAACTAACTTAATCCCACCAAACGTAGTTATTTTTGTATGTATATATAGTAATTAGATGACCCGCCTTTGTTGATATAATAGAGACTTATACTTACGATTACGAATAAATGCAATTTTGTAATTCTTTTATAGTTTACTAACACTGTGCCCGCGACTTCGTCCGCACGAATTTCGAACTTTTGGTCTTAATGGGATACTTTTGGATAACCTAAATTTTCCAAAAAAAATTGAGACTTTTAGGACTTGTAGTAACGAAGTTTTATTCAAACTATTAACCTAATAACCTAATAGCTACAAGTAGATCTAGCGCTTGTAGTTTCTAAAATTTCGTGATGAGTGAGTAACTTTTGGCTTTTAATTTTATATTTATTCATAGATAGATTAATATTTGAGCTAAGGAAATAAAACACAATAGTTTTGGACCCGGGTACGTCCTTAAACTACGTCCAGCCACCGAAGGACGGGCAGCAGCGTCCTTTGCAAACTTACGGTGACCCTACTGCGATCCCCAAGCCGCCTGCCAAGCGTGGAGATTATGGCAACCCCCCCCCCCATTATGATTGACAATAGAAGCACACGGCCCCCAGTCCCCGGCAGCTCCGCTATTCCTGGTCTTGGTAGCGGATCGGGTAACGGCGGAGCAGGGGGTGCTAAGAATCCCCGGCAGATGCCCCGCTACCACCCCCAACGGACTTTGGCCCTGGCAACACACAACATCCGCACACTGAGGACCGATGAGAAGATTATCGAGCTGGAGGAAGAATTGAGCAAACTGCGATGGGATATCTTGGGATTATCTGAAATCCGAAGAGAGGGTCAGGATACGATAGTTCTAGATTCCGGCAACATGCTCTTCTACCGGGAAGGAGACCGCAAATCCCAGGGTGCTGTTGGATTTCTCGTCCGCAGATCCCTCATCAACAACGTTGTGAAAGTCGACAGTGTGTCGAGTAGGGTAGCATACCTTATACTCAGAATAACCAACCGGTATTCGTTGAAGGTCATACAGGTATATGCGCCGACCTCGACACATTCTGATGATGAAGTAGAGGCATTGTATGAGGAGATATCCGAGGCCATACATACCTCCGAAACATACTTCACCGTTGTTATGGGGGACTTCAACGCAAAGGTGGGCGCACGGAATGGCGATGAGTTGAGAGTGGGGCCATTTGGGTATGGGCAACGAAACCATAGGGGCCAGCGACTGGTCGACTTCATGGAAAAGGAAGAACTCCATTTGATGAACTCCTATTTCCAGAAGCGGCCATCCAGGAAGTGGACGTGGATGAGCCCCGATGGTACTACCAGAAATGAGATCGACTTCATCATGACGACCAAGAAGCGAATATTCAGTGATGTCTCTGTGATCGCCAAGGTAAAAACCGGTAGCGATCACCGAATTGTCAGAGGCACACTGAATATCAATGTCAAGCTTGAAAGGTCTCGTCTGGTGAAGTCCACGCTCCGACCTGGTCCTGCCCACATCCGGAACCCCGAAGACTTCCAACTTGAACTGCACAATCGCTTCCAGTGCCTAACCGAATGCGAAACTGTGGACGAGATTAACAATGGGTTGGTGGAAACTGTCCAAGCTGTGGGGTCCAAGTTCTTTAAGACCCCGCGCCGCAATAAACCTCAAAAGCTCTCGAACGGAACCATCAGGTTGATGCAGGACCGGACCGAGATGAGGCTGCAATCTTCAGCTGATATGTCGGAATATGGCAAACTCAATAGACGAATCTCTAAATCAATGCGACGTGACCTGCGCTCCTTTAGTGCGGCACGGATCAAAGAGGCAATCGAGCGGAACCAGGGCTCAAAAGTCTTCGCAAAGATTTCGTCTATTGGGCAGAGCCAAATGACAAAGCTGAAGATTAACGATGGCAGCATCATTTCGACGAAACCGGAGATCCTAAGGGAGCTTGAGAGGTTTTACGGACAGTTATACACATCAACACGACAACCCAGTGTCGGTACAGCTCGAGACGCAAGAGCTAAACTGACTCGACACTACACTGAGGATATCCCGGACATCAGCCTGTACGAGATTAGAATGGCTCTTAAACAGCTCAAGAATAACAAGGCGCCGGGCGAGGACGGAATCACAACAGAACTTCTGAGAGCGGGTGGAAAACCGGTACTTCTAGTCCTCCAGAAGTTATTTAATTCCGTCATACTCGAAGGTTCTACGCCAGAAGCATGGCACAAGAGTGTGGTTGTTCTTTTCTTCAAAAAGGGTGACAACACCTTGTTGAAGAACTACAGGCCAATTTCACTTCTGAGCCATGTATACAAGCTGTTCTCAAGAGTCATTACGAACCGTCTCGAACGCAGGTTTGATGACTTCCAGCCTCCCGAACAAGCCGGTTTCCGAAAAGGTTTTAGTACTATAGACCACATACACACGCTCCGCCAGATTATACAAAAGACAGAGGAGTATAATCGGCCATTGTGTTTAGCGTTTGTGGACTATGAAAAAGCCTTCGATTCAATCGAAACCTGGGCAGTATTGCAGTCCCTCCAACGGTGTCATATCGACTATAGGTATATCGAAGTGTTGAAGTGTTTGTATAGAAACGCCACCATGTCCATCCGACTTCAGGAAGAGAGCACGAAACCAATCCAATTGCAGAAAGGCGTGAGACAGGGAGACGTTATTTCTCCGAAACTGTTCACGAACGCGTTGGAGGACGTTTTCAAACTCTTAGAATGGAACGGATTCGGCATCAACATCAATGGCGAATACATCACTCACCTTCGTTTTGCCGATGATATAGTCATCATGGCAGAATCGTTGGAGCACCTCAATGCTATGCTCAGCGACCTCAGTATCGTTTCCCAACGGGTCGGCCTTAAAATGAACATGGACAAGACGAAAGTCATGTCGAATGTCCATGTGGCACCCGTACCGGTTGTTGTTGCGAGCGATACTCTCGAAGTTGTAGACCATTATACTTACCTTGGACAGATTGTTCAGTTAGGTAGGTCCAACTTCGAGAAAGAGGTCGCCCGAAGAATCCAACTCGGATGGGCAGCGTTTGGGAAGCTACGTGATATCTTCTCATCGAGAATCCCACAGTGTCTCAAGACAAGGGTGTTTGACCAGTGTGTGTTGCCAGTGATGATATATGGCTCCGAAACGTGGTCCTTGACTGCTGGCCTCTTAGAGAGACTAAGAGTCACTCAACGAGCAATGGAGAGAGCTATGCTCGGAGTTTCTTTGCGGGATAAAATCCGAAACATGGATATTCGGCGAAGAACCAAAGTCACCGACATAGCTCATAAAATTTGCAAGTTGAAGTGGCAATGGGCAGGCCACATCGCTCGTAGAACTGACAACCGATGGGGAAGAAAAGTTCTCGAGTGGCGACCACGGACCGGAAAACGCAGCGTAGGCAGGCCTCCCACTAGGTGGACCGACGACATCGTGAGGGTCGCGGGCAGCCGATGGATGCAAGTGGCGAATTGTCGTTCGGCGTGGCGGTCTAAGGGGGAGGCTTATGTTCAGCAGTGGACGTCCTCCGGCTGTTGATGATGATGAGTTTAACCAAATTCTAAATAATACCTCTGCTCTTTTGCTTTGAACCATGTGTCTGCACCACCACGAATTTGTCCAAATAAAACCCGAATTGCATTCAAGAACAAAATAAAGCAAAATGTAAATAAAAGATATTCTGAAAACATTATTGCCTGATCGAATGAAATATGCACAAACTGAAATTCATTTCAATTTATATTCAAATACGAAGGATTTTCATTTTAATCTTTTACTAGTATTATTGTAACTGGTAATTAACAGACGCTTCTGTGATTTATTTTGTACGGAATTATTATTCGTTACAGTTTTTCAGCTGTTAAGAACGTGTTGTTTGATTAATACTTAAACTAACTATTTGTTAAATCCTAAATTATTTTATCTGCTATCATGCTATTAATCCTCTATAAAAGAACCTATAACAATTAGTTTATTGCCAATATTAAAACACTCAATGATAAATTATAATCGTTATATCATCCAAACGCGTGATATTATGAATTTCAAAAAAAGAACATTCTCATGCAATGACATTTTCACCACCAGATCGCTAAAATTTGGAAAAAAAGAACAATAATTCTTTTACTTCTTAAGAGCCTATACTACCTCAAATGGCTTAGCAGAAACCTGTGATACGTCGAAAATACTACAGCATTAATTTTGAAATAAATATATGGTAAAGTTGAGGATTAATGTTAGGTCTTATGTTTGGCGAAAACATGATTCCATAAAATTTTCTCGATAGAAAAAAATCCCAAAGTTACCTCTAAATTGAACAATAAAACGCTGGCAATCAGAAAATACTTAAAATTAGATCATGAAACTTTTTATACTAATTGAACTAACTATAAAGCAGGTCTTATGTTATTTACTTTTTTGAATTTACATTTTTTTCGCCGTAAAATAAATAGATTTGCGTGTAGACAGCTAAAAGAAAGAGCAAGCAATAGTGCGTGGTACGTGCAAGTGCGAGCGAGTAAGACTATACTGAAGTACTAAAGACCCTTAAGGTTTGTTTATTTTAAATGCTTCGCAATTAGACTTTTCTTGAATTTACATAGTTCTTACAACACTGTACAACACCCTATGGTATGAGAATCTTTTATAGAGGATTCACATCGTGATTGTAGATAAAGTCTTATATGCACCTGTTATAATTAGGTAATACAACACTCATGTGATACTATTATCACACTCGGCTACGCCTCGTGTGATAAACCCACATTCGTGTTTTAATAGCCCTGATTGTACAACAGATGCATAAATAACTATTATCGATTTGCTAAAAAAAATAATTATGGGATTTTAACAAAAGTTTAAATTATTAATCACACATCATATATAATACTGTACCTGTGTAACTATACACCGTTAAAATTACCTGCATGAAATATAACAAGTATTTTTGACTTTACATTGGAGCTCTCAATGTAATACGTAGATACAATTTAAATATTCCATTTTTCTGTTTGAACTATGCTGACTTTCAACGTCTGAATCTCACTTCTTAGCGTCTACTGCTAATGATTTTGCTTCATTTTATTAACCAACTTCTAAAAAAGGGGGTTATTAACCGATTTCTAAAAAAGGAGGTTACTCAATTCGAACATATTATGTAAATACTTTTTTTTCTTCGTCGTCGTTTAAGAACCGATTTTAATGATTCTTTTTTTGTTGGAAAGAAGATATTTAGAGGTGGTTTCATGATAAGGAAATAGGTTTGATGATGGAAGACCAGAAAAATCGTAGGGGCTACTAGTGCGTTTGTAAGTTTTCATTAAGAATTTTAAAAGCACTTCAATTTATGTTATTAATGTTGGTATTCTTAAAGAAATAAACCTGTAAAGAAAAATATAAGTTCAATTTATGATATTATATTGAATTGGCTTTTTGAAATCTTCAAAGATTGTTTACAAATATACTTTTGAAACCTTCTTATTAAAAACAGATCAATGAGTTTAGGTAGGTGGATCTATAATAAATACAGGATAATTTTCATATAATTTATTTGGAAGCAAAGTTTTCTTTGATTGAATAAATTAGGTGATTATAAAAATATTAACATTTTCATTGGAAAAATCAGAAACAGGAAAATTAGATTCAAATTCTATGTAAACCTTCATTCTTCATTACTTCATTTCATTAATAAAGCAAACTCCCTAACCTTTTTTTTTTATTTATTGACCGTTTAGAATCTCTTTTATTGTCTCGTTAATTAACCGAAATGCTTTTGACTGCTGGCCTTTTAGAGAGACTAAGGGCGACTTTCACCAACGGTTAAACATGTTTAAAATTTTATTTAAGCAAAAAATTGTATTGAATTTTGTCCTTAAATAAAATTTTAAACATGTTTAACCGTTGGTAAAAGTCGCCCTAAGAGTCACTCGGAGTTTCTTTGCGGGATAAAATCCGGAACATGGATATTCGGCGAAGAACCACGAGTCACCGACATAGCTCATATTAGCAAGTTGAAGTAGAAATGGGCAGGCCACGTCGCTCGTAGAACTGACAACCGATGGGGAAGAAAAGTTCTGGAATGGTGACCACGGACCGGAAAACGCAGCATAGGCAGGCCTCCCACTGGCCCGTGGACCGAAGACATCGTGAGGGTCGCGGGCAACCGATGGATGTAAGTGGCGAATTGTCGTTCGGCGTGGCGGTTCAAGGGGGAGGCCTATGTTCAGCAGTGGACGTCTTCCGGCTGATGATGATGAAGTAACCGAGATGATTAACAATAAAGAGTAGATCGTGTGATCACTTGTGTGTTGTGAACTCGTGAATTTTACAGAGTGGATCACCATAATAGCCATTAATGATATTTGTGTTGTAACCAACAACACTTTAAGAGAAATTCATAGCCTTTTAGGAAAAATACAACGACAGTTGGCAATTTTGTATCCAACATGAAGTGATCATAAAACTCTTTACCACTACAATATTTATAAAACTTTCCGGCACCGTGTGTCATATTTTCTTCTTTACAGTTTGTAGTTTATAAGTACGGAACGCAGCTGGACCGTAGCAATAGATTGCACTTATAGGCAACAACATGATGAGACATGATGAAGGCATAATGGGCTTAGTATGTTATATTGTGAAATTACACAACTGTCTTTAAAAATCCATTTTGTCGGTTCAAAGTATGCGATTAATGGTAAGCGTCCACAGGCCGGCATCGTACGTATCGGACACAACGCATCAAACGGATTGTCAAATTCGTATACTGACTAAAATCCACAGTGTCCTTCTATAGCCCTTTACGTTCCGGGGTCACGGTATTTTGTTAATCGCGCGACCATCGCGTTAGATGCGAGTTTATTTTCACTAAAATATGTAAATAACAGAGTATATTATATTATTAAGCAAAACTTCCTGATACCTACTTAAGCACTTATCTCGGTAGAGTAGTATACGAGTATGTCGCATTTAGTTCACGAGTATATCGCTTTTAGAAAGGAAATGGTTCCCATCTATCACTTCGCGACGTAAACTACATTGCGTTTGTAATCTATCGAGGGCCGTTTAGATGTATCGAGATGAATAAAATATTTGTTGGTATTACATTTGTGAGAGATTATATCTAATACCACTTACATTCTGTATTGATTCTGAAGTACAGATTTGACTATAAGTAGGTACATATTAGTCTTCTATGTAATTATAGTCACATCACGTCATTACGTCACGACCAGATGTTAACTATGTAGGGCATTATTATTATGTATTTTATTTGTTCCATGTATAAAAACCAACTTTTTTTTAAAACCCTCCCTCCGAGGCACTTGATAAGCTTAAAAGGAACCTTTTTTTTCAGTTACCCTTTGCATTTCAGTGTACTTTTAAGACATAAGCGCGACTCTAGCAGGCGTCAGTATATCTCACGTGCGATCGGGGTAACAAGTATCACGTGTTACCAGCAGGTGACCATAAAAATCTGTTTGTAAAGAAACATATCTAATAAATAAGGAGTACAAAACCTCTCACAAAATCGGTCGGAGACTGATGGTGGTGGTACATATTTTAGACTGCCAACTATAATTATGACAACAGTTGTCTATGTCGATCCATAGCTTAATTGCCAAGAGCCTCGACTAACATCTCAGGAGGCTCTCTTTAGGCAGCTAGATCATGGGCCAAATACAGAGAGCAGTTCTTCTGGACACGGCGCGAATTGTTAGGAGGTTCCTTACTCAAAAACTCAAAATATTTAAAAATGTACTTAATAAGGTTAAAAAATGAATAAAAGAATAGTATACAGGGTGGAATTTTGTAATGCCACCTGGAGGGAAAGTACCCTTAATACTGCAGATAGAAAATTTTACTCAAAGGAAACATTCCTTTATTTTTGAATAGAAAGCAAACTGCATTCAAAGATTTTCGAAAATTCCCTTCTCCCACCCGGGAATCGAACCGGCTAAAATCTGAAAAAATTATACCCTGTACTTTTATTGCACCGATCGTTAGGGTCAATTATAACGATGAAATCTCTCTAACAAACATGATAAATTAAATGAAAGGAAAACCAGGAAATCTTAAATTAAAGCTCTCGTAACATGTAATATGGTTCCTTGGTCCTATCGGTGGAATTTTGTAATGCCACCTGGAGGGAAAGCACGCTTAATACTGCAGATAGAAAATTTTAATCAAAGGAAACATTCCTTAATTTTTGAAAAGAAAGTAAACTGCATTCAAAGATTTTCGAAAATTCTCTTCTCCCACACTCGGGAATTGAACCAAGAAACCATATTACATGTTACGAGAGCTTTAATTTAAGATTTCCTGGTTTTCCTTTCATTTAATTTATCATGTTTGTTAGAGAGATTTCATCGTTATAATTGACCCTAACGATCGGTGCAATAAAAGTACAGGGTATAATTTTTTCAGATTTTAGCCGGTTCGATTCCCGGGTGGGAGAAGGGAATTTTCGAAAATCTTTGAATGCAGTTTGCTTTCTATTCAAAAATAAAGGAATGTTTCCTTTGAGTAAAATTTTCTATCTGCAGTATTAAGGGTACTTTCCCTCCAGGTGGCATTACAAAATTCCACCCTGTATATTGTGTATTTACGTATAGAATGTTGATTGAACAAGGTAACTACAGCCTTTTAAATAATTGGACATCGTTATTGTCCTTTTACTAAAAATGAACAGACTTTTCTAAATCATTCTTGCCAACTGCAACTAACCACTGATTACGACAAACAAGCGCTCAAAGCTACTCATAACATGAAATTGTACATGTTGTACTAACGAGCTCATTAGAGTGGACATGCCCAAATCACCTTGTTTCGTTGAACAATACTGATATATGTATTTTCTAAGGGAGTGCATGTTAGGCCAAACAAAAAACACGCCTTTTTTTCGACGACGTAGCAAAAAATCGTGTAGATCATCTTTTTTAGGGTTCCGTACGTCCCGGAACCCCAGAGTATTTCAGGTCAATAGACAATTCGGACAGAGGGGTATAGTACCCCCTTATCTCCTGAAAAAACAATACACATAATATTCCTTTGCCTATAGATTGCAGGAAAATAATGCAGAAGTTCATGATTTTTAACATAGTTTTTTTTTTATCTGGCAGAAACAAATGGCTCCAACAACAAGAGTTATTAAGGTACGTAAGTACGGAATCCTTTGTAGGCAAGTTCAATTCGTACTTGGCCGTATTTTTTTTCAGCACTTCATATACCACTCGGGCCAGTCGATATACATAATAGCTGAGCGCAGCGCAGATTCTTTTTAACTGTCAAACTATTATCGAATGTTTCCTTATTTAAATAACATACATAATCAATTTACATACACACGAGAGAGATCTCCCTCCAGGAATTAATTGTTGTCCACCATCTACAAAGACTAACAAATCAATCCAAATAAATAATAGAACAAAAAGAGAATGAAAAATACTGAAATTACTTCCCAAAAAATACCGCCTGATAAGTGAATTCACTTGAAAACAGGAGTGTGAGAATATAGAAGCAAAAGTTGGGACAAATTCGTGACTGTACAAATTGTTTTAGATATTCATCGTAATTTTGTTAATTTTTAGATTGGTAAAAAGCATGAGTAGAAGCGAGTGTAATAAGAAACGGACAAGAGACGTAATTAAACATTTCTTAAGATTTTGTACAAAATCTAGACATACTTCTTACTCAAGCACAGGACAAAATTATTAAAAAATACTCCATATAAGTGAGTGGAAATATGCATGCTCCCTAACACAAGTCATCGTTTTTCTGCAATTTTGCCGTTTTTATTTGGGGTTAGCGCAACAAGTCTTCTTACCCATACTTCTAGTCGTAGGCTATTGAGTTGCACTTTTTGGAAATAATTATCTTTCACACAGACAATGCATATTTTCTCTCTTAAAATGCTCTAGAAGCTGGAGAGTCGCCTACAAATAGAAAAGAATACAAATACATATATTTATTAGATATTGGACGCACACAGAAATAATAAAAAATTTGTTAAATACACAACAAGAATTTTGTTGTGAAAATTCATTCGTAATTTTGTGAGACACAAATCTATTCGAACAACACAGTGACACACAACTCCTGAAATCCCACGCAATCGTCCTTCTTTAATAAATTAAACTTTCTAAAACTCCTATTTTACACTCAACCGCTAAAAGTTCTTATCTTCCACCACTCACCGAATCAACAACGGAGCATGTCTCAAAATTATTCTCTGTTCGACCCTCATCATTAAAAGTTGGGACGGCCACGTCAGCCTCGCGTATTGAGTTAATGTTTTACTCCGGTGTTATAAATGCGGGTAACGCAATTATACGTGTAGGTACTCATGGTATGTTAGAATTACGTTTAGTTCTTGAAGCCAATCTATCATCATTATCATCTGGGTTTTGACGTTTAATTTTGGGTAGGTGTCCTTGAACGAGTTACTTAGTGAGTTGAGTGAAAGCTTGGTCTTCTCCTTGCTGGTTTTAGAATAGTTTCCAGAGACTTCTTGCGTGGTACGATGGATCGTACCCGTTGAAAATGGAAGCCTCTGCTCTGGTTGCTGGATGTTGACGATTGTAAGCCTCACCAGTTTCGTCTGCCTCGCAATTGAGATCCTGTCAGAATCAGGCGCCAAACATTTTTTACTATTTTCCATTGTTGCGCAAGAGATCCAGTTTCTTCTGAGATTAGCGGCGTGTAATTCTACTCCAAGCAATACTTATGGCCGATATACTCGGCAACGATAAAACTGCGCAAACGAACTGTTCAGTGAACAGTTGATTTGCCCAGTTTAATCGAACGTATGTACACAAACCGGCGCAGTTTTTTTAGTTGGTGCAAGCCATCGGAGCAAGGATGAAAATCTATTCGATAAATCGTACACTGCGCAAACCGACTGCGCAGTCAGATCGCTACGATAAATCGTTGTCGTGTATACCGGGCTTTAGTGTTTTTTTACCACCGCAACTTTGATTAGATAATGAAAGCGATCGTCGGTTTTTTATAGGTTGCATTTCGTATCGTCGGAATCAGGTTGTGCGATGGAACTGCACAACCTGATTTCGCCTAGCCCTTTCCATCATCGGACTAAAAGACTTACGGCAATGCGCCATCGATATAATATGGTGGACATCCCTCCGGTGCGTACAAAGCGTTTTGCCAATACCTTTACTGTACGCACAGCTAAGGAGTGGAATTCCCTGCCGCCATCTGTATTTCCCGACAGCGATAACATTGGGGTCTTCAAGTCAAGAGTGAATAGATTACTCCTAGGCAAGCGTGCTTCATCGTCGACCACATCTTCGCTTACCATCAGGCAAGATAGTGGTCAAACGCGAACCTATAATAAAAAAAAATTATTAAAAATCATTATACGTTTAGTTTAAAATACGAATTTGGAAACAACCACAGTAATTGCAAACTATTTTTGGTATGACTTCTTTCCGTTCCGATAAATTCATTCAATCTTGAAATATAAAATAAAATCTTCGCCTTATTCTTTTTTTAGATACTCATTCAAACTTAGTCATTGTTCCCACTCTCGAAAGAAACCAACTTTCTTTAAAACTTTCCAGTGTTCATCATGATAATACAGTATTATTATCGGATGCATATTTCTCGAAGTTTCGATGGATAATTAAAGTTTTCGAAAGTAAAAAATCAGATTAAAGATTGGATGCGAAAAATGGAGTTACGAGAATATGAGGAGAGGAGGGCGGACTAAATTAACTACTACTAGTAGTCAAATTTATTTTTGATTGATTTTTGTGTTTTACTGGTATTTTATTTTATTATGCCCTGTATGGATTGCTTCCCAATTTATTTGAGGCTATAATCTAAAAATCCCCGGCAGATGGGTGTGATTTCAAACAGCGTAAACTGGCATTTTCAAGACGTTCTAATATTATAAACTAGTATGTTTCATACTCGTATCATCATCATCAGCAGCAGAAGATGAACAAGTGCCTATTCAAAATTGTAACAATTAGTTTGTAAAACCATACCACATTTTAAAAGAGTAACCATGGAGTTTCTTGCCGGTTCTTCTCCATGGAATCGACCAACCCGAACCGAGCACCTGTTGTCGACGTTTTATAAGGGCTTTCATGGGCCTATGTGAAATAAAAATATTTGATTTGAACAACAATCCTTCATTTTGCTTTCATCGCTTGCCCGCGGCTCCCACGATATCGTCGATTCACCTATGTAGATATCAGAGCAGCCCTGCCTACGCTACGTCTTCCGGTTCGTGGTCGGCAATTGAGAACTTTTCTGCCTCATCGGTTTTCAGTTCTATTATCGAAAAATGTTGACTGTTTAAGCACCAATGATAGGGGGGTCACTGGACGTCTTAAAAAGGCTTTGTGATCCTGAAACGCAAAGAGAAACCGAAGAAGTAGGGTGGAATTTCAGAAAGTAAAAGTCTGACAGTCTCTTCTGTTTTAACGAGGCGGAAGGATACATTTGATTGATATTTATTTTTTGACTAGTGTTTGCCCGCGGCTTCGCTTGCGTTATTTTAGAATTTGAGAAACAATACGGATCGTGTGGCGCCATTTGGAATATGAACGTAATTGTTTTCTCGGCAACAGCTCTCTTCTGTTATTCGGGATGTAAGATACCTTATATCCGTGTCTATACTCCTGACAACGTATATGCTAAATTTTGGGACGATCGATTCAGTAGGTAGTAATGCGTGAAAAGGTAAAAAACAAACATACTTGCATTTTTATTATTAGTTTAGATCAATAATGTTATATCTAGGTACATAGTTTGCATAGGAAACGTCCTTATTTGAGCGACATTAATTTCAAAGAACCGTGTTTATTTTAAACATTAGACTATCATTTTTGGGTTGATTTACAGTATCGCTGCAAATTGAACGTACGATAGCATTGCTCTTCTCCCTTTAGCATTCCGCGTGATACCTAAAAAATAACTAATTATCTGACTCGATGAGTACAACTTGTCGTCGTTTAAAACAGAATCTATGCACTGGTTTGAACACCAATTCAAAACATAAATAAACACATTTTTTTCTAATCTTTAAAATTCCACACCTCGAACAATTACAATTTAAAAAAATATCCAACTTAATACCTACAATTTAAATCAGTGTATATTTATATCCTAGAAAACTATTGAAAAAAAAAATAGTAATAATTTAAAATCGCGAATAATATTGAAATAAAGTATACACATTTTTTTTAATTATTTGAAACTCTCAGGACAAATATAAGAAAACTCAAAAAGTGAAAAAAAGAAACAGCGAGATTTGATCCAGAGACCCCTTGCACGAAAGTCAAGCAGGATACCAACCAGACTAGCTAGTACGCTGACAGTGTTTTCAAATAGCGGTTCTTATACAAATGTCAACAATGATTGAAAATCAACATATTATAAAATTGCTAATCCCCCAAAGGGAATAGCGTAATTATACATATCCTATTAATAGAAGAGCAGTTTAAGGAATATTTGGGGAAAAATTGACTAAATAATATCCAGTGGTTTAGCTTCCAATTAAAAACAAACAGATAAAAACAACAAAATTTAAAATTGCTTATCTCCCAGGAAAAATAGCGTAATTATACATAGCCTATCAACAGAAGCATATTATTAGGAATATTTGAGGAAAATTTGATCGGCAACTTTACAGTAGTTTAAGAGATAGATCAAATCAAAAAAACATAAAAAATTTCGAAAGAAAAAAAAAGTTGATTTGGCATCAGAATCGATCCCTTATCTCGAAAAAAATACAAAAAGAAAAAAATATTCAATGTACAGGAATGACAGCTCTACGTTTTTATTATATGTAAAGATAAAGATGACAAAAAAGTGTCGATTGCTTAAACTGGGCATTTAAAGTTAAATGTTGCGTAATCTAGGAATATTCTATATCTGCCCCATCCAATATTATGAGTTACGGAAGAAATCAAGAACATGTTAAACCTCGTTACCGCAATGTTGGTTAAAACGCACGCGCGTAAAATTTATATGTAAAACGCTGAAGGCTGTGTGTATACACATACTGACACAAACATAATAACAAGAAACTATAATAAAGCGCAAATTGACTCCATACGGTGCAAGCTTTGCTTTTCTATTTTGAACTGTAACTGTACGCTGAGCTTGTGAAATTGGTATTATGTGCATTAATTACAAATAAAATAATGAAATCAGTGACTTATGCCATGTCAGTTTCTGTGAAAGGTTCAATTATGTTTTGTTTCTATTACCGTCTTCATGGTGTTCTCTTTCAAAATTTTATCTAAATAGCAGTTTTTGTGTGAAACAGTAACAAACATCCATCCATTCATCCACTTATCCGTCCGTTCTAATAAACATCGCATTAAAAATTATAATATTAGTAATATAAAAGATCAAGCCATTACTCGTGACTTATGCCCATAATGTTACCCGCATTGAGTTCGGTGATTATCCAAAAAGAACGTCATGCTTACAAAAAAAGATAATAATGTTAAGAGCAGAAATTGACTTGCAAGTCTTAATTTTTCGAATCTGCAGAAGTAGAACCGATTTTAAGTACACATAGGTCTAAAAAGTTAGTCAGAAACAATATTTCAAATTTTGAACAATTTATGATAATTGGTCACCCATGCACAGACAACCGTCACCATGCGCGGCTTAACCTTGAAAATCAGCTACTATTCTTATGTAGCCATGACCTCCTAGAACTAGGGATATAAAGTATTAATTAATATTTAACAGCATCTTGAACCTCAACTTGCTTACCTCAGCATTTCATAAATTTAAACCTTCTTTAATTAAAAAGTGAAGTGAAACAAACCAGTTGGAAGGTAGCTTGCCGTTAATTCATACTGTTTTAATCTAATAATTACTTACGCCCTTTGCTTAAGCGGCTTTGCCAACTCCTCAAGTAAGTTGGATTTCATTCATTTATCATTCTGCGTTTTCGCATTAAAACGACTTATTTAACTTTTTCTTTAAACGGCGAAATCTTTTCCATATTTTTTTTAGGTTTTTTTTTGAAAATGCGGTAATTGAGATCCTAAAGTATTTCATGAATAGATTTTTTGTTAGTTTTCAAAATAGTAATTTGTTAACATGATTGGCGTTTTGGCTAAGTAAATAATCGACTGCTGTATTGCTAATCGCGTGTTTAATTTACACACGGAACTTATATTTACAGTACATAAATCTAACAGAAAGCTATTGAATTAATTTTAATGTTTGTAAATGCATCCTTGGTATCGAAGAATATCCTAGAATGAGGCAAGTTAAAAAAAAAATCGATGTGAGTACTTGTTTTTAACCGACTTCAAAAAAAGGAGGAGGTTCTCAATTCGTTGGAATCTTTTTTTTGAAGTGAAAACTTCTTTAGCGGCGTTGTACACTTTTTCTGTAATGGGTAAAAAATTTAAAACTCGCGTCAGGGTCACGTGACCAAAACTCGCGTCAGGGTCACGTGACCCTGATCGAAAATGAGTAAGACGTCATTCAAATTAAAAATAAAACATAGTAACAAAAAAGTTTTCACTTCTACCGGCACTCCTGGAGTGCAACCTTTTTTTTTATTTTAGATAGTTCAAATTAACAAGTTAGTCATTTAAAAAACTATGTTCTTTTTGTCTTTTAGAGATAGACAAAATAATCGTCAAGACAAATCAAACGAGCATAAACTCGATGAGTTTGTTAGCGTTTCATTTCAGAGTTCCCATGGGCACCTTCCAGCTCCATCATCAGATCAGCTCCATAACATCATCATACTGCATTGGCACGCGATACACATAAATATACTCGTACGTGCAAAATTTTAGCTCAATCAGAAACCGACAAGAAACAATGGAACAGAGATGAAACTAAATAAAAGCTTGTAAAATGCCTGTAAACATCTTGATTACAGTCGTTATCGGTTTGAAGATCGTTTCTAAAAAATTAACTCCACTAAATAAAATCGAACTTTATTATAACTTCATTACAAACTTCTTGAGAAGGGACGAAAATAAAATTCATTTTACCTGTAAGTTTGATTACTTTTCGAAGCAAGAAAATAAACTGAAAAAGTAATGAACGCCTTAACCAATATTTTTCGCACAACTTATGAACTTTTGACAAAAATCTTTCTGAAATAGAAACTCATTATGGATGGAAATGTGGCCAATGTGACGCGTACCTGCCTTGATGGTGGCTGCACACTTTATGGCGAGCGCGAGATTTTTCTAAACAAATAAATCCCACTAAAACATTTCATGCAAAATATTGCCAAGACGACCACATAAGTTTGTTCTGTGAACCAAACAAACCAAGTTTCTGAATCTACACGGTCTAACTCTATTGACTGACCCTAACTTCACAAATTCTACCTATCATTAAAAATGGCTTTACCATTTCGCTACTTTTCGTGGAGGTACCTAATGTAAGCAAGCGTGGTTCATCGTCGACCACATCTTCACTTACCATCAAGCGAGACAGTGGTTAAACGCGAACCCATCTTTAATAACAAAAACTTGAAAGGTGTCAAGGGACACCCGGATGGAACGAAGTTACTGTATACACTCAAAAAAAATAATCGTCGCGACTCCACTCCATTTCACTCCGTTCGCGCCGCTCCGCTCCACTCCACTCCACTCTTTGAGCTCTAGCACCCTTTCGCAACGCACGATAAGGATCTTCGTTCTAAAAAGTGTCGTGAAAACTTTTCGTAAGAATTTTTTCCATCTAGCCCCCTTTCACAACGAGCGATAAGGAACTTCTTTCCAAAAAAATGCGAGTATTTATTTCTTGAAGTGAGTAACGAAACAGCCAGTTGGCATTGATTCATTCTCCGGGTCACGTCGGGCGTCATTTTCTCGGCGCTTTTCTGGTGGTTGCCACTGTTGATTCTAGCTTTCAGGTTGCAGTGGTCTGAGAATAATAATTATGATGGGTTTTTAATTATCTCTTCTGAAGTAAGATCTGTAGCTTGATCTAACATGTCTGCTAGTTTGAAGAATTCCTCCATCGGGTGTCAATTGGGTGGCCATACTCCACCTGAGTAGTAGAATGTTATCTGAGGCATCGTATCCATTCGATAAATCTTTAATTCTTTTAATTCTGAAATGATTCGCATCATTTTCAGGATGAACTCGATGGTTGATCCTCTCACCATCTGACTTTTAATTAGCTCTTAATTGTTTTTGTGCTTTAAATCTGTAAGACCTTTGACATGACTATAATGACATTGACACTAGTCTGATCTCTATAGTCAGGGACATTACAGTGCGTATTGTTAGGAGGTTCCTCTCTAAGAACCCTTACAATCTTTAGCGCGGACCCTATTCTTCATAGAGGACCACTATTTTTTAATGTTTTTTTTTATTATTAAAATACCTATTAAAAAATGTAGCAGGAAAGTTGGAAAAAATAATAATAAAGGAATGTTATTCCTTCGTTATATTTTTATAAATCTTTAAGTGATAGGTAGCCTTCTAAACAAAATTTTCCGTGCAACTTTTAAAGCAAGCATCTCTATACCAAAGATAACAACTACTAATAAAAAAACTATACCGCATCAAAACCCATATTGTAACAACCGTATCGTATAGCGGATACGTAATCGCTTCAGCCCTATCTGTCAGACAACCGCGATATAAGAAAAATCTTGGCTATGTAGGTCAACCAGCGTATGAGGAACGAACCCAAGATAAACCCCTGTGAGTAGGGTAACCAAGTAGTTGAACAAATCGAGGTATTATGGACACAATACTTTAGTGTTGCCTTTGTCTTTATGTGATTTCAGAATTAAAGAAATGTTTCGATATTCAAAAAACAAAACACAGACATGCAATTTTTGTTATTTAATATCTTTAAGAAAATGTCATCATACTCATATATCGCTTTTTTATAAATACGAAAATATTTTTTCTTGCAGCATAAATTAGTAGTAATAACTTTTTATTCAATAAGGGCTGATTTTTCAACAGTTAGATAACCCTTATCTGAGAAATTAAAAGGTTTATTCCGCGTTCAACCCCCAAGATTTTCTACCCTCTTCCGCGT
This sequence comes from Agrotis segetum, assembly GCA_036375495.1. NCBI lineage: Eukaryota > Metazoa > Arthropoda > Insecta > Lepidoptera > Noctuidae > Agrotis > Agrotis segetum. The sequence goes on from JAQSVV010000646.1 coordinate 503,473, forward strand.
TCGACCCCTAAACGTTTCCACATTCAACCCCTGAGGGTCGAACGTGGAACTCAGTACATTGGTAATCTTTTCTTTGTCCAGATTCAACCCCTAGTTTTTATGTCACTTAAAATGACATTCAAGTAATAAGTGAAAGCAAAAGTGTTTAGCCATTTATTTTCTTTATTATTAATATTTTCTTTTTTATAGATAGTTGTAACAGACTACCCTCTGGTAAATTGGTATGGTTTATATGGTAGGTTAGGGAACTAGGGTAATTAGGTTGCTAGGGTATCGCGATTGGGCTAGGTCGGGTCAGTAGAGTCTTAGGTAGTTCAAAGTATTATGAAGTTTTTATATACGAATTATTATGTTCGATGGTTAGTTTCTACCAGCAAGCCTTTTCAGAATAATAAAATAAGAACCAACAAGTAACTACTATAATATAATTCGTACCTAAATGAAAACTAGCCAATAAGAATAAATGATATTTTATGTTGTTATACATAAGTAAATTTCAGGACTGACTTAGCTCTCATTTCACATTATGTTTTTAATGGGGATCTCTATTTATTGTAGCCTTTTCTCCTCTGGGCACGACGAAAGCTGCAACAAAAATACAGTCGAATTGAGAACCTCCTCCTCTTATTGAAGTTGGTTAAAAATTTAAAATTTCAATAACATGAGTTGGTTATTCCCCTTGGTTTCATACCCGCTGTTCGGCTCCTATTTGTAGCGTGATGTTATAAATATAGCCTATAGCCTTCCTCGATAAATGGACCATCCAACACAAAAATACTTTTTCTTTTCGAACCTGTAAGTTGAGATAAGCGCGTTCAATGAAACAAACTCTTCAGTTGTATAAAAGTAGTATAGTTATATAACGATAATTTAAAACTACAAATGGAAGGAATGGAACGTTAGGGAGATCTTTTGCCTGTAGTGTAGTGGCACAATAGAGCGAATTTATAACTTCATCTGCCCATTGATATGCATAATAAATTAAATACATACCTTGTTTTAGGTTATAGGGTTATAGGTACATTGATATTTCTGACTAGCTAAATATTTTAAAGTAAAATATAATGAAATTATTCACCTTAATTGCCTTCTATAGTACATAGTTCGGGGCATTGCGATCTTTTGATACGATTTGTAAAATTATTTGAGGTGATATTCTAATTATGAAATGAAGACTGGAAACTATTGTCTTTGGCTAATATCGCAGAGTTATGGCAAGACGTAGCTGGAGTCAATTTACGTAATTAGATATCTATTTCAAAGGTTTGGCCACTAAATTCACCAAACGATTTTCCATGGTCACACTGTAAAAAAACATGTATGTGATCAAAAAATTGAGGGCACAGTTGGCGCAGTGGCTGAACGATCAACTGTTGGGCTGCACGTCGTGGGTTCGATTCCCGTACGGAAGAAATATTTGTACGACCAACAAGAAGTCCGGGTCTAGCTGTGTGTATGTGAGTTTCATATACATAATTATGTAAACGCACCCACGACTCAGGAGAAAGAAGAAGGGTCATAGTCCATACGAAATGTACCCAGCCCTGGCGCAAGTAAAATGTATAATTATACGTTTTTTCGTTATGTTTTGTTTATGAATAACAGATTTATTTTATTTCAATTTTAGTGGCTAACTTAGAGAAATTGCTTAAATACGCGTTAGGAAAAATGTTAAAGTAGCTGTTTAGGTACCTGTTATTTGATGAACATAAAATAACGAAAAAACATTTCACTACATACATACATTTCACTAGATACATTTCACTTGTGCCGGGGCTGAGTCACAGAAAATCAGGTACCTAATGTAACATGTTGTACATGTACAGATTATTACCGATCGTAGTAATATCGTCCACGTACATATTAAGCGAAAAAATAATGCTCATAACATAAAAAAGTACTAAACCAAAGTGAATGAAATTCAAGTTATTATTGATTTTTCAAAAACCGCTAGTCCGATTTGATAAAATTACCGCTTGAATATTTGGGCAGTATACCTTTCCAAAGATTTTTTTAAATCGGTTGGCAAGCCATAGAGTTTCCCGAACAAACATCCGAATTGAAAACCTCCTCTTTTGTTTAAAGTCGGTTAAAAATAAAAACGTGTAAATCTTTTCTGCTTCACTGTCCAATGGGGGTTGAACGTGGAACAAATACATTTGAAAAATAAAATTCCACTTTCAACCCTTAGGGGTCGAATGTGGAAACGTTTAGGGGTCGAACGCGGAAGAGGGTAGAAAATCTTGGGGGTTGAACGCGGAATAAACCAATTAAAATGGCGGTTTGACAGCTTATATATGGAAAATAAATGTCAAACCGTTATTTCAATTCCTCAGATAAAAGTTATCTGACTATTGAAAAATCAGCCCTAAATCACGGGTTTTATATAAATAATCCCGGAATTTGGGACTTTTCCACTTTGTTCTTTCGCTGGTGTAAGTACATGAATAACTCTACTAATTAATTAATTACTAAAACCGACCTCTAGTACTTATAAGTATAGACACTAAGCATTAGTATTGTGACACACATGTTGGGTGCCACATAAGTCTTACTCATAAAGCCTCATTTAGATGATGCAAGAACTCGAACGCGAGTTGCGTTACATTGCGGAATTTAAAGGTAGAACAAATTCAGTTAATGAAACAAATGCCGCAATGTAGTGAAACTCGCATACGAGTTCTTGCTCCGTCTAAATGGCGCTTTACTCTTTTTGGTCGATTATCAGGCCTTTGGTCTGCTATAATAGTTGTGTATCCTTAAACTATGCAATATGGTTACCCTACAGTTACATGCAAGTAACAAGGCGAGCTCGACGTCGCATGACGATTCTCATCACGTTCAAACTATAGAATATAAATTGTTTTGCTTCGTAACAAGATCAGTGTTGAACCGGGAATTTTTAGCGTCTGTGTATTTAATGTTAGAACAATTAAATTACTGTATTACTCCCATCTTTTGTGTTTCATCCTCTTTTTTACATTTTTCTTCATTTAGAATTAATCATAATAGGTTAGTTGGCAGCATTAGAAAATAAGCTGGTAGAATACGGAATCTCTGTGGCCAAAACTCCGATAAATGTGAATTCGATGCTACAAAATTGCGATGTACGTACGTAATCGCGAAAGATCATCACTGCGATGCTATATTACTTCGATGAACGTCATTGCGAAAGCTTACTACTGCGATGATCCTACGTTACTTAGATGCACGTTATTGTGTAATACATCGCCATACAGGAGATATTTCTAGTGTGAGACATAGTTTACTTCGACTTCGACTTTCTCGTGACCGAAAAATTATCCTTTTTCCATGATCTGGCATTTTCTTTCGACAAGGACTTAAGATTTCCAACAGCTCTAGTCCTTCAATAGGATTATAATTTATTAGTTGTCAAATACCTGAAGAAAAGGCGTATAAAACGTTCATAACGTAAATAAATCCCCTTAAAGTTATTTTTTAATTTTCAGATGACACCGTAATCTTGTTCAGGAAATTAGTTTTCCGAAACGCTGTCCAAGCACTCAAGTTGCTAAGTACAACACGTTCGCTAGCCAAATACCCACTCAAATTACTACCTAAATACAACGCTACGTAGGTACATAACTACGGTGCAACCGTATTCAATTAAGCTAACCGCTCGGTCTTGTCGTCTATGAAAATAAAGGTCTCGATTATAAATAATGCACATCGGTCTTTGTAAAAAGATAGTTTGTTTCAGTTTTATATGGAGTTATCTTTATCACACGTAGCTCTATAATGGTAAGCGTCCACAGGTCCGCAAGGAACGTATCAGATGCATCGCATCAAAAGGATTTCTGTGTCGGCAGCGATCGGATTGCCGACGCGAGTATCAGCAATCGGATTGCCGATGATTCTTCATCACTTCCACTGATCGGCATTCTGTATGATGTCATCGGTACGCATCGCATTAAAGCATTGCCGATGAGCCGTCCGTACGATGCGAATCAGTAGACGCAGTTGTATGAGTTTTCATACAAGGCAAACTAAAATCCGTTACGTGCGATACGTCTAATACGTGCGATGCCGACATGTGGGCGCACACCTTAAATTCCCTCTGTCCTAATCATGCACAAGAAAGCTGTCATCGGCCCCAGGCTTTGGACGATTGAGAAACACCTATGTGGTGGAGAGGCCTTTCAACAGTATGTGATTATTCCAAGTAAACCCATATTTGGATACTTGAAATGTTATATTGGTTCCGTTTTCCTTTATTATAGTCCCGTGTCTTATCTTTAACTAGCCAAGTCTTAGCTTGAAGGCTGCAAACATGTCTAAATATGGATCCATAGTACCGTTCCAATTTTATTCTAGTCGTTGTCAATTTGGAACTTAATGATAGGGTGTATTAAAGCCAGTTAGAGTTTGACCTTTCGCTCCTCCCAAGATAGGGAGGAATCATAATTTATGATAAAAAGAACTGACAGCAGAACTATCATTAACAAATATTCAAGATAGTTTCCACCCTTTCCTATGTTTTACCCGCTTCCTATTCTACTAAACACATGTGCGTCTTTCAAGCACGTTCGGAAGTAATCGTGGCCCGAGGGGTCAAGAATAAATTACCGTCTCTTTTTTTTTCCTTGTTTTTAGGGTACTGTACAAAATAGGGTGAAAACGGACCAGAATTGGAAGTTAACGTTGTCTGGCCAAAAAGGTACCAATGATTCCGTATTGAGCTGACGTCGTTCATCATCCTTGCTACTATTAGACATTCGTTTCAATATGTTTCTTAACAGGATAGGTAATAAAATGCATGGCATAATAAAATAATAACGTCCCGTTCATGACATATGCGCTATGAGCAGTATGAACAGCGTGGGGAGGGCGGGTGGCGAGGCAAACATGGTAATGTTTGACACACGACACGAGCGACGGGAGGCAAGAATAAAGCGCATTTCACACAGAGAGCGGGCGCGGGTCGGGCGCGTTTCGGGCTGGGAGTACGGCGGGTCTAGTTCTTTGTATTTAAATGGAAGACATCACACTGAAAGCGTGCGCGGGTCGGGCGTGGGGCGGGTCGTGCGTACGCTTTCAGTATGAAATGCGCTTAAGAAACAATCCTACTTATTCGCGCCGCACGTCGCTCCACTCATCGCTAAGACCGAAGTTGTGAATAGCTGTAGGTAATAGCTGAATCAAGCGTTTGGTTTACAAAGCAATACTTTTAGACACGGTGTTTATTGTTAGAAGGTTCCTCTCTCAAGAGCCCTGACCACCTGTGTGCGGTGTTTTGGTCCCTGTTCCGATGCTGATGGCCTACTTATTACTTTATATTGAGTTTTTTTATGATTTTGTAGGTAATGAAACCAATACTCTTCAATAATAGAGTCACGGTTAGATGCAACGTGTAATGACTGGTGAAATAATTAGTAAGTGAAATTAAGTAACCACAATACTTCATATTATACAATATCAATGTACCCACAAATGTTTATGACTACTAGTACATCACACTTCATAGATATTAATTAAAACCGTAAACTTTAAAAACATGTGAAGCTACGGAACCTTTAGGGTGTGGCTCAGTATCAACCTTGACTGTGTTTTTCTTAATTTTCCTTCCAACAAAAGAACTAAATTGTCTAGAAGTTTTCTTCGTATCTCATTACATAGAAGCGTTTGAACAATGTTAATGAGACGATGATGTTTTGTTTCAGTTTCAGCGAAAATTGTTGAAGAACTCTTTCAGGAATGATGGACTTTCATTTGAAAATTTATTACTTAATTTACTTTAGTATCTTAAATTAAAGATTCTCGTTCTTTTGTTTGTTTTCCTGTTTCTTTCTGACGCGTGGAAGCATTTCCATATTGTTTTGTTAATTATATCTTTCAGCCATTGTGGTTGTCGCAAAAACTCAGCATACGAGTGATCTACTTGGAGCGGTAATCGAACCCTACGGGTTCAATAGCCGCGCACATGTGGTCCCTAAAAAATAAAAATAATAAATTGGTTGATCTTACCAGTAAAAGAATGTTTATATTTTTTGATAAAGTATTCATATAGTTATAGTATAATTGTAGTAATTGTAGTAGTTATAGTATAATTATAGTAATATTAGTAGTAAGTATTTATTTCGTATTGATTTTTTTCTTTAATTTAAATAAATAACATTAGAAAAATATCAGCATTACATAAAGGAACATCATAATTATGACCTCTTTACTTGAAGGTATATTGCAATTAATCAAGCTATTACTTCGTCCTACAGAATGAAAGAAAGAAACAAAAAACATTTATTTGGTGCAAAAGGACCACGACACACACATTATAAAGCAGAAAAAAAACTGACATATATCTAAAACTTACAATAATAGAATAGGTAGCTCACGGCTGCCCCAAAAAGGCCAAGTTCAGCAAAAAGTCGGGCAACTAAGTGCTTGACGCTGGTTTTCAACTGGACCTATGTTGATGTACGGATGCCTATGGTGAATCAATATTTCCCTACTACCACTTATTACGAAGAAAAGCGCCCTTTACTTCAATTTACTTGAAATGTAGAAGTACGAGTACTTCAAGTAAGAATAACGAATCTTGATTGTGCAAATGCAGTCGAGACGAAGCGAAGGAACGAAACGGCATAGATGTCTTTTGTTGACACTCAAAGGAACTGTGTCTTTTTAAAGCATTTTCTAGAAATGCTTAAGAGAATCGTGATGTAAATGGTTTTCTTAAGACTGCAGAGGACCAATTTGCTGCTGTTTTGTTACTGTTCTGAGCTTGGCTTTTAGCCTTTTATTTATGAAAGAATGCAGTAGAAAGTTCTTTTTTTAGTGAGGTGAGATATAATGTTCTTTTTTCTCACGGAACTTGACACTGACCTTTTTATATGCGCGAATTTTATCATGTATTTCTTTATTAATTATCGTTCCGAGTGCAATGTTAACTTTTTCAATAAAAGTTTATCATGAGAATGATATAAAATAATTTTTTGGTGGACATAATATGTCTACCAAAAACTTTCAAAACAAATGTAGCCCAACTTAGCCATTTTCTTGTTTGCTATGATAATCTCTAATCTCTAATAGGTGTTACAACGAGCTTCTCAGAGATTTTCAACCTTAAGCTCTACAACATAAACTTGTAAATCTAATTATAAGTACAAACCGTAGTTTCACCATATCACTAATGTTCTTCCATATTGAATTGAACTTCAGTCAATGTTTTTACCTGAAACAAAAAATAAATAAATTAGAATTGATTTTTTAAGGTCGAATTTTAATTTAAGTCGTTAAGTATTTTTGAAATAAAATAACCGAGTCGCTGTCACAACTAAAATACCTATTTTTAAAACGTATAAAGAAGATGGACCAAAATTGCCCCACGTCCTATAACAAAGAGACATACGTCAAAAAAAAGATAAAAAATTATAAAAAAATATGGCGTAATTCCTAAGTTCATTTTTTTACACCTTCATATGAAAAAATTGATATGAAAATAGTTCAGGCGCTGTTATGAAAAATTCGTTCGTGTGAGTATTTATGGACCGATTTAAAAAAATCTTTTTTTGTTTGAAAGAGTACCCCGAAGATATTACCATGGCCATAAAGTCAGGTCTCCTGGTTTCAGGATCCTGGAGTAATAAAAGTAAAATCTCAAAAATAACCTCATTTTTTTCAATTAAGGTAGCTTTTAATATATTACTTTTATTTTGTTCAATTAACGAGCAACTAACGATTATCTCTTTATTCATCTGGTTTTGAAACGTGAGCATAAAAGCTTCAACTTGAATTTTTGAATACTTACTATACTACAATATTTACTAAATACTTACTGTATGTTACGTAATGCGTAATACGTGTAATGATAATACTGAAATTGTTTCTTCATGTGTAAAAAGCAGTAGTGGCCTAGTGGTATCAGCCCCGACTTACGAGTTGTAGGTCGTGGGTTCGAAACCAGGCAGGCGCATTACTTTGTAATTTATTTCATCACCACTGCTCTCAATACGGTGAAGTAAAACATCGTGAGGAAACCGCGGCATATCCTAGAAACAAAAATTCGAAAACATGTGACATCCAACAATCCGCACTGGGCCCGCGTGGTAGATTATAGCCCACTCCCTCTCACAGAGAGGAGGCCTGTGTCCCAGCAGTGGGAACATTAATAGGCTGATGATGATGAAATAGCACTTCGCCCGCGACTTCGTCTGCTCGTGTTTCTAACTTCAAACTCAGTGAACTTAGATGCCTATTGCCCTGTGCCTAGGTTTCGGAGCATAGGCTCACATGAATTATAGTCAATACAAACAAACAATTAAATCTTTCCTTTTTTAAAATATTCATGTGGATGAACTGATTTTCCAATGTTCACCCCGCTAGGGGTTGACTTCTTAAATATAGGATACGCATCCCTTATTCGTTTGAGAGATTATTTAGGCCTAGTTTTGAGTTTATCGAAGCACCAATGTTTGGGTTGATTTTCGAAAAACCCAAAAACTGATGTTTGTTTATTAATACTGAGTTTCAAATTCATCGGGTCCTGTTGTGGTCATGATTTTCCTATACAAACTATAACATCGCCTAGATTACAAATAGACGGTAATTTAAAAAAAATACTTCTAATAACTAATAATGCCCATAATCACTAATACTCATATTCGTACAAAGCTTCAAGTTTATAAACCCAAGGAATAAGATTTTACAAAGGTTTTCACCCCTTTTCAACCCCTTCCATGTTCCACACAAAATCCTTTTTTAGTGCTGACCTACGTAATAAATTGCAACTACAGTCCAAAATTCAGGTTATACGTATAGCTGTTTCAGATCCTTTCCTTTAAACTTGAATACCCCTTTTCACTAACTTTGGGAATTATATTTGAAAAATCCAAAAACACGTGTATGATTATTTCTGATATAGTATATATACAGGGTGTCTCACGGCTGCCGTGAGACACCCTGTATAAATACTGACTTTCAAATTCATCAACTCGTGTGTTATGATTATCCCATGCAAACGTTATTCGTCTTAGATCTCATTTTATGTGAAATAACCTCTGTCGACCACTCCCTCGCGATACCACTGATTCTGTCTCATAATAATGCTTCACAGTTACTTTTTTAACTTTGCCTTACACCAGGAATTCCTCCTGTATCATGGGTGCGTTTACAAACAACTAAACTCACATACACAAACGCCCAGACCCAAAACAAATACTTGTAGATCGTACAAATCTTTGCTCAGTGCGGGAATCGAACCCGTGACACGTAGCGCAGCAGTCCAACCGCACAACCACCGCGCTAAACGTGCGGCTCAAAAGAAACAACAAGAGAGTGACTTTCTAATAATGTATAGTACAAAAATGAGGTTATTTTTAAGATTGTCTTTCATTTATCCGGGGTCCTGGAGACCGAAGACCTGACTTTATGGCCATGGGACTACCATGGGGGAACCCTTTCAAACAAAAAAAGAATTTTTTAAATCGGTTTATAAATACGCTTACGAACGATTTTTTATTACCAGCGCCTGAACTATTTTTAAAGCAATTTTTCCATATGAAGGTGTAAAAAAATGAAGTTAGGGAGTATCCCATATTTTTTTATACATTTTTATCTTTCTTTTGAGGTATTTCACTTTATTATAGGACGTGGGGTAATTTTCTATGGATTGTGGTCCTTCTTCTTTAGTTCAAATTCCAATCACAAAATAGACATCAAAGAAAAACGATCTCCGCAAAACCTTGAAAGTTCCAGAAGTCCATTGTGTTTCAAGAAAGAATCTTAAATATCATAACCGAAGTATACAATGTTACAATATGCAGAGTGGCCAGACTTCACAGGATAGACAAGAACAGAAGGCCAACTGGTTGTAAAGAGTAAACCGGTGGCCTACCATAACGTCTTCAATCGAGAGAAATTCCAGTGTGGGAGAGAGACAGAGCTATACAAGTCGTTAAACGCCACCTCGTTCCCATACCGTAAGAAAAGACGTAAGACGAGGACGCGTCGCGGACCTGCGAAAATGTAGGAGAGTCCCGTCCGCGCCCCGTCTCTTCTGTATGTTTTACGTCGCGACGCTTCTATGCATTTTGTATGAAAGAAACGCCGAAGAGACATATTATGTCTCTGCCCAGTCTGCGTCGCGCCCGCACCTTACTCTCGCTATATTTAAGACATCGTCGTAGGCCAGCAGCTGGTGCAACTATAAAATATATTTTTTCTCTGAAACTATACGACCTCGGCCTTCTCGGATTACCAAGTTGTACTCACCGATTTGCAATAGATTTCCGAGTAACTAATTATTTAGTTCTATATTCAGCTGTTTGCTTATTGATTCGTAGTTAACGGCAACATTTTTTTAGAAAATAAACGTAAAATATAATTTAGTCAATAATAAAAAAAAAATTGTACACAAAACACAAAGACAAGAGAAACAAAGACAGATGAAAAATCACAAAGGTGCTGCTTATTTCATTTAAAAAAATCTTCCAATGGAGCAACGACAAAATTTGATCATTTTATAATGTATTAAAAACGTGAGTGCTTGCGTAAGGATCCATGTCTCATTTTATACAACTTACTGATGTGAATAAAACCAAACATAAACGACTCGTACTTATAACAATCACTTTTCAACGCTAGTCACGAGAGTACAGTCACGAGCAATAAGAAGTAAACACTTAACAAAATTCAAACTCAATTTACTCGTAAAATACTGCTTTCCACTTTGAAATAAGACCTATTTCGTAATAGTACGACTTCCAAAATAGAAATCTAACATAAAAGGCAAAAGTTTAATCAATATGGTAGCAGAAAATCGCTTTTGAACGCTCCTTAGTGTCCTCCTAATACCTCCAATACTCCATACTATTGCTCGTGACTGTACCTGCACTCACGTGAAGCATGCCTATTCGTGCGTGCGTTTTCAATCGCTGCATCAAACTATCCTTCTGAACTTATCTGTTCCATGTCAAAGGCTTTGCAGGTGACCCAGTGAGCGTGTGAAATCGTTAAACCGTCCCAGTTATGGCAGAAGGCACTCAAAATGGGCTATTCCGGTCTCGACCGAATAGATCCTTAAATCCCTGCGGATATGAATATGAAGATGTGCAAGTTTGTATTCAATTTGTTGGGTTATAATAATTTGTGTTATTTTTGTTTCGTTTTAAGTCAGAAATTCTAGATGATGACTTATTTTTTTAAAGTTTTAGATTAGGGCATGTTACGAAGATAAATGATAGACATGTTACTAAGAGAGTGATATATGAATTTTAAAGAGACGACCAAATAAGGTATGTGTGGGTTGTGTGGGGAATTATGTAAAAAAGTAGTAAAGCTATTGTCAAACATACAGGCGTGGCGAACGCGAAGCAAGGAGTTTTTGTTTGTGATGTATGAAATTGTTTAAAGCCAGTCATATAGACTATCGGATCGCTTTCGCTTTTCCATGTGACTGGATTCAAACAATTCCATACACTACAAATAAAAACGCTTCGGATCGCATTCGCTGTTTGACAAAAGCTTTAATGATGCCGTGACCACTGACAGGGGAGAATGGAAGAAGAACACGTGTTGCGCTGACCACAAGTAAAATGGGATAAGGGCAGAATTTTTATGAAACTTTTATATTTTGCGGGGTCAGCTTGTGGACCGTATTAAATCATAATTATAAATGTTGGTTATGATAGGATGATGTCACTAAAAATTTAGATGACTTTTGAAACCTTTACTCTTATCCATGTAAGAAGCATAAAAGTACCAATTCTTCTTTTTTCTTCGTCCTTCTCTATTATTCGTTGTGCCCTATTGCTTTGTCGATCATAAATATATTTATAAATGACAGGGGAGTGAAGAAGATGATGTTGCCAATGAAATAGACGAAAGGGGTTTTCGACAACGACAAGTTTCTATTTTTGAACAAAGCAAAACCTACCTTTTCTTTTGTTTTTTTTTTTTTTTGTGTAAAATTCATTAAACGAGATCTTTTGCTTTTTCTGCTTTCTAAACTAAACTGTCTTTACAAAGTGAAAGCTATCAATCTACCTGCAACACCTTTTATTGTAGAAAAGCCTTTGTAATACAAACTTTACTAGAAGATAAGTTTTTCCCTTGTTGAGCCAACATTGAGACAGCTTTTCAATAACATCAAAACATAAATTTTAAGCTATCGACACTTTTATTTCCAATTCACATAAAATTCTGAACGGCAGCAGCAAAGGAAAAGCACCTGAGTGGTGCCTTTCAGTAACAGCTGCATTTATCGAAGTCAACACGGTACGAACAAAATAGTGAAAATGGCCCAAGTTTCAACTCAAGTTAACAGTCAATACACTGTGCCAACGTATTCAAAAATGTATGCACTTTACAGGAGTTTCTAAATTGAACTTTGTTTGGATTAACATAGAGCTTTCTTTCTTCTGTAGGAAAACGTTAAGCATTGTCGTATTTTGTGTTTCCTGGTGATTAAACTGGAGAGAATTCGGAATGATCTCATTTAGGAACATATTGACTCAACGAGGAGAAACGGAATTGTTACTTGTTTGAAGTTTGGGATTTGTGTCTTTTCTGCCTAAGCGCTAATGTACGCGAGTCAGCATCAAAAGTTGCTGACCAAATTCAGATTTTAGATATCTGTACACCTTAATTTTAAGTATTATCACGGTGTACAATCGACCAAGCGGAATCATGACCCACCATAAGCTTATTTTTCCAGAGACATTCAAATACAATTAGGTCCACATTCGCGTAAACATACATATCCATGGTAACAACTTTGATCTTTGTCAATTTGACAGATTTAAACGATTTATTGTCAAAATGGGTCATAATTCCACTTTGTCGACTGTACATCGATTTTGAAAATCTGAATGTAGTCAGCAAATTTTGATGTTAGCTGTACCTAGCAGTTCTTTTGCGAGTTATTGTTCGTTCCACAGATGACATTAGTCGTTCATAATGATAAAAAATATAGGTACGAGAGCCTATTCCACATTTCAGTTATTCATTGTATAATTTGTTTTCCCTAGTAAGTCCTTTATCAAATGACAATTTTACTATTCATCCCTCAAAAAGGTTCTTAAAATGTTATATTTTGTTTCAAAGTTAAACGCCCGTGAAAAACATACCGGTTGAAAAGGTACGGTACAATTATCCATTGAACAATATCAACAAATAGCTTTTAAACAAAGAACACAAATTATTTTCATTATTTTCCTGCATGATGTTTTAATGGGGAAGGCAAGTGTCAAAGTGAAAAATGACAGTTTGGTCCCCAAAGAACTGTAAAATTAAAGGAATTTTCAGAAAAAAAACCATTAATTGATGTAAAATGACTAGATGTTGTGTAATAAGCTGTAAAAATGATGGAATACACTTTTCAAAATAATATCTACTTTTCTTTTGGAGGTTAAGTACCAGTATTGCATCGCTCCATAAATCATGAAATGGTTCATCTGGCGGAAGAATTATCACCTGGAACGAGTTTTGTAATAGTTGTGGTGTTAAGAAATTAAATATATTGTGATATTTCTCGAATCTAAATAGAAAAAAAGGTTAAATTTACTGACTTAAAACATTATGATATTTTATCAAAATAGAAAGTCAGAAGCAGCATTATATTCTTGATAAAGGAGAGGACAGGTAAAACATACCTAAACTCAAAAATTGAAACCTCAACTACAAGTAATTGTGGATTTATTACGGTAAAATCAAATGTATTACGACTCAATTAAATCACTTTTTTCCTCTTGTAGATGCACCGCGGCGTCTTAATTCTTCTTTTAGTATATGTACTTGCATGGACGAATAATTTTCCATAATTGTTTTGTATTTATACTCAATTTTTATAACAAATAATCTTGTTTGTTTTTTTGTACAAGGTAGACGTGGGGACCAACTATCGCAGCGCCATCTACGATTAGCTTTGAGTTGCCATCCCCATTAAATGTATATCTTCACGCAGAGAAATGTCTGACTACCTATACGAGAACTTCTGGTTGCAACCGTGACAACAAGACTCACTAGTTGACTTTACAACATTTCTAGTAATAATTACTAAGTATGAGTAAGTAGTAGAGATAACAAGGACTTAGTATTTATTATAAGAAATGTTGTATAGTCAACTATTGAGCCTTGCTGTCATGGTTGCAACCAGAACTTCTCGTATTCATTTCTCTGCGTGTTGATGGACAAATTTTTGTTGACTGATTGAGCGAACGATCAGGTGGCCTGCCATGATAAATATTTAAGCCAAAATGGTTCCAATGAGTGAACGAGGTGAAGAAAGCGACGCGATATTATTTTGGAAATAGTTTAAATTCTGACCACCTTACCACAAAAAGATAAACACCCGTTAAACGCTTGTCTAAAAAAAGTGTTACTGCAAAACAACCCATAAATCAAGGAGAAATGTCGTTTTGACGTTGTCAATTTTCGTCAAGACGTGTTCAATGGGTGTTTAATTTTTTTTTTGTGGTAAGACGGTATAATTATCTTTAACTCAATCACACGATTCTAATTTTACTCAAAAATGCATGTAATGTGGTCATTATTTTGACAACCTTGTTTGAGCAAAGTCGACTTTGCGGGTCTGTTTCAAGGAGCGGCCAGCAATGTTTTTGCTGGCTACTCTAACAGGCCGGCAAAACATTGCCTGCCGCTATTATGTCGTTTCAACGTTTTAAAAAAACAAATGCAAAAAGATTTTATTTAAAACACAGCTGTTTGTATTTAAAGAGGTAGGCACAAAAAGATTGCATTCCATATTTTAAAAAGAATCAAAGAAGGAACAAAAGCGCGGTTCAGCGAATTTTTTATTTTTATTTAGTGACTTTTTTGCTTTATGTAAATGAAGTAATAAATGAAATGCAGTCAAAATCGCATTAAAATTATCGCAAACTATTAATAAGTAATATGAAACCGGGAAAGTCGGTGTTGAATTTTAGTAACTGTATTTTTCATAATTGTTATTTTAATTAAATTTCTAGTTAATTAATATATATTTTATTTAAATCACTTGCTGGTTTTATGTAGGTTAGGTACTTGCATTTTTGAGTAAAGCATTATACAAGCCATGGCCCACTATGTCTGCTTCGCTGGTCACGCTATGATTGCTTCCAGCTAGCTTAGCTACGCTCTAGGCCTTCCAGCTTGGCCATCATGCAGCCCTTGCTGTCCTCGCTGTAAAGTATCTCAGCTCGTCCATCAAGTGGTGCATGCTGACCGCGCTGTGTCGGCCTGGAGCTGCGCTAGGCTGCGCTGTCGGCCATCATCAGTGCGACCAGCAAAGTAGCCATTATAGGCCGCGGCAGTAATGTACTATTAAATGCGTAACGATTCTTACCTCCCAAGCTGCCAATATCTTTTTTCAGCCGCATTCAATTTGACATAAAAGATTTGAATTCGGAATGCAACACGAATAGAAAATGGCGTGTAGTGAGCAAGGAATGGTGCGGTAAGTGCAGGCGGTGAAAATCAGGAGCATAACCTCTTTTGAATGTTGTATATTCTGAGTTGTATGGGCGAATGGAAAGTAGTAGTTTCAGTATATTTATAGAATGGAGCTATTTTTATATTATACCTTTGTTCTGTTGTAAAGAATAAAGCGCCATTTAGACGGAGCAAGAACTCGTATGCGAGTTTCACTACATTGCGGCATTTGTTTCATTAACCGAATTTGTTCTACCTATAAATTCCGCAATGTAACGCAACTCGCGTTCGAGTTCTTGCATCGTCTAAATGTGGCTTAAAGAGGAAAGTTTTTGTTTCTTTTTGGTTGTAATGAATTCACAACCAAAAAGAAACAAAAATGGTAATACAGTGTGCCGAACGTCTATTATGAAATTATCTTAGGGCCTATGCACAATTGCACAACACGTTTTTAAAAGCGCCATCGACTGTGCTAATTATTTAAATAATCTCTCAAAAAAAATTGTTCCTAAACAATAACGAAAATCCCTTACCCAACTTTACATATACTTCCCGTCTTCAGTATAAGCTTCTAATAATCTTCAATCAAAATAAATTATATGCTTGTTATTTATATGACATAAGAGGTATATGAGACCGCTTCCCGGCTGTCCCTAAATCCGAGGCTGACCGCATCCGGGGACATCCATTGCTCCAGCGGTTTGGTGCCGCACTGCGTAATTATGTGTCCCTACCGTCAAATTTGGAATTTCATGTACTTTGTTATTAATTTTGAAGTAATGAGGGTAGGTCATGAAGAATATTTTGTAAAGTAGAAATTGCTTACATAGTTTTGAGAGAATTTTAAATCTGAAGACCTGATTTGTAACTTAGAAATAAAGTATCCAAAATGACTCATACTCCACGATGAATAAAATCTCTCGATGAAAAAACTCTGTTCCTTAACATATTCTTTGCATTCTAGGGCTGCGTTAACGTGCTTAGACCGTCCCACAGCCCCAGCAGGAAAGAATATTTTTTGTTGTTAAAAGTACGGTTAGTGCAGTGGCGATTGATTGCTACGTGTTGTGTCGTGAGTTCGATTCCCACACGACTCGAATAATTGTATGATTGACAAGTAGCTATTCTGGGTCTGGGTGTTATTGTATGTGAGTTTATAATTATGTTTGCAAACGCACAAGTGAAAGCTTGCAAACATAATACATTTTCTTAGGAAAGAAAAATTTTAATCCACGGGCAGGATTCGAACCTGCGGCCTTCGGATTCAGTACATCCGCCGCTCATTTCCAACAGAGCAATTGTACTGAATCCGAAGGCCGCAGGTTCGAATCCTGCTCGCGGATTGAATTTTTCTTTCCTAAGAAAATCTTTGAAATTCGCTAAGAATGCGTTAATGTGTTTAATATTTAAAAATATTTACATAATACAAAGGTATTTGTTGGACAAGGTTGCAAACTTGTTTTTTGAGGCGAGTACGTTTACTGCACTTGAATTCAAAACTGAGCAGCCGAAGGATTCTAGGATTTTTCAAGAAACCGTTGTAAAAATCAGACTTTCTTAAAATTTCTCAAGCCTTAATTATAACATCGGGCACGCCGCAATTGCGGCGGTAAGACCCCTCTTTGAGGAGTGGCTGGAGAGAAGTCATGGCGTCCTGACCTACCGCTTGACGCAGGTCATCACCGGACACGGAAGTTTCGGGAGGTACCTGTGTCTGATGCGAAAGGAGGAGACGCCTGGGTGTCACCACCCAACTAGCAAAAAGTGGTTTTAATTCTATCCTAGAACCACATTTATCGAGGACTATATGAGACTTATATCCACATATAAGTCGCGAAAAGGGCCCACTTTATAAGTCTACTTTTACTTATAACGTATTTATATTAGTCCGCTGAAATGCCATCTACGCCCATATTGCTCCTTAAATAGAATTACGTCAGTACAATTACTCCTGTTAATCTTAATATAAGTAAGTTATAGTCAAAATTTTGATTAATACGCTCCTAGAAATGCTGCTGTAAGCTCATAATGAGAACAGTCGAAGAGACTATCTGAAGTTGTTGTGCTCTGTGAAAATATTTTTAACTTCTTGTGTTTTAAGTATTTATATGAATCAGAATTTATTAATGTCAACCACAATAGAAAAAGTTATTGTTAGTCTTATAGTAGCTTATTCATAGGGGAATGTGAATTTTCTGTGAAATCTGTGGTGGTTTGGGTTGCAATTTTAAAGCGCCTCTTGAAATTTGCTTATTTACATTTTAGTATTAATTAATATTAAATTAATATTATGAAGGCAGCCGACATTTTCTTAGTAAGCATTTCCAAAGTGTAACATAGTGCTAAAATAAGTATTTTTAGCATGTCCAAGTGTAATATAGGACCAATATAAGTATGTTGGTTCTATATTAGGATATCTCAAAACTGAAGCATGTTCGCCATTTTTACCGATTAGGGTTCCGCAATGCCCAGATGAAATCGATTGATATTATATTGATAAGTTAAAAACATATTATAAGATTTGTTCTACGTGCTAGGTTAAACATTGTTTAACTTTATTATGTAATAGGTTGCTGACGATTTAAACAAGACTATGCCGATGTTCCTGGATAAAGAAGATTTCAGATCTTTAAAGAACTTAAAATCGCCATGGAATGTTACACATTTCTTGTTATCTGATATATGTCCCGGTTGTCAAAGCCAAAACTGGTATCTTGAAATGTTGAAAACTGGTAATCCATCAACATTAAATGTTTGGAAAAATTTCATTTAATAAAGAAGAAACATTGTCAAATTTTTTTTTCAAACATTTGACCAAACCGTTGTGCCAATAGTGCACTGGGGCTGAAACACTAATGTTTAGATTTTCTTTTTTGGTATCCAGTAATGTTCGTGCATCTTTAGGCAAAACATTGTTTAATCTCTTTAAAATTTTAAGTAAAGCCCAGTTTTTGATAGAATGACACAGTTCTAAATTTTTGTTAATATCCGAAAGTCCTTCTTCACTTTCAATATCGCTCATAGACTTGGTACTTTCGTAGTTCGAACTTCTTCTAAATGTGCCATGTCCGGAACCCTCGCGAAAATTCGCAAAACGGTCGTCACACTGTTGTAATCAAAATGGCTGATGTCAAGTCCTACAATAGAATTTCTCAAAACTATATAAAGCGTGTTTTGGCCTGTAATGGTCGTTACAAGCAAAAGTGGCCTCATAAGAGTTTTAACCAGGATTGTTTGAGATTACTTGGACTATAACACTACTGTGGAATGCCTATATAAGTATGGCTGGGTTTAAAACGGCATAAGATAAAACTAAAAAAAAATTAACAGAAAATATTTTGTCCTACCGAGTGCTGTTATAATCTTGGTGTTTTATTATTCATAAAACGTGGATATGAAATTCATTTAACAGTTACTTCTAAGCATATGTTAAACCATACCGGATACATAAATGACTTGCAGTAATTTAACTTTTTTTTTACTTATATTGGCCACAAAATATTGGCTTATATGAGGCTACAAGCAAAAATAATAAGAGTAATTGCTCCTCAGTTCATATCTTCCTGGTACATGCTCGTATAGGAGTTAGAGGATTTAAATAGCCCGCAAATGTTATCTTATAGGCGCATATAAGTCTAACTTACCGGAGTAATTGCTCTTGAGTGTAACTACTCTTATTTCATGCTTTTATAGGAGTCCTGATCCTAAATTTGTCAGGAAGTATGGTTTTATATACGGATATAAGTACAAATTATAGGATACAACGTACTTGAGTAAAAACAGCACGTATTTATGCTGTTAAAAGCGTAGTAGCACCTACCAAAACCTTCATAGGAGCTTTATAAGTCCAGGTAGCATTCTATAATCGCATGCCAGGATTATTTTGCTAGTTGGGCACTGCGAAGATCGCCCGGAGGACACGGTGGAGCATACGGTGCAAGACTGCCCGGCTTGGGCGGAGCACCGCCGTGTCCTCACGGCTGCGATAGGCGGAGACCTCTCGCGCCCGGCATTGGTTGCGGCCATGCTGCGGGGCGAGACGGAGTGGGAAGCGGTCAGCTCCTTCTGCGAGGCAGTAATGCTCGTAAAGGAGGAGGCAGGCCGCGAGCGAGAGAGGAGAGCGTCCTCCCTCCGCCCCAGCCGCAGTGGTAGGCGCCCACGGCGACGGACGTCGCTAGATGATCTCCGGCCACCGTAGGCTCGGGCATGCGGGCAGCGAGTAAAGGGCAACTCGCTGCCCGACCAAGGACCATGCCCGGGTCGACGGCGCGTTGTGTCCCACGCGCGCCTCAAAGAGCGTCAGCATAATGACGGGGCCCCCCTCTTAGAGGGCCAAAGCCTGCCGGGGTCGCGGGATTATTCCCTTACCGTAACCCCGGAACTTAAGGGCGTACGGCAAAGCGAAAGCATCGTTTGATGAGTCGGAAAAGTTGCCACGCACCGCCACCAGCAGGCGCCAGTATCGCAAAATTAATGCAATCCAAAGTTTTATGTATTTCATTTCGTCAACTTCGACATTTCATAAAGTGTTCCCTTTACGCAAAATACATGTATTACTCTAGTAGAAATATTTTAATATAAAGATGTCGAAACATTTACCAAAACAAAATGATAGAAATCTTTATTGATGTGGATGAATATTTTGTGAATATTTTTATCATTCACAGTCTTAAATTTATTTTATAACATTTTGATGTCCCGAGATTACGAACAAAACTACTATTTTGGTAGAAAATTAATGATAATTGGCATACCTTACGAAAGTGACAATACCCAATTATCGTTAAGCCCCAAACACACGCGCGCACGGGTATGGGCGTGTGCGTTGTGTTCCACGCGCGCCGGAAAATGTGACAGCACAATAACGGGGCTCCCCCTTAGAGGGTCTACCTGGGTCGCGGACAAACGAATACAATACCGTGACCCCAGAACGTTAAAGGCTATTGAAATAAATCGTAGATTTTAGTAAGTATTCCGAGTCTGACAGTCCCTCCCGCCCTGCTCTGGGTAGGAGGACTCATTCGATTATTTTAACACGCTAAATAAAGCCCCAAACACACGCTCCTTTTACTATCGTGCGTTCACAAAGCTGGTTGCGTGATATCTTTATATGTTCGAGAGTGGAAAGCTAAGGATGCTTGACGCCCTGTCCTCCACCATCTGGTGTTTGTATTAATTTTTGATGCATTTCGATGTAATGACAGACACAAGCGCCGCGTAAAATGGACATTAGTCGAGCAGCGGCGTGGATTTAGTAGTTTTTTACTCATATGAGGTACAGGTATAGTAGAACAGTTTAATGTCAGAACCTCTTTATATATAAATCTTCATTCTATAATATCTTATCCACAGTATTTTTTTGGGACAAGGTTTTAATATCACTTTTCTGATAAATGAAACCTTTAGAGATATTATCTATCGACTCCAAAAGCATGAGCTCAGTACTGATCTTTTATACTCCAAAGCAATCAATAGAGCGAGAAGCAACTTGTACCGAACACGCGGTGAGACAGCAATGACCACCGATTTTTCATCATAGTCGCAGCATTATACTATAGGCGATATTTATCATGCAATGTGGACCATTTGGAATTGGTTCAAAAAACCGGTTTTAAACGCCCAAATGGTCGGTTCAACATTGCGCCTCAGGGTGGTGGGTGCTATGCCTTATTTGTAGTTGACAAGTAATTTTGAAGTATTCAAAATGACAACAGCAGTTTTCATTTAATTTATTTTATTCCTGTTTCTTCGAAATTGTTAAAAATCTGTGACGAAACTAAATAAATAATAATAAAAGTGAAGTGTTTCTTATCCTATATCGCAGTTTGATACAATTAAAAGTTGTTTTCAGTTACATAATATTGTCTCAAATTGTGACTGCAAATCAATGCATTTATCATTAGTTCATGTGAAATGGTATTTGGATGCATAAAGATTAGATGGGAGAAGGATGTACACAGAAGAACCATCCGACAACAATAATACGATATCACGATAGCATTGATATAATTATAACTGTGAGTAATTTATTATATTGATAGGAACAATTCGTCATGTATAGTATCATACGTATTCTAACATTTCCCTTTTTTGCTCTGTAGGGGTCGTCAGGAATTTCCTGCGATGATTTATTCAGTAAGTTCGGTTTATTTTATTCTTGATTTATTTCAATTAAAATAATGTGTTATTGAAAAAAGAAAGTTTATGTGACTTATTTACAGTCATGTCCGTTTACAATCACGTCCCATTGAACACATCGAAACATAGTTTTGAATAATCTATAAACTTACGTATCATTCGTTTGTATTTCTCGATCTTTTTATCCATTACCAATTTTATTATTACGAAAATCTGACAGCCGCGATCTGAAAAAAAGTGTCACAGGTCTAGCCTGTAAGAGCCACGCTGGCTGACTGATTCGTCAAGGAACGAAAGTGATGACACTACTTGTAAAAGGCAAAAGATGAGAGGACGATAGTGAATGTGTGCTCAGAATAAAACGGCGTATGTGCCCAAACATATTGACGTCTTTTTATGAATTAAAATTGTTATTAATTGAAAAACTGTCTTTACAGAATTTAGGTAGTGGTATTCTCTACAATTTAAAGTAACATCTTTTCCATAACTCATAGTAGTTATGCCATAAAGTCCAAAAAAGAAAAAATGTAGACCTAACTTTGCATTTTTTTTGTATCGAGAAAATTTCAATGAATCGTGTTTTCAACTTTGTGAGAATTTATATCATATAGTCAATTACTATATTCCAAGTTTTAAGATCTGTAGTCCATATACGTACGAAGAAAAGTAAAAAATAAAAAGCGTATTTTTATTGACCCATCACCTTAACAGGCTATGAAGGACACCTTGGATTTTAGTCAGTAGAAGTCTGACAGTCCCTCCCGCCCTGCCCGGGGTTGGAGGACTCATTTGATGATTTTACCACGCTAAAAAAAAAAAAAAAAAAGCCTTAATTATAACATAAAACAACTTTAGTGTTCGCCGTTAATAAGAGGAACGTGTAGTGTAAACTTTGACGTCGTATGATAGACGATGTGATAAGTTAGTTGATGGAGCGAGTCTGCTCTCAATCAGATAAAAGGAAATTGAGCTTAAAGTTTGATAGAACTAGGTCGATATTTCTTTGGATCAGTTACTAACATTTTGTAAAGTTTGATTAAAGAATGCTGCACAAACAATAGCTCGTCAAATCAAAAGTTCTATAAAGGCATGTTTTATAATATAATTATTGCGTTTTTATTTTAGTTTCATATAACGCAACCCCAATTTCACGATCAGAATACAAAACCAGTTCCGGGAATAATTCACAAACACATGCAAAGATTCTAGGTACTAATTAAGGGAACTTTCTTTCAACTTTAAAGGAAAGGGTACGAAACATACGTCGTATTTCGTCGTCACGTACATTCAACTACACGTAGAAATCACAATTTTATTGCAGCACCCCTTTTATTTTGTAGCAGTAACGGTAGTTTTGAATTTCAAACTACGTTGTGCGGTTGACCGTACAAGTCTTTATGTAACTGCGACCGAAAATACCTTCTGGACCAAATTGGTGTTCCAAACTGCTGTAACGATGTTACTATTTGTGTCCCTTTCTAACTTGTAGAAACTGTCTCGCTCACTCGTTCTAGTTCCGAATTTGAATTCATTATGCTGACATGGTTAGAAGTTTATAGTCAGACTAGTATTTGCGCGTTGCGCGAGCTGCAAGCAGCTCGCGGGGTCGTGTTTTGAGAAGTATTCCTTACTTAGAATTTTGTGCAGTCGCCATTTTAGATTTTGATTTTGACCTTACTATCGGCTTTAGCATCCTCGAAAACCATGAAAATGACTCCCATGACGAACATTTCGAAAATTAGCCGCCATCTTGGATTTTGATTTTGACCTCACTATCGGAAGCTCACTATGGGAAGCTCGTGTGAGATGGCGTGTCAGTTTGGCCCGTTGGTCATCCGCGCCATGGGCCTGAGGTGGGCAAGGTTTTTGAGCATATAAGTCTCCGAAGAACTTTTCGACTTCAGCTAGAATCTCTGGTTTTGAGGTGACGGTGGTGCCTTGTGACGTTCTGAGCTTTGTCAGGCAACAGCGGGAGGTATTGGGCTTGGCAAATACCTTCGAGCCTTTGATCCGAGCTAAAGCTTGCTCTATAATTCGGTTATTTGCACTCCGAGTATCGCGTATGAACTGCTTTTTGACCTCCCCGTTAAGAACCTGACCCTCAGCCTGTGTGGCTTTGTGAGTTCTTGTCGTTTCCTCATCAGTGCCAGAGTCTCGCTAGTAATTAAGTTCCGACTTACGTCCATTCCTGATCGGTCGAAAAAGTTTACAGCCCACCTCGCAGACAACACGCAGCAGGCCTTCGGTGACGTCGTTTCTCCTGGATTTTAAACCTCACTATCGGATTTAGCATCCTCGAAAACCATGAAAACGACTCCCATGATGAACAATTCGAAAATTATCGCAGCCGCCATCTTGCATTCCCGTCTTGACCTCGCCATCAGTTTAACATCTTCGAAAACCATGAAAACGACACCCATGATGAAAACACAAAAACTATCCAAGACAAAAAGAATTTTTCAATTCCAAAACAAACTTGTCAGTTTAGATAAAAATATGATATTTCAAAATATTATTGTGTTAGGTACGCGCTTACCGCCCCTCGAACACTCTATGCGATCATAGGATTTGGTTTTTAACCTCACTATCGGCTTAAGCATCCTCGAAAACCATGAAAACGACTCCCATGATGAAAAAATTCAAACATTATCGCAGCCGCCATCTTGGATTCTCATTTTGACCTCACTATCGGCTTTAGCATTCTCGAAAACCATGAAAACGATTCCCATGATGAACAATTCGAAAATTATAGCAGCCACCATCTTGGATTTTCATTAAGACTTCACTACCGGTTTTAGCACCCTCGAAAACCCTGAAAACGACATCCATGATGAACATTTTGAAAATGATCGCAGCCGATATCTTGGATTTTGATTCTTAGTTCACTATCAACTTAAGCATCCTCGAAAACCATGAAAACGACTGCCATGATGAACATTTCGAAAATTATAGCAGCTGCCATCTTCGATTTTGATTTTGACCTCACTATCGGCTTAAGCATCCCCGAAAACCATGAAAACGACTGCCATGATGAGCAATTCGAAAATTATCGCAGCTGCCATCTTGGATTCTCATTTTCACCTCACTATCGGCTTAAGGATCCTCGAAAACCATGAAAACGACTAACATGATTAACAATTCGAAAATTATCGCAGTCGCCATCATGGATTTTGATTCTTACTTCACTATCATCTTTAGTATCCTCGAAAACTATGAAAACGACTACCGTAATGAACATTTCGAAAATTATCGCAGCCGCCATCTTCGATTTTGATTTTAACTTCACTATCATCTTTATTACCCTCGAAAACCATGAAAACGACATCCATTATGATATCTTTGAATTTTTTGCTGTCGCCATCTTTGATTTTGATTTTGACCTCATTATCGGCTGTAGCATCCTCGAAAACCATGAAAACGACTCCCATGATGAACAATTCGAAAATGATCGCAGTCGCCATCTTGGATTTTGATTTTGACTTCACTATCATCTTTATTAACCTCGAAAACCATGAAAACGACATCCATGATGATATCTTTGAATTTTTTGCTGTCGCCATCTTTGATTTTGATTTTGACTTCACTATCGGCTTTAGCATCCTCGAAAACCATGAAAACGACATCCATGATGATATCTTTTAATTTTTTGCTGTCGCCATCTTGGATTTTGATTTTGACCTCACCATCGGCTTTAGCATCCTCAAAAACCATGAAAACGACTCCCATGATGAACAATTCGAAAATTATCGCAGCCGCCATCTTGGATTTTGATTTTGACTTCACTATCATCTTTATTATCCTCGAAAACCATGAAAACGACATCCATGATGATATTTTTGAATTTTTTGCTGTCGCCATCTTTGATTTTGATTTTGACCTCATTATCGGCTTTAGCATCCTCGAATACCATGAAAACGACTCCCATGATAAAATTGATGAACAATTCGAAAATTATAGCAGCCGCCATCTTGGATTCTCATTTTGATTTTGAGAAATGATTTTGACATACTCTGGGCCCCAAGAGAAAATGTTCTAAGTTTCTTCTGAGATCCACTTAAAGGGGGGAGAAGGGGGTGAAGAGGGGAGATTTTGGAAAAAATGTTTTTTTCTTTTCCGATTTTCTCTATACGAATCCGTAAAAAAAGACCAAACACGGGTCTCCTAGTTTCTGAGATACGATAGGGAGGGGGGGGGGAGGCCAAAAAGCGGAGGCTTGGTACTTTTGCCCTACTTATGAGAGTTATTTGTAAGTTTGCTTGTCGTCACCCGCGAGTTACGCTTCACCCGCTCAACCTTCGTTACGCTACGGAGGTCGCCGGCTCGCTTCGCTCGCCACCTCCCCCCTTCGCTCAACTCGGTCTCGCAGGTTCGCTCCACTCAGGACCTACCTACCACCGGAAAGCTATCGTGACCTCATTCCTACGCTTCGCTTTACCGCTAAGTACATAGTTTTTCCGATATACGATGGGGGGATGGGTGAAGAGACGGAAATGGGGGAGTTTAGAAAAATCATTTTGACCAATTCCGGGTACCTTGATGTGAATCTGAAAAAAAAAAAATGTTCCAAGTCTCTTCTGAGATCCGCCCTTTCCCCCCCCGGAAAGGGTCAAGAGGGGCAACTTTGAAAAAATGGGTTTTTCTTTTCCGAGCCTTCTCTATAAGAATCCGTAAAAAAATAAAACCTGGGTTTCTTACTTTCTGAGATACGATTGGGAGGGGGGGAGACGCCAAAAAGGGGAAGCTTGGTACTTTTGCCCTACTCATGAGAGTGACTTGTAAGTTTGCTTGTCGTCACCCCTGAGTTACGCTTAACCCACTCAACCTTCGTTACGCTATGGACGCTTCGCTCCACTCGGTCTCGCAGGTTCGCTCCACTCAGGACCTACCTACCACCGGAAAGGTATCGTGACCTTTTCCCTACGCTACCTAGTTTCCGAGATACGATGGAGGGAGGGGTGAAGGGGGAGAGGGGGAGTTTTGTAAAATTATTTTGAAATACTCTGGGCCCCTTGATATGAATCTGAAAAAAAATATGTTCCAACTCTCTTCTGAGATCCGCCTAAAGGGGGGAGAACGGGGTCAAGAGGGGGGGACTTTGAAAAATGGTTTTTACTTTTCCGAGCCTCCTCTATACGAATCCATAAAAAAACACAACACGGGTCTCATAGTTTCTGAGATACGATTGGGAGGGGGGGGGGGAGCAAAAAGGGGAGGCTTGGTACTTTTGCCCTACTAATGAGAGTTACTTGTAAGTTTGCTTGTCGTCACCGCTGAGTTACGCTTCACCCACTCAACCTTCGTTACGCTACGGAGGTCGCCGGCTCGCTTCGCTCGCCACCTCCCCCCTTCGCTCCACTCGGTCTCGCAGGTTCGCTCCACTCAGGACCTACCTACCACCGGAAAGCTATCGTGTGACCACATCCCTACGCTACGCTACGCTTCGCTTTACCGCTATGGGGTGAGGGGTGAAGAGGGGGAGAGGGGTGAGTTTCGAAAAATGATTTTGACATACTCTGGACCTCTTGACACGAGTCTGAAAAAAAATCCAAGTCTCTTTTGAGATCCGCCTAAAGGGGGGGGGAGGGGGGGGCAAGGGGGAACTTTAAAAATGATTTTTACTACTTCGAGCCTCCTCTATACGAATCCGTAAACAAACAAAACATGGGTCTCTTAGTTTCCGAGATACGACGGGGGAGGGGTGAAGGGGGGGAGAGGGGAGAGTTTTGAAAAATGATTTTGACCAACTATGGGGCTCTTGACATGAATCTGAAAAAAAAAACTGTTGCAAGTCTGTTAACTTCCGAGATCCTCCTAAAGGGGGGAGAAGGGGAAAAGGGGAGGGGGGACTCTAAAAAATGATTTTTACGTT
Organism: Agrotis segetum; assembly: GCA_036375495.1. Taxonomy (NCBI): domain Eukaryota; kingdom Metazoa; phylum Arthropoda; class Insecta; order Lepidoptera; family Noctuidae; genus Agrotis; species Agrotis segetum. The sequence goes on from JAQSVV010000646.1 coordinate 530,867, forward strand.
TCCGAGCCTCCTCTATACGAATCCGTAAAAAAACAAAACACGGGTCTCTTAGTTTCCGAGATACGATGGGGAGGGGGGGGAGGGGGGGCGAAAAGGGGAGGTTTGGGATTTTTCCCATACTCACGAGAGTGACTTGTATACGAATCTGTCAAAATATACCCACCTCCCCCTTCACCATCTGGGAGAACAATTCTGTCAGTCAGTCAGTGAGTGGTAATCGAGCTTTATATAGTATAATTAATTTTAGAATTCAATTGAAGAAGCCTAGTGTGAAGTGAACTGAATTCTGACTAAAGGGTGTTGAAAGGAACATTTAATAACAATTGCATAATTTGTGTTTCTGAAATTTATATTCAAATGGATTTCAAAAGAATGTAACTGGATGTACTGAATTCAAAAGTCGCAGGTTCAGATTCCGCTGGCAGTTCAAATTTTTTTTCATAGAAAATCTTTGTAAATCGCGACTTATTATTAATTTTAAAATATGTATGTAACTAAAAAAATCTATGCTAAATATTTACATAGTTACAAAACTAAAACAAGTTTACTCGCTACGATTAACCGTATTCGTAGCATTTCTGTAGCCAATATGCGTAGCACTGTCAGTGTTCTACGAGTAGCCTACGCGCGTAGCACAAGTAGCGTAGCCACGCGTAGCACTATTTATTAGCGTAGCACAGATTGTCTCTCAACTAATGAGTCAAGAGGCAGATAATTGCATTGATATTATAATTAAATTACTTTCATGATTGCCATGGTGACAGAATAGAAAAAACACAAAATTACAGAACAGATAAAAGCATCTTTGTGTGTAATTACAGAAAATATTTTTTTCTATTCTTTCTTTCTCGTATAAAGTGCTTTATCAATATTTATTGATTAAAAAAAATACGTGTTGATTATTTTTCAATTAATTTAACGGAGTTTTCAATTAATTTATGCAGTAAAATACCCTGTTGAAAAATGCTTAAGCATATACTAGCCCAATTCATGATAAAGCATAGGCATAACGTATTTCATCAAATCTTGAGAGTCGACCATACAAAGAAACGGTAAATAAAACCGTAGGATATAGTAATAAATTTAATATACACCGGGAAAGACCAGATGGTATCTAGTTTAAAGACGGTAATTTAGAATCCTTTTCAAGGCAGTAACTTTAGTACTAACTTTACAAAAAAGTTTTTATATCCTTGCAATAAATAGCACATGTTGCAAACCTCTTTTCAGTTTTATAGACCACCACTCTAAGACGAGTTTTACTATCTTCAATTCCCAATATATTGGATTACGGTTTTGAAATATAACGAAAATATACTTCGTTGCAAACAAAGTTATGAGTATGAAACAAGAATTTATTTAAAAAGTATATTTTTCAAAGAAACTGTGAGGAAGGACTAGTTTGTGTTTTCTGAAGAATTTAATGCTCAAGGGGCTTTATGAGTTAGAGCTGCGTATGAAACTTTATGTAGACGTACGGGCGAAACGTACTAGGATAGATTATAGATAGATTAATAGATGGAAAGCTGTTTAAATAGAAAATTTGTGGTATAAAACCAAAAAACAAGAAAGTGCCTGCCTAGTCATTAATTATTAAACTACTCCTCCAATATTCTTTTCTGATTAATTTCATTGCAGGATCCAAGACAGGTAAATTCATTGTTCGGGACACGTCGAGCTTCATTGTCTCGGCGCTTTTCTGGTGGTTGCCACTGTTGATTCTGGCTTCAGGAGTTGCAGTGGTTGGGAATAGTGTGATGGGTTTGTCCAATGCCTAGTCATTACTGCCCAGAATTTATCCTTTTTAGATTTGCTATAAAACGGAATAACAGAGGTATACTGTGATTGGATCTTTTTCATAATTAAAGATTTTTTTTAATTTTATATTATCAATCACAATTTTGTGATTTCTTTAACCCGGTCAGATTGCCAGTTCCGAGAATTTCTTTTCAACTTTTTGTAATCTCGAGATTACCACAACAAATCACAAACTTTTTCTTGCAAGCCTTTTTGACCCAACATTTACACTCCTGACCCGGCCTCGATATAACTTGGGGTCGGATTAAATAGGGTCCAATCAGGTAACCAACACATATTCGCAGTGGTAACTCATAATTGTATTATTGGAATAAACGATATGTGGTGCCGATATATTCGGGTAAATGAATTATTTATTGGCTTGGAGGATTTAAGGTTTAATTAATTGGAGTATTATGATAAGGCTTATTTTGTTTGACCTTAATTATCTTTCATGATTATTTGAGTGTTCGGTTTTCGGGAGTTTGGATTTGTGCCAGCTTAAGCATAAGCTTGCTTTTAATTGATACTGTAGTAAAGGAAAAAAAAACAGATTATAGATCCAAAGAATAAAATCCCTTTATAATGAATGTAAACATTCAAGTAGAATCGACAAAGTTGAATCATGACCAACCATAAGCATATTTTCCAACAGACTTTCAAGTACAATTAGGTTCACATTCGCGTAAACATACTTATCCATTGTAACGACTTTGATCTTTGTCAATTTGACGTATTCAAACTACTTTTTGTCAAAATGAGTCATGATTCAACTTTTTTTTAATTGTATTAATTATTGTTTTCTCCTTATGTATTAGACTTAATATTTATGAATGTGAATATCATTCTGAAAATTCATTTCGTATTCAACTATTTATTTCAGTGACAGTTTTTTTTTCCAGATTTGGCTTTGCGGCAAACGTTTCATCAAATTGTCAATCAATTCAACCTTTTGATTGATGATAGCGCTAATGGTTCCTTTTCATACTAAAAAGCTATCTGTGTTCAATGTAGCAATTATTATAGGGACGGTTTCTTTAATATCAATAATATATCATATTTTATAGGTAAGTGAAAGAGAATATAATTTATAGTTACCAAATATAATCCATCCAAAATATTTGCCTTGAAAAGATATCTGTTAGCAATACTTTATGTTTTACCATACTATGAAAATAGTGTAGGTGTAATATAAGGAGTTCGCGGGACTGTAAACCACGTCACTAGAACGCAAAGTACAACTAGTACAGACAGATTGGTTTTTGTCAGTCAAATCTGACAGTCCCTATCCCTGAAGAGTTCCTCATTCTGAAATATTGAGATTTTGATTAATTTATGACGGTAAAGCCTTTTTGGTTGATTTGTTTTTTATTTTATTTTGTTTATTATGGAAAACCAACAATTGCACACTATACATGATCAACAATAGCTTATAAACTAGATAATATCAGTGCGTAATCAACTATACGTTATCCACAGGTTACATAATAATATTGGTTACATAATATATGTAGATTGTAAGTTCCAAACGTACGAGTTGTTTTTACATGAATAATCCCCGATGAAAGTACTTTATTATAATTATAGTGTGAATCGTCTTTTTCACGTGATCATCTTTATGCTGTCTTATAATAAAACCCATTCTGCATAATGATACAAACAAATCATAACCTAATTAGGTACTTTAACACTTACTAATTAGTTCGTCACCAATTAATATGCAAATCTACATAGAATTGTGTTCAGTAATTATTGTATCTATTATTACACTACAAAGGAGCTCGGAGCAATTGAACGCCAGTACGGAATATCGGATGCAATTGACGTGAATATAAATTGCTTGAAGATATTAGCTATTTGTGGTTTAGATAGAAACTATTTGAAATATAATTTCTAGTAAGTAGACGCATATTATTATCGACTTAAAAAAAGGAGGTTATCAATTCGACCCGTATTTATGTAATATATCCAGAACTGCCCAGGTTTCGGATTTGGTAGTAACACCGAAAGTAGGTGTATCAAACAAAGGAAAAAACAAAATGACAATAACCATAACAAAAGAAGAATATCCCAAAAAATCTGCGCCATTATTTTACAAAAAAAAGAACATAACCAACGAACATAGAGAGACCATTCTCTGGACATCGACATCAGACAGATCAATGAATGGTGACGTCAGCAGTCTGGCAAACGTTGAACATCACGACGGATGTAAGGGATCGTAGAAGGAAAGTGGATAGGGCAAACTGTGTAGCAACTGCATGATGGTTTGCTTAAAGGTAAGCGTCCACAAGTGCCATCGTACATATCGGACGCATCGCATCAAACGAATTTCTGTATCGGCAGCGATCGGATTGCCGACGCGAGTATCAGCAATCGGATTGCCGATGCCACCTTCATTTGGATTTTTTTAGTGATCGTACGTTCGGAAAGTGTTTGTGAGAAAGGAGGAAAGTGATGCAGAAGTTGTTATTGCTTGTTTTTTAGCAAAAGAGGAATGGAAGAAAGAATAAAAACAAATGATTCAGTAACCGTGCGGGGCGTGTCCACTGATCGGCATTCCGTATGACGTCATCGGTACGCATCGCATGTAGGCATTGCCGATGAGCCGTCCGTACGATGCGGATCAGTGGACGCAATTAGTGATGGGTTTTTATCCGGATAAATACTCAAAATGGATAAATACTCAATAAAAATCCATTTTTACTCGAGTTTTTATCCAAAACAGTGGATAAATACTACTTATAGTGTAAATTACATTGTTCATCGTATATTTTGTTGTTTTACAAGAAAAATGATTGAAATACATGAAAATCTGTAAATATAGATTTGTAACGTACTTTTTTAATCACTTTAATGATTACAATTACTTTATGCGTTGAAAAAAGGAGGAAATATTCACGTTTTTTCATTATTCTTCGTTTTCTTTTTTTCATTTTTTCAATGAAAACTTTAATAAAACATAATTTTCAGTTTCTAATTAATTATGAAGTAGGACTGACGCGGACAAGCGACCGCACATTTGTCTGATCAAATCTTACCGAGTCTAACTGAGTGTAACCGTCAGACTGACTCCGATTCTGATGGAGTCTGACTCCGAGTCTGAGTCTGACCGAACCTAATACAGAGTATGACTGAGTCTTACCGAGTCTTACAGAGTCTTAACGAGCATGACTTCGAGTTCGAACAAGTTTGACCGAGTCTTTATAAAGTCTTACCGAGTCTTACGGAGTCTTAGCGAGTATGATTTCGAGTCTGACCGAGTGTGACTGAGTCCGATTGATTCTTACTGACTCTTAGCGAGTATGATTTCGAGTCTGAACGAGTCGAGATGACTGACTCTGACCGTCTTACTAAGTCTGACCCAATCTTACGGAGTCTTAACGAGCATGACTCCGAGTTCGAACAAGTCTGACCGAGTCTTACCGAGTCTGACGGAGTCGTAGCGAGTATGATTTCGAGTCTGAACGAGTCTAAGAGACTCTGACCGATTCTTACTGAGTCTGACCGAGTCTTAATGAGTATGATTCCGAGTCTGACCGAGTTTTACCAAGTCTGACTCCGATCCTGACTAAGTCTGACCGATTCTTACTGAGTCTTACCGAGTCTGACCGAGTCTTACCAAGTCCGACCGTGTCTTATCGAGTCTTACGGAGTCTTAGTGAGTATGATTCCAAGTCTGACTGAGTCCTACCAAGGCTGACCGAATCTGATTCTGAATCTGACTGAGTCTAACCGAGTCTTACCGAATCTTACCGAGTCTCACTAAGTCTGACCGAGTCTTACCGAGTCTGCCCGAGTATGACTGAGTCTAAACAAGTCTTACTGAGTCTAACAATATTCGACACCGGGTCTTACTCCGAGATTTGATCTATTTTTTCATATTAAACGGTTTACCTTATTTAAAACATGTCAACTAAACTTGTTTTCAACCCTACCTAACATAGGGCTTTGGCCTTGTTGACGTCATCTCAAGGCCTAATTGCCGTGTCTGTGGCAGGACCTATTCAACCCCTGCCCTGCAGGCAGTTATCAGCCGTGACTAGTCACGGTACGTCCTCCCCACTTCGGTAAGAAGAAAGAAAATATTATATTTATTTTACAGTCAAACATGTCATCGGCTTAGCAGACAACGTCGATACCATGGAGGATTGTACCATGTAGCGCTCGGTCAAGCAGAAACAGTGTGCCAGGTACCAAATGCGACGGTGCACCGTAGATGGTTTGAATTCGAAACTTTAGCGGAGCACTTCCTTAATTTAACTCTAGGGCAAAGTCTGGAAGACGTTCGTCATAACGAGAGACACTGCCAAGATGTCTTCACCCCGAGCGATTGCTTCCTCAGCCAAAGCCCTATTTTTAACGAGGATAAACTGTCAAATGAGTCGTCCAGACTTGTACTGACTAAAATTCACGGTGTTTCTAAAATAGCCATTTACGTTTCAAGGTCACTGTTACCTGTTTAGACAGTCTCGCGACCCCGCCAGGCGTTTGGCCCACCATGGGGGCCTCGTCAGTCAGTCAAATCACTCACATGCACGTTTGGCAGAAGCCAAACAGGATATCTACAGATCCAAGATACGCAAACAAGATAAACTGCATATAAAATGAGGCAGAGTTAGGCTGCAGTGAGAAACAAATTGCTTCTCTTTGACTGGAGAGACCTAATAATACAATAATATCATTTTTGGAGAGCCCAAGTAACAATACTTGTCATTGAATTTGTAAAAATAACCATATTATTCGCAAAAAATATAAATATCCATCATTTTGAGTAAATATCCGATAAAAACGATAAAAAAAGAGTATTTATCCGAAACGGATAAATACTCGAGTATTTATCTTCTGAGTATTTATCCTCCGCCCATCACTAGACGCAATTGTATGAGTTTTAATACAAGGCAAACTAAAATCCTTTACGTACGATACGTCCAATACCAAAAATGACCTAATAACCATAAATTAGCATAAATCTAATATCTTTAAACGAGCAATTCTTGTATATTTATATATAATCAGGATCTCGGAAACGGCTTCAAGGATTTTCATGAAAGTTACAGATTAGGGGTTTTTCGGATCAAGGAATCGATTTATCAAGGTCCCAGGTTCGAGAAAAGCTCGGTTCCTAAGATATAGACATTTTAAAAACCGAGCAGAGCTCGGTCAACCAGATATTAGCATATTAAAGGCTGATTATGCTTACGCTGTGCTTAGTATAATAATCATAATTATTTTTGTTGGCTCATATTCAGCTTTTTCCTATGGACGAGCATAACGATTTTTTGTTTGCAATCATTTGTCCTCTACGTGTTATTTCTATACTCCCGGTTCTACACAATTGTACGGACAATCGTGACGTGCTTCGTATGAAGAATCGAAGTGAATTCTAGGATCTCCTTTGGTGTCAGCAACAGAATTTTATTTTCTGTGGTTTTATTTTTCTTTACGAAAACTGTTTTGAGAACTGGTTTTCTATACATACTCCTGGATAACCCATCTTCCATAATTTACAGGCTTGTCATCTCATCATCATCATCATCATCATCAGCCTATAATGTTCCCACTGCTGGGACACAGGCCTCCTCTCTGTAAGAGGGAATGGGCCATAATCCACCACGTGTTGGTGGCTTGTCATAACCGCGGGTTTGCGGTTTACCCGTGCAAGTAACATGCGCAAGCTACTTGATCAAGCTACCCGCGGGGTGGGTGTACACGGCGCATGTAGCTGGAGCATGTTGAGGCACTTGCGCGGGTTACATGCGCTGTGTACAAGCACCCTTACTCACAAAGGTTGAACTTTGAAGGTAGGTTAGACGTGCTAAGAAAACCTTGAATAATAACCCCTCATAAAAACGTATCCGTCACCATACAATTTCGGTGATTTTATAGATTTAGCATTTGTGATTTTATTGACTTACTTTATTGATTTGAACCGAAAAAAAGAATTGATTCAGCAAAATAATCAGAGATTCCTTCGACTCAATATACTGCAGTGTGTACCTAATGTCTTAGTATGAAATATTCTAGACGTGAAATATAAATAAGCTGTATCAAATGCTTTTCATCTGAAGCGAATTACACCTAAGAGGATTCTCACAAGACGTGGTGAAGCATTATATGGAGAGGATTTAGCTTTATTCACAAAATATTAAAGCAGAAGGTTCAAAATTCCATGATACATTAATTTGTTTTTGAGCTTCTTAAGAAAAAAAAAAACTAAGAACAGTTTGAAAAGTTTACAATTAATACACAGGGTAGAATTTTGTAATGCCACCTGAAGGGAAAGTACTCTAGATAGAAAATTTTACTCAAAGGAAGCATTCCTTTATTTTTGAATAGAAAGCAAACTGCATTCAAAGATTTTCGAAAATTCTCTTCTCCCACACCCGGGAATCGAACCGGCTAAAATCTGAAAAAATTATACCCTGTACTTTTATGGCATCGATCGTTAGGGTATATGATGATAAAGTACATGAAAGGAAATAAAAAAGTCACAGATTGATTAGTATTTTCCGTTTCATATTCTTTTGGCTTCTTGAGATTAAAATAGCACAACCTGCAATATTTTTTTCAAAGACTCTTTGTTTTTTCTTGGAGATTTTTAGTATTATTACATTTGAAACTTCTGATTATTTTCTCCTTTGTGTTCCAGAGTAGTATGAAATCCTAAATAGCTTTACATATAAAGTGAAACTCACTAGGTCGCGGAAAAGAATCACTTCTTCTATGATGATATGATATGATAACCTTTTTGCGGCACGACTGTACGAGGAAAAACATATTTTGAAGGAAAAATGCAGAACTATTTTCTGAAAATCTTTCCCTTATCGTTCTTTTTAGATAAAGAACCCAACAAAAACTTATACCTGTTCCTATAACCCGCAAAGCGTCCCCATTATTATTCAAACTACCCTACTTTAACCAACAAAGGGCCACAAAGATAAATAAAAGTAATCGAATCTTTCCATCCCTTTGAGCTTTTTATCTTTAATAAAAAACTTAAAAGGTTCCGTCTAGGTAGAAATAAGGCATCTTTACTCAGACAATCATTTACTACAAAATTTTTCATTCAAATCCAAATTCGTTTGAATTGATTTGAAGCGGAAAGTTGAACAACTTCTTTGTTAAATCGTTAAGTGCAGAAAAGAGATAAGAGCGGACAGAAAGGGTGTCTTTCCACATCAACAATTTGCCTTTTGTTGAAAAAAGAAAGTTTCTGGGAAGTTACATTCATCACAACAAGTTGTAATGTGATCGCTTAGCGCTGACGTACTTTTGCGACAGTTCTTTCAATCGAATGAATGTAAACGTCTCTTTTCTCTTACGTCTTTATAAGGCTCTTATTACTTTTGTATTTTATTAATGTTGCTCATTTTTAGCCACTGCTATTTGCCAAAATATAATTATAGTAGGATTTCTGTCTCGTAATTTAAGACTAGATATTGTTTATTTAAATCAATACGCAAATTAATAAATTGCTGCTGTTAATTGATCCGTCACCATAGCAACCTAACTGCAGAACATGTATTCATATTCTACACGTAAAACTACAAGAGGGTCTAACAGACATCTTACTCCTCCTCGGATCGGTTTCCTCAATGCTGAGGGTCGTGACCACCTCCTTGTTGCAGCAGTTTGTTGCGCACCACGCGACGCCATCTGTCCCGATCTGCCGCCGAGTGCAGAGCTTCGTGGACCGTTGTGTCAAGAGCGGTGCGGATCTGGTCAGTCCAACGTGTTGGGCTTCTGCCACGTGGCCTTTTGCCTTCCACCTTACCAGTGACTAATAACCTTTCTAGGTTATCGTCATTCTTCCTGGCAATGTGGCCAAAGTATTCGAGAATCCTACGTAGGCAGATGGTAGTGAGCCTTGTCTTTATGTTTAATTCTCGTAGGATTGACACGTTGGTGCGATGTGCTGTCCAGGGGATCCCCAGCATCTTTCGCCAGCACCACATCTCGAAAGCATCGATGCGATTGCGGTCAGCTTTCTTCAGGGTCCAAGTATTCAGCACCGTACGAGAATATGGAGAACACCAGGGTGCGCACAAGATTGGTCTTGGTTTTCAGGGTGATGCTTTTGTTCTTCCATATCTTGTGAAGCTGTGCCATGGCCCCCTTTGCCATCCCAATTCTCCTTCGTATCTCATGTTCACATGAGCCATTACAACTAATGCTTGAGCCCAGGTATATAAAGTTATTGACTACCTCCAAATCAAGTTTCCCAGTGAGCTCAAGCTTGCCTGTCCGATCTATGACCATGATCTTGGTTTTGGACCTGTTTATCGAGAGCCCCAGTTCTATGCTGATGCGCTCCATCCTATCCAAAATTGTGATCATCTCAGCTTCACTTGCCGCAAATAAGGTGGTATCGTCTGCATAACGCAAATTACAGATCTTGCGCCCGCCGACGGTGATTCCTCCATTCCAGCTATCACAAGTGCGCCTTATTATGTATTCACCGTATATGTTGAATAAAATGGGTGAAAGAATGCAGCCTTGTCGAACTCCCTTCTCAAAACTGAATGGTTTAGATGTAATCTCACCAACCCTCACCATTCCTTGGCTGTTATAATAAAGAGACTGCAACAGCGCAGTTAAATGGTGGGGTACACCCAGTTCTAACAGCACTCTCCATAGACAGTCCCAGTTGACACAATCGAAAGCCTTACTGTAATCAACAAAACAGATTATAACCGGTAAGTCAAATTCGTAGCACTTCTCTACAATCTGCTTGACATTCAGAATTTGCTCACGTGTTCCTTTCCCCTTTACAAAGCCAGCCTGTTCTTGCGGTATCTGCCAGTCGAGGTAGTAACGAATCCGGTTATTGATGATTTGCAATAAGATTTTGCTTGCATGAGAAATTAGGGCGAGTGTGCGATAGTTATCGCATTTTTTGGTCGATCCCTTTTTGTGTAGAGGGAGGATGATCGACTGCGTCCAAGCCTTAGGCCACTCGCCGTACCGCCAGATGTGGTTGCAGATGTTGTGCAAGGTGTCAAAACCTTTGTCACCCAGAGCCCCAAGCATTTCAGCTGTGATTTGATCTGGACCTGGTGCTTTCTTAGCTTTCAGTGAGGTAATAGCTGTTACAACCTCTGATCGCAGGATGTTGGGTTCCAGTTCCAGGTTGGACCAGTCCACGCGCGAAAAGTCCGATGTGTTGGGTGTTTTATACAGGTCTTCACAATAGCCGCGCCATCTTTCTGCAATTTTATCGAGATCGTGTAGCGGTTTCCCATCTGTATCTTCGATCACCCACGATTTAGGTTTAAATTGCCTACTCAGCAAGCGGACTTTCTTAAATAAATCTGAAGTCTGTTGTTTCAACGCATGAGTTTCTACTTCGCGACAAATGTTAGTAATGAAGTTATTTTTGTCGAGGCGGCAATTGTTTTTAATGGCTCTGCATATGTTTGAGTATTCCTTCATTACGTCGGCGTTCTGTAGTCCTCTCACTTTGAGTTCTTTCCTACGTTTAATAAGTTCCCACGTGTGGTCCGTTATCCAAGCTGTTCTCTTGTGGTCCTTCTCTCGTTTCGAGACGATCTCACTCAGAGACTCCTTGATTTCAAATTCCAAGCTTTTCCAAAGAGCATCGGCGTCAGCTACCGGTGGTGTTGAGCTCTGAGAGAGTCTGCCCTCGATCATGGTTCGGAAGTGTGCCCGCTCAGTAGAGTTCAAAGCTCTGGGTGTTGGTCGGGATTGTTTATTCATCGCTTTCAGGCGCAGGGAAAGACAGGCGACCAACAGAACGTGATCCGAACCACAGTCGGCACCAGGAAAAGTCTTCACGTTTTTTATAGAGGATTTCCAACGAGCGTTTATTATTACGTAATCAATTTGATTTCTGTAACGGTCACCTGGAGATCTCCATGTATAGAGGCGTCTATTGTGGTGCTTAAAGTGCGTATTCATGATGCTCAATTTCCTACCGACGCAAAACTCTATAAGTTTCTGACCGCGCTCGTTTGTAGCTCCTAGACCATATCTTCCAATAATGTCTCTGATGGTATGTTCCGGTTCAAGGTTGCCAACCTTTGCATTCCAGTCGCCGAGTATGATCGTAATCTGACGGCTTGGAATGGCATCAAGTGTCTTCTCGAGATTTCCATAGAACTCGTTAATAACCTCATCAGAAGCTTGTGCTGTAGGGGCGTAGATTTGCACAATGTTAAGTAGGCATGGTTTTGTCACAGACATCTTACTATATTGTCATAAATCGCAATAATACAACTGATAAAAAATATCACTGAATTTTAACCAACAAACAAAAATTACAATTTTCAGTTTTCATATAATTACTTCGTAAAATAATCTCAGGTTCTTGCAGCCTCAGATTTCACGAACAAACATCAACAAAGTAACAAGAAACGTACCAGAAGCTGCATCCATATTCAACAGAGAATTTAGTAGAGCAAACGGCTCGGTAAAATGAAGACACTGCATACATAAATCCTGGCTTGTCAGTCGCACTGTTTTGGGAACAACAGTGAAACGTCCGGTGTGGAACATTAACCTCGACCTTTATAGCCATGAAGAACATTCCCCTGGGTTTAGACCTATAATGGGTTGTGGGTTGTGGATTAGTGTTTGCAGGAGTTGCAGGCAAAATGGAGCTGCTCAACTTTAAATGAAGATTTAAACTATAAAACCTTTTGCAGTGAGAGACGCCCACGGCAAGGGACATCACTGCACGATTTTCGGCCACCGTAGGCACGGGCATGCGAACGGCGAGTAACGGGCGACATGCTGTTCGATCATGGACCATGCCTGGGTCGCGGGCGCATTGTTTCCCACGAGCGCCTCAAAGACCTTTCAGCAAAATGACGGGGCCCCTTTAGAGGGCCAAAGCCGGTCGGGGTCACGGGACTAACGAGTAACCGTGGCTTCGGAACGGTCGGCTCAGCTATTGAAGGACACCGTGGATTGTAATCATTACAAGTCTGACAGTCCCTCCCGTCCTGTCTATAGTGAGAGGACTTACGTATTGATTTTACCACGTAAAAAAACAGATACATAATCAACAATTATCAACACGCCACACACAATAACTAAGTCTCGAAGCCAGAGATAAACGATAGGAATTTATATCGACAATACATCATGCCAATAGATCCCGCCCTCTATATTATCATGAAATATGGAAGAGAAAACTTCAAAAGAATGCCATAATGTGGGTATTTCTGTATGGAGTATGGAACAATGACCGTGAATGCCAAATACTTCTTGTGAAGAAGATGAAGTCCAAAAAACATGATGCTTACAAAATAAAGAAAAGGTTTCGTATCTGTATTCAAACGCAAAATTAACCCAAATAATGCACTTTTTCATTAAATTAAGACGTTTTTTATAATGCGGACAGCGAAGGAGTGGAACTCTCTGCCTGCGTCTGTTTTTCCGAACGCATACAACCCAAATCTCTTCAAAGTTAGAGTGAACAGGCTTCTTCTGGGTAAGCTCGCTCCATCGTCGACCTTATCTTAGTCTTTCCTGACCTAGACTAAGGTCACGAGCAAACCCATAACACATAAAAAAAAAAAATTAATTGTGATCAAATTAAATCTATACAAATATGGAACAAAATATAATTTTTGGATGGAACGCGACTGGTCTCATCATCATCATCAGCCGAAAGATCATCCACTGCTGAACATAGGCCTCCCCTTAGACCGCCACGCCGAACGACAATTCGCCACTTGCATCCATCGGCTGCCCGCGACCCTCACGATGTCGTTGATCCACTTAGTGGGAGGCCTGCCCACGCCGCGTCTTCTGGTCCGTGGTCGCCACTCGAGAACTTTTCTTCCCCATCGGTTGTCACTTGTCAGTTCTACGAGCGATGTGGCCTGCCCATTGCCACTTCAACATGCAAATTTTATGAGCTATGTCGGTGACTTTGGTTCTTCGCCGAATAACCATGTTCCGGATTTTATCCCGCAAAGAAACTCCAGGCGTAGCTCTTTCCATTGCTCGTTGAGCAACTGCGCGACTGGTCTAAGTCTTTTAGTTTCCCTTAAGATTTAGCATCACACCCTCAGGCAACGTTAGCACAATCTTATATCCAAAGTATATCTTCACGTATATCTTCCCCAGAGAACGAAAGAAAGATAAATAAACCAAATGACACTTAGTCATTATTTAAAAGTTTGCTTATCGTACGTAAAGCCGTGAAATGGAGCGAAAAGTTTATTGTTTTCAGTCTAGACCAGATTTAGATCCCTATTTAGATGACAGTTAAATGGAAACTGGGTAATCTTACTAGCTGAGTTGGTTTATTGTTTACTAACTGTGCCCGCGACTTCATTTGCGTTGTTGTCGGAACGCAACAAGGTATTTTTTTAAACATAGGATTTTTTCTAAAACAAAAGTAGCCTACGTCACTCACCTACCTGCCAATTGAAGTCCCGTCAAAATCGGCCCAGCCATTTCAGAGATTCGACATTACAAACAGACAGAAAGGCAGACAGACAGACGAAAATTGTAAAAGATGTTATTTTGGTGTATTTACAATTTTATTTACATTGATGGATGTATAATTAATTTACGTTATTTTACTGTGGGAGTGTTTGGTTACATTCCTTTTTATCTTGCCGACCTAAACAATCTAAAAACTTTCATAAAGTTTTGTTAAAATAAAGCAAATATTAAACTTGATTTGACTTTTGCCCCTTATTTGAATTTATACCAAATTTTTCTTGAAAAAATCATTCCTACCCGTACCCATGTTATTTTCAAGCAAAAGATGGTAAAAGTCGATATAAATATGCACGCTTATAATTCTGAGACACGTACGCCTTAAAAGCACCATTATGCGTCGTCTTGCTAATGTCTCCCATTATTCTGCATGTATTTTTATTTCGCCTTATGTCTACTGTAATCATAAGAAATGACTTTTATATTCCACGTGGAAAGATTTTTAAAATTTTGCGGTGAAGCCTTCATTTTAGGAATGTATGTTGGTGTGAGGCAGGACAATAAAATTTGAGAGGTCTCGCAGGAAAATTGCTTTGCATTTTCATTTTAAAACGCATTTTATGCCTTACTCATTTTTATTTATTTAATTCTTGAAGCACACAAATGTACAGAGGCGGGTTTATTTCTCCTTTATTTTTTATTACATTATTGATTTTAGGATAATTGAAAACAAAAAATATAGGACACAGAAATCATACTAATGTGAAATCAACCGCGTTCTCTACAGATATTCAATGATACAATTTAGTACATTTCAGAACACCCTATAAATATAATAAACAACTTACTTTCAAGTATGTAGTTACCTATCCACAACACTCCATGGAGAACCGTGTTACAAAGAGTAAAAAAAGATGAATATTATTGAATTAAAAAATAATTCTTTGGGATTGTTCGTCGAGTCGCTGAGCTCCTTGTATTCTGAGTCGAGCTACACGATAACCGACAAATGCACTACAATACACACTGACTGGACAAATCCACTCAAATCTGCTACGCTTGCCAAGGTTGGTCTGTGGATGGGTGACTATCTGTCATAGCGAGTTTCCTCCGTGCCTCGGAAAGCACGTAAAGCCGTTGGTCCCGGCTGTCATTTGTAGATATTTGACAGTCGTTAAGTGTTAGTCAGAAGCTCTAAAGTCTGTCAACCAGTGTTATCGGTATTGTTAACCAGTAAGTGGGTTGTGGAGGTCCGACAGGCAGTCGCTCCATGTAAAATACTGATATTCAGCTGAATCTGTTTTGACTGGAAGCCGACCCCAATATAGTTGGGAAAAGGCTAGGCAGATGATGAGTAAAATTAAGAAAGAAATTAGCTTACGTTTAACTTCATAGTCAAAAACATTTGCATTGAATTTCTTAATACCAAAATATCCCATATCAGTAATATTCGCTTAACCTTTATTAAGCCTAACGATACCCCTTTCTAATTACAAACTACCGACAGTCAGCTCCGAAAATTCGGGAATACACAGCATTCCACGAGAATCAGATCTGAATCCCGGAAAGTAGGGATGTCCGATGAAAATTGGGGCCGTTAGGATTAACTGGTTTAACGTGCTTTTAGGGGACAAAGGGGATTACAGAGGTTATAGTGCGGAAGTCTATCTATGTATCTATGTGCATAGTTCCCCTTAAGAGAATTCAGATCAAATTACTAAGTGGTTCGTTGGAGCTTAGGTGTGCTTAGCTAATTTCATTGATGATTGTTTTTGGAAGATGTTTGTTGAATTAAGTTCAAATACTCGTCAAATAAAGAATTAGAATGCTTAGGGACGCACGGATGGAATTAAAAATGAATTCTGCGTTTTCAATTTATATATATTAAACACTTAAACGCTGTGAAGTCACAGCGTTTTGAAATGGCTAAAAAGTTTCTTCCAAAGTTTTTGAAACTATAAAGTTTTTAAAGTTATTGCACTAAAGAAACATACTATACTCTACTTTTAAAATGCACCTTTGCAAACCATGAAATGTTATTAGGATAGTATATCCCGTATTGTATATTCCAAGTACAAAGTTCCGGTGGGTTTAACCTAATAGTGGAGTATCCAATCCATATTAAATACATATTACGTACAAGTTAATGCCCTTACAAAGCCTATGGGAATTTTCAGGGTTACTTATTCACGGAGTTCAAACAGTAACTTCTCGTGAATATACCAAAGTAAATTCGTCAACTTGAACTGTGGGTACCTTAAGTAAATACTACCTTTTAAAGCCAATATAACTTGTTCGAAGTTTGTCCCTTGAATTGCCAAATAGTGGCGGTTACAACTTTTATAAGGTTAACTATTAAGTTACAGAAGTATAATTCTGTTGGAAATGTTAATTGGATCTAACAAAATGACCGAGCTAACTTTTGCTATGAAAAAGGAATAAAAAGAACCCTATATGTTAATCCAAGTTATAAACTAAATTATTGTGTATCGAATTTCATCTAAAATTCAAGTAGTTTTTCTGTGGACCATGTCCGGGGTCGACGGCGCGTATTCCACGCGTCCTCAAAGAGTGTCAGCATTGTGACTGGGTCCCTTATTAGAGGGCCAAAGCCAGCCGGCGTCGCGGGACTTATCTCTTTACTGCTATTGAAGGACACCATGAATTTTAGTCAGTACGAGTCTAACAGTCCCTCCCGCCCTGCCCTGGGTGGGAGGACTGATTTGATGATTTTACCACAATAAAAAGTAGTTTTTTTGTAAAAGGGTAATTACAAACGACAGCACCGTTGGCCCAGTAGCTGAGTAATCGAATGCTCTGCAGCGTGTCGCGGTTTCAATATTTGTATGATCTGCAAGTAGTGGTACTGGGTCTGGGTAATGGTGTATGTGAGATTCTATGTTTGTAAAGGCACTCACGGTATAGGAAAAAATCTTTATGTTGAGCAAGGTTTTATTTATAAAAGTGGTAATAAGAGAAATTATTTGGAGTTTGCCAGCAGGCAATGGAACGCAGCATTCTAGGTGTGAAAGGGAAGACAGGGTGCGAAACACTACGCTGCGTTCCAAAACTGGCATAATAGATGTTGGTTATAGGAAAGCCGATAGGCTGAAGTGGGATTGGGCGGGTCACGTCTGCCGGATGCAAGAAGAGTGCTGGGTGAAGATCTCCACCCAATGGGTACCGGGAGATGGACGGCGAGACGAACTAGACGCTCACCATGAGAGCTGGTTCGAAGCGGTCCAGGAAAAGAATTGGGGGAGGCAATGGCTCAGCAGTGGAGCAGTATAGGCGAATAAAAAAGATAAATTATGACACAGACGCACAGACCTATTCAACCCGGATACTGGGTTGTGGAGTTCCAATAGGTAGTCGCCCCATTTAAAAAACTGATATTCAACTGCATCTGGTTCGATTGGAAGCCGACCCCAATATAGTTGGGAAAAGGCGAGGCAGATGACGATGATGTTACGATGGTTCTGAAGTCAAATCTGTATTGCGTTATAGGTACCAAATGAGCCTTCTCTACCATGTCTTGGTGTACACACTTTGAATACGTTTCACCCCTAACTGCGAACTACATGCGTGTTCGCAACATTTAATTAAAACATTATAATTATAAATGTTGTTTGTTGATTTAGGCTCAAATGTTACTGATTTTGTACTCATTAGTTTCAGTTCGTGTGACGTAGTTTAGTTCGCGTTAATTATGTTTTAGTTTCAACTGTGCGTAAAGTAATTATTCATCAAAGTGATGCGTAATTACTTTATTTTAATTCATAAATTAAATTATTCTGTATCATTGATGTTTCCTGTGACGTCAACTAATTCTGTTAAGCCTCATTTAGACGATGCAAGAACTCGCACGCGAGTTGCGTTACATTGCGGACTTGATAGGTACAACGAATTCAGTTGATTAAACAAATACCGCAATGAAGTTAAACTCGCATGCGAGTTCTTGCTCCTTTTAAATAAGACTTTAGGCTTGAGAGGTAAGTGATAATTTTCAAAAAAATTACAACAGCTGTACAAATACTAATTAATTCGGATAATTATGTAACATCCATAGTGGTTACGTAAGCAAGAATCTTATAGCACTATGTTAGTAATGATAAAACAACCAAAAATTAAAATTGAATTAAAACAAAATTACATTTAATTAAAATCTAATCAAAATTAAATCAATGTCAAATCAAATCAAAGTATATCAAAATTAAATGAAATGTTACAATCAAATGTTAGTGTTCGTGTGTCTATAGTAGTATCATTGTTTGTAAAATGCAACCACGAAGTCGTTATAATTTGAAAGCTCTATACACTCGTCATTGAGCTTTCAAATTATAATGACAACAAGAAGACACTCGTAAATCGTCTTCTCTCGCTCATTTTCCTTAGAAATGTATGAAACTACCAATCCCACCGATATCGTGTCGATATCTTTATCATCTGAGCCTGTAGCCAAACGGCAAGCGACAATCGGTTCAGCAGTCGCTAATACATTTTCAACTTTATACCCCATCGCATAAAGTTGAAAATCCAGTAAAGACTGCTGAGCGATAGCGAACGAAACAAAAGAAAACGATCCGTAATAATTGATAGATTTTCAACTTCATGCAATGGGGTATAAAGTTGAAAATGTATTAGCGACTGCTGAAGGTAAGCGAATGTCGCTTGCCATTTGGCTATAGGGCCTGATGTGAAAGCGCTCAATATCATCACCATATTTCGGAATTAGGTAAAGTTATTCATTTACCTACTTGCACTGATTTCAAACAGCGAAAGAATAACGTGGATATGCCCCAAATCATGAATTATTTTTAAAAAGCAGAAAAATGCCGTGCTTTATAAAATAGAAAAAATATTTACTTATTTGTCTAATATATCTCTGACTATTATTTTTTATAATACTGTTTTCCACACGAGAATGTAACTTAGAAGTCCCAGGAAGATTAATATTAAATACATTTCAATGCAAGTACCAAAATGCAACTACCAGATTCTGACCTCTTATCATGATATAGAATACTCAAATATTACGAACAACCCTTTAAATAAACACAAAACTAATAAAATACAGTCACAACTCTACACCACTAGGGAACCGTGGTGACAACTGTTCACTCCGAATACTCCGAAACTAGTATTTTATGAGAGTGTAAAGTACTCGGTATTCCCCGGACATCACTAACTCATTGCGATTTAGGACACATCAGGACCTGGATGGGTATACGAGTAGTGTTGGGTTAACGTTTCTTGGAACGGAATTTGCTATCGGGTTTTGAGTTCAATGAACGTGTCCGATTTGGGTAGTGATTGATAAGCGATAGATATTTATGGCTATTGTGTAATTCTGTTATATAGACTGGCTGTTGACAGCGGCTTCGCCCGGATGTATGTAGAGAAATATCCTACGTGAATACGTTTAAGCCTCATTTAGACGATGCAAGAACTCGAACGCGAGTTGCGTTACATTGCGGAATTTATAGGTAGAACAAATTCAGGTAATGAAACAAATGCCGCAATGTACTGAAACTCGCATACGAGTTCTTGCTCCGTCTAAATGGCGCTTTATTATTTTATCCAGATCTGTTGAATAGTTTTGTTTGTAAAACCTAACAAAATCCATCCATCCATTCTCACAAACTTTCGCATTTATAATAATTAGTTAGATACTTGTAGGTCAGAAGTGTACCTACTTTATCCCTCACGGGAAAACTACAGAGTACACGGGTATTATAAGCAAGATGGTAATTGCTTTAAATGAACCTGTACTGCTTTGTCACAAACCTAACATGCTCTGAAAATAGCCAAAATTAGGACCTAACTCACCACCATACATAAATCAGTGCTGTTTCATTCTATGCTAATGTAAAGGCAGAGTGCCGAGCGTTGACTAAAACGGAGTACGCAGTCTGTTATACTGGCTTCTCATGGTTGTGCGATATCGCGACCCGTGCCGAACAATGAACGCATCTGCACGATCCGACATCTAGAAACGGATCGGACGAACCAACCCTAGAAACGTCGAGCCACTGTCTTCACGGTATGAGGGTCGGTGCGACTCGTAATAATACACTCCGTGTAAAGCGAGTGACACACGCGAAAGTCCTGAGTGGCGCGGCGCGGGAAGCGTGTTCGTTTCTATTGCCGCTTGCTTGCCCGCTCCGCTGGACGCTTTGCCACCCCGTTTGCATACTAAGGTTGTACTTATAAATTCTAATACCAGACATTAAAATACACAAAATTTTCATTTAAAATAAAATCATCACTCTAAACATTTTCATTCAAAATCCAAAACTTTAAACCCAAGAGAATTAGTAGCTGCGTCTATATATTTAGCATAAAACTAGTTTTCAGATCAAATTTTTGACCTTGGGCTTATGCCCAAGGTCAAAAATTTGATCTGAAAACTAGTTAACGTCCTATTTACGAGCAGATTATTCTGCTCGTAAATAGGACGTTTCTAAGACATTATTCGACCTACCAAAGTGAGGGCATTCAACGACAGAGCAATTGAACTCCTTTTAATATTGTGCGCACCTGAAGAATTAATACGATGACAGATTTTACGAGAAACCTACTGATCTTGTTAGATTTTTTTCTTTTATATCGATAAGAAATGGGCAAAGTAAATGAAGTTGTGTTTCATTTCAATTTACAACCAATTAAGGGTGAAAAAAGACCCTTAACGTACAGTCAGTAAATACTTTTTTTTAGCTGGATACAACAATCAAATGAGTCCTCGCACCCCCTTTACTGTCAGACTCGTACTGACTAAAATCCACGGTGTCCTTCAATAGCCCTTATTGTTCCGGGGTCACGGTAATGAGATATAAGTCCTACGAATAGTTAGTAAATACTAACAAAAAAAAACTCAAAATTAGTGATAGCTTCGTATTAGTGCTAGCATACGGATTTGGATGTACACAAAAAGTCTATAAGGTGGGTTAACACATAGGGTAGTTTTTATCCCGATTTTATGATCACGCGGGATAATTTTCGAGTTGTAGCGGGTGAAGCCGCTGGCAAAAGCTAGTGAATCATAATATTCAAGTAAATTAATGCTTTTCTTGCAAATTAATTTGTATACCAAGGAGACAGAATTAATTCATGTTGCGAGTTAATGTCGTATTGCTGAAAATAAAATGACAAATTACGTCTTTACATTCAACTCCTTAGATTTCTTGTAATAATATTCCCTAGGCTTGTTGTTCAAAATTAAATCATAATTTGAATAGGCTAAATAAATCTTAGCTCAGATTCTGTTTAAAATGAAATTTTGAGACGAAAATTTGTTTGCGTCTGTATTCTAGTTTATATTGTTTTGCTGAATAAATATTTTGATTTCTGAAAATTTAAATTGCTTTACTAGAATAGGTACCTATCGGATGGTATTATTTAGATAGTAATAGTATAATGTGATATTGAAGGAGATTTATTTAGTGGTCTCGATTAAAAAATTATGTTTGGAGACACCTATATTTTTTCGAATGTTTTTTTTTATTATAAACCTTTATTAAACTCTAAACAAAGTAATATTATTTTCAATTTGCCAAGTCTGTTATTTATTTTCAAGCGGAACGTACAATATACTTAATTATATAATTCTACGTATCTTACTTACTGTGTTTATTTTTTTATTAACTACGAATCTTTAATATGTTGATATTGTTTTAACTGGCAGTAGAGAGTTTCAGATTCCGTACTAATATTTTCAATGGGAAAGTGAGTTTGTTTTTTATACTTTTACGCCTAAACAACTACCGATTTTGATGAATTTTGGGTACAAATATAAGGGTTCCTGGAAACGGTAACATAAACGAACGAAGTAGGGAAGATTCAAATAAGGCAGCGGCCAAAAGTTAGTTTAAGTAAACAATTTTAATATAAATTGTAATTGAACTGTCTGCATGTCTATTTAACTAACATTTATTACAAATATATTTTTGAAACGTGTAGGAACTTTTATAGCCCACATTATTTTGAACCATTAATCTTGAGTTTATAAGCTGTAACAAACGTATCAAAGCCACATATTATTGAGATGGGAGAAGAAATAAGTTGATTAAAATCTTTATTTTCATGTTCTTTTATTGGGTTATGAAAACACCATTATGGGATTATGAACACAAAAACACAATAGTTGTAATGACGTGTGTGAAAAATGTGAGTTTAATAATTGCTATTACTGCTATTATATTGCCGCGTCTTTTTTATTTTAACACACTAGTGTTTGCCCGCGGCTTCGCTTGCGTTATTTTAGAATTTGAGAAACAATACGGATCGTGTGGCGCCATCTGGAATATGAACGTAATTGTTTTCTCGGCAACAGCTCTCTTCTGTTATTCGGGATGTAAGATACCTTATATCCGTGTCTATACTCCTGACAACGTATATGCTAAATTTTGGGACGATCGATTCAGTAGGTAGTAATGCGTGAAAAGGTAAAAAACAAACATACCTACTTGCATTTTTATTATTAGTTTAGATCAATAATGTTATATCTAGGTACATAGTTTGCATAGGAAACGTCCTTATTTGAGCGACATTAATTTCAAAAGTCGTGGGTTCGAACCCCGCCAGGCGCATTACTCTGTGTAATTTATTTCATCACCACTGTTCTCAAAACGGTGAAGGAAAACATCGTGAGGAAACCGGCATGTCCTAGAACTAAAAATTCGAAGACATGTGACATCCACCAATCCGCACTGGGCCCGCGTGGTGGATTATGGCCCATTCCCTCTCACAGAGAGGAGGCCTGTGTCCCAGCAGTGGGAACAATATAGGCTGATGATGATAAATTTCAAAGAACCGTGTTTATTGTAAACAAGTCTATCATTTTTGGGTTGATTTACAGTATCGCCGCAAATTGAACGTACGATAGCATTGCTCTGCTCCCTTTAGCATTCCGCGTGATACCTAAAAAATAACTAATTATCTGACTCGATGAGTACAACTTGTCGTCGTTTAAAACAGAATCTATGCACTGGTTTGAACACCAATTCAAAACATAAATAAACACAATTTTTTCTAATCTTTAAAATTCCACACCTCGAAACAATTACAATTTAAAAAAAATATCCAACTTACTACCTAATATTTAAATCAGTGTAGATTTATATCCTAGAGACCTATTGAAAAAAAATAGTAATAATTTAAAATCGCGAATAATATTGAAATAAAAGTATGCACATTTTTTTAAATTATTTGAATCTCTCAGGACAAATATAAGAAAACTCAAAAAGTGAAAAAAAGAAACTGCGAGATTTGATCCAGAGACCCCTTGCACGAAAGTCAAGCAGGATACCAACCAGACTGGCTAGTACGCTGACAGTGATTTTCAAATAGCGGTTCTTATACAAATGTCAACAATGACAGAAAATCAACATATATTATTATAAAATTGCTAATCCCCCAAAGGGAATAGCGTAATTATACATATCCTACTAATAGAAGAGCAGTTTAAGGAATATTTGAGGAAAAATTGAATAAATAATATCCAGTGGTTTAGCTTCCAACTCCAAACAAACAGTTTAAAACAACAAAATTCAAAATTGCTTATCTCCCAGTGAAAATAGCGTAATAATACTTAGCCTATTAACAGAAGCATATTATTAGGAATATTTGAGGAAAATTTGATCGACAACTTTACAGTAGTTTAAGAGATAGATCAAATCAAAAAAACATAAAAAATTTCGAAAAAAAATAAAAGTTGATTTGGCATCAGAATCGATCCCTTATCTCGAAAAAAATACAAAAAGAAAAAAATATTCAATGTACAGGAATGACAGCTCTACGATTTTATTATATGTAAAGATAAAGATAAAGATAAAGATAATGGACGCCTGTGTTTCAGTAGTTCATTTGGAAAATTATAGGCCCTCGTTCGTGTGGTACTTCTTCCATAAGATTGTATTTGATCTAATATCTAGTCCTAGTCTCAAAATAAATTATTATTTATAGTACTAGGATTCCAGTAATTTCCCAAGAGGATAAAGCTTCCCATATCAAACTCCTGTCAAAGGAAACAATCCATGTATCCGTTTCATAAAGTGCTCAAAACAGCTGAACGTCGAAGCCTCGTGTTTACGTAAAATGATGAGAGAGTAATATTGTAGATAAGTCCCATCATCAGCCTATAACGTTCCCACTGCTGGGTCACAGGCCTCCTCTCTGTGAGAGAGAATGGGCCATAATCCACCATGCGGGCCCAGTGCGGGTTGAAAGATGTCACATCATGATGTCATTTTTGGTTCTAAGAGATGC
Source organism: Agrotis segetum (assembly GCA_036375495.1). Lineage (NCBI taxonomy): Eukaryota > Metazoa > Arthropoda > Insecta > Lepidoptera > Noctuidae > Agrotis > Agrotis segetum. The sequence goes on from JAQSVV010000646.1 coordinate 555,350, forward strand.
CGCTTTCCTCACGATGTTTTCCTTCACCGTTTTAAGAGCAGTGGTGATGAAATAAATTAGACAAAGTAATGCGCCTAGCGGAGTTCGAACCCACGACCTACAACTCGTAAGTCAGGACCGACACCACTGGGCCAACACTGCTCTCTGATAAGCCTAAACACATTCAACTACAAGCTGTAAAATGTAATAATAGATGTAATAGAATTATGTATTATAGTGATATAAGTATGTTTAAGAAAGAAAATGTAAATAAAAATGAAGAGTTTTTTCCCCTAAAAAGAAATAAATAAAGATACAGAAATGTATAGTAAGAATATATGGACAACCCATAAGACTGAAAGTGGAAGAATGCAAGAAAGATAAAGTATGAAGAAAGAAAGTACGAGAGGCATGCAAGTGAGAACTGGAATGAATGTGGTTGTTGTAGATAGGCACCAGCTTTGTTGGTGGAGGAAGTAAAAAAAAAAAACACTTTCAACTAGTTACGAAGTTTCAAGACCTGGAACTCTCTCCGTTACTGGTACTCTCACTCTCGTCATGGATCATACCAGCTTTTTTAGGCATCTGTCTTGATTATTGCGGGGAGCGGAGCCCACGTTGCCACCATCACTGCTGCGTTCACTGCAATATTCGAGGCAGACCCCCTTAGAAATAATAATGACCGGTTTCAGTACGATGCTTAGATTTTAATGTTGTGACAATCAGTTGTCATCGGCCTATAACAGTCCACTGCCGGTCACAGGCCTCTCCTATCGATCGCGGCTACTCCTATCCAGCTCTTACTTTTGGAAGATCATCGTTCCACCTAGCCTGAGGCAGTTTCAACCTACGTTAAAAAAAACCTTATGTTTGTCTATTCACGGCCTCTCTTCGAGGACATGTCTATCCTAACAGTCATTGTTTCTACGACTTATATTCGCACTTCAGCTTGCTAATTCTATGGGCCATCGCGGGCATGCGGGCAGCGAGTAAAGGGCAACTCGCTGCCCGACCATGGACCATGCCCGGGTCGACGGCGCGTTGTGTCCCACGCGAGCCTCAAAGACCGTCAGCATAATGACGGGGCCCCCCTCTCAGAGGACCAAAGCCTGCCGGGGTCGCGGGATTATTTCCTTACCGTGACCCCGTAACAGAAAGGGCTATTGAAGGACACCGTGGATTTTAGTCAGTAGAAGTCTGACAGTCCCTCCCGCCCTGCCCAGGGTGGGAGGACTGATGATTTTAACACGCTAAAAAAACAAAACTGTGAGCCATATTCTTGTAAGAGTGTTCTTTGTCAGATCATAATATCATTGTGGGTTCGATCTCGCAGGAAAATGCCAAGCAAAGTCCTTCACATAGCCAGCTAAGTGAACCAGCGAAACGATTCCGTAATCACTTTTTAGGCACATAATGGTGCTTAAGTTGAGTTACTAAAGATGCTCGTTAAACATAAAAAAGGCTTTCTTAAGACCACAAAACAAACTATTAGTCTCAGTTCAAAGTCTTCTCTATTACGAACACAACGAGTATTACTCTAGAAAATTACCTAAATTCATTTGTTAAACCAAACGTTGATCTCTAAATTGATGTCCTTAGATCAAAAATGAGTCTAAGAGGCTCTCAGGCGCTGCCTTAAGCTCCTTTTATGGTGCGTGATAAAACATTGGTGCTTCAAAGCGAGCATACTTAGGAGATTTTAAGTCGTTACGTGCGTCAAGTTTATGCGTAGGCTTCAGTAAGTAGATCATGTCAAAGAGTAGATTATTAATGTCAAGTTGCCTTTTGTACGATCCTTGTTGCTTGTTTTAGGGTGTTAATTTCTTTTACGAGTTTAAAAATTTCGTATTAATTAATCATAATTCAAAAAACGTTTTCCATTCTATTGCAATGCAAATTACACTTTGTTGAACTAATTTGATATTAAAATAGTTTAATTTATTATGAAACAATTTTAGAGCAGTTTATAAGCTTCGAAACGTATTAACTAAGTACATAAATTCTAATTTCAAATAGAATTAATAGTAGTCCGGTCAATTTAGACAAAAAAATGTGAGTGAAGTTACATAAAGTCCCAGCAAGCTGAATTTCTGTGAAGTTGTTCAAAACATAATTATAAACAATGTCTAGAAGTTCCCCATCATTCCCCTGTAAGGAAAAAAAAATATTCAAGTTCAAAGGTAAAAAAATGAGTTTTTCGCGATTTTCAGCAAAACGGTAAGTTTTATCATAAAAGTACCTCAGACAAAAATTGTAGATCATAAAATTATCTATAAAAATGTGTTACTACTTTTTTTCTTACGAGCCACCGTTTCAGAGTTAAAACGATTCAAAAAGTTATAAAAGTTGTTATCGTCATATGCATCTAATGAGGTAGTGTACTTAGCGCGTTTTTTTTAACGTGGTTTCCCCAGTAGACATACTCCACGGGTCAGTTGTGATCCTGTTTATTGTAAAACTATTGCAAAATAACGGAAATTTTCAAAGATTGGGAAAGATAAAAGCGTGCCTGTCCCTGTGTTCAATTTACTTGCATCCAAAATGAAGATGAAGAAGAAGCAGGAGAAGAAGATCAAGAAGAAGAACAAGAATTTGAAACTTACGAATGAGACGAATAAACTTCAACACTTTTTTTTTCATTTACATCGCTTTTATCTTTCCCAATCTTTGAAAATTTCCGTCATTTTGCAATAGTTTTACAATAAACAGGATCACAACTGACCCGTGGAGTAGGCTTACTGGGGAAACCACGTTAAAAAAAACGCGCTAAGTACAATAACTCATTAGATGCATTTGACGATAACAACTTTTATAAGTTATTGAATCGTTATATCTCTGAAACGGTGGCTCGTAAGAAAAAAAGTAGTAACACATTTTTATAGATAATTTTATGATCTACAATTTTTGTCTGAGGTACTTTTATGATAAAACTTACCGTTTTGCTGAAAATCGCGAAAAACTCATTTTTTTTACCTTTGACCTTGAATATTTTTTTTTCCTTACAGGGGAATGATGGGGAACTTTTAGACATTGTTTATAATTATGTTTTGAACAACTTCACAGAAATTCAGCTTGCTGGGACTTTATGTAACTTCGAATGTCTAAATTGACCGGACTATAGTAATACCTTAGCGTATTTACTGAAACAATGTTTGCGTTAATGTCAAATGGATTACGCAGTAAATTCATGTAATATTTGTTTGATTTAGATTAGGTAAGTTTTGTTTGACAAAAGACATTGCCCAAATCAGGCCCACAGTGAACAGTAAACTAGAGAAAAAACACTACATGCATTAATTTAGCCATAAAAAAATAGGTATTTGTATGTCTTCAAAGAACCGCCACTAAAATCTACAATAATTCGTTAAAAAAAGTAAATCAATTGAAAAAAACGGAAGTTTTCTTGATTTCAACGCTGGTAAAATATTGCCAGCATCTAATCACATTTCAAGTATTTTCATTAATTAATCGATTAGAATCGATTATACAAAAATACAATTACCTCACCCATTTGGCTTTTCTTGTATTGTAATAAAAACGAACTAAAATAAAACATGAATAAACAAACTAAAGTGTTCTTGTAAAAAAAGAATTTGAATAATAATCAAAAATCGGTCATTTAGAAAGGAATCGATAAATAGGTTCATAGTTTTTATTTTTTTGTGATAGTGACAACACTAATTTTAATTCTGACACTTACACTGACTGACACTGTCATGTTGCGCTCAATGTGAATATATTTTGAATTTTTTTCAATTTCTTTTACTGCGACCTGGCTTTACATGGACTTGTTTCGGATTTTGGATACCGATTTATAACGTTTTCTACAGTGACTGAAGAACATTGTGTGAATTGTGGTTTTAACCTAACCGAATTTCAAAATCATAGGTACGATGAAACCTGAAAAAAAAATCTTACTTATAGCAGTTGGTTGTACCACGGCAGGTAAATACACTAATCATAAAATGATTTTGGTATTGCCTACGCCATCATCCAATTATTAACGGATAATAATATTATTTCAGGTATCAAAAGACAATCATGTTTGCCACAACCGCTGGTTGGTAGTAACTTAGCCTTGTTCTGCAACAACACTTGGAAGGATATGTACGTCAAGGCAGCTGCACTAATTGTGGACGTTCTGTTAGACAGATAAGAAGTCACTTATTAAGAACAGATACAGATAGATAGAGAAGTCTCATTAGAAATGTAATTATTAAATGGATTGATTGATTGACTGTTTTTTATACCCTACTGCCTATAATAATTAGACAAAAGTATATTAGAAACTCTCCCCTACTATCATTATCAATAAACCAGTATTAAAAAAAGAAAACTTGTTGTATTTCTCAGTCCCACACTTTTGCACATAGAAAATTAACCCCAAAACATTTTTAATATTCCTAAAATAGTGGCCTCTCTTTAAATGTACTTTTCAGATATCCTTTATTATTAAGATTCTAAAACACTGCAATTTTAGACTAATATTTGATGTCCATTCTGGGCCTGGGGCACTATGGACGCCGGGCATTCCCCTTTACTACTATTGAATATATTCCAGCTTTCCAGCGGAGTACATAACCTAGCGGATGATTGCATGACCAGTAAGCCACAAATTGTGGGTTCGATTCTCACCACCAGTGGGATTGGGGAGGCCAATGTCTGTAGAACGTACCTGAAACAATAAATCAGGGGCGATACCAACACACATCGGGTATTGCCTAGAGAAATCTAAGGGTGTTACCACACTAACCGATCGACAGTCGATTGATGCCATCGTACGATTGGTAGAATGGATTAGTCGACGTCGATTGATAGTTTCTACCACACCAATCGATCGACAGTCGATCGATGACATCGACCGGCAATAGTTTTTTGGTTAGTCGACCGGTATCCGTCGATCAATTAAAGCTACCACACCAATCGATCGATTGGTGTGGTAACACCTTAAAAAAGGCGCATGAAAACTAGCTTTGGAAATTAATAATCTCCGTCGCAATCTCAATCTTGACCAATCTGTACTTACATTTAGAGCAAATAAAATTCTGATTCTGATTCTGAATCATCGACTACATTTGCATAAAGATATCCAATTAGAAGTAGTCAACAGTAGCGATAATATCGATCACACACTGAAAGAAAGCTCTTACAATAAAATAATAACTTTTAATTCCGTTCAGAATTACCAGGGATTTTTAGCTAACACACTTAAAAAAAAGCTTAAACAATAACCGCCTTCAAAAAAAAAAAACACAAAAAGGTGTAAAATAACCTACAAAATCATCACCATCAAAAAAGTTAAAGAAATAAAAAAACAAAGCCACTTCCGAAAGAAAAGGATTTTTTAAAGTTTTTTTTTTGCCTTTCTTTGGCGGCCATCGGCGGCGCGACGCAGCGTCGGTCGTGGCGTATTTTGTGAAGAGTTACATTTTATTTGGCAAAGCTTTTAATGTCCAGTACCTACATTAACAGCATTACATTATTGATAAAGTTAATTTTTTTTTTTGTTTGTTAAAGTTTTTGTTTTTCACGTGGTAAAATCATCAAATGAGTCCTCCCACCAAATACGGCGTTTTTCCGTTAGTCGACTCGACGCAGTACCGGTGCCTGGGAAGCAAAAATGCATGAAAACGACGCCGGTAGGACTCAACGTCGGCGCCGGAGCCGGCAAGTGCAAAAGTGAGCCATATATTTTTGCTTCCCCGGCAAAGACACGGCGACTACCCATATATTTTGTAAAAAAAAAGTCAATTATACAAAATATGTCAAGTATAATTTATTACTGCCTAAATTTTGTTTTACAAATGTCAACATCGTATAGTAGATATATTTTTATCCAGTTCAGGCTTTTTTGGTATTTTTTTTACAGTCCTTCTGAATCCTAGATCGGCCAGTGTCTCAATTGTATAAATATTATGGGTTTATTATGCTCACTAAACAGGAAGTCAAGCGTGCTTCATCGTCGACCACATCTTAGCTTAGCATCATGCGAGATAGTGGTCAAACGCGACCCTATCTATAATTTAAAAAAAAATGTCGAACAGCACCAATGAAAACACATATAAATCACGAATCAAATTTTTCATACTTCGGGTTCAATTAATTTCGGGTTTAAATAGATTTTTCTATGGACGGTGTGTTTATTTTTCATCCACTTCAGAACGGTAGAACGAATCTTGAGGTCCAGAGATAAATTACAGGTTCACCTGAATATCTTTGTTAGGATTTACTGTTAGGCTATGGTCTTCTATTTTATGCCAAACGTGGCGTCTGATGTAAGCGCCAACGTTTAATTCCGTTTCGATCTACGTCTGAATGCAACACACAGCGTCGGCGGTCAATACTGATACTGATACTGCTAGCCTACATCATCCCACTGCTGGGCAAAGGCCTCTCCCCATGATTTCCAATTTTCACGATCCAGGGCCAAAGTGGACCACTGGTCATCGGTTTTATCAAACTCGTCCCGCCATCGTCTCCGAGGTCTGCCGCGACGCCTTCTGGCTGTGTCAGGGCTCCACGAAGTGGTTATTTTGGCCCACAGCTCATTGGGCGGTCAATACATCCAGTTAAAAGATTTAACTGCTTCTATCAACAATTCGTCTTTTTCTTTATTAAACCTCATCTTTTTATATGACGCGAGAGACGACCTGCACGCTGCTATTGTTGGAAATGACTAGAGACGCGACGCACAGCGTTTAGATGCCGCGTACGGCGTCAAAACGCCAATTTCGACGTGTGAAAGAGACCGCAATAGTACATTTCTATAGTAAACATTGTGACGCAGCGTACGACCAAACGGGACGCAGCGTACAGCATGAAATAGGAGACTATAGCCTTATAGTCAGCAGGACGAAATATTGACAAGGGGTGTCTTATTGCCCAGTTCAGGGAGGTCAGATCGGTGGTCGCTTCAAGTTAAATACTGATATTTTACTAAATCCAGTTCGGCTAGGCAGCTTAAATATGATTCCATTTATCCTGGTATTACGTTCCGGCCTTGAAAGTAACTTGCTTTGAAAGTAACACTATTGTTTCAGAAGTGAAAGTGTTCAGAATTTTTCATCCCTCAATCCAATAAGAAATGAATCTAAATCTACTCTTCGTCTTCTTCCGTTATCATTTTATACCTGAAAAAAAAAAACAAAGCAATAATAGATAATAGAATATTGAGACAAAACAAAGCAGGAATATAATTATAAAAACTCACTAAACACAACAAAACACACAAAAAAGAATTGCTTTTAGGAGTTAAATTTTGGTACTGTAGATCGTTACAAGTGTATTGTCATAATAGCTGACAGGCGACACAACTTAGACTCTGGCGAGCTTTCGTAACTATGAAAATAAGACCGACAACTTACGTCCCGCTAAACATACATTTTCATAAGGCTCTTCGTACACAACGCGACGCAAGTCTTCGATACTTTATGATTTAGCGAATTAAAGTCTAAAAACCCACGTTTGTCACTATGTAAAAAAATCTAAAAACCCACGTTTTTAAATTTTCTAAAAATAAAATAATAGGAGGAGCCACTCAAAACGTGGGGGCGTATATTATTTGAGGGATTATTTATGGCTGTATAATAGATCTTGGGTGTAACTTGCAAAGATACGCCAGCACGTTTTGAGTGGCCCCTCTCTCAGCCCCATTGGGTTATTTTCTTATTTTTAGGTTTAGTTTTTAGATTTTTTTAATCTATTAATTTATTTTATTATTTTTTTGTATCCCATTTAGCAAACCCTTTCATTTAATACCCATATCATGGGGGTGCATTTTAAATAATCAATCCGCCATACTGGATTAAAGTCACGTGACTATTTTTTTTCGTATTTTTTACAGCAAACCCTTTCATTTGATACCCATATCATGGGGGTGGATTTCACACAGCCCGTCCGCCATATTGTGGAGGCCGTCATATTGGATTTGTTATGACGTTCCTTAGCTAATCATGTGTTGTCATCAGAACTTAGAGCGTGTGCAAAATTTCAGCATGCTAGCCTATCGGGAAGTGCCTCAAAATTGAGTGGCAATAGTCCAACCGGAACGACAAACAAATAAACAAACAAGAAAAGTGAGTTTATAAAAACGTGGGAAAATAGAAAAGAACATTTTTTATTGTAAAACATGAATATGTATCAAACAATATTATGGTCTTAAATGACAAGTTGATCTGCATGTTTTGCCAATAATAATAATGGCGTACACCTTACACGTTTACGTATACTCCTTCAATACTCGTATTACTGCTGTCTATAACAGAACTAACCATACCAATAGTGTCCGTGAACTCGGTCAGGTTTGCAAGCGTGTCTGTTTGGCATTTACACACTTTATCACTGACTTTTTGTCCAGCACTATTTGCATTGCACATATTCACGGGTTATCGCACTTAGTAACTGACACGTTCCGAAAAACACCACGATGTTTATGAATAAGTCCACCTTATGGTCTACCCTTCAATTTAACTTTGGAATTCTTCATTCAAGGTGCATTATCGAAGTTTATGTTTATAACTAGCACTACGCCCGCGACTTCGTCCGCGTGATTTTCGAACGTTGCCTTTGTGAATTTCTAGTCCAGACAGTACAAAATATCAACCCCTTGGGTCCATTTCCACAAAACACCCGCAACTACGTCCAAAAAAGAATCTCTATGCAAAATTTGAGTCTCCAAACTATCAACCCGGAAAAAGCCCCTTAGGGGTCGAATTTCGCAAAACCGTCTTAGTGAGAATTTACGTCTTAAAAGAACCCCTCGCAAAATTCGAGACGCCTAGCACTTGTAGTAAAAAGTTTCGTACAAACTATCAAACGCAAAATCAAACCTCTTTGGGGTCGAATTTCGCAAAATCCCGCAATGGTGTGCATCTAAGTCCTATAAAGGAACCCGGTGCATCATTTGAGACTCCTCGCACTTGTAGTAACAGAGTTTCGTTTCGTTTAACAAACTGTCAACCTCGAAAACAACCTCTTAGGGATCGAATTTCGCAAAATGTCCACCTTGGTGAGCATTAACATCTTAAAAAGTACCACCGTGCAAGATTTGAGACGCCTAGCACTTGTACTAAAAAAGTTTCATACAAACTATCAACCCCAGAAACAAACCCTTTAGGGGTCGAATTTCGCAAAATCCCGTCATGGTCACCATTTACGTCCTAAAAGGAAACCTCATGCAAACCTTGAAATTCCTAGCACCTGTAATAACGAAGTTTCATACAAACTATCAACCCCAGAAACAACCCCTTAGGGGCCGAATTTCGCAAAATCCGTTCTTTGTGCTCACCTACGTGGTATAAGGAGGGCTTATGCCAAATTTCAAGTTTCTAGGCCCAGCGGTTTGGGCTGTGCGTTGTCAGATCAGTCAGTCAGTTTTGAATTTTATATATATAGATAGATAGATAGATAGAAGATAGATAAATCATTGTAGATTCTGAACGATACACATTAATAATCTAAACGTCACTTTCGCGTGTTGTGTTCCACGCGCGCTTCAAAGAGTGTCAGCACAATGACCTTTTAGAGGGCCAATGCCTGCCGAAGTCACGGGAGTTATGTCATTACCGTGACCTCGGAACATGAAGGGCTATTGAAGGCCACCGCGCATTTTAATCAGCACGAGTCTGACAGTCCCTCCCACCCCGCTCCGGGTGGGAGGACTCCTTTGGTGATTTTAACACGTGAAAAAAAAATCACTTTCGACATTCGAACTGTGTTCGATAGCGCACTCAATTGCGTGAAGTGGGCTCGTGAACGTCACAGAATATCACTGCTGGGGAATTATCAACAACAGACAGCCCCGTAGACCCGAAGATACTGTGTGTACCTTCAGACAATTCTTCTGGTAGCAACCATGTCTCCTTATGCGCTCATGTGCACGACGCCCGCCACCACGCTACCATTCGCTATTGTTTGAATTTTGGCGCGGTCGCGAAATTATTCACAGTATTGCGGTGCCAGTACGAGTACATTGGTGGTGGAGTTACGGCACCGAAACGTGGTCTTTCATTATCGGCCTCATCTCAAAGTTCAAAGTCGCTCAACGAGCTATGGAGAGGGCTATGCTCGGTGTTTCTCTACGTGATCGAATCCGAAATGAGGAGATCCGTAGGCCAACTAAAGTCACCGATATAGCCCACCGGATTAGCAAGCTGAAGTGGCAATGGGCAGATTATATTGCTCGCAGAGCAGATGGCCGATGGGGTCGAAAAGTGCTAGAGTGGAGACCACGGACTAGCAAGCGGGGCGTAGGACGTCTACCAGGTCCACCAAAGGTCGCCGGAAGACTCTGGATGCAGGTCGCCTCCAACCGGTATCTGTATGTGGAGATCAAAAGGGGAGGAATATGTTCAACAGTGGACGTCCTATGGCTGAGATGATGATTGCGGGGCGGCGGCGGCGGCAGCGTTGTGTACATGAGCCCTAAGAACTACTAAGGCTGCAGTAAAGATATAAACTTCAATGTCAGCAGGTGAACGCTTGATTTTCTTATCTCGATATTTTATTACAGTTGAATGATACAGATTATGTCAGTCATATCATCATGCATTTTTTTTGCGCCGTTATCAGATTTTGGCACTCTGTACATATTCGCGGGTTTAAAAAAACGTGGGAAAATGCACAAATCGACTGAAAATATTTTCCTTCGGTCATAATTCATTATTCTGAAACATACCTTGTAATATTTGTAGTAAAATCCATCATATTCAATCTCACTTGTAACCCAAATCTTTTCTTATAGGACTTTGTTTTTGGCTTCTACTATCAAAAAATAAGCCAGAAATATCATTTTCTTACGTCTCGTTACGCACGTTTAGTAATAAAAAGCGGTCGACTTGAATTTTTCTAATTCCGTTGGTTTGCCAATTTCAATTTTAAACCGTAATATTTGCACATGTACTATGGACATGTCCTATGTTCTATTCGCTTTCTATAAAATTTTACGTTCTATTTTAAAATGTGACAGAAAACGAATAGAGTATCGTACAAAAACGGCAAACACGACAGCGCTTGTTTACTTGTTTTGGTGGATCCGCAATCGCAAAGCTGTTCACTAGTCTACTTAACGCGCAACAGACAAATTTATTGACACATCGAAAGCCTTCGTTTTCGAATCACACAAACTACTATTACTAGAAAAGTATGGGATACGGGGACCTAGCATTTCGGACACATAATTATTTACACAACAGAATTTCTAGAAATCGAAAAAAATATTATAGTAAACTTTAATTGAATCTAGCTTGTCTGGGCCGGTGTGCACCAAGGGGGTGTCCAAGTTCTTTAATGTTCCTTCTATATAAATGAACTTTCCGAAGTAACCATTAACTCCTGTTTGTGTTGTGATGATTACAAACCTAATTTTAATAATGACACCAAATAATACTGAAATTAATCAATAACCAATTAAGTAGTTAGATGAGTAGGTACTTACTTTTCAAGTGTAAGGCATTGACTTTTAAACCATATCCATCCCTTAGGGCAGCTATTTTGTCCAGTTATCATTTGCCTTTTACTCCTCGATAAAACTCCAAAAAATGTCACAGTAGTCGAATATTTTACTTTCACAATTATGTCACTGAAATCATTGCGATTAACTATCACTTTAGTTGACGACATAGTCATAAATATTTCTGCTACAAACAGTATTAACAAAATCTTAGAGGCCATTTTAAACCAACTGCTCGTGTGTCTGATGTAAAAATGTGTGATTTTGTGAGTAACAGGGTCTGTATGTGCGACGCACAGTGTCGTTTAATACAAGATAACGGAACAAAATTATTATTTTTGGTTTTCTTTTTTTTCGTTTGTTTATGAGGAAGACTTTTGTCCAACAGTGAGACAGTATAGGTTAAACAAAAATGGTTTTTGTATTCTAGTTATTCGAGGCCATTTTAAGAGGAAAGAGAGGAGATGTATTTATTTTAAGTGTTTGGATTTAAACATAAGTTGATTGCTCATACATAAACACTCATTTATGTATGCAAAGTTTTAAAATCTTTTAGTGCTGATTAAAGTATCTGGCTTACACCATGCCTTAGAGAATAATATAAATATAATCTCTGCCTACTTCTTCGGATATAAAAGCTACTTATGTTAAGAGTTGTTAACATTCTGTGTTCCTCAACTTAAATACTAAAAAGAACCGTTTAATAATCTGTAAAATAATTTAAAATGTATTGAAGATTAAAAAAACCGGCCAAGTGCGTGTCGGGCCACGCACAGTGCAGGGTTCCGTAGTTGACCGTCAAAATACTTATGCGAAATAACTAAACTGATTCGCTGAATTTAATTTTAAAAAGAAGAATTTTCAAAATCGGTCCAGGAGTCTTTGAGAAATCGGGGAAAATACATTAAAAAAAAAAGATTACGACGAATTTAGAACCTCCTCCTTTTTTTGAAGTTATTAAAAAATAGTTCGTTGGCAAACGATCTGAAAACTGGCGAATTGAAATCCTCAAGTCTATAAAAGCCTTGCTAGGGTCGCGGGATTTATCTGATTACCGTGACCCCGGAACATAGAGGGCTATTGAAGGACACCGTGATTTTAGTCAGTATGAGTCTGACAGTCCCTCCCGCCTTGCCCTGTGTGGAAGGACTCATTTGATGATTTTACCACGTAAAAAAAGCCGATTTCCAGCCCACAGTGCAGTGATTTTGTCGAAACAGGTCCCTATTTCCTTGTTCACACTTGTGTGTGTGTTCGCTGTACGTGTTATCTGGGCGCAGTCGCATAGAGCCGCGCGGTAGCTCAGTGGCGCGCACATTGGCTCACGCGCATAGCATGCAAATAGTTGGAAATCTGTTAAGCCTCCTCTTCACAATCGGCCGTGTTTGCCGAACAGAAGGAGACGGCGCTATACCAGAAAGCAAGGTGCAAATAATTCTATCTCGATTCTTAGTATAGCGCCGTCTCCTTCTGTTCGGCAAACACGGCCATCATGGCCGATTGTGAAGAGGAGGCTTTAGAACGAACAAATGAAAATGTGTGTGATTTGTTATAATGTTTGGAAGACTCGTTCTCTCCTCTCCATCTCGGTACTAATTACGTTACTTTCACCTCTAGGGTTACAATGAACTGTTACAATTGTTTCCTCGGCCTCGACTTACGACTCGTAGGTCGTGGGTTCGAACCTAGCCTGGCTCATTACTTTGTGTAATTCATTTCATCAACATTGCTCTCAACGGTGAAAAAAAAAACAGCGTGAGGAAACAGGCATGTCTTTGAAACCATCAAACGAACAGTTGACCAACCGCTTATTAAGAATTAATTACACGTATACATGCAGCGACTCGTATGCAACTGATTGCGCTCAATATTTATTTCAATTATGTATTTCTTTTAATTTATTTTATTTCAATAAAAAGATTCCGACGAATTGGGAACCTCCTTCTTTTTTCGAAGTATGTTAAAAAGATTAGTTAAAGTTAAAGCAAACATTTAAATCAATTAACAAAAAAGCGAGCAACGAAAGGCCGAGTTCCACAAAAACACAGGATCTTCACGATTTAATCAGACTCAGAGGTCAGGAGGTAAATTAACTCAGCTAATTTGGAGCAGCGTGAAAAGTATTTTTGTTTCAAACAAACAGAAATAGTTTGAAGTCAAGGCGACTCTTCTTCTCGGTTCATTTGTATTTCGGTTTTTTTTTATTTTGTTTTTCTACTGATGCTTTTTTTTAATACTTAGGTAGACGATACTCTTATATACCCTTTCTGTACAATATAATTATAACACTAAAATTGAATGTTATGCTTAGTGTGTATTTTACTTATAATGCGCATTATTTTATATTTCTTTAAATTCTTCATAAATGGAGTCCTATCAAGTTGGTTAGTCTACTTCTTTCACAATCTTTAGGATAACATATTATTACCAGCGGCTTCACCCGCTACAACTCGATTATAACCCCACGGGAACATATAACCGGGAGTACTATTCCATGTGTACATACAGGTTATGAACTATTTGTGCATCAAAATGCATCTAAATCGGTTCAGTTGTTTAGGCGTGAAAGAGCTACAAATATTCATACATTTATCTATACTCACAAACGTCATATTAGTAAGAAGTAAGTTAAGGTAAGATTCTGACACTGAATTTAGGACAAAAAACCTGTTACTTATACCCCCAAAATACAAATCAAGCCAGAATCTAAACTAGTTTAGTCCAATGAAGTGACGTCATGCGGTTTTGATCAGATGTTTGTGTACATTTGATGGGATGCCAGTGTAGACCTAATACATGCTGCGGTTGCAATGTAACCGCTGTCGCTGCATGCTGGAGTGAATAGATTCATGCCAATTGGTTTGAAAGTCAGGTACAGCAACATGTTACGTTTTTTGCCATTTGGCTACGGAACCCTAAAAACGATGTTAGTAACCTCAATATCATTTTTATAGACCTATACATAGATACACTACACGTACACGTACAAAAAAAAAAGAGTTTTAGTTTAAGTATTGGGGCAACCCCCTAAATTAGTTTAATTTTAATTTTTGTGTGAAAATCCTAATGCGGTTTACTCAATACATGTACTTACTAAGTTTCAACAGGATACCTCTTACATTTTCGAAGAAATGATGCTGTGATATACGGACGGACAGACAGACATAACGAATCTATAAGGGTTCCGTTTTTTGCCATTTGGCTACGGAACCCTAAAAATATCAATTTTCTTCATGTTTTATAGTAGGTACAACAGCTCTCCGTAACTACAAATCAGATAAAGAAAGGACATAACTCCACAATCAAGATGTCTTGCAAAACTTTAAACACAAATCGAACTCGTGACTTCCCGAAAAGATGGGAAATAACTTACGAAAAACCCAATCACCATAACTTTTGGGGAACCTTTCGGTTCCAAATATTCAGACACTTTATTTTCCTGGTCAGGCAATAAATAAAGGGAAAAAGTTTTTTCTTATGTCGTGAAATATTACAAAGACTCCGATTCAGTTGAGCCGACTGTCGATTTCAGCTGGATTCTTTGAATATAATAAGGGCTCTTTTAAAAATGGGAAACGAGCTTTTACTCTGGCATAGGTACGGCATCCTCGAGGCGGCCGCGTGCAATCGCATTGTGTCAGTCTAGCAAATGGCAATTCTAAGCGACAGAAAGAGAAAGGGCGACGGAAAATGGCGATTCCGTGCTGCCAGATGTGGTTCAACCCTAATTTATTTCAAATCCTTTTATTGCGCGTCCTGCTAAGGAGGGGTATTCGCTGCCACGGTAAGTATTTCCTGACAGCTATATCTTTTGGGGTCTTCCAAGTTAAAAGTGAATAGGTTACTTCTAGGCAAACGCGCTTCACCTAAGGCCACATGTTTACTTACCATCAGACGAGAAAGTGTTGTAACGCCAACTTGTCGTTAAATAAAGCAGAAAAAAGAGTGAAGAGGTTTTTTTTTGGGATAATCTTACTCAAACGTCTATTTTGGGCATGCGGGCAGCGAGTAAAGGGCAACTCGCTGCCCGACCATGGACCATGCCCGGGTCGACGGCGTGTTGTGTCCCACGCGCGCCTCAAAGAGCGTCAGCATATTTACGGGCTGGGGTCGCGGGACTTATTCCATCACCGTGACCCCGGATCATAAAGGGCTATTGAATGACACCGTGGATTTTAGTCGGTAAAAGTCTGACAGTCCCTCCCGCTCTGCCGGGGGTGGAAGACTCATTTGATGATTTTACCACGTTAAAAAAAAGTCTACTTTGTCTTCTGTCACCTCTGACGTAGCCAAAAGTCAAGACCTAAGACATCTTATTTTATTTTTTGTACCCAATTTACTGAACAACTTTGAATTTGAAAATCATACTTAAAAAGAATTTGAATGTAAATTGAAATTAGTATTTGACGTGACAAAGGCTTTATTTTAAATACTCAGACAGTCTTAAACGTTTCTATAAAGTCACTGACGTCTCATAAATAGTGTCTTATTTTCATGCTTACTTGGTAAATACGTAAAAGAAAATAAATTGTGACTTCGGTTATGGAAAACCTCTTAATAAAAGTTATAAATAACGTCGTTTAATTAACAGATTAAACAACTTTATTAATTATACAATAAGCTATATGTGGGTCTGATTGGTACCATTTACAAAAAAATGACGACTCCCATTCAAAAATCATCATCAGCCTATAACAGTTCCCACTGCTGGGAAACAGGCCTCCTCTCTGTGAGAGAGCCGTAATCCACCATGAGTGCCCAGTGCTAAGATTGGTAGATGACACATGTCTTTGAATTTTTGGTTCTAGGACATGTCGGTTTCCTCACGATGTTTTCCTTGACCGTTCTTACTAAGTATCGATTTTTTAATGGAATAAATTTCAATGTCTAAATGTCCTTTTTAATAAAAAGAAGGTACGTGAAATGACTGACAAAACCTTTAATTAATACAAGGTTTTATTATGCTAAAAATTACACAGAAAATTTGAGATAATATTGTTGACAGTACATGACAAACAAAATTATAAAGAAAACAGTAATAGAGAAAAAGGAGTAAAGAGTTTTATATCAGTACGGAAAACCTTTCGATACACTAGGTCAAGGGGCAATCTTGGACACATTTGATCCTTTTACAACGATTATGAAACCAACAGTCTTATATCAGTTACAATCGTATACAGTAAGTCCTTTATACCAAAATCTCTCATTTTAATGAAAATAAAAGGAAATGTTTGCCAAACAATATGAATGAGTTAAGGTTTTATGCATAAACGGGTTCAGTTACAGCCCTAACCCTTTTATGAGCGGACTAGAAATACAAAAAAATCTAAATAAACGAAAATTTATTGTGGCTCAAATTCGCGTTTTGGGCTTTGTAAAGTGATACAAAATAGATATTTGGGTAAGAAATGGGATATATTATAAGTAGTAAAATAAAATGGGACAACATTAGGCATTGGAGATAAGATTGTGGTGTGAAACAATACTTTTTAGTTATTACAGAAAAGAGTGGAGATTTTTTTAAAACTGTTTTGTTAAATAGTTTGAGGTTAAGGAGGAAAAACCTCGCAATTTGCTCTGTTTCATGGAAGTAAGTACAAAAAAGAAAAAAAAAAACTAACTTTGTCTAGTAATTATGTTGCATCTATTTCGTCTTTGTCTCTGTATCACCTAAGTTAGACTGGTAGATAATGCCCAAGTACTGGGACTAAGTATTCCATTTTATACTTATTGATAAATAAATGGCATTTCTACGAAGAGGGTATTTTTTGTCCGGTTTTAAAAAACACAGTCATGGTTAGAAGTTACATACACATTACACATCCCAAAGGACATTGCTCGTCGTCCATACATAGCTCGCCTAAGATCCAACAGGCAGGTGTATTTACTCTTTGGATTTTAGATAATATAAGTATTCGATTGAACCTAAATTAAAACAACGGACACTTGAGAATTCTGAAAATAAATTCTGTACTACTTCATAATTTTTCTTAAAAAAAATCTAGTATGAAAAAACGGGTGTAATTTCATTGATTTTGACCTGTCCCTTTCCCGAAATCGAGTGTAAAATATTTATATATTTTACAATGGAGCTGATGAATTTCAAGCAAACTTTTGATATTCTTGGGCATATGGATAACTAACCAAGAGACATTGATAGTAAATAAACCTGTAATTGCTTATTTCTTTACATTTGTAAATGCTTAAAGATTTCGCCCAGTCTAATGAATCATTTCCATGTCACACAAAAAACACTAGATTACGATACTAAATACCCGCGAACTGGAGATCATTATCCGATTCTTGTAAATTGTCAGGAGCTCGAAAGAGTGGAACAGTCTTCAATTTTGAAAAAAAAAAACTCGCCTTACATACTTAGGACACTTCCTAGTTTTTCAACGCTGATCTATTCTATAATTTCTGACTATCCACATAGGAAAAAAGTTAGTTATTTATGTAACACATAAATACTATATACAAAGGTATTCCTGGACGAGTTACCTCGCATGTGGTAACTCGCCCAACGTGTGAGTTATTAGTAAATAGGTCAATTACCCAGTCGTACCACGCGCTCAGAAGCAGGCGGTAATGTGATTGACCTCCCATGCCGTTACCATACCAAGGGGAAGGGTAGGTAATAAGTTTTTATTTTAATGCAAGAAGGGTTTTATAGCAGACTAGGGACCCGCCACTGGTGCAATCTCTACTACATTATGAAAAAAAATTATAAATGAAGCATAAACCATCTGCTACATAGTTTAATCAAAGCCTGTACATTTGGTTTGGATAGCTGAGCCCGTTCTGGAATTAATTTAAAGAAAATCACAACGGAAATTGGCTATGATTTTATACATATACATATTGATTTTCATACAAGTGGGGAAAGTTTTTTGTCATTGCATTACGCAGTGACCAGTGTCTAGACATCTCTGATGGGAAAAATATAGTGACAGGACCTATATCAGTTTCAGTACATAACAGCACCAACAATTTACTAGCCATTTCTGTCCCACAGCTGAACAAAGGCTTCCCCCATATTCTTCCAAATGGTATTTTCTAGTACCATTTCGGTCCAGCCATCAAGGTACGCATCTAGATAGTCCTGCCATCTCTTTTTGGGCCAGACTCGGCGTCGGCATCGTATTTTCAGGCACACATTAAGTGCATATTTTTATCCAAATGGACTGCGGATTATGTCATCATCATCATCACCAGCCGGAAGACGTCCACTGCTGAACATACGCCTCCCCCTTAGACCGCCACGCGGAACGACAATTCGCCACTTGCATCCATCGGCTGCCCGCGACCCTCACGATGTCGTCGGTCCACCTAGTGGGAGGCCTGACTACGCTGCGTTTTGCGGATTACGTGATTAATTAAAATTATGCAATAAAAAACAATTAACTACCAAGCTTTGCATTAGCACTGGAATGTGGTTTTGTGGTTATTGAAATTCGAACAAGCTACAACTCTATTTTAATTGAATAGTTTAACTGTGGATACGCACTGCGTCCAACATAATTAAATAAGCATGCAATTAGTTAGAATTTATACGATAAAATTAACCTGTTTAAACACTGGATTCCATAGTCAATAAAATCATAATGCCAGAGAGAGAGAGAGTGTAGCATAATGCCAGCCAAAGACGATCGAATTTTCCGTCACAGCATGTTATAAGCGATGTCTCCTTCTGCGGAGCAGTCATGCTCGTTAAGGAGGAGGCGCGCCGCGTGAGAGGAGGACAATGTCCTCCCTCGCGTGGCGGTGGATGGCGACGGACGTCGCAGGGCGATCTTTGGCCACCGGCACCGTAGGCGCGGGCATGCGGGCGGCGAGTAAAGGGCAACTCGCTGTCCGACCATTTACCATGCCCGGGTCGACAACGCTTTGTGTTCCACGCGCGCCTCAAAGAACGTCAGCATGATAACGGGGAGTCTAACTCGCACTTGACCGTTTTTTTTTATATAATTTTCAATTTCTTCTGTGTGTCAACCTCTTTGGACTTCGTCACGCGTTACTTTAAAAATTGCTCTGTATACCTACCTACTTATAAATAATATAGTACACTTTATCCATATAATATTTAAAAGCATGGCAATGTACTAGATAGCATAAAGTTTAGCTAGTATTTACTTATTCAGAGTTTAAATATTTACATAACTAGATTAACTGATCCTCGTGAAACCACCAACTTTAAAAAAAATATGTACATATTATGCAAGTTCATATTCCACTGCCTATCTCTAATATTTACATAGCCAACTCGATATGCACAATTCACAAACTCGATGCATGTGTAAACAAAAAAATTAAAACCGGAAATAACACAGAAACAGTGTCAATGTTTAAAATAACCGTTACCCGAAGTGTTCACGAATTCTCCGTTTATCACCAGAGGTCGGAATTAGGTACTTGCACCGAAATGTTGATGATTAATAATGTTTTCGACGCAAGATTTCTAATGGTCAATCTCGCGTGGAAAACAGTATTGCAAAAAGTAAATAACTTGTTTTGAATTAATCACGGGATTTTTCTGTTCTTCAAAAGTAATTCAGGGATTTGCGACAAATCCACTTTATTGTTTTGTTGTACAATATCAGTGTAAGTACAATCGACAAAGTTGAATCATAACCCATTTTTTTCGATACAGGAAAATCCCAGGGTGAAGCAACGTTTAAAAAAAAAATTACATTAAATCGTTTGAATCCGTCAAATTGATATAGATCAAAGTCGTTACCATGGATATGCAATTATGCATGTTTATGCGAATGCGGACCTAACTGTATTTGAATGTCCATAAAAAAAATAAACTTTTTTTTTCGAGGAAAAATCAACAAATGAGAGGACTCATTTGATGATTTTACCACAAACCCAACCCGGGCAGGGCGGGAGGGACTGTCAGACTTGTAATGACTAAAATCGGTGTCCTTCGGTAGCCCTTTGTGTACTGGAGTCGCGGTATACGTATGTCCCGCAACCCCGGCAGGGCTGTGGTCCTCTATAGGGGGGCCCCGTCATTACGCTGACACTCCTTGAGGCGCGCGTGGAACACAACGCGCCGACGACCCGGGCATGGTCCGTGGTCGGACAGCGAGTTGCCCAAGAAAATAAGCTTATGGTATGATTCAAGTTTGTCAATTGTAACTGAATAACTCTACCTAACTCCGACCTATGCTTACTTCGTCGCACTAGTCCCAACACATTCCTTACGTTAGTAACGCCATCTAGTAGATTTTGGGTGAACTTTGTACGAAGAGTTTTGTTCAGGCAAAGGTAAAGCCTCATTTAGACGATGCAAGAACTCGAACGAGAGTTGCGTTACATTGCGGAATTTATAGGTAGAACAAATTCAGTTAATGAAACAAATGCTGCAATGTAGCGAAACTCGCATACGAGTTCTTGGTCCGTCTAAATGGCGCTTTAGGCCAAATTTACCCTTCCGTAGTTGTAGTTAAAGTCTAAAATTATATTTCTCAATGGTAAAGTTTTCCTGATTATTATATTTCTTAGCAGCTCAGAGATTAACAACTCGTTTCTCGACCACGTGGCGAATGTGTTTTTTTAATACATTCTCGTAAACGTACCCCAATCTGTAATAATAGAGTATCAACATTATCACAAAAGTAGAAGGTTCATAATTGATTGGGAACATTGGCAGATTTTTATAGCTTGATGTGCTGACGTCCATTTATCAGGGCAAAATAAGTTCAGAGTGTCGCTTTTGACGCTACCCACACATTTTAATAGAGCGCCTTAGGCGCAAAATACACAGAAGCGATGAAAGATTCGGAAACGATGCGGGTGTGGACTGGATTTGGTGTCGTTTCAAATTTTATTCCTATCACTTGAGTGATAAATCAGCGCCGCATCCTTTCTGTGTAATTTACGACGCATCTCTTTCATACATTTTGTACGAATAAAATTTGAAGCGACAACAAATCCGATCCACATCTGCATCATATCCGAATCTTTCATCGCTTCTGTGTATTTTGCGCCTTAAATTCTAATTTCATTTATAACACTAAAAATACACATTTCCGCCGTGGCACGTTCCGTCACATCGCATATCGGTGTAAACTGACCCTAGGGGAGGTTTTTCCGCCGCTAGGTCGGTCCACCGTGAAAAGGCCATAAATAAACCAGCTAAGTGCATGACAGAACGCGCACACTAAAGGGGTCCGTAGGAGTACATTGTTGATAGAGACATTTCTGCCACAAAAAAATACGTAATTTTATAAACACAATTAGTAAGATAAAGCACTAGTCTGACTTATAAATAAGTAACTGTCCCATTTGACTGGCCTGTTGGTCTAGTGGTTAGTGACCCTGACTGCTATGCCGAAGGTCGTGGTTTCGATTCCCACCCAGGACAAATGTTTGTGTGATGAGCATGATCATTTGTTCTGTGTCTGGGTGTAATTTATCTATCATATGTTTGTATTAAGAAATATATAAGTATGTTTATCAGTTGTCTAGTACCCATAACACAAGCTCTACTTAGCTTGAGACTAAATGGCGGTGTGTGATAGTTGCGGAATATTATTATTATTTACTAAACACTGTCAAGATTCCTTCAACGCAATCTCAGCTCAGTCGAATCATTTGTGATTACTGGCTAGCCACGAACAACTAAGAAACAAAAACAGGATCTGAAAGGGGGCCGCAAGAGTTACTGGGAACTTCAGTCGTAAACCGCAAGAACTTGAAGTACAGCTCTAACTTATTATGTAGGTAATTATGGTTCCTGTACCCTTAGCACGAATTTTCACTCTTTTACTTTACAGCGTCTTTCCAGTATTTACAGCGTTTTTGTATGAAAAAATGGAACAACGCCTCTGGTGTGCGAAGAAAGAACGAACTCTTTCCTTGAAAATTGTCAATTCTAAATTGTCAAAGTTACAGTTTACTTTACGTCTCAAATACTGAAAAACTCGTGCTAAGGAGTACTGTCTGGTATATTTTGGTTTACTTTTTAAATGAATTCAAAAAAGGAGATAACTTATTTTATACTTTTCTGTGGTTGTCTTTGAAGGCGGTTAGGTTTTGTTCAAATATTTAAACCAAATTCTTGTCAAATAAGTAGTCCGTTTTTTATGTTTTCTGTCAATTTTGTTTGCCTTAGTTTAGTGTTTAGGAGCGGGAGTCTCAAGTGAATAAATTAAATATCTCATGTCACTGTGAGTTCTGACTTCGTCTGGACCTTACCTTGATACGGAAGAGAAATATTCACTCATTTAAACGATTTTTCAAGTACGAGTCCTAATAATTATTTTTGGAACGAAGTTCCTTATCGCGCGTTGTGAAAGGGGGCTAGACGGAAAAAATTCTTACGAAAAGTTGTCACCACACTTTTTGGAACGAAGTACCTTAACGCGCGTTGCGAAAAGGTGCTAGAGCTCAAAGAGTGGAGTGGAGCGGAGCGGAGCGGAGTTGAGTGGAGCTGAGCGGAGTGGAGTGGAGTCGCAACGATTATAATTCTTGAGTGTATACAGTAACTTCGTTCCATCCGGGTGTCCCTTGACACTTCTCAAGTTTTTTTTTATCTTAAAACACGACAAACAAACAGACAGACTCGGATGTGAAGAATCGTTTACATCTTTATGGATTTGCCAGTAAAAAAACGCTGTGCAAATATTTTTGTACAATACTTTAACAATCAATCTATACACCGTGACTTTTTAGTCATCTTACAAAAGCAGTCCAGTTCATGTATCCAATGACTAGAAATTATTTATAATAAAAAAATAGGTATTTAAGAGATAAGAAAAATTTTAAAATAAAATTTTAATTCACTATTATGACGCAAGTCGTAGTTAAAAACACCCTTGTCTCATAGAAAATGGAAATGGAGTGATCTGCCCGACTATTGCGCTGGGTAGGTATACTCTACAGCTTGATTCGTAAACATTTTAACAGGGTGTTTCACATTTCTAATGTATCTATTTATTAAAAATATTTTTAACGATTACAAAAAAAAAACTCGCCTAGAGGTATTTTAGGTCGGATACATTAAGTGGACCCTTTTTGTAAGACGACTATAAAGTCACGGTAACAAGCGAATAAAGTTCATAACATGTTATGAACTTTATTCGCTTGTTGGCCGAAAACACGTGTAACATACTTTCACATTGCAAACAATTTGCTTACTATTTGCAGAGATTGATAAGCGCCATCATTTTGATAAAAAATATCAAAATTTTACCTTTACCTTTTCATACGATCAGACATATCAAATTCAAATTAATTTCATACTATTTATTCATTTAATGACCTATATAGTTTAACAACCAGGGAAGTGCGAGTTAGGCCCTTAGGCCCTTAAGGTCCCGTTCTACCCTTTCGTTACGGAACTCCAAAAACGTTAAAAAAATCTTGGTCTGGTCATCAAACCTGGAACTTTGTACTATTAAACATAAAGTTGTAGCTGTCAAGTATTCTGCTATAATTTTACTCCAATAAATAAAAAGTGTTGGTCTTTGGCAATAAAAAGTCAACCTTGAACAATTGAGTTAGGACAGCAAATGACGCGAGCATAATTTATTATTATTGCACTTCAGAAACATCGACCCTGTTTTTACGCCATTTCATTTTATCATCATCCTTCATTTTGTTTTCATAATACGGCTGTTGTGTATTAAATGGATACTGTCTTGACCAGTGTACCGAATTACTGTACTGACGACAGCACATGAAGCTACTACAATATGTCAAATATCTATAATCGATTTTCAACTTTATCACAAAACAAGAATGATCACGTTCGATTGTCAAAATGACAGATTTGGGTAGGTCGATGTGCGGTCGATGTGCATCTGTACTTTATTCTTTGTTGTTAGGTACTTTTGCTCACGATGTCGCTTACGTCAATTTAGAATTTTGACAATCAATGCAGAACGTACATTATACCGCCATCCATTCCCGTAATGATTGTTAGTGTTGTTTTTCTACAAAATAGTATTTTGTTTTATTAAAAAGTGTCCTATGTCCGTCTCCGTACACCTGACAATGTATATGAAAACTTTCTAGGATGGTCGGTGCAGTGGTTTGGTCCTGAAAAGGGAACAAACAAACTTCCTTTCTCATTCGTAATATTCTACATAATATAATAATAATATAATACAAAATTCCCACTATTTTGAGTCAATCAAATATTAATATAATTATGCCTTTAAAGGTATCCGGCTCGAAGGACCATTTTTTTTTTTTTGTTCCAATTATTTACTAAACAAAATGACATCTTGAAATTCAACTAACTCTTCGAGAACAGAGATGTCATTTATTAGCAAACACAAAATAAATTAATGTCTGACCCTGAAATTCTGAACATTTCTAGCCCTCCATGTACCAACTGTCTGGCCTCAACAACGTAGAGACTCCAGACAAATTAATTTTCTTACCCTGTTCAAGTAGTCCCTACAATGAAAATAACATGCACAGTTTTTAACCAAATTGCTTACACAAAATATACAAGAGGCTATAATCAGACTCATTTAAGAATTTACATAAAACAGAGGCCTTACCACTAGCTCTCAACGCGATCCAGATCCAGGTCTAGCAAATGGCAGTTCTAAGCGACAGAAAGAGAAAGGGCGACGGAAAAAGGCGATTTCGTGCTGCCAAATGAGGTACAACCCTTACTGTGATTTAAATATGTGTGTTAAATTATATGTGAGTTTGTCTTTATTTTATGTTATAGTGGAAATTTTAACAGAATGTATATACGCGGGCAAAGGCACTAGCAACATCTACTTCAAAAATATTTACTTTGTTTCGGGCGCAGTCTTAATTTCTGCTTTAAATGATTAAAATGGTTTTACATGTAGAGTTGAGAGCTTTGGTCAGACATATTTCTGTATCAATATTAGATTTAAGAGTCGCTGACCGCAAAAGTGCGATGCACTAGAAATAGCGTGAGGGTCCAGAGTTATTTTAAACGTTGAGAAGGGTTTGCATATTTTTAGGGTTAAAGTATAAACATACGACTGTGTTCTGTTAAACGTAATATGCTTTTTTAACAAAAAGAAACTTTCGGCATCTTATAGATGCATCCTATATACATTGCCTGTGTGATGATTGACGCTTGTCTCTTCGTTCGCTATTCCTTGAAGAATTACTTTTTTTTTAAATCTTTATTTAAAGAGATTTTTCGCCAAAGCGAATATGACACTATGTAAGTATAGAAGTATGACTTAAATGAATACAGAGTGTCATATTCGCTTTGGCGAAGTATGACTTAAAAAAACAACTTTTGCATACAGTTTAAGGCTATACTGAAAATATACACTTAGTATAAACTTACATAATTTTAACGATGTAAGGTTAAATTCGTTGAAAACAGATCCTTTTGATTTACCTGAAACAAAAACGTACCGTTAAGGAGATACCCACAAAAAAAATAACGTTAAGAATAGTTACTCAAGTTTTGCAATACCATAGATTCGACAGCATAAGAGACACAACCGTACCATCGTCGAATATCGGATATTTGCATTTCCTGTAAAAGATGGAACCTATATTTTGACAGTTACGTTCCATCAATGTACGGATACGCTTGTTCACAAACCTTGAAGCTATTTCTTAAGCTTAGAATACCGCTTTCAGTACCCTTACCACGAGTTTTCAGTATTTAAGACGTAAAGTAAACTGGAACTGATAATTTCAAATTAACAATTTTCAAGGAAAAAAATAGTACCTCTTCGCACACCAGTGGCGCTGTTAATTTTTTTCATACAAGAAACGCTGTAAATACTGGAAAGACGCTGGAAAGTAAAATAGTGAAAATTCGTGCAAAGAATACTGCTGATAATGTTGGCGATTATTCAAATGGATATTGTGGAGGCTGGTTCTGCAATCAAAGAACCCAGATGTTAATAGTAAACTTCAATAAGAAGGTTACAGATCCAATTCCTGCTTGCAGGCGAATTTCTCTTTACATAAAAGAGTTTTATTGAAGAAGAATGCTTATAAAAAGTTTTTTTTTCTAATTCGAACTTGTTTATTTCCTTACTCTCCTCTAAAGATTGTCGATATACCTATATCACAAAAGGGTGATACTAAGTACAGTCAGAACTAATTTGCAAATATATTTCATTTCAAGGAATGCACCCAAAAACCTATGTTGAAACCCAATTACTTGATAACGAAGTTAATTTAAAAAAAAAAGTTTAGTCAAAGCTCACAACACAAACAATAATTTTAAAATAACAAAAAGTTACAAAAGCAAAACTGAAAACAAAACAAACGAAGCGTAAAACAAATTACAATGTACAAAATTGTAATAACTTTTATTTTTTAACACGTACCGAAAAAGTTCGAATTGTTTGTGAGTTGACCCTTTTTTTTGTTATCCAGATAATCCAAATAAACAACGGAAAAATACGTTTGTTACCCTGAAATCATACCCTGAAATCCTGTTGGTAGCTATTGAGATGGATGGGCAAAAGCGATTGTATGTCATAAAACATAAGGTCGAAAGCCCTCTGATGTATTTAATGGCTTCAGTATAAACTAGAATTCAAGGTTTATGTCTTCGGAAACTAGTCTTCAGACTTTTCTGGGTAAGATTTATGACGTCATAAAAATCTTCGGATATGTCGGTTGTTTAATGGGAATGGAACGGTTTAATGGGAAAGTTCTTTTAAGGCTGAGCACGCACCACGATTAAACACACGCGTAAAATCGTGAGGCTGAAATCGCAAATGTTTTCTACACAACCTCATACACTATCGACATATTTCAGTAAAGTAAACCAGTTCGAACGTCCACCCATGATGGGATCATCTTTAGATGATTTTCCAACCTTAAAATGGCTTACATGCATTTCATGCACATTTTTTCTTAAACTTCATTAACTAAATAATATTTTATACTACAGTCTAAAATCTGGTGTTAACTAATATTATTGTGGTACTGACGTTAGCACGTCAACCTACCACAAACAACCGTCAATAAACTTAACAATATTTTCAATCAAACAAAAGAATTGGACAGATTCGGGGTAGGTAGGTAATGTAGGTTGATGTGCTGGCATCTGTACCTAATGTAATTACTCCAAACCATACACAAACCAGCAGACTGAAAAAGCCTTGACCAAACATTTTTTAGAACAAAAATCGATTAGAAGCCCACTCAGAAATGAACTGAGCGTTTCGAACACGCGTGCAAAAAGGCCAACGCTATAGGTACATAAAAGGTTCCATCTGACCGCGCTAAGTACCCAAATCCGGGCTTCTGATAGGGCGAACGTATTTGCCATATGTGGCAAACCGATCCCTTTCAAGGAGACTATGAGGATATCTTAAATCCTTTAATGTTCGATATCATTTAGGGAATCTGTGGACGATCACCGAATAATACTCACTCTACTCTTGGTGATTCTTACTAGTTTAGTTTGTGATCGGTTATGTTGTGGGAGAGTAAGGGTCTGTTAAAAAGCTA
This sequence comes from Agrotis segetum, assembly GCA_036375495.1. Classification (NCBI taxonomy): domain Eukaryota; kingdom Metazoa; phylum Arthropoda; class Insecta; order Lepidoptera; family Noctuidae; genus Agrotis; species Agrotis segetum. Next base: position 583,215 of record JAQSVV010000646.1, read on the forward strand.
TTTGTGAGGATGCATGGATGTTAGTTGCTCTTTCATACGGAAGCAATTGAACTGGTTGGGGTTATAAAAGGTATCCAGATAAATTATAGCCTTTATTCATGCATATTATGATACCTTTTACCTGGGAATTACTTTCTCGAGGGATAATTTTTGGATGAAGTCGCTGGGAAAAGCTTATATGGAACACAATACAGGATAGTTTGGTCCATAATGTTTCAGATGTACGAGTAGTTTTTTTAAGGAACACATTCTTGCAGTAATTAAAAAAAATCTATTATATCGTGAGTGCATTTTAAAAATATTTAAATGAGAACACACACAAACAGCCACACCCGGAACAACTGCTCGTAGTTCATACAATTCCTTTTTCGTGCGGGAATCGAACCTGAGACAAGAAGCGCCGAAATCAGCCACTCAACTACTGCGTCAACCATACCGTCATATATTTCATTTGATAAACTCGTTTCAGTTGGGCGCAACAATATTTTATCCGAAGTGGGAAATATTATTTTAATAATTATGAAACATTATTAAAAATTAATTTACACAAATTACTTCTTGCTTTACATAATTTTCAAGAGACAGTTAACAGTGCTGCCAGCCATTGACGTGTTCATTCCTATTGTATTCTCATAGTACATGATAACTTATCAAATTGGTACAAAAACCACGGACACATCAAGAGCGAAAATTCCAAGAGATTTAACGCGCGAATTTACGACGATTCCTAAACAAATATGTCTATGTAAATAAACCCTAGGTATTGGCATTTAATCTAGGTCAAACCGATATTTGGGTATTCACAGCTCGGTTGATATTTGGACCGTTTCAGAGTTTACAAATTGAGAATTATTTGTTCATTCCACAGACCATGGTGACGCAACGGCGGCCACTGCTAGAAGCGGCATTGTTAACATTTCCTATTCATGTAGACGGTATGTGCGAAGTCAGTCTGCAGGGACTATCAAGGCTATTGCATCGCGCGATGTGGCAGAGATATGAATTGATAATATGAAATGATTTGAGTCCAGGTCAAAGGTGATTCTGACGGGGCCCCCTAAGAAGGCCACAGCCTGCCGGGGTCGCGTGACTGTCTCCCTCGATAACCGTGACCCTGGTACATAAAGGGCTATTGAAGGAACACCGTGGATTTTTCAGCACAAGTCTGACGGTCCCTCCTGTCCCGCCGTGGGCGGGAGGACTCATTTGATGATTTTGCCACGATAAAAAAAGGTCAAAGGTGATCAGTCACCTTTGACCTGGGCTAGAGTCTACTCACTCTAATTTAAAACATATTCGGGCTGTAAGCGTGTAAGCATTCGGAAACATTGAGGCAGGAAGTGAGTTTCATTCCTTTTCGCTTAGTGCAAATTGGTGGAATGGCAACTGGTATTGATGATGATAAAGCATTACGTCCAGAAGTCCGTTAGAAGTAAGTTAGAAGTAGTAGGGGCTGGTCGAATAAAATCGCGGAAATCATGCGCACACTCTCCGAAGTAAAATCTACAGAAGAGCGACAAGCAGTCAACGTTGCGGCGATGATTCAGGCTGAGAAGCTTAGCTTCCACAATTTTTACGTCCCCAATAGGCCTCTTAGCACTGCGTTGGATGATGTCTTAAAACGCTTACGACCACAAACTCCGCTGATGCAAGAACAGCGAATTTGCAAGCTAATTTGCAAGTAGCAGGCCCGGGTCGACTGCTTGTCACTTTTTTTTTTTATTGGGAAAAACCCACCACACTATTCCCAAACCACTGCAACTCCTGAAAGCCAGAATCAACAGTGGCAACCACCAGAAAAAGAAAAGTGCCGAGACAATGAAGCTCGACGTGTCCCGGATAATGAATTTACCTGTCTTGTCACTTGCTGGCTTGTTTCACACGTACCTCAAGGAGCCGTTTGCTATAGCGTATAGGGCCTGTCAAGGTCGCGGCAATGTCTTAAAGAACACCGTTCTATAGAACTGGCTTTTTTTTCGGTAAGAGTTATTTTTCACCACCCAGGGTAGGAGGACCCATTTGATGATTTTACATTACACAAACTTAACATAACGTTACGTACATTTTCGTTCAACAAAAGCTCCACACGTTCTTAAATTACTGCCGGTTCTAAATACTGCTGGTACAGTTGTTCCGTGCTCTGTTGTCCGCATTTCTATTTGGATGCTTCTCTGTTGTATTTTATGAGCTATCTGCTATCAAATTTGAGTTTGGAAATAATGGTATTGGTTTTCCTTGTAGAATAAATAGCTACAAACAATACACGATGGAAATTCATAATTTTGTGCTCTGAACAAAATTGAGATGCTATAAGTGTATTTATTGGAGCTATTTCTAGAATTATACATATAAATATACTTTTATAGATTGAATTCAAGTGTGAATTATGATGTGTGTATTCAATGAATTCTCAGATTGATAGATTATTTGCGGAAATGCCTCAAGAGGTTACCGTGGCCCTGAAATGCATAAGACATCTAAAGAAACAGGTTGCATTTTAGTCAGTCTTAAAAATCTTTCAAAAAATGGAAATAATGAAATCTATTGACATAGAACAATACAAGAAAAAAAATCCACTGTATGTCAATAAAAACACAATGACGTTTATTGTACAGACAGTCTTTACAGCGTCTGTTGGTCTAGTGGTTAGTGACCCTGACTGCTATGCCGGGGGTCGTGGGTTCGATTCCCACCCAGGACAAATGTTTGTGTGATGAGCACGATCATTTGTTCTGTGTCTGGGTGTAATTTATCTATAATATGTATGTATTTAGAAATATATAAGTATGTTTATCAGTTGTCTAGTACCCATAACACAAGCTCTGCTTAGCTTGGGACTAGATGGCGTTGTGTGATAGTTGTGGAATATTATTATTATTATTTACAGCGTTTCTTGTATGGAAAAATGGAACAGCGCAGCGCTTCGCCGGTGTGCGAAGAAGGAACCAAATTTTTTTCCTTATTTATCAATTTGAAAATGTCAAAGTTCCAGTTTACTTTACGTCAGAGTAACTGAAAGCTCATGATAAGTGATCTATTTTGTATGCACTCCGCTTAGTTCTTGTATATTTATGCCATACGTGTGACTTTTAATTGGACCAATTATGACGTGTCGACCAGCCACGATAGCCGACGACGTAATATAATGGATACGACACATTATATAGTTATTGGTCCCAGGTATTTGCAGTATTATTGTCAAATTCCAATCATATTAGTACAAAGATACATGCACATCAATGATAAGCTTCTATGAACTCATTACTACTACTATTAATGCACGTTTCTGTTTAATATTAGGTACCTATTATTGTGTTCAGTTCCCAAGGCCTTTTTATTGTATATGGGAAATCATCCATTATTTTTTTGACGGTACAACCTACTGCTGTGATGTGTGTGAGCAGTGGTGGCTCAGTGGTATCGGTCCCGACTTACGAGTTGTAGGTCTATTCGAACCCCGCCAGGCGCATTACTTTGTGTAATTTATTTCACCACCACTGCTCTCAAAACGGTGAAGGAAAACATCGTGAGGAAACCGGCATGTCCTAGAACCAAAAATTTGAAGACATGTGACATCCACCAACCCGCACTGGGCCCGCGTGGTAGATTATGGCCCATTCCCTCTCACAGAGAGGAGGCCTTGTCCCAGCTGAGGGAACATTATAGGCTGATGATGATAATGATGATAAATCTACTGGTACGCAATGTTTCACGGACTATCCTATCCTAGACTAGGACAAGCTAGACATAAGCTTTCTTTCCGGGTGAAGCGGAAAGGACTCGGACATTCAAACTTTTTTTTTAAATAAATATCTTGCGCTACTCTAGGAATATCTCCTGCAGTCTAGGTAGATAAATATTTCAATCATTTAAATTCACAAACCAATTACTGTAAAATTATACAAAATTTGGGGTTGTTGTAAGTTCGCTACAAAAATAATAGTCTACAAAAAAAAATTGTATAAATTAGCCAAAGGTTTTTGTTTTTATTTTGATTATTGTACAATGCACATTTGACCCATCTCTTTTCCGCACTTAACAGGAAAATAAACTATAAAATCCAGCACAAAAATTCCGCAACCGAGGACACAATATTATGGAATCTTAACAGAAAGTACTAGGAGAAAAGGATCAAATTTTTTTTCGAGGGGAAGAATTTTTTGGCGATTTTACAACACCCCAAAATTTGTTTCGTGTGGGAATCCAATCCGCGACAGGCAGTAAAAGTAGTGATGGATTAAAAAAAAACAAAATTAATACATTTTAGCTGTCAGGCTTTTTACGGATATATACGAACATTATTCATGAAATGGATCGCCACGTGTAGGCTTTCACACAGTTGGCGGCAGTTAAAAAACCGAAAATCATCCGGTTCCATGGACGCGGGGCCGGTGAAAAAACCGGGCGTCCGGTTTCAAGTGTTGCAGCCACTTCGTTTTAACGACTGACAGTGATGAAGAGCAAAAAGAGGGCTGTTGGTGCTCATTTTAAACGTTTATGTGAAAATAACGAGATGTAGTCGAAAATGTAGATACCTACATAGTTTTTTTTTGGTTTGAAAGAAAAATAATCGGCTTCAGCATGTTGAACTCATCTACAGTTCTTTTGTATTATTATTTGTTTTTTTTTTTTTAACTTTACTGACTATATTACGTGTATTTCTTCAGTGTCGTGATTGAGATCGCAAACATTTGAAACCACATACACAACCAGCCAGACCCGGTACAACTACTTGTAGGTCAAACAAAATTTGTTCCGCGCGAGAATCGAAAATGCAACACGCAACGCAGCAGTCAATCGCTCAGCCGCTGTGCCAACTGCGCCGTAAAAAATCATTACATCCGTCATGCTATGAAGTAAATGAGAATAATATAAACAAGTAAAATTGGTTCCATTCCAATTCAAAGCCACATCAACAACATAATTATTTCTACGTATTTTCTAATCCAACTTACTTTTTAAATTCAAAAATCAAATTCATTTATTCATTTTGTGAACATAGGTGATTACAGATGTTTTTCAATAGACTAATGTACAATCCATGTCCCACCGATAGGCATACAAAACCAGTTTACAAATGTTATAATTACTTTCCTATTGCAACATAACTCTCATATACCTATGTATCTATGAAACGACGAGAAAGGGTGTAAAATTCCACCAAGCATTCATCTCGACGTAGCTCGTAGCACGCTACGCGGCTACGCCGTAGCTACACCTACGCTCCACTGATCGGTAGCAATTAATAACGCTACAACCGTCTGGACACGGAACCATTTTGTGTTACACGTTGTGCGTTTGTGTCACATTTTGTTTAATTAATTGAGGGAAAGGTGAAGCAATTATTATGCTTGTTTACATTAATTAATGATGATGGATTTATAATGTAACTGTTCAAACATTGAGACAAGAATTGTTACTTTTTTTTTATTGTCGTCAGTGTGCAAAGTTTTATTTCAAATATACGATATAAAGTATAAGAGCGCTAAATTTTAGATATTATTGAAAACATAATATTTATAAATGTTCTTTGTACAGTGTAGGTACAGTACTAGTACTTTTATACTTAAATCAATTGTTTTAGTAGTTATAACAATCGCTTTTTCAACTTCATACGAACAATTTATTTCCGCTAACTGACCTAAAAGCTAGTTGAAACTAAAATCCTAAACATGATTTAAACACTAATTATTATTATCATCAAACAGAAATTCCAATTAGTTACACAAAATATTGACACCTAACAACACGGGAATTCAATTTCACTACAAATTAGCGTCAATATTTACTTTCTAATTAATCGTTTGTTGCGTTCAACAACGCTAACATACTATTAATTACGGCATCGCGTTAGCCACAATTTATGAACATACATACGTCATCTAAATTCACAATATGTAGGGAAGTAAATCAAGAAAATAATTCCATTTTTGTGGTAAGTGGGATCCACCGGCTACAGGCCTATTGAACTATTGGTTAGTAACCCTGACTGCTATGCCAGAGGACTTGGGTTCGATTCCCACCCACAACAAAATTTTTGTATTTGATTTTATCTTTCATCATCATCAGCCTATTAATTTTCCCACTGCTGGGACACAGGCTTCCTCTCTGTGAGAGGGGGTGGGCCATAATCCACCTCGCGGGCCCAGTGCGGTTTGGTGGATGTCACATGTCTTCGAATTTTTGGTTCTAGGACATGCCGGTTTCCTCACGATGTTTTCCTTCACCGTTTTGAGAGCAGTGGTGATGAAATAAATTACACAAATTAATGCGCCTGCCGGGATTCGAACCCACGACCTACAACTCGTAAGTCGGGGCCGATACCACTGGGCCACCACTGCTCTTTTTATTTTATCTTTGGGTTGTAAGAATTATCAAATGAGTCCTCCCCCATTGGATCAAGGAAAATGAAATGTCAGACTCATCATTTATGTTCCAGAGATATTCCCACCACAGGTTTATTATCTGTACAGCTTAAAATCAACTTTAAAACACTACATTTACAGTTCAATTTTAATTTCTTGACGTACACAATGTGATATTGTGACTTCAATGTTGCATCTTGCACTGTGTTTACTACTAAGTTTATTATCATAATAAAGATATAGAATTACGACGTGGGACATTAAAAGGTATACTTATATGTCTTCTTTAATACCATTCAACATATTAAGTTTACTTCAACAATGTAACGTATGATTTTGTTATGTAGTTTTTTTTCTAGTCTGCTATGTACCACTCCTGAACAAAGGCCTCTCTCATCTCCTTCCACATTTCACGACACTGTGTGTCCTCCTTCCAGTTCGGGCGAAACCTATCCATTTCGTCCCGCCATCTCCTACGTAGTATAATACATATAATACTTACTGTACCTACTTAAAACGGATTATTATTTACTGAGTTCATAATTATTTGAATTTGGTTTTTTTTAATCATCATATCTCACTGTTTAGCAAAGGCAATTTTTTTTTTCCAAGAAATTTTTATGCAAAATCGAGCCTATACAGTGATTTCGCATAAAATTTTGCTGTATAAAGTGTGTTTTCTTATATGACCTAACTCGGTTTGTTCCTTTGAACCTTTGCTCCAAAATACAATTAACTAAATCAAGATGTCTGACCAATTACCACAATGGGTACTTATTTAGGATTCCAAGTGATTCCCGATTTCATTCAAGGACAAAACTGTGAAAAATTCAATTGTTAAAAAAAAAAACAAAAACATTGTTCAAAGCATATTTTCTACGAACTCATTAGCCAAAACAGTTAAAAATCAATCACAATAGCCATGTCATTTACACTCTGCCAATAAAAATAATTTTCTTTGAAAAAATTTGAGAAATTATAATAATAAGAAAAATAAATATAAATGCGGAACCCACTTGGGTAAATACAAAAGGAAGGAACGGCCATTTCCCTGAAATTGCTACCCGAAAATATTTCAGTTTCTTTTATAATTCGTCAACAACAATGTAATTATTTTTCAGGTTGCTGAAAGTTCCTGCAATTGGTGAAAATGAAATGGAATTATAATATTATGTTCTTGGAAGATACTCGTAGGAATCAATGTTGCTGAGATTTTGTTTGAATGTGCGGACGCCATTGTGAGATGAAAATACGTGAAAGTATGTCAAGATTCAGTACTGTTTGTTTTAAATAGATTCATTAAACTATTCGTTTCGTCAATCTAGTCATATCGAGGATCAGGTTTGGAAACCAGACACAGACGATAACTTTAGTAGATAATAAACACAAACATGAACTATATATGCAATTTTAGGCATCGAATTAATTTGACTGGCCTGTTGGTCTAGTGGTTAGTGACCCTGACTGCTATGCCTGAGGTCGTGGTTTCAATTCCCACCCAGGACAGATGTTGTGTGATGAGCACGATCATTTGTTTTGTGTCTGGGCGTGATTTATCTATAATTATGTATGTATTTAGAAATATATAAGTATGTTTATCAGTTGTCTAGGACCCATAACACAAGCTCTGCTTAGCTTGGGACTAGATGGCGTTGTGTGATAGTTGTGGAATATTATTATTATTATATTATAAATTATTAAAAAAGGTTTCCAAAAACTAGTTATTTAATTAGGGAAAGAAAAAATTAAAAAAAAATTCAACCTCCACTCCAACAAAACTCATAGAAAAAATTTTGTCTTCATAAAAACTACATTTGAAATCTAATTTCCAATCAAATAAGGTAGAGCGATCCAGTAGACGAGTTGCAGTTAAACTTTGTGAATGTAAATGTTCTCGATCCAAGAAGCACTTTAGTTTCTGCTAATATATTAAAGTAAGTACGTGCGAACAGACCACGAGTTGTTATATAAATACTCGGACTGCATTGAATTGCTGACCACATAACTTCAACTGGGAAGTTAGCTTTAGTTTCACATTGTAAGGTTTGAAGAGTGACTCGTGTTGAGGTTGCATTAATGACGTCTCAACATTGACTTAAATCATAATAAAAAGAGGTCTGCCAGAACTACCCCATTAGGCTGTCCCTTCAGCGTTTTGAGAGCAGCGGTATTGATATAAATTTAAAAAAAAAGCTGTAGGTCATGGTTTCGAACTTAAATTCTACAATTCGTAAATCTAGCACGATACTACTGAAACATGACTGCTCTATTATATGATAGATAGTTAATGAGTCATACATGGTTCTATAATCAATTATAATAATATACACATACCTACACAGTACCACACACCAGTTACTAAGTCACATCTGCCATCAATTCAACCGATGCCATCAGATCTTATTTACGAACTATAAAATATCTATTTCCAACTATCAATCTCTCTAACAAGGACTGCCTGTGACGATACCCGATTGACGGGAACTTGTAATAAAAGTGGGGTAACTATTTATAGACGAGACGGGGTACGATAAAATAGCTCTTAGCTAAATAACTACAAACTGTCGGGAGTTTCAAAGTTGTATTCAGGTTTCTGTTTATGAAAGTTAAGGTGGGTCTATACTATGGAGTTGAGCACGAGTTGAGCATAAGCCGAGCCGCTCTACCCGCGGTACAACAAGCCCACAACAATCACTCTCCTTGAACGCACATGTATTGTGTTCGTCAAAAAACCGACAATAACCGATGCCCAGCTGAGCCCAAACCAAACGCTCTGACGACCCATTCATGTCTTTGCCACTATGAGCGGTGACATAGTGCGGCGGGCGAGTGGTAAGATGAAATGTATAAAAATGTTTGAAACACGGTACGAGGCGCACACAGTAAGGCTCGCCAGGCAAAACAAAGTAATAAATTTCTTAATCGCGCCACCCTTAGCATAGTTTGCCGCTTAGACCAAAGTCTTGAACAGGGCTTATGCGCGCTCGCTCGAGGCTTGTAAGTCGGTCTGTACTAAACGTATTTATGCTCGACTCTTGCTCCACACGTGCTCAATCCCAAAGCATACACCTACCTTAAGAAACTCAAAGGTGCCATACTCTGTTGATATCAAAAGTTGAGCATGTTTTTGAACTACATTTTCACATCAATCTATTGTTAAGTTTGTACAAGTTTTAAAATGGCGCAGTAGTGCCGTAGCTGATAATAGATTGTGAAGCGATCTTGTTTGACGTAGATTTATCTCAAAAATAGGTCAATGTATTGAATACTAGGTGGACCTACGATATCGTGAGAGTTGCGGGTAACCGATGGGTGCAAGCATAAATAGCGCCACGTGTCTTTCTAATACTATTATGTTTACAAATCGAATTAATTCGCAAGTTCTTAGTTCGTTATTGAAACCGGTTGTAAAAGCTAGTTTTTTTAACATCGGAAAAATAAGTTAGCGATACAAGCCCATATTCATGATTGCTATTTAAATACATTTTTGACAATAGAACTCCAAATACAAACTCCAAAACCTACAAAATATGAAAGCAAGCAAAAGCTTCTAAAAATTCGTGCCAAGTCAATCGTAACGGAAATAAAGGCGACGTTTGACTGCCAACAAGCCTACAGAGATACGCTTTTAAAAATGAACGTTGTTACATAAAATATTTTGTCCCTAACCTATGAGGGTCGGACTGAAATAAAACCACAACATAACATAAACCGGTTTATTACTGCGAGTAACAATCTCCCGTATAATAGTAGTATTTGATTAATTATTCACACCTTAACATTAAACCTTTAAATTAAAATTTACATTAGATAAGTTACTTTATTATCTTTACTATGTGGTTATTAATTATTACCCTTTACAATTAATTTAAGCTAGCCAGTTGTAACTTATAGATATATAGAAGAGCTGAGGTCGTGGGAAGTTGGAGATACACCCGAGTACTGTTCCGTTAACAAGGTTAAATTATAAGAAGATTTACTAAAGCAGAACTAGGTAACTACCGGAACCTTCCAGTTAAAAAACAATTATAATGATTTAATGAATGGGCGCCAGGGACCTGTGAGTCCCGAATCCTGGAGCTGAAGATATCCTCAATTCTACTGTCTCCACGGGAGGAATGCAGCAGGAGCTCAAGATTCACAAAATAAAGTTCGGGGTAGTACCGACATCAACGCCGGGGACCAAAATCACACCGGTGTACCAAGGTGCGGTGATAAAAAAAATAAATACAAAGAAAAAAAAAACCGTCACGCCTGCGCTCACGCTAGGCGGTGTCTGCCAGCCGTACAGCCCCTGCAGGAGGCTTCCCGCGCTCTCGAGAGACGGACTTCACGTCCCGGCTCTAAGCTTCAGCCTACGACCCCGGCGGTGAAGCGAGTCCCCCGATTAGCCTTTTCTGCAATTGACAAACGGAGACCAAATAATAAAAGTGTAACTTATTTGTTATCCTCGATGTGATCGAGCTGTGAAACCTATCAGACAGAACCTCGGCCGGCTCATGGCCTTTATTCAAAATGAAATACGCGTGGCGTCCGTCCACTACGCCAAGGACTTATGCCGTTTCCCGGGACAATACTTTAACACCTAGGTCAATCCTGAGAAATTGCCTACGGCCTACGATTGGAAAATAGCTGGTTTATTACTCACGGTTATTGCTGGGGAAGGCGGCGTGGGCTGCGGGCTGCTGCACGTTCCATCGGGCAGAACCGCGACGACAGGCGCTGTTAGGAATCCTGAAATAATCGTTAAGATTAGCACGACGTTATTCCCTCACACACACACCCTTCGGGTGCGCGCGCAGACCCCAGCCCAGAAATAAACTTACCTTCTGCGGACCGCCTCCAGACATGAGTGAACACAGCGAGTGCTGGGGGGCAAGTAAACGACGCCATTCCAGCAAAGTCATCGCAAATCGCCGGCCGGAAATCGGTTAAGGGTCGGGTGCCCACCCCATGTCGAACTCCCGGATTCGGCGGAGAAACCAATATCCCGGCAACGACCACAAACACCTCACACCAGAAATTCACCTTGAATACTGTGGAACGACACTTGCCACAGTCGGCAACAAATTACACAACACTAGATCCTATACCATTCCGTTCTCCATTATAATCTCTCCCAACAATTGATAACAAAACAGTTTCAACCAGGGAAACCACTCCTACAATAATAAATGGGTAAAAACAAAACCCAACGTGACAACATTAAGGTTGACAGTTCCAAAGACAATCCACGCAAAAGTTCACAGATTAAAAATGTACCGTTTCGGTCGAAGGTTCTCGAATAAAGTCCATATAGAAAAAACTAAATCATTTCCGTTTATGGATATTTAGTTTATTATTAATTTCTTTTATTTATTTACTATTTAAAATTGATAATTGTTACAAAATGAGTTAGTTCATATTATTTAAAGATTTGTGATCCTTAGATTAAAATATCGATTATTTTATGGTTGTTAAATCGGAGCGCGCCAGAGGGCGCCTCGAACTGTCAGAATTGACGTCTGACGTAATGAATGTCATGTCATTAGTAAACAACCTATGTTTTGGTCAAAATAATATTGTGAAACGGTTTAAAAGAATTTAGAAAAGTGATTTATTGTTTGGAAATGAAACCAACGATACATAGGAATGGTTGACCCTTGAATGCAGGTACTTGACACTTTGTTTATTAGAAACGCAGCCGCGAAATAGCAACCTGAGCTAGGAACACAAAAAAAACAATGTAACAGTACCTCCCCAACCACCAGAGATTTGACCCACTAGGGCAAATCTCGACGCTGGCCCTCCAGCGTTAAAGCAGACTCCAAAGTACCAAGCTCCTTTCCAAATCCACTCCGTTCGAGCCTGAAAAGAATAATGGAGAACGAAAAGAAGTAAAAATTAACTATATGAATGCTGGTGTACGATTAGTATTATTATTTGTTGTAATATATTAACTAAATTTTTTTTTCTGGTGCGAGTCTAATCCATTTACAAACATGTAAAAGACAAGCTCCAAAGAGTTTTAAAAAAAATACGTAAGTAAGTCTCTACGCACTGTCCCAGTCTGACCCACTATATTTATGTAGGACAGACAACCCTATTCAATCGTACACCACCCTTCACACCCCAAATTGGTTAACTGCCGACAATCATCTGAGCTAGAATCCAAATAATTCACTGAAAAGGAAAGTACCGGCCATTGGCCTGGCAAAAAAAAAAAAATACTAACAAGAACGTATTCCATCAATGCAGCCTACACGCCCGCCATTACGGCCTTCTATCTCAGGACTATCAGTTTGCTGCCTTATCAGCAGTCCGGAGGTTTGGATACCCAACTGACAGGGTTGTTAAACAAGCACATCCACTTCTAAATATGGTCAACAAACGTGGACACAGTAGGAACCTGTGTACCACTACAAACCCTAAAAAAAAATGGAAAATACCTGTAAACAACTGTAAACTAGCACCGTGGAAATAATTACACCCACGATTAAAAATTACTAATGGACACCTGAAGGTTTTAAAGCCTCCTAACCAACTACCTACCAATACCGATCCACCTACCAATTGCAAATTTAATGTAGTCGAACCTAAATTTAGAAGATAAATGAAGTTTTGGTGTAAGGCTTATTTAAGGAGTTACCACCCGCTCCCGCAAAGGCTTATTTAACGAGTTGCGTCCGCTCGTAAGAAACACCATGAATGGTGTATACCATTAGTATTAGATGAACAAGCTAGGTTCCTTGGTGTAGGGCTTATTTAAGGAGTCACCAACCGCTCCCGCAAAGGCTTATTTAACGAGTTGCGTCCGCTCGTAAATGAACTAGCTATGTTCTTTGGTGTAGGGCTTATTTAAGGAGTCACCAACCGCTCCCGCAAAGGCTTATTTAACGAGTTGCGTCCGCTCGTAAGAAACACCAAAAACGGTGTATAAATTAGTAATAGGCAAACAAGCTATGTTCTTTAGTGTATGGCTTATTTAAGGAGTCACCAACCGCTCCCGCAAAGGCTTATTTAACGAGTTGCGTCCGCTCGTAAGAACTAGCTATGTTTTACCCAACTAAAAATGATCCATGGAATAGCGCCATGATCAAATCAAAAACCGTCGGTGTATGTTCGACAGGTTTAAGATATTAAATAAAATGTAATGAATGGTTTAAGCCATCCATACACAATAGACCGAAAGTAAACAATAGAAAAGCAATGGTAGGTTGGATAGTTCGGTATGGTAGTATATATAAAAAAAAAATCAAATTATGATTTACTATTATCTTTAAACTTTACGGATTTAGCGTCACGGATCAGTACTTTACATAAAAGGTCATCTTTCCTTTCTAAATTAAATTTAATGGGTAGTTCCATATCAAAAGATAGATGTTAAAAAAAAAATCCTAAGTCAAAACTGGCCGTCACAATTTACGAAGATATTATAAGGTAAACGCCGTTACAGTAGTAGCAGTTATAGGGTAATACAATAATTGTAAAATGTTTAAAAAATATAAATTGTATAAAACAACACAAACACAAACAAAGGATTCCGCACGACGGTTTTTTCTTCTTAAAATTAAAATAAATGGAAGGTTCCAGAAACAGTACTCCGGTTTTAAAGTTACAGCGACAGACGTAACCTCTATCTCCAACTAATACACACGTTGGTCGCCACTGTTACATAAAATATTTTGTCCCTAACCTATGAGGGTCGGACTGAAATAAAACCACAACATAACATAAACCGGTTTATTACTGCGAGTAACAATCTCCCGTATAATAGTAGTATTTGATTAATTATTCACACCTTAACATTAAACCTTTAAATTAAAATTTACATTAGATAAGTTACTTTATTATCTTTACTATGTGGTTATTAATTATTACCCTTTACAATTAATTTAAGCTAGCCAGTTGTAACTTATAGATATATAGAAGAGCTGAGGTCGTGGGAAGTTGGAGATACACCCGAGTACTGTTCCGTTAACAAGGTTAAATTATAAGAAGATTTACTAAAGCAGAACTAGGTAACTACCGGAACCTTCCAGTTAAAAAACAATTATAATGATTTAATGAATGGGCGCCAGGGACCTGTGAGTCCCGAATCCTGGAGCTGAAGATATCCTCAATTCTACTGTCTCCACGGGAGGAATGCAGCAGGAGCTCAAGATTCACAAAATAAAGTTCGGGGTAGTACCGACATCAACGCCGGGGACCAAAATCACACCGGTGTACCAAGGTGCGGTGATAAAAAAAATAAATACAAAGAAAAAAAAAACCGTCACGCCTGCGCTCACGCTAGGCGGTGTCTGCCAGCCGTACAGCCCCTGCAGGAGGCTTCCCGCGCTCTCGAGAGACGGACTTCACGTCCCGGCTCTAAGCTTCAGCCTACGACCCCGGCGGTGAAGCGAGTCCCCCGATTAGCCTTTTCTGCAATTGACAAACGGAGACCAAATAATAAAAGTGTAACTTATTTGTTATCCTCGATGTGATCGAGCTGTGAAACCTATCAGACAGAACCTCGGCCGGCTCATGGCCTTTATTCAAAATGAAATACGCGTGGCGTCCGTCCACTACGCCAAGGACTTATGCCGTTTCCCGGGACAATACTTTAACACCTAGGTCAATCCTGAGAAATTGCCTACGGCCTACGATTGGAAAATAGCTGGTTTATTACTCACGGTTATTGCTGGGGAAGGCGGCGTGGGCTGCGGGCTGCTGCACGTTCCATCGGGCAGAACCGCGACGACAGGCGCTGTTAGGAATCCTGAAATAATCGTTAAGATTAGCACGACGTTATTCCCTCACACACACACCCTTCGGGTGCGCGCGCAGACCCCAGCCCAGAAATAAACTTACCTTCTGCGGACCGCCTCCAGACATGAGTGAACACAGCGAGTGCTGGGGGGCAAGTAAACGACGCCATTCCAGCAAAGTCATCGCAAATCGCCGGCCGGAAATCGGTTAAGGGTCGGGTGCCCACCCCATGTCGAACTCCCGGATTCGGCGGAGAAACCAATATCCCGGCAACGACCACAAACACCTCACACCAGAAATTCACCTTGAATACTGTGGAACGACACTTGCCACAGTCGGCAACAAATTACACAACACTAGATCCTATACCATTCCGTTCTCCATTATAATCTCTCCCAACAATTGATAACAAAACAGTTTCAACCAGGGAAACCACTCCTACAATAATAAATGGGTAAAAACAAAACCCAACGTGACAACATTAAGGTTGACAGTTCCAAAGACAATCCACGCAAAAGTTCACAGATTAAAAATGTACCGTTTCGGTCGAAGGTTCTCGAATAAAGTCCATATAGAAAAAACTAAATCATTTCCGTTTATGGATATTTAGTTTATTATTAATTTCTTTTATTTATTTACTATTTAAAATTGATAATTGTTACAAAATGAGTTAGTTCATATTATTTAAAGATTTGTGATCCTTAGATTAAAATATCGATTATTTTATGGTTGTTAAATCGGAGCGCGCCAGAGGGCGCCTCGAACTGTCAGAATTGACGTCTGACGTAATGAATGTCATGTCATTAGTAAACAACCTATGTTTTGGTCAAAATAATATTGTGAAACGGTTTAAAAGAATTTAGAAAAGTGATTTATTGTTTGGAAATGAAACCAACGATACATAGGAATGGTTGACCCTTGAATGCAGGTACTTGACACTTTGTTTATTAGAAACGCAGCCGCGAAATAGCAACCTGAGCTAGGAACACAAAAAAAACAATGTAACAACGTTGCTTTTTTAGAAAAAGAAAAAGCAAAATCTTGTTCCTAATTTTGCTCTTTTAAAAGTTGCAAAATGTGTCAGGCTTTGACACAGTGAGCGACTTTGATGTGCATCGTCATGAAGAAAAAACGTCTTTTCTAGATGCCAACGTAGCCTTACTAGTTTTTTTTATTGTGGCAAAATCTTCAAATGAGGGACTGTCAGACTTGTACTGACTAAAATCCACGGTGATTCTTCAATAGCCCTTTACGTTCCCGGTTCACGGTAACTTCATAAGACAGTCCGGCGACCCAGAGAGTTCCGCGACCCAAATTAGGTATCAATATAAAACGGTTCCCTGCTTTTAGCTGGAAAATCACCAATCTGAGTAGAATGGAAGGCTGTCGAACTCGCACTGAGTAAAAACCACCTAGGCCTGCTTACACACACACAACTTTTTCTATTCCGGTAGTTAAAAAGCAGAAGTACGGTAGGTACTCAGTAGTGGCAAAGTTTTATATATGTAATCGAATCATAGACATGCTATACAATATCGATAGTAAATACTGATTAAATTAAAAACGTAATTATCGAATTGACCGGTTCGTCGAAATTGTGCTGTACACATTCAAAATTTATATTTGTTCGAACAATAATTTCGTCGAATCCAACCGTTTCAACATTTATTAACGTCCTTGAAAGAAATTCTCAGTAAAGTCATCCCAACATCATCATGAACTGTAATTATGATATTTTACATGAATTTTATTTCAACTCAACTTCAATTTTCGTAGAAATCGTTAATATTGGTTTCAGAATACAGTTTAACATTTACTGTTCACAATGGACCGTTTCGCAGAAATTATAGTTCAGTACAAAGGGATACTCTGAAAATACCGATCAAAATCGGGTTGAATAGCTATCTCTTGAAATTATACGGTAAACTGCAAATGAATACGGGGAATTTTATGTACATTATAATGGAGCAACCAGGCGCGGTCGCAGCCTGAAATTTTGGGGGGGGTCACCCACTACACTAATAAAAAATAGGTACCTATCTAGAATAAAATAAAATTTATTGCACAAGACATAATGTTGCATATTGCATAAAATGTCAGCAAACTACATATTTTATCGCCGTTACCCCGGATAAGTAGTTTACAAATTTCCTTTTATTATTAGGCAATTTTTGAGATTCTTCAATGTGACTTTAGATTTGGGGGGGGGGGTCATGTCCCCTGTGACCCCCCCCTTCGGACCGCGCCTGGGAGCAACTGGGAATAAAAGAGAGAATTGAACCGTCCAACTATTATTTTAGACGTGAAAGGTCAAAGTATTAGCTTGTTGGTTGGTGTTTCAATAATTGATCAATTAGTGTCAGACTTCTACTGACTAAAATCCACGGTGTCCTTCAATAGCCTTTTCTGATCCGGGGTCACGGTAACGAAATAATCCAGCGACCCCGGCAGGCTTTGGCCCTCTGAGAGGGGGCCCCGTCATTATGCTGACGCTTTTTGAGGCGCGCGTGGGACACAACGCACCGTCCGCGTCGAGCCGGGCATGGTCCATGGTCGGGCAGCGAGTTGCCCTTTACTCGCTGCCCGCATGCCCGCGACGCCAGAACGGCTGAACGGATTTTGATGATATTTCGTTTAAAGGTAGGCCAAAATAACCCATAAAATACTCACATTTTATTTCACACAAATTGTAAAGTCATATCATGCCAAATCGAAAGTTCTATGCACCAGAGGCAGAAATCCTCACATTCTGGGAATCAAATCTATGGACCTCATACTTAGCAGTCGCACTTGCAATCATAGACTTTTAATGTGAGCGTCAAACTGGCGGGTGTACCTCAAGGAATCAAATCCTCATAGGTATAAAAAAATGTACCAAAATTGTACTAGGTATTTCAAAATTGTATTATCAGAACAATTACCTAGGTAGGTATGTATATCAAAATGTAAATACACCCGCCATCTTGATGTCAAGAGTACTAAATACTCCAATTTTGCTAGATTTTTTTTAATACCTATGAGGATTTGATTCGTTGCTTCGATTCATTGCTTGCAATCAATGCTTTGTAAATATTACAATTACCTACAACTAGTTTTCTCCCACATTCTTTTTAGAAAATTCATCTTAAACTGTTACACAGGCAACAAAATTCGGCAAAATCAACAGAAGATAAAGTAAGAAAGAACACTAAAAATAATGGGAAAAAACAACCCACTTTCTTAAAAGGAAACACGATTACCAATTCCGTACTCGAAGTAATTTATCTAGTTTTTTTTTTTGCCTGGGGTTTTGTCGTAAAAGAGGGTATAAAATTTTCAACCAAGCACCCTCCGGTATGCTAATAATTTCAATGACAGGCTTCGCTAAAGGAATTAACAGCTTGTCACTTTTATGTAGAATCGTTGCGAAAAGAAGATGGCGGTTAACTGTTACGTTTAGTAGGGTATTACTTCTGGATGGTAGAATTACGAGCGGAATTGTCGAAGCGTCTTTCGTACTTTGAAGTTTTGAGCTGCAGCAGTAGGATGTTTTTTTTTATCGTGGTAAATTCATCAAAGGGAAGGACTGTCAGACTCGTACTGACTAAAATCCACGGTGTCCTTCAATACCCCTTTACGTTCCAGGGTCACGGTAGAACTACCGTCCTACGACTGCAGGCTTTCGCCCTCTAAAGGCGCCCCGACAGAGCGTAGAATTTTTGTGAAAAATGTAGAGTGGAAGCTGCTGAACATTTATAACGACAAGAAGGAAGGAAGTACTTGGATGGCGATATGGTTTTTTTTTTTATTGGGTTCAAGGCGGAATATTGACAACAGAGCCGAGCACGTTTGTGGTTACTTTTTAAACCATCCTGTACAACGTAATTTTACTATAAGCTATAAAACAACATTCTTCATATCGCCCTAGAGTAATGTCGAACTTCAGTTTGCCGCACAAGCGTGCATGTGAACTATAGTGAATCGCAGAACAGATTTGTCCCACAAACATAAAATAATGTTTTTCAATTGCCGGAGTACACTCCACTCCATTGAAGCTTTCACTACATAATTTGGTACGTCGACCGTTTTGCGAGACCAATCTTTAAGCTTTTCGAAGGTTCTTGACTATTCTACTGAAGATTGATCTGGAAGCTTCTAGAAAATTCTACCCTGATCTAGATGTTTCCATATGATTCTGGAATGTTCCAGAAGGTCTGGAACTACGTAAAAGTCTTTGGATGTTTCTAGGACTTTCGACCATCTTCTAGAATAAACATCTAGTGGGTCCGGCCGGGGTATAAATAGGGCGCCGATAACAGCCGGGAGACAGTCTGGTTTTGACTACGATCGAGGCGACCGAAAGTGCATGAGTTACTTTTAAGTGTGTTCAAGTGTGTTTTAGTGTTGAATACCGTACAGTGATTGTTGTAACCAAGTAGTGAGTTGTGTGTCATTAAAGAATATTTGGTTTTTAATTAGTGCTGATTCATTTATCCCCTAGACAAAACAATATTTTCTTTCCGGGAATAGCGCAAAACAGCACTACTGCTATCAGATATACACTGATTCCTGAAAACGAGCTTTACGTATGTATTGTAATTCTCTGAAACAAGCCTTGTCTTTTCATCACATTCCCTAGAATTTTGCTCTGAGGTAAATTGCATTGCTTCTAGGAACCACCTCATAGAGGGAAAATATTTACATTTTAATAATTACAACCAGCTTTAGATACACTTTTTAAATAAAAATGTAAAAAGGGAAGAATTAAAATTAATATAAAATATTTTACTCTACTGTTTCATGCAATGAAATCTGTGCATAAAATACTAACTCTAGAACTCCAAACCCTTTGAAACTACGACGCTACGCATACAATAGGTCGATACGCAATTGGTACGGTTGCCATGGCAACAAGGTTTAACTGGCAGCTCGTTACAGTTGCAGCCAACAAACTATCCTTTGTATGTAGTTTGTCAAAAGCTTTGTTTGTTATTACTGTTTTTCTTTTTCCTTTGATGGCCAATTGGTGTATGCTGATTGGTTGTTCGGGCTTGTTACATTTGTGTTTGTGAGGCATGGTGAGAATTCAAATGTTGCTTTACTGCGTAGCGTATATAAACGATAATTCGGGGTGAACAAAGCATGAAAATTGAAAACAAAATCGAATTGAAACAGTTTATGAAGATTCTCTTGTACAAAGGAAAACTAGTGAGTGCAACTTTGGATGCGTGCGCGCTGCGTAAGTCGATCAGTAATTATGTGTACATTGAAAGAAGATGGCGGCCGTCGAACGTCGTGGCTTTTCGCTTTCCTTTGCTAGTTTCGGATGCTTTGTGATTCGTCAGTATCGTATTCGTGAGCATCAGTCTTTCGAATTCCGGCTCAGTTGCAAACAAAGATGAGTTAATAATTATCGTAAATTACAATTTTAATTAGACACTTACAGCTTTACCACAAATACTTAAACATCTGTTGAGCACTTGTCTAAATAAAGTGTGACTGCAAAACGGACCTAATTTCAACGTCATAATCTGACATGTTTTAGACAAGTGTTCAACAGACGTTTAAAAGTTTTTGTTGTACCACGGTTAAAATGTAGCATTTGCTTCAAATAACGTTCTTCAACAGGCTATGAAAAAAAACCTTCGAATAAGCATTATATTATTTACTTATATACTGTTCTTTGTAAAAAAGAACATTCCTGATTCGACGCTTATATTATTATACCTTTAATATTTTCGTTACTAACAAAAATATTCTATGTATAATAGTGACCTATCCAACAAAAATATACGGTACCTCGGCTGGAAAAACATTTTCTTAACAAGTTGTCGTACGACCCTCTGTTTTACTAATCCCACGGATCAATCAAATCTGTTATCAAATCTCTTGCCAACGTATCTGATTGGCTATTAATATTTTGGTCAACCAATCACAGCTATACTCACTAGAGATTGACAGGAGATTACCTAAATTGAATCGGTAAGATTAACCATGGATTACATACTATAAACGCTTACTTAACTGCCGAAACGATGTGGAATGGGTTGCGGGAATATCTCAAGAGATTACCACGGCCTTGGAATGCAAAGAGATATCGAAAGAATAGGGTAGATACGAATCTAAAAAAATACTTTACGACCTATTCAGTATTCACATTCTAAATATCCAAAAAAACATTAAAATCGATAAAGCCGTTTCGGAAAAGTGCCAGAAACACCGTGTCACGGAAGTTTTATTTTCTTATTTTTGATATAATGATATTTAATTTGCATGTTGGTTATTAAAAAACACTTTTACCCATCAAACAAAATTTAAATCTAGATCAGGCCGATGTGTCTGAGCTGACTTCTCTGAGAAGAAACATCCGAAACAAACTTAGAGCTCACTGTCTCCTTTAAAGTCAAAAGTGTCTGAAATGGTCTTAATCATACAGATTTGAGTGGACCTGTCCAGTCAGTGCAAGCATAACACGATAACTGACAGGTATCGTGTAACTGAACTCATAACTCAAGGAGCTCAACTTTTGTAATTCCACATGGGTGAGCAGGTTACTTTCATGTTGCATGTTGCTAAGCAAAACAAAGTATACATTTTTATTGGCACACACACAGGGCATAATAACACCTTGCACCTAACGAGTGCAAATAACAACAGGAATAAAATAGTTCATAAATACAAACAGGCAGTAGGAAACAACTGTAACGAAGCTATTTCTTTATATGACCTCATACTAGTTGAAATATACATCGGAAAACTATGTTATGATCATTTTTATTCATTACAAGCTGTGCCCGCGACTTCGTTCGCGTAGGTGTCGGAACCTAATAATGTATTTTCTTATAAAACTAACAAAGTTTTATAGAAATTTTCACCCCCTATTTTATCCCCTTGGGAGTAGAATTGATCAAAATCCTTTCTGCCTAGGATGCCTATGTCATAACATCTTCCTGCATGCCAAATTTCAGCCCAAACCGTCCAGTGGTTTGGGCTGAAACCCCAGCAGGCATTTGGCGCGAAACACGACGCGCCACCGACCCGGGCTTGGTCCTTGGTCGGACGGCGAGCTACCCATCACTCACCGTCCGCAAGCCCGCTCCGCCGCTGTGCCCTCTGCTGATCAGAGGGACACGCGTTGGAGCATCCACACGACAGGCTATTCGCATACGGGCAAAGAGACCACTTAGGCACACAGTGCATAAGGAAGAGTTTTTGCCCGCATCCGAGGGTGCACCGGCCCGAAAAACTGGTCTTCTCCCCGGACGTATCCGAGAGGGAACTCCAGTCCACGGGCGCACGTGGAGGTTTCCTGTCATAGCACCCCATATTTAGATAGACTAGCTGTTATCAGAGGCTTTGTTCGCCTCCCCCTCCCCCTCCCCCCATTTATGTCCCGTCAAGTTTTATAGATAAAAAGGAGCCTAATACTGCTTCCAGGGTTCCTATATGGCCGCGGGACTGTCTTATCAGATAAATCGTTGCTCCGGACCGTAAAGAGCTATTATAAGACCGTCCCTCCCGTCCTGCCCTGATTCTGGAAATCATTTGACGATTTAAGCTGCGGCTTCATTGAGATGGAGTGAAGAGCTATTCACCAATCATTGGAGAAGAGATATTAATTTCAAGCCATGTGATTGGTGAATCACTTCTCCGTTCTGCCTCAGTGGAACCGCAGCCTTAACCACGTAAAGAAAAAGTGTTCCCCTATACCTATCTGCAAAAAAAGTTCTCTGATCGGACGGCAAGCTATATTATGTCATAAGTATTTCCTTTTGCGTTAGTATTACATCATTCCAATTCCACATCGTCGTAACTACATACCTTCTTATGTAACGAACATTTATTACATACGTAATTCTTAAGACGTGTACTTTTATAGCCCACATTTATTCTAAACCATTATTCTTGAGTTTATAAGCTATAACAATGCTTCAAAGCCTCTTATTATTGAGATAGGAAGATTTAAGTAGATTAAAATATTTATTTCATGAATTTTTATTGGATTATAAAAAGTCATTTTTGCACCTGACTGTTGGCGGAATGGATCTTTATTCGTGAGGTTGTGACCCTCCTTCTTCTTCTGAACTTATCCCATATTTATTTGGGATCGGCTCTCCTAATCATTCTTCTCCATAGAAATTCCTGAGTTATCATTCATCATCATCATCAGCAGGAAGACGTCCACTGCTGAACATAGGCCTCCCCCTTAGACCGCCACGCCGAACGACAATTCGCCACTTGCATCCATCGGCTGCCCGCGACCCTCACGTTGTCGTCGGTCCACCTAGTGGGAGGAAAACGCAGCGTAGGCAGGCCCAGTGGGAAATAGGAGTTGTCATTGGGTCAATACAATTTCTATGTAGGTCTTTCTTAAAGTCGGGGTCTCCCGCGTTGTCTCGGTCCTGGCTTGTGGTCGAGTACTTTCCTGATCATAAGCACCAGTGCAGAGCAGTGGTGGCCCAGTGGTATCAGTCCCGACTTACAAGTTGCAGGTCGTGGATTCGAACCTCGCCAGGCGCATTACTTTGTGTAATTTATTTCAACACCACTGCTCTCAAAACGATGAAGGAAAACATCGTATCCTAGAACCAAAAATTCGAAAACATGTGACATCTACCAACCCGCACTGGGCCCGGGTGGTAGATTATGGCCCACTCCCTCTCACAGAGAGGAGACCTGTGTCCCAGCAGTGGGAACATTATGGGCTGATGATGATGATGATGCTCTAGTGGCCTCCTCATCACGTGACTGTACCATCGCAATCGTCTATCTGCTAGGTTGGACTTATTCGTCAACTCGCCCGCAATTATCTCGCCCGCTCGGGCGAGTTGGCACCTTCCAATTTTATCTTTTTTTGTTGTCGTCAACTCGCCACTGAGCGAAAATCTGACAAATTTACAGTCGTTTACAAAAGTATTTCTATAAATTTAACATTTAATTTAATTGAACCTGCTTCACATGTCTAACACACTAAACGACTGTAAAGTTGGTTAACTGAGGACCAGTAGGCCGTCTTAAAGGTGAAATCCTGCTCGCGGTTCGAATCTTTCTTTCTAAAGAAAAGCTTTTGTTAAGTTACCATTAATTAGCTATATTACTCAATGATATGAGAATCTTTTATAGAGGATTCGGTTCATGATTATAGATAAAGTCTTGTATGCAATTGTTATAATTAGGTATTAAACACTCATGTGATACTATTTTATCACACTCGGCTACGCTTCGTGTGAAAAACCCACATTCGTGTTTTAATACCCCTGATTATACAACAGTTGCATAAATAACTATTAATTATTTAATATATAAATTAAATAAAAAATTAAATTATAACAGTTTCTCTAACAAAGCAATGTTATATTATAAATTATATTTTTTTAAATTATGATACATATTACAGATCATAGATACATCTATTTATTTTTTTATCTATGGCTGCGTGCGCTTTAGATGGGAATGTTGGAATTTTGATATTTGTGTGTCGGTAACGGTATATGATTATTAGTGTTTATTAATTTTTATCTTTTATTTGATATGTTCGTGTTCAATGAGAGTAGATAAAGTAGTGTATGAAACTGTACATAACTAGGTATTATACCACTCGTGTGATACTATTAAAAAACTTGCTTCGCTCGTTTTTTAAACTCACACTCGTGTATAATACCCCTCATTATGACACAGTACCAGTTACATGAACTACCATAATAAGTAAAAGAATTATTGTTTTTTTTTTCAAAATTTTAGCAATCTGGTGGTGAAAATGTCATTGCATGAGAATATTCTTTTTTGAAATTCATAATAACACGCGTTTGGATGATATAATGTTGGCAATAAGCTAATTGTTATAGGTTCTTTTATAGAGGACGCTATTAAGCATGATAGTAGATAAAATATTTTATAACAAAGTTACTCTTTATTAAAACAGATGAAACTTTGGCAAGACAAAGAACATACAAAGAAATCTAAGTGATATCTTCAAAATGTAGGTAACATATAAGCAGTTTTTTTTTGTTTGGCATGTGTTGTAAATTATAAATACATAATATACCTATTATAAAACGACATTCCTTTTATTTCAAATCGTACAACGCCTTTTACTGATAAAGTAGGTTTCTTTATTGAATTTATTATAACACTTTTATAGATGACTGTACCATTTTTCGTTCAGTGGCGACTTGACGACAACAAAAAAGATAAAATCAGAAGGTGCCAACTCGCCCGAGCGGGCGAGATAATTGCGGGCGAGTTGACGAATAAGTCCTAGGTTGTTACCATCCTCTAATGTCAAATTTAATTAAGCTGCTTCTGATGACCAGGCCTCTACTGTGGTTCTGTAGTGAATCCAGGATTCTCACGATGTTTTCCCTTTACCGATTGTCAAGACCGACCAATATAAAACAATTGAAACATGGACACATAACCAAGTTTTTAAGCTGTTTCATAGCGCGGCGACCGAATCAAGAAATTCCGTAACGAAAATAAACCTAACACCCCTCACTCCGGGCGGCACAGTGGTGCGGCGTTTTAAACCGTGCATCGTCGAACGTCGTCATAGCCTAATTAGTAGAGTAATAAATAAAATAAATTAATAATTATAATTGCATAAGTTCATGAAAAAATCTATGCAATAGCTTTACCGCGGCAGTCCCTGAGTATTTTTTTTTTGTGGATTTATTGCTTCTAATTTTACATTCCCTCCGTATCGTGGATGCGTTTACAAAAAATTAAAGTCACAAACACCCAGACCCGGGCGGGACATCTACTTATAAATAATACATACAAAATTTATTATTTTAACTGAACTTTATCTACCAACCACGTTAACCAATTGGAAGTCATACCCACACTCCGAGACGTCAATCAAACTTAGTTTGAGCCACAGCACGTCTCAACGTACATTGGATTAACTGACAATCTGACATAGTCTGGTTACGGAAACTAGGTTACCTAAGTGTTATTTAATGTGTTATTTACCTAGGTATGTCAATTTGTGTCTTTATTTTGTTAATATTTGTTGTTGCTATTCGATTTGCGTTTTTGTTTGAAACTCGAAAGTAAGTTTATTTTATTTTCATTAAAGGTGTAAAAACGTTCAATATTGTAGTAATTTTATTAAAACAATAACAATGCAGTTTTTAAATTTTGTGTTTGCTCCATACAGTGGTCAATTACAAAATTAATATACTTCGCAATTATTAGTTAACCCTTAGGGGGTTTTTACACCGGTCGATTTACCGTGAAGCCGTGCAGCTTAGAAGTACGGCGAAATTGGCGATGTCGACCGACTAAATGACAATCCAGCTTGGCCACAAACGGCAAGTTGCAAGCGAAGCGACTGGGTGTCGAGTCTGCTAATTATTAGTCAGAATGGCGCCACAATGGCGTTTCAATTGTAGTGCTTATTCGAACCATTTTTTACTGCTGAGTAAAAAATGGTTCGAAAATTGAAACGCCATTGTGGCGCCATTCTGACTAATAATTAGCAGACTCGACACCCTGATAGCTTGCCGCCTCGCTTTTGAGAACGTGCACGACATCAGCGCCACCTAGCGTTCGCAACTTTAGGGGCTCTGACCGTTCTAATTGAAATCAGATTCCTTAACAAATCACTTGGTTTTGGATTCCATGGCGATTCATTGGCACTGAACAAAATTAAATAAGCATAGGCAAACTGTATTCTATAAGAAAAATATCAATTAAAGGCTTAAAATTAAGGTTATGATGTTATTCAGTTTTTCTCTTCACGGCAGCTAACCATCTCCTGCATTGTTCATCTTTCCAAGAACCGCTTGGGAATCAATAAAACTTAAATTTACTATTTCTGCTAGTATTCTTGCAGTTTACAACACAACAACTATTTTTTCCAGCGGAATAATGCGATTATAAAAAATTACGTACAGACGACTGGAGCTGAATGTCAGAGCCGTCGTATTCCGACTGCGCCCCAACACCTGCCGTTGAAGAAACTACTATATCACGTCAGATATTAATTGAAATCAAATGATGTCAAGGGCAATTTTATTTAAAATTAAATGCTTGTAATGATTAACGCATTTTTTTGGATATGGATTAATACTATATTCATTAAAACATTGTCGCAAGAAATGTATTATTTTAAAACCAATTTGATTTCCAAAAGAAAGGTTATGGTGAGTTAATCTTAAAAGATATATATATGCTGTCGCGGATTTTATTTTAGAACGTTTCATGAGGAATAGTTCCGTCGTACATCATTTTTGCGTAATGTAAACCGTTTACGCAGCGTACGCAAGGTAAGCCCTCAAGAAGAATTTCCCGATTTGACAACAATTTTCATTGCTGCTCTGCTCCTATTGGTCATAGCGTGATGCTAAATAGGCTAAAGCCTTTCTCGATAAATGAACTATCTAACACAAAAAGAATTATTCAATTCGAACCAGAAATTCCTGAGATTAGCGCGTTTTTAGCAGTTGGCAAAACTGAATGTCCTCTGAGATAATCCCCCATTAGTTCTACTTTTTGCCACCTTGAGCGCTGCAATCGCATAGTACTACTCCCACCGCCGTCCTGCACGTACTCAATATCGACCGAATAGAATCTTTGCGTCTTAATGTGCCAATAAACCTCCATCTGAAAAACAAGTTTAAATAATTTTTTGAAGAAGTCTCTCCTAAATCTGATAATTCCTTCAGTTCACAACGATTATAAACTCAAATTTTACCGACCAATTTCACCAACCACAGGTTAACACACATCCCTAAACAATTCAGTTGTAACCCAACACTTATTTCATAAAATTTATTGAAATAATTCAAAACCGCGCCGTAAGCCGCTTATACATTTAATTTTCACGCTCAAAATAATTAAATGTTTTACACTCACATACCTTGAATAATTTCACAAATAATTATATCCCTGTATCGCCATTAAGCCGATACCACAAGGGTTGTCTAATGAAGCCTTCTGAAGGCATTATGTTGCAGATTGGGGTAATGATATCCCACACACGTTTGGTAAAAAACCGCACGTTTATAAATGGTTTTCATTTCGGTGATTGACCAAAATGTAAATTGGTATAAGAGATTTGTTTTTACGTTTACAAATACGATTTCAAACATGCTGTTGATATTATAAAATACTATGTCTATTTTATAAATAAATGGTTTTTTACAGCCTTTTATTAATTGTTCGTAACAAAAATTAAATTATAAAACAATTTTATTAAATTTTTCAATTAAGAAATTAAAGACGACGATAAGTCAAAAATGTAAAGAAATATTAGCAACAAATAGCGTATTTTTAAATCCTGTTGAAAAAAAAAATATACATAGGTAATATACTAACTGCGTCTTCAAGCCTTTTAGGAGTACTTTTTACGTAAGTAGTTCACGTACATTAAAAGAATACAGATTATGCAAAAACCAAGGGGTGTGAAATTAATGACGTAATAATTTCCGGTTCGCCAACCACCCTTGGCACAGCGAAAATAGTCACCGGACCATTGCAAAAACGATGACGTCAAAGGTTTTAAAAAGTTGACTCATTGTTCGCCTATTGGATTTTATGAAATTATCGATTACAGAGTTTTTAAAGCAATATTACTAACAGTTAAATGGATCTTTTTTTTTTTATAATAATAATCAACCCGTTCTCGGCTCGCGTGTTGGATATGGTCCACTCCCTCTCACAGTGAGGCCTGTGTCTCAGCAGTGGGAATATTATAGGCTGATGACGATGATGATGAAGAGTAAAACAGGCGCTTCCGTTGCGACCAAAATCAAATTTCAGCTTTCTAGCACTTCAATAAGTAGCCATACATTTTGATGATCATCAGTGTGTCAGTGTTTCAGTGACGAAATCGGTGTATTTTAATATCAATAAAATATCATTAATTAATTATTATCATGGGCTATACAAAAACATTCTTCATCTATTGGCTTTAATCAAATTGAAAACTCCAGAGTTTTCAAAACAGTCTTACTAATTCATGAATTGATTTTTAGAAGCTTTCAGGTGAATTCTGTTTTGAGTGAAAAGTTTTTTTTTTTTTAAAGGAAAATTGGTTCTACTGGCTTTCCATTTAGAAACTTTTTCGCATTTTAAGTCATTAGAAGTAATTATTTTGTTTGTACCCTTGTCAATCTAGTGGTGAGTCAAAAGATGTTTTGTAAAAATTACATCCTAACTTCCTAATTCTAACGTAATTATTTATACGAAAGTATGTTTGTTTGTTTGTTACCATTTCACGCCTAAACCAACAAGCCGATTGTTCTTAACCTTTGCATATACTTTGTTATACTACCTATCTTGTTAGGTGTTCAGCAAAGGACATAGCCATTCTACAAACCATTCACCTTGAATAAAAAAAAAAACTACTCTTGAGAAAAAGAAAACTTGGTTCACGTGTATTTTTACTATTTTTATAACTCCTGCCAACCCCTCAGGGAGAAAGCGTTATTATTTATTCTGAGTTTTCGGTGTTTCTACAGCAAACATTAGAGACAGAATATTATTTTTATTACTCTCACTTCAGCCATCTTTCAAAAGAAAGAACTTATTGCGACAGTTTTATCTCTTCAAGCTCGTGTTCTAAAACAATAGAAATTTAATATCCATATCGATGTTTCTTTCTATCCCTTTCCCCCTGAGGGAGAGAAACATAAAATGGTGCTTCCATTGTTTCTTTTATCAATAAATAAAGATGTTATTTACACGTGAAAAGCAAATAAAAAAGAATCTAGGGAGTTTTTTTTTTTTTTTTTTTTTTTTTTTTTTTTTTAATAATTTATTTATTTAATCGACAAAATTACAATGTTAACATTAATTATAAAATCACTTGTAGGTTACACTTACACTTAAGTTAACAAAGACAGTTAAGTTATTGAATCGCTCGTAAAATTCATATTTAGTGGACGACTTTGAAGTCACTGGTTTACAAAATATGGTTTAGAATTAAATGTACGGGTGTTGGCGATAAGTAAATCACACGAAAATCGATTTGGAAGGAGATAATTGGCTTGTTTCGACTTCGTAGAGTGCTATTTCTATCGCCTTTGTTTTATGATAGCTAGAACGCCTTGGGGTCTTTAAAAGTGTTTTGGTTACTTCTAGGCAAGCTTGCTTCAAACACAAAAATATGTGTGTGAAAAATTAAATTATCTATTAAAACAAAAAAAAAAACCATCAGATGCCGCAAGATTACTTTAAAGTTTATTTTTGCAGATTATTTTAAACTTCACAACACAACTTGTTAAAACTTACGCCGTGGAATATTTAAGTCTCCGAATTTTAACTTTTAAAATCCACAGCGTACCGAAAAACAAAGTTTGTCTCTTGTAAACCGCTTGGTGATTTTGATGCGCACGGGATTTGTGAAAACATAAAGAGTTAGTACTTTTAGTACTATTTTACTTTACCAGGACAATAATTACAGAACTTTAGAAATACCTACAACACCAATAATTAAAAATAATCACAAAGACAAGTATTCCAAACAAAAACAACCGTGTTGAGACGTTTAAAGGTAAATGATATAGAATAATTTTATATAATGCCCAGTACGAGTATCTATTGATACTGATTACATTTAATCAGTCATGAGTCCTATAATGATAACTCCAAGTCCGTTACGTAGCAGTGGTTTGTTCCGGGTTGAAAAGAAAAAAATCATTCCCTAACCTTCTGTAATAATAATGTCGAGTGTCTACCTAATAGTGAAATCACTTTAATATAATAATATTCCACAACTATCACACAACGCCATCTAGTCCCAAGCTAAGCAGAGCTTTTGTTATGGGTACTAGACAACTGATAAACATAGATACTTATAAATTGCTAAATACATACCTAATATTAAAGATAAATTACACCCAGTCACCGAACAAATGATCGTGCTCATCACACAAACATTTGTCTTGGGTGGGAATCGAATCGAACCTCTGGCACAGCAGTCAGGGTTACTAACCACTAGACTAACAGGCCAGTCAACTTCACCAGTCTCTTCAGTCACTCAACTTCTTCAGTCACTTTTACACGCACAGATCAACATTTTCGAGTATAACTAATATCTTTAAACGAGCAATTCAAATATATAATCAGGATCTCGGAAATGGCTACAACGGATTTTTGTGAAAGTTACAGATTAGAGGTTTTTCGGCTCAAGGAATCGATTTATCAATACAATATAATCGGTCCCAGGTTCGAGAAAAGCTCGGTTTCCAAGATATAGACATTTTAAAAACCGAGCGAAGCAGGGTTAACCGGATATTTCTGTCTAATTTTGTCATTTGAAAGGCATTATTTATTGGTGTGAGAAGTCCGGTCGCAAGCCCCCGTAGTTATTCACATAGCCATACTGAGTGAAAAAGTTTATTAGCGAGCTAATATCATCAAACCCGTCCTGATAGAACAAACGTATCTGTCAAAATAAACTGACTAAAACCCAACCTGTTTTACCAGTTGCCCTATGCATTCCTGGGCCGCTAACCTGTTCAGACAGTCTCGCGACCCTGGCAAGCATTTCGATTTTTCGGACCCCCTCAGTTTGCCGACAGTGTCGTCTCTCATGCTCCTTGATGGTGAGCTATTGTGATTTCACCCTTACTTTATAATAAAGCTTTGCTTCATAATACGCGTATAATTCAGATAAATATGATATGAGAAAATAATTAATTTAAGATCCTGATATTTATACGCTTATATGTATAATTCACTCCCGTATCAGAATTGATCTCATTATTTAGGGAGAACTCTTGTGACGTTCTTCATACGATAGGCAGTGAAAATAACAACAGATTTTCTTGGAGTGTTTATGTGATATGAAGAGACTTTGCTTTCTTTGTGTTAATGTTGGATGTCCGTCGTAGATATTTTCATATGTATGTATTAGGTGATTTCGTTGATGCCGATTTAATAAACATTCCAAGCAACAAGTGTTTTGTTTAATTAACATTGCAAGAATACTTAGAGAATACCATTACACAGAGTTGTGACTTGCATATGTTACCGGCCAAACCCGATTTTAGGACAAATTAGTTCTTTGCAAGCTCGGGACTTGCTGGCACCCCGACTCGGACATTTTTTTTTAAACACCCAAAAGTAGGAGTCTCGCAAAGCGGGGCTCCGTCGACTTGCTTCTGTGAAGGAAGAACAAGTTTAGCCTAGGAAAAACTAGTTTGTTCTGAAATAGGGTTTGGGCGGTAACAAATACACACAAAGTGATGATATAACACCATCATTTTCTAGTACATAGCTTTTTTAGTGTCTATAACATTTCGATTCTCTACTATTTCCATCTAACTAAGCGTTATTAGAATTCCACATTTTAATACCATTAAGCAACACTCGCTACACTTAAACTTCCATTTCAAACGCACATTCAAACACAATACACAGAACCACATTTATCCGCAACGTTTTTCCCCGCATCAATATAATAACGCGGATTTTCATGTCATTGTGCTCGCTGATACTTTTCAGCGCACCCGACTGCTCAAATAAAAACCTATGCATGAGTGTAAATGGGCCCTTTATCTTTTCATCTCTTTTTATCTCGGGGTGTTGGTAGCTCACTGATTTATAAGGACAGCGCTTTTTCATTTGTGTTACATCACATTTTACTTTGGTTAAATTGCTCGAGTTGGATCAAAATTCCCATGCCGCCTCCACCGGGGCCAGGGAAACGAGGAAGGCCGAAGAACTTGGCTTGACGTCGTAAGGGACGATATGCGTGCTAACGGGCTCACGGCAGGAGATGCACAAGACCGTGCGAAGTGGAGGCGGTTAGGTAGGAAGGCGGACCCCGGGCACCGAGGTGGAAGCCAAGGAAGCAACCGGGATTAACGCCCTGAGGATGATGATGATCAAAATGCCCATGGCACAGGACGTCGCGAGGTGATTTCTGGCCACCACAGCAGGCGCGGTCATACAGACGAAAAGTAATAAGTGACTCGCCGTCCGAGCATCTTCAGATTGCTGACAGATTTAACAGGCTGTGAGAACCTGACGTCCACATAGAGCCAGACACCTGCCAAGGTCGAGGGTCTTGCTTGTCAGGTTACCGTAACCCTGGAACGTAAAAGGCTATTTAATGATCATCGTGGATTTTAATCAGTACGAGTCTGACAGTCCCTTTCGCTTCACCCAGCGTCGTAGGACTCATGGATGGTTTCACTAATTTAGAAAAAAAGGTGCGTCAAGATGTTTCGTATAGTCATTCTGAGTTTCATTTTGCCTGATTGCTTTTGTGAGTACCCTGGCTTTTTCTTGAAGGAGAATTTTTATATACGTAGGCACAAAGTTGTGAAGTCCGAATTTAAATTGATGAATAATTGTGCCCTCACGAGCTCCGATAGCTCTGGCCTGATGTACTATGTTAGATAACTCCAAAGTAAAAAGTTTCACTAGAACTTTGGAAACCGTACTAGGTACCTA
The DNA here is from genome assembly GCA_036375495.1 of Agrotis segetum. Lineage (NCBI taxonomy): Eukaryota > Metazoa > Arthropoda > Insecta > Lepidoptera > Noctuidae > Agrotis > Agrotis segetum. Next base: position 616,697 of record JAQSVV010000646.1, read on the forward strand.
CTACCCGTAGTAATAACATCGTCAAAATAAACAATAAGCGAAAAATGATCATAAAATAAAAACCAACCTGAATTTTGGTATGTAAGTAAACTGAATCTTAAAAAAAAGAACCACGCAAATGGGAGCAGAAACCTCGAAGTACAGACGTAAATATTTTTTGTTTTCAGTTAAAATAAGACCTATTATTTATTTATTAATATGGATCCTTAAATAATATGTTTGTAAAAACTTTATGAATACATTAGAAGAAAGTCGTGACTAAACTAAAAATCAGTATTATAAATGTTTCTATCTCATTCAATCCTGGACAGTTATTAATCGTTAGAGTTTAAGGATGTATAATAAATTAAATCCAAATGTACTACATGTTTGAGATCAACCACAGGGAATATAGGGCAGTAGGTAGCCATTAATTGTGTTCGCACCACACAGGGGTAATTTGGCACGTAGCGCGTAGTATGTTGTAACAATTTGCAAGGACGGAAACTCAGGATTTAGACAAGGACCATATCTAATTAATGCCATTTAAAATTAAATCACTTTCTTTTTTTTTATTACTTTCTTTTTTTTATTACATTCTTTTTTTATTACTTTATTCATCGTTTTTCCATATAATTTTTATTTTTTTAAATATAAACAATAGTAGCTCCCAGGTATCGGGAACAGGGTTCAAGCTGCCGACGGTCAGGGCTCCAGAGAAAGGAACCTAACAATGCACGCCGTGTCCAGAAGAACTGCTTTCTGAATCAGGCCCTTGATCCAGCTGCCTAACGAGAGCCTCCTTAGATGTTGGTTGCGGCTCTTGGCAATTAAGTCATGGTTCGACACGACTATCGGCACAATGACAGCTGAATCCACGCCCCACATTTATTTATTTATTTATTTAAGGACAACCAACAAAGCATACACCACAATACATGTTTAGGATACGTGACCGTTTACATTTTATAGTGTAGCCTTAATTAAAGGCTGCCACGGCATGCATTGAACAAAGGAAGAATACAGTATCGAAAATTGTAATTTTTGTTTACAATTCAGGTTATAATTTAGCTATTAACTTAGCTTAGCAATTCTATGTAGTTATGTTAATAGCTGTTAAGATCACTACATAGAATTGCTATGTAGATCTTAAAAGGCAAAAAAGAAAATACAAATTACATTCACAAATGTGATAAGGCCTTATGTAAGGCAGACTTAAATTTATGTAAAGAGTAGGACATATCAATATCTATACTAGATGAGCGAGACAGGCGATTAAATTGACTCTGCGATCTGCTAACGGTAGAAAAATGACCCAGATTGGTTCTAAAGCCTTTGGCGCAAAACAACAGATATCTAGACATACGAGCAAGCTTGTAAGGCACATTTATATTTATCTGGCTTAATAAATGGGGACAATCAATGTGGGTGTTTATTATTTTGTAAAGGAACAGGTGATCTTGAATCATACGACGATTTTCTAGACTCATAAGTTTGAAATGTTTTAAACGAGAGCTATAGCTAGTTAATTTTCTGAATATATTGCAGTGATACGACAAGTGCCAAAGAAATCTCTTTTGCACTGATTCTAAGCGACGTTTATGAATTTCGTAGAATGGAGTCCAAACTGTACTGGCATATTCCAATCCTGACCTGACTATTGAGTTAAAGATTAAGATTTTAGTTGAGGCGTGTTTAAATTGTTTACTGTTCCGCAAAACGAAACCCAACATTTCGACAACCTCGTGAGCAAAATCAAGATACTTGATTTGCTTTTCTTTCTCAGCTTTCACGAGGTTCTCGTCATGTGGGACGGTTACGTCAACAATCATTGCGCGCCGCTCAGATCGATCCACCACCACTTAATCAAGTCTATTGGCTACAACTGTCCTGTCAGTGATGATGGATTGATCCCAGTACAATTTTATATAGCCATTTTCAAGAACTGGGTCGGGCACATACCTGTAGTACGGCACTTCCGATTCCACTTGCATAGATAATCTAGGTATTTAACTGTTGACTTTCTAAGTTGTAGCTGTTAGGAAACTGACGGAATTCTTCAGCTGTGCGCACAATGTAAGTGTTTTCAAAGCGCTTTGTACGTACGGGTTGGATGTTCACATATGGCGCATTGCCGTTCGTCTTGTAGTCCGATGATGAAAAGGGCTTGGCGGAATCAAATTGTGCAGTACCATCGCATATTCCCCGAAATGTAACCAATAAAAAATCGACAGGCTGGCAACTCGGCGTCGCTGTTTGACATTTTTTTAGGAGATTTGCCTTAATTGGTTAACCAATATATCGACCATAACCATTTTAAATATGTGTAAGTTTTAAGGACAAAAAAATGTTGTAAAGGCTTTCAAGAACCAATGGGTCAGGCCATTTAAATCCAATATCTCCCCACTTCCAACTAATAGGCAATTAAGGACCCATTTTTGACGAATTCTACACGATTATAATTTATAAGACTTTCTTACCTTTAAGAAATTTTTTGTACCTATTTACGTAAGAACAGAAATGAGTTAACATTGAAGTCGTTCTTTAAGAAGCAATTTCCTCCATAATACGAATTCTCGTTGGACGCAGATGTTGATTCAGGAAACAAGAAGCCCCCACTTAACTAATAAGTAGCAATTTCGGCAGACTCCTTTATTTGAAATTGAAATAATGTCTTCCTCTTGAAGGCTTGAGAAGGCTTATTGTGGCAACATAAAATGGAAAATGGCAATTTTACTGAAAGTTTGACTTATAGTTTGAATATGCGCCACAGTTTACATAGGCTAGTTGCCTAAAAAAATGTAATTAGTCCGTCTTTTAGATTATTCAAAAATAAGGGACACGTATTTTTTTATTTGTAAATTAGACCAAAAATGACAAAGATATAGCCTATTAAAGTTACGTGTGACGTCACGATGCGTGGCATTTCTCGCGCAGAGTGACGTCACAGGTAACTTAAATAGGCTATTATCTTTGTTCTTTTTTGTTTAATCGAAAAAAGAAAAAATACGTGTCCAATATTTTTTTATAATCTAAAATACGGACTAAATAGAATGTAATTATTTTGACCCTGGAAACTACCCTATTATCTTTAACTTTTCCTGTTTTAATAACTGGAACTTTGACGTTAATTTGAAAGAAAAAAATAGTTCCACATTCGTACACTAGACGCGGTTGTTCATTTTTACCCGACTGCACATGAAGGAGGGTTATGTTTTTCCATATACAGTAAATACTTCAAGTACGCCGAAAGTAAAACATTAAAAAAAAAAAAAAAAAATACAGTCGAATTGATAACGTCCTCCTTTTTTTGAAGTCGGTTAAAAATACATTTTTGTGATAAGGCTTTTGATCTTCAGCACTCATCCGTTTTAATATATAAAAAGTACTTATTAGAATATGAAGATGAGCTGAGCTATAGATCACTACCCTCGACATTAAAGGGAACGTTAGAAGGACGAGCTTGATCAAAGAGGGCTCTAGGTTGAGTGCCCTCTTGTTTCTATGTTGAAAGACACACTGGAGTGACGATATCGCCTCAAGTTTTATGGTTTTCGCTGTGATTCTAGATTGATGCCTAGTTGATGTATTAGTATCAAAAACAATAACAGTAAACTGGCTGGCCTGTTGGTCTAGTGGTTAGTGACCCTGACTGCTATGCCGGAGGTCGTGGGTTCGATTCCCACCCAGGACAAATGTTTGTGTTGATTGGCCTACAATCGATCTACATCAAGGTGGAAAGCCTCTCTGGCTTATAATAGATAAAACTAATTATAAATATGGCACCTACATTTCGCAACTAAGATTGAAGATGAGCTTGTTGCTATCAATCGGGTACAAATCTGAAATCATCAAATGAGTCCTCCCACCCGGAGCAGGACGGGAGGGAATGTCAGACGTGTACAGACTAAAATCCACGTTGTCCTTCAATAGCATAACGTTCTTGGGTCACGGTAGCTCGTTCCTCCTGCGACAGTCTACTTGCTACTTAGGTATTTCTAGAAGTAAAACCTAATAACATATTACCCAATCTGCGCATCAATCCGAAATTACAAGCTCAGAAGTCACGTATCTACGAAGCAGTCGATTAAATAATAAAAAAAAATCTTCGGTACCTATATTATTTTCGTTTACAAAATCGAGGTTTGTTATACAAACAATACAAAAAAGAAAGTGATCCCTCAAATGATTTTCGATACAATCGTTCATATTTTCCTTGCCTGCAAAGTGTAGGTATATATTTTTTTCTTCCATTCATCTTTTGTTTGTGTTTCTGAGTCGATCTTGTGAGATTGCCTGAAGCCTGAAGCTTCTGATTGTAAATAAACTTGTGAGAGAATCAAAATGTATTGGATGGAGGTATGGATAACGGTTTTTTTTTATTTATATATCGGCTGAGATTTTTGTAGATTATTGAAGCTGCCAGTTCCACAGTTCTATTGGTAGTAAGATATGTGATCTTGGAAACGTAATAAATACTTTTGACTATGGAATATAATCAAAATGCAGACTAAAATGATCGGTTTGTACTATCCGACCAAACTATCGAATTAAACGAATGAGATCATAATATCTTTGGGCATTTACAGGCCCGCAAAAAGTTGCATCGCTTTTAAAATAAGGAGATAAGACCAGAACAGTTATCAACACTGGACCATAAATGACTTATAATACATCATAGGGAATAGAAAAGACAATATGGAAGTCAAACATATTACAGAAAATAACAACTGACTATCAGATCAGACTCGTTACTGTTAGTCAGAAGCTCTAAAAGTCTGACAACCAGTCTTACCGTGAGATGTCGTATTACCCAGTTACTAGGTTGTGGATGTCCGACAGGCAGTCATCATCAGCCTATTAATGTTCCCATTGTTGGGACATAGGCCTCCTCTCTGTGAGTGGGCCATAATCCACCACGCGGGCCCAAGGCGGATTGGTGGATATCACATGTCTTCGAGTTTTTGGTTCTACGACATGCCGGGGTTCGACTGGAAGCCGACCCCAATATATGTAGTTGGGAAAAGGCTAGGCAGATGATGATATCAGATCAGACTCAAAGAAGAGACAATGCAGAGCTTGTATTATGGGTACTAGACAACTGATAAACATACTTATATATTTCTAAATACATACATATTATAGATAAATTACACCCAGACACAGAACAAATGATCGTGCCCATCACACAAACATTTTTTGTCCTGGATGGGAATCGAACCTACGACCTCCGGCATACCAGTCAGGGTCACTAACCACTAGACCAACAGGCCAGTCAATTGAGATCAGACATTCCCATCTGACTATTGGATCAGCCTGTCAGATGTTCGGAGTAGACTATTTCAATAGTCTACGGGCAATTCTACGGAAAACCTGACGTATATCCCCGGCACATAACATTGTTTACACAGGAAGAACGTTGATGAAATAACAAACCACATCACAGTACTACGGAAGCTGAACGGAACTCGTCAAAATGCGGAACGAAATAATTTCCATCCATTTTGCTACTTTAATTTAGCATTCACGACCCTTTTATCGAAGGTATTCGACATTTCCTATCTACTGAAATTTTGAGCTTTGTTTGTAGTGAACTGAAGGACTGTACAAAGTGAAGGTATTTTCTTTCATTCTTTCTTTCTTTCAAAGTGACATTCTATCAATAGTTGAGATGACGGAAGAGACGAAATTATAGGGCGTAAAAGAACCCTTCACCAATTGAACAGCAATTCTGTAAATCAAATTCTGTGCTCAAATATTTGCTGGGAAACGACTGTTTGATGTGATAAATCACGGTTAACAGTAACGTTCAATGTAACAGATTCAACATTTTGTGCTGATGTATGCATTCAATAGTAGAGGGGTATTTTTATTTTATCGTAGTAAAATCATCAAATGAGTTACACCCCGGAGCAACTCACTCAGCAGTAACTAATACATTTTTAACTTTATAACCCAGCGCATAAAGTTGAAAATCTATTGGAGTTTACAAATCGCTTACGTTTGTTTCGTCTGTTGTCGCTCAGCAGTCTATAATATATTTTCAACTTTATGCGCTAGTATATAAAGTTGAAAATGTATTAGTGACTGCTGAGCGATAACGATTATCGTCTGCTGTCGTCTGCTGTTTGTCTATAGGGCCAGGGGTGGTGGCTCGCTTCACAATTCGCCGTCATTCCTCTCGCGCCGCCGCCGGTACCTTCCGATACATTCTTGTAGGGGACCCAAGTACAAAATAAGCAATAACAAAAATACGTTTGAGCTAAGAGAATAATCGACCACATTTTATTTTGTCTCGTAAATGGTTTAGAAGTTTTAATAAAGAAGATGCCGCAGGCTTTTACAATTTAATCAAAATTCGATAGTTTTGGTACGAAATAAATGAACTTTCCCAAGTCTAGCTTAAAATTAGACTAAATTGAGACTGTAGATTTCAAACACTAATTGAGTTTAAAAATAAACAGCCAGAGGCTCTTAAAGAAGAACGAAGTATTTTTAATAAACAGGGCGCAATTAGAAACGTGGTTGTTGAAAAATTTATTTATTTTGCGTAGCGAAATCGTCAAATGAATCTTCCCGCCCAAAAGGGTCTGTCAGACTCATACTAAATAAAAATCCACCCTGTTCCTTCCCTTTGCATTCCAGGGCCTTGGTAATCAGATACATTCATACTTAGATTTAAGAATCATGATAATTTTATTACTTTACTAGCTGACTTGGCAAACTTCGTACCGCCTCAAAATCACCTTTTAAACCTTCCCTGGACTTCGAAAAATAATTCAAAACAAAAATTAGCCAAATCGGTCCAGCCGTTTTCGAGGTTTAGCGAGACTAATGAACAATAATAGAATTTGTAAATATAGATTAGTACGTATCACTTTACGTACCAAACACAATAAAGTTTACATAAAATTTAATTTACACCCAAAAGTAACACATGCGTACATTAAACACAACACGCTAAAGGCCACACGACAAAAATTTGCCAAACAAAAATTTAAAACAAGCCTGAATGTTTAATGCGTTGTTCACTCTTGTTTGACAAACTTAATTATAACACAACAAAGTTACGGCACGGTGTGACAGTAGCCGAGGCCTCTATAATCAAACTAGCACTTTGCCCGCGACTTCGTCTGCGCGTGTTTTTAACTTCGAACACAGTGAATTTAATTCCCGCTCACCCTCCTTATAAGAAAACCTCAATACAACAAACAATCAATCGTAGTAGAAAAACTGATTTTCCGATTTTCACCCCGTTAGGGGTTGATTTATGAAATGTAAATAAACACGCATCCTTTATTCGATTGAGAGATAATTTATGCCCAGTTTATAATTTATCGAAGCAAGCAGTAAATCCTTCCCTTAAAACTTAATCAACCCTTTTCAAAATTTAGGGGGTGATTTCCGAAAAACCCAAGAATGGAGGGTAGTTTTGAAAAAAAAAATAGTGTCCATCTTTTTTATTTACTTATACTCACATTCATACCAAGTTTCAAGTTTATAAACCCAAAGAATACGATTTTGCATACAAAGGTTTTCACCCCTTTTCACCCCCTTAGAGGTAGATTTTCGCAAAATCCTTTCTTTATGCTTACTTACATTATAAACTGCAAGTATCATCCAAAATTCAGGTTTCTACATTTAGTGGTTTAATATCCTCCCCTTAAAACTTGAATACCCCTTTTCACCAACTTGGGGGGTGATTTTCGAAAAATCCAAAAACACGTGTTTGATTAATTCTTATCTAGTATATAAATACTGATTTTCAAATTCATCAGCTCACGCGTTATGATTTTTCCATACAAACTTTAACAACCCCTAGATTACCAATGGAGGGTAGTTTTAAAAAAATAATGGTGCTAATCTTATTTATTTACTTGTGTTCTCATTCGTGGTAAGTTTCAAGTTTTTAAACCCAAGGAATAAGATTTTTCATACAAACGTTTTCACCCCTTTTCACCCCCTTAGAGGAGGATTTTCGCAAAACCCCGTCTTATTGCCAATCTACATGGTAGACTGCAAATGCTGTCCAAAATTCAAGTTTCTGCGTTTAGCGGTTTCGGCTGTAGTCGTGTCAAAAGAAAAACCCCTGTTCTTTTATATATATAGATTACAAGTCCCTTCATCACGCTATCATAGTTAGGGTTCCCATATCTACGGAAAAGATTTTCGGATAGGTATTAAATTAAACTTGAAGAAAATTGCAGATATTTGGCGAAAATTCCAGACATTTCTTTGAACTGTGCTATAATCATCATCTGACTATAAATGTTCCCACTGCTGGGCTACAAGCCCGCGTGATGGATTATGGCTCACTCTCTGTGTGAAAAGGAATGAGCCATAACCCTCCACGCGGACCCAGGGCGGATTGGTAGATGTCAGATGTCTTCGAATTTTTGGTTCCAAGACATGCCGGTTTCCTCATGATATTTTCTTCACCGTTTTGAGAGTGTGAAATCATCATCATCATCATCATCAGCCTATTAATGTTCCCACTGCTGGGACACAGGCCTCCTCTCTGTGTGAGTGTGAAATGAATTACACAAAATAATTACCCTGGCTGGGTTCGAGCCCAACGATCTAAGGGTGCTCCCACATCTATGGTGGCTCAGTGGTATCGGCCCCAACTTACAAGTTTTGGGGTGCTCACACATCTATCGACGCGGAATCGGATTTTTCCGTCGCCCTTTCTCTTTCTATCGCTTAGAACTGCCATTTGCTAGACCGAGACAATGCGATAAGCACGCGGCCGCGTCGAGGATTCCGCCGCATGCGACCGCATTATGCTTTCTGTCTCGGTCTAGCAAATGGCAGTTCTAAGCGACAGAAAGAGAAAGGGCGACGCAAAAAGCCGATTCCGCGTCGATAGATGTGTGAGCACCCCAAAACTTGTAAGTTGGGGCCGATACCACTGAGCCACCACACACCACAACACCGCATGTATAGGTTGATATAATTTAGAGCGTAACTGTGCTAAAATTTCGAATTCCCCTCAGATATCAGGAACGGATCTAAAATTTCTAATGTGTCTGGAAAAATCCAGATATATGGTAACCCTACTCGTAGGCGACAAATTACTTCTAGAGTATAATGTTTGCGAAGTTAGCCGGGGTTCTAATTAGTGAGGTTCGTGAATTACGTTAAAATTGACACGATTTTTGATTATTTTTCGAAAACTAGGATAACACTTCTGAGTAACTTGACTGCAAGTAGTGATGGGACTTGGCAACGAATTGAAGGATCTCAGTCTCCGCTGGGAATTGTAAGCTGGTGGGCGGCTATAAATATTCTTTGCATTTGTTAGATGGCCAGGATTACTTCGAATTATTCCCGTTGGATCCCACTTTTGAATCCCACTTGAATATTTTTCCCGTTCGATCCCACAAAAAATTAAAATGTATTCCCGTTGAATCCCACAACAAAAGAAAAACATTTTATTCCCGTTGAATCCCAAAAACTATTTCCGTTGGATCCCACATGCTTTAAAAAATCTGAATGCGAGTACTTTCAATCACAAAATTGCTATCATAAAACTAACGTCTGCTTGCGGTTTCGCCCGCGTCATGTTAGGCGTATGGCCCTATAGTCCAGTCTCCATCAGTTCTCTTGAGGAAAGCGTAAAACACGACGCGCCAGGACTCGGGCCTGTCCTTGGTCGGACGGGTCCCGGACTCCCCGTCCAGAAGCGGCTGGAAAATGACTCGGACCACGGAATGTTTTAAGGGGCTCATATCTTAGAGCGCAGCAGGCATTTAGAGTGATTTCCCCCCCCCCCCCTGTCACGTGGCATCACAGCGATTTTCAAATGAACTTCGCTGACCCCGTTGAAAAACGTACCACCTTGAGCTTATGCTAGCCTAGTACTTTGGCAGGCCATTTAGAGTTGCCTTACCCCCGCGCTGCGTATCACGTGGCACCAGACTGCAAAACATACCTTGTTCTTATGCTAGCCTAGTACTTTTGCTGGTTAGTGCCATTCAATCAGTTTTTAAGTAAAGACTGCAACAAATTCTCAGAATGTGTCTCTGCCATCTTTCTACACACACTGGTGACTGGTCTATGGAAAGCCTATGGTGGCCGGATCTTGTGTAACTTTTTTTTTAGTAAAATTCATAAATTAGTTAGGTACTCAGAATACATCAGTAAAATAACGGTAACAGTTTTCTTCTGATATGTACTCATGTTGTCAAAAAGTGGGATTCAACGGGAATTAAAAACGGGATCCATCGGGAATACCTCAAAAATGGGATCCAAAAGTGGGATTCAACGGGAATAATTCATTACTTCTTAATATTTGTGCACTAACAAATAAAATCGGATAAATATCGGAGGCTTAGACACCACCCAACTGGAGCAGTGGTGGCCCAGTGGTATCGGCCCCAACTTACGAGTTGTAGGTCGTGGGTTCGAATTCCGGCAGGCGCATTACTTTGTGTAATTTATTTCATCACCACTGCTCTCAAAACGGTGAAGGAAAACATCGTGAGGAAACCGGCATGTCCTAGAACCAAAAATTCGAAGACATGTGACATCCACCAATCCGCACTGGGCCCGCGTGGTGGATTATGGCCCACCCCCTCTCACAGAGAGGAGGCCTGTGTCCCAGCACTGGGAACATTAAGAGGCTGATGATGATGAGACACTACCTTAAGCCCTTCCATTGAAATTGGAAGTCTTTTCGGATTTTTGAACAAAATAAATAACAAATTGAGGTCAGAGCACACTTTTTTTTCTGTCCTATCTATTACTTATGCATGTAAACTTCCCACTACGAATAACATTCCCACAGCTGGGACACAGACCGCCTCACTGTACAAGGAGCCTATCGCGTGCCGTATATCGTTTGTTGCGTAGTTGTTGCCGAAATGTATCCATCTTAATTCTTAACGTGTTACTACTGTTATAGATGCAAAAGTTTGTTATGATGATGATTGGATGAATGGATGTTTCTTATTTTTCCCGTGGAATAATCAGCGATCCTCTCTTTTTTTAAATCAAAGAATAAAACTCTTCCAATTTCGGGAGTGGGGGCTTTCTGACGTCATAACGCTTGTAAGTTTTAACGAGCGAGTGACTTTTTGTGATTTTTAGATGCATTGTATCTTCGTCAATTTTGGCTTAGGCAACAAAAGAAAAAATACGGATCTATTTTTTTTTTATCTATATTTTGAACTTATCTTACGAGTACCATGGGATATCGTATATTAGCCAGTTACTTTGGTGGAGGTCCGATAGGCAGTCACTCCATGTAAAATACTGATATCCGCTGCCTCTGGATCGACTGGAAGCCGACCCCAATACAGTTGGGAAAAGGCTAGCCAGATGATGATATTTCGGACTAATGTTTTTTTTTTTTTATAGACTGGAAGGATGGATGTTTGTTATTCTTCTCGTGGAATAATCACCGATCCTTAGGCAGGCAACGCCGCGGACATAAGCTAGTGTATTTTTAAAAGCTCTAATAGTTTCCGAATCTTTAACAAGCAAAGCTACTTTCTTTTGTACAATTGAAGGTTATAAAATAGAACAAGACAATCTTCCTCTTGAAGTATTGCACACGTAATAGTAATGTCATTGTGTTCTGCTGCTATAATTGCTTCTTCCCCTCCAATGTACGCAATTTGCGAGGTTTCATTAATTAAAGGAATCAGGCCCATATACAACTTGTAACGAATGTTGAACAAGTTATTTGGAGATGCAATAAATTCAACCACATCAGTATCTCTACGTCTGTCAGTCAGTCTGTAGTGAAACTCTGTCAGTCAGTCTGTAGTGAAACTAATGTCGTTTTACTTCTTCATAAATTGTATAAAAAACAGATCACTACAGATCAAATCAGAAACTTTGTCCAAGGCGACTTCTCGCTTGGTTGCGGGACTTATTCCATCACCGTGACCCCGGAACATTAAGCTATTGAAGGCGTGGATTTTAGTCAGTACAAGTCTGACAGTCCCTCCCGCCCAGCCCGGGGAAGACTCATTTGATGATTTTACGACGATAAATGTAAATATCTGGTTGACCGAGCTTAGCTCGGTTTTTAAAATGTCTATATCTTAGGAACCGAGCTTTTCTCGAACCTGGGACCTTGATAAATCGATTCCTTGAGCTGAAAAACTCCTAATCTGTAACTTTCATGAAAATCCTTGAAGCCGTTTCCGAGATCCTGATTATATATAAATATACAAGAATTGCTTGTTTAAAGATATAGGATAAGATAATAAAAAAATAACACACAACGCCATCTAGTCCCAAGTTAAGCAGAGCTTGTGTTATGGGTACTAGACAACTAATAAAAGTTGACTTCTCGCGTCTTTGAACCACAAGAACACCTGCAGACACGCGTTTTTCGCATTTGCAAGGGATTCAAAGTTCAAACGCGCGTAACTACAGCTACTGTATTGGAGCAAAATTATGAATGTTTCCGACACCATCTCTGCACATTTGCGCTATATTATGACTGAGGCAGAACACTAACTAACAGACAGGGAATAGTATGATAACAAATCAAAACGCAAACTTTATAACTTTCTTAACGTGTTAAAGGCATCAAATGAGTCCTACGACCCTACGAAGGGACTTGTTGACTGACTAAAATCCACAGTGATCCTTCAACAGCCCTTCACTTTCCAGGGTCACAGTTATCTGATAAGACAGTCCCGCGGCCCCGGCAGACTTTGGCCCCGTCAGTTTGCTAACAGCTCTTTGTTAGCGGCTCCACATTAGTGCCGTGAATTTACGCCGCGAATTCTCGCCAACCACTTCTCGGCACAATACCGACACTGATCGGGGAATAGGCGCGAACGCGCGTGAACCAGCCATGGACCATGAACTGCACGAGTGTTTATTTCAGTCTCCTATAAGCAAGACTGCTGTTATTCTACAGGTTTACTTCAACATAATATTCATCATTATCAGCCTATAATGTTCCCACTGTTGGTGCACAGACCTACTCTCTGTAAAAGGGAGTGGGCCATAATCCACCACGCGGGCCCAGTGCGGATTGGTGGATGTCACATGTCTTCGAAGTTTTGGTTCTAGGACATGCCGGTTTCCTCACGATGTTTTCCTTCACCGTTTTGAGAGCAGTGGTTATGAAATAAATTAAACATAGTAATGCGCCTGACGGGGTTCGAATCCGAAATTCGTAAGTCGGGACCGATGCCACTGGGCCACAACTGCTCCACACACTGTTCTACAGGATTTCTTCAACATATTAAACTTAGCTAATCACATAACTTAGCTAAACCTCATCACTTCTTGTGGAGACGCTACAAGTGTATTTCAAAGTACCGACTATTATTGGTAGGTGTAGTCAACAGTTTGTTCTAACAAGTTAGAAACTTGAACCATGCCAAGTGCGTCTATGTCTGTGACCATATTAACTTGACCGACTTTTACATTATTCTGCAATATAAGATGGGACATAATTATTATAATGGGCACTGGCTGAACTGTGTTTTGGATGTTTGTGTGACGTGTTGTATTTGTTTAATAAACGTAACTCAGTAAAAAAATCTTACTTTGCTTAGTACATGAGCAGTGATTTGACATTTTAATTACTTAAGTATGTTCTTTTTAATTTTTTTTCATCTTGTTTCAGAAGATAGGTACCTACTCTTTAGTATCGAAATAAAACTTTAAACTAGAACCTAAGTGACTCTTTTTTATCTTTTAAACATAATTCACCTTTAAACTGACGGCATTAAAATACAATTTTTCTTTCTAAGAAAAATCTTACGTGTTAAATTCTAGCTTCACTAATCAAAAAACCTATCAATCAAGCTAAAAATCTTCAATCAATTACACTTAATTGACGATACAAAACGATATCGTAACCGAATTAGGAGTCTCTAAATAATATTAACGATGTCCGCCAAATGCTTCGTTGACTTTCAACAAAAACAGATACGAAAGTTAAATTAACAGAAACAAAGTTGTTTAGCTTTGTTCGTGACAGTTATTTGCGTGTTTTGGCGCGTTTTTGTAATATTAATGTCGGTTGGATGACCGCCATCTTGTTTTTTTAAACTTATGACAACGAAAACTCAAGAAGGACGTTTTCCTTTTAAGTTTTAAGGTGCTCCTACACAACTCCTACTTTTACTGTTAGACAACGTGTCCAGTTTTGATTCGAATAAACTTAAAAGGCAAGCAACCCACCTCGGGTTGCTATATTCTGTCCATAAAATTATTCTACATGTATTGTGTTTGCGATTTTATGTTTCGATACCGGACATTGTTTCGTTTTAATAACATTTTATAACAATGCTTAACTTTTCTTGTTTGTACTCCAAAACAAGTTAGATAACAAAATCTTATGCAACAGTCTCTAACTTTTACATGGAAAATAAGTACAGCAATTTCAGGTGTGCAACTATTTCTTAAAAATGTTAGACTAACAGAATTTTGTCATAAATAATAATTGAATTAGCGTTTTCATAAAATTTCTCAAAAACAATAATTATTTAGAACTTCAATAACGCACAAAATGTATTTCGATTCACCTTAAACTTGATACTTTGTTTTATGGGTACCTATCATAAAGAACAGTTTATCTAGGTATTAGATTAGATGGGCCGGTTCGGTTCACATTCGGTTCAACCGAATTTCGGCAGCTTGAACCGAACTTCGGCATTCGGCCGAATTTCGGCAGCTCGAACCGAACTTCGGCATTCGGCCGAACTACTAACTTTTCATTTGAACCGAATGTTCGGCCGAAGTTCGGATTCGGTTCAAATCACATTCGGCCCATCTCTACTCTGTATCGATTTGAGCAGGAAGTAGCAGCCAGCAATTGATGATGAGGCAGCAGATGGAGTACCATCTATAACTAGTAGCAAATTGAAACTAGAACACTCTATAATTGTATCCTTGCTGCCTTCAGTAGATGTTTATTCCACCGAGCAAGAGAAACATAAAACGTAACAGCTGCTCATTGCGCGTAAGTCGTAAAGTGAACTGACTGAAAGGTTTATTATTGTATCCTCTAGCAGAGAAAAATAGGGCTCGTACGGTGGCACAACATACGACTGTATAAAAATCATATTTTTTTTTCTCTACCACAATAAACCAGTGTAATAAACGACTTTACTGCTGTAGTAATAGAGGTTATGGAATCCTAACTATAACTAATATTTTAGACGAGAAAATGTGTTACGAGCTTGTTTGTTTTGTGTTTTTGTTTTGCGCATAAATCGTTATAGGGATAGTTGGGTCTCTGGAGACGTGTATGGAGATTTTAGCGTAAAATAGTGGGAATTGCAGGAGAGCTTGTAGACAAAAGCTAGTATCAAATAAGAATTTATGACTTGCGGCGTCCGTGTATGATTGCACCGACCTCAACATCATCATCATCAGCCTATAATGTTCCCACTGCTGGGACAAAGGTCTCCTCTCTGTGAAAGGGAGTTGGCCATAATCCACCACGAGGGCCCAGGTTTGTAAATGTCACATGTCTTCGAATTTTTGGTTGTTGGACATGCCGGTTTCCTCACTATGTTTTTTTCACCGTTTTGAGAGCACAGACCTAGATGTATGAAAAAGGGTTGAATCAGGAATCATTATAGATCTGTCTACTCCGTCTTTGATTAAACTATTTCACTTGGCACGTTGCATTACATTATAAAATTTAATCTATTATTCTTAGCATATGCTAAAGTTACTATCAACAATGCAATCCCGTAGAAGACATAAAACATCTCGCTCCACCAGTTTCATTCTGTGCTTCAGTGCTGAAGTTACCAAAGCACAGGAATGTTTCTATTTTTGGCAGAAAACATTTTCTCTTAAGAAATTCACGAAGGAACTGGAAACACAGAGTAGAGAGCTAACAGAACGCCAGCTCATACGTCGGGAGGAAACGTATTCACACATAGACGTATAACACGGGCAATTTGGGATGGCAACTGGAGAACTAATGGCGCTAGTATAGCTTGTTCCAAGCATCGTCATTGGTTCAAATCAGTTCAAATCCTAAAGGTACTTCAAAATAGTACTACGTCATTGGTCGGATTAGGACTAAGCTATGGTGGCGCCATCTACATTAGCTTTGACTTGCCTTCTTCATTGCAGTCACTTGTTTAACAAGACCGAAGTGACAAACGTTCACATTTTTACATTTAAAGACTGATTTTCAACAGTATTGACATAAAATTCCCGGCAGGTCATAAAAATACACTGTCATGATCGTTGCTGTTGCTAGGATATAACTTTGTCTAGGCAGTCTACGACTTCTGTACCTTTATGTTCCTTGCTTCACCGCAGCAAATATCTCTTGGAATGGAAATCCTAATTCTAGCTGTCTCAGACAAAACAAGAAAACAGTTGAAAATGTCGGAATAAGTTAATTAATCAGTAGCAACGTTTGTGGTACTGCCTTGGGAGCCGTTTCCAACGTTCCTGAACGTTTTCGACATGAAATATGTATTATATGTAGAAGAAGGTACGCATAATTGCTTCGTCAGGAAACGTTTTGTATCGAATTTCAAATTGGTTTTGATCAAACGGTTGGTTGTTCGTCGTTTTCAATTGTAAAGTGGCGTAAAGATTGATTTATTAGCCGCGGTTGGTCTTCGCCTTTTATAATTTTGCACAAAAGTCCGAGAAATTCCGCAACGATACGGGTACTTCAGCTCTTAACTTTTAGACTTTTGATTTTTATTTGTATAAGAAACAATTAATCTCTCTTATTACTCGTATTGCAGCTTTCAACTGCAAAACAGATAAGTATGGCGGATACCGTGGCCCCAGAACGTAAAGGGCATAGGAAGGAACACGGGTGGATTTTAGTCAGTAAGAGTCTGACAGTCCCTTCCGCCCCACCCAGGGCGGGAGGACTCATTTGATGATTTTACCACCTTAAAAAAGAAGGGTACAGATCACTGCCATACAACTGTCAAATTATAAGAGCCATAAATTGCACTATTTTGTAGTAAACTTTTAAAACCATAGTTTGAAAAATCATCCAATCAACCTCTCCCTCCCTTGTGGACTGTCACACTTGGCTTTCCTAACTGACTTATTCCTCCAATTTGCCTTTGCGCTGCATGCCGCAGTATCTTTCAAGAAAGTTCAGCAATCTAAACCAGATACCGGTGCCTGACTTAACATGACGTCAAAAAGCATTTTTTTAAATTTATTCTACATGATACACCATGACATGGACACATGGACACGTATTATTATGTCTGTTGACTATAAAAACTGATGGACACTTTTTAAGGCGTCAAGTTCTAACCCTGCTCAGACAGACTCAATTTAAACTGCCATTGAAACGCTAAGAAAAAGATTTATTAAAAAGGGAAAGAGATATCGACATGAAGGACGTGTAGCTGCATCTCTTTCTCGCCCCAGAAAAAAATCTGGTGCCAGAAAATAGGTATTTACTACTGGCACACTTAGTAAATTGGTTGATAAACAAACCAAAATATGATAGACTAGCTGTTGCCAGCGGTTTCACCCGCTACAACTCGAAAATTATCCCACGGGAACATAACATCGGGATAAAAACTATCCTATGTGTTAATCCAGGTTATAAACTATCTGTGTACCAAATTTTAGCCAAATCCGTTCAGTGGTTTTTGCGTGAAAGAGTAACAAACATCCATACATCCATACATCCACACATCCATACTTACAAACTTTCGCCTTTATAATAGTAGTAGGACGAGATATAGTTTCAGTTACAGCTCAAGGTTGACTCTTGTTTACTACATTAGTGTAATAAGATACCTTGTGATCTTTATTTTGCCAATATTTTTCTTTTACAGATATTATCCATCATGGAACTAATAAGGAACTGGTAAGTTGGAATATTGGTCAATAGAACTGTTGTACAGCGTTTAGTGCACTCGCACATTAAAGGTCATGGCACATTATTCCAGAACCACACAGCTGCAGCACGGCGCGCGTTACCTCGAATTTGGGCTTCGGCTAGCTGATAGCGTGTTAACTGCGCGTCGTACACGAGGTGTGAGGATCTTCGTACACAAGGCGACTCAAGTTTCCGATACCTTGCGACTTCGGTATCTAAGGGGCCAAATCCATAGAGATTTGAACACAAGCACGCGTCAATGAATACTCAAATATATACCTAAGATAAAAATATGTAAGGTAAGGTATCGGAGACTTGCTTCGCCTAGTGTACGAAAGGGGCTAAGTTCGCAGTCCACGCGCCGTCTGCGAGGCGCAAGCTTGCTTGACAGCACGGTGACCCGTGAACATAATTGTTAAAGGCATTTGTTTCACTAGCAACTCGGAGATGGCGCGCCGTAAGTACGGGGCGTCTGGTCGCTTGCAGCGCGCGGGCTGCGAGGCGAGTTGTTCCCCGCCGTTAATTTTTTTCATTTATTGACATTATTTACTCTAATTTGAATGACAGATTAAGTGCTGAATTGGAGCCGTGCCGTTGCCGTGCCGGTATAGTGTGCCATGACCTTTAGGCAAAGTTTAAAGTTAATTAAAATGGAACCCCACAGTATGTCTCCCTAAAATCTTCAGTTTTTCTATTTCACGGTGAATTGAATTCATGCCGAATCTAACGACGTTTGTAAATTTTATCCAAATCGATTTTTTTAATTAGAAAGGAACAAAGGAGACATACAAACATATTGTGCATAATTATATACATACAGTTTAAAGTACTACAAGTCAGCTTTAAGAGTTGCAGCGGTTTGGGAATAGTGTGGTGGGTTGGTAGTAGGGCAAAACTTAGCCTAGCTGTTTGAGAGTTGCGGGCATGCAGGCAGCGAGTAAATGGCAACACGCTGCCCGACCATGGACCATGCCCGAGTCGACGGCGCGTTGAGTTCCACGCGTGCCTCAAAGAGCGTCAGTACATCATGATGACGGGTCTCAGAGGGCCAAATCCTGCCGGGGTCGCGGGACTTATTCCATCACCGTCACCCCGGAACATAACGAGCTATTGAAAGACACCGTGGATTTTAGTCAGTACGTTTCTGACAGTCCCTCCCGCCCTGCCCGAGGTGGGAGGACTCATTTGATGATATTACCACGAAAAAAAAAAGCTGTTTGAGAGTTACGTATCAAATACTACGTCTCCATAAAATCGATATATCACAGATTTTACGCTATTATGATATTGATTGAAGATCATGTTCCTAACAACTAAGAACACTTATGAGCCGTCAATCAATGCCTTTGATCTTTGAGATTGAGTTTGGTATACAAAGCTGTGTCGAGATATTTTGGCTACGAGTATTACCTAATGTTCAACCATCCTTATAATCAAAATCTAATAATTTTATTCAAGTAGAGCTTAAAAAGCTTTTTGAATTCAGTATAATAAATAACATTAAAATAAATTTGTTATCCCCGTTGAGCTGACTAAAATCAAAAACATAATATTAATTAGGTCAGCTTTCAAACGAACAAAAACGAGTCAAAATCGGTGCATTCGTTTAGAAGCTACGATGGCACATAGGCAGACATTTAGAAACACTTCCTATTTCAATTCATCAGACGCACAGAAAGAGACACAAATAATCGAAAAGAATACGCAGAAATGAATACCGAAAAAAGACTGTTGCGTAGTCAATTATGAGCATTCTGGGCATTAAAACGCAGAATCGAGTTTGCAAAACCATGCGGCGGCGTTCCAAAACGGGTATTCTGAACGTTGGTAAGAAGGCCGAAGTGATATTGGGCTGGTCACGTCAGCCACATTAACGTTGACCGTTGGGCTAACGTCTCCACACAATGGGTGCCTGATGGTATACGGTTACACCGAGAACAGCCCGAAAAGAGCTGGCGAGATGACCATGGGTTTACAACGTCTTAAAACCAGGCTTGTTCCTGTGAGTGAACGAGATAGAGCTAGACGACTTGTATAGCTCCGTCACTTTCACTCGCCGGAATAATCCTGGTTTTAAGACGTTGTAATACCTACCTGGACGTTTCCGTGAGGGCTTGCTCGAGGTGGTGCAAGAAAAACTTAGGGCAGGCCATTTCCCATCAGCAGTGGAAAAAAAATCTATTTAATAAATCATCTAAAAATAATAAATCAACACTATACAAAAAAAAACAACGCTAACTGCCACTCTCAAGAGGAAGGCAGCCCGATTATAACAAAATATATTTAAGAATCTCTGAATTCCCCATAAAAACTATGGCTGGTAATAAAAGTTAACGGCTTGAAGTTTACGGGGTTGGGAAAATGAAATAAAATCAAGTAGCCTGCCAAGGTCAGTCGGACCCTTCATTATTATGGGACAACTGGAGCAAGTTGGCTGGGGACGTGACTTTCAAAACAGGGAAATAAAACATCGCACAGGGGAAAATATGTCGTGATTTGGGAACGGTCTTCTATAATAGAGGTCGTGAATATCTTTTAGAAATTTTGTGGTATGAGGATAGGTAGGGTAGCGCATTCCGGGCCAGACGTTTTGTAATGGTAACCGTTACTTTGGAACGCAAAGGGCAACTAACGAAATATAGTGGATTTTTGGCCAGGTCGGGTCTGAGTCCCTTCAAAAGAATTATGGAACATTTTGCTAGAGAAGAAAGTTTTGAATCCTACTAATATTATAAATGCGAAAGTTTGTAAGGATGTATGTACACTTGTACAGTATATTATGTATGTAGATATGTTTGTTTCTCTTTCACGCAAAAACCACTGATCGGATTTGTCTAAAAGGAGATGGAAAGTTCAAGTATGTGGAAAAATTCAGACAGCTATAGAAATGGGACCTAGCACTGTATAACGCTGAATAGCTCAATATTCATATAACACATAAAAAAAGTTTCTAAAACTTGTTATATCTTCATAATCATGATAAAAAAAACGTGAACACCTACCATTAAAAGTACTACAAAAATTGCAAATATTGACATTGCTATAAACTTTTACGTAGGCGTTTAGTTTTATGTATCTACGATTGTATTTATTTATTGATGACCACATTTGTGACCCACTCAGATTAATTAAATATCTTCAAACTACTTACCAAATAATGTGATACGTGCTTAAACTTAAAATAAAGACAGTTTTCACAGACAATATAAGTAGGTAAGTAGTTGTAATGATAAACAAACGATATCTTGATAAATCCTTTTGTTCAACCCTCTAATTAGCTAAGGATACATTTAACAATTTCGAAATGAAACAAGAAAAATAGGAAATAGTATATTTATTCGATAATCTGTGATTCTTATAAATAAAGTCTAAAAGAATACGAAGCGACGGACTGTGTTTAAATGTCATTTTATTACGTGATGATGGAAATCTGGATGTGATGTTGTTAATTTCTGCAACTTTGAACTGTTTCTTTCCACTACATGGCGATGGCTTTGCAATATTCTCACAGAACGACCACAAGCATAAGCACTCCGTCGAATAGCCGAATAAACGAAATTCACCAGTTGCTCCTGAATGCAGCAGTTCAAAACAAGGATGACAATGCCGGCTGAAAGATCGGCCTGTGCGGTTATAATTATTTAGCCACGAACTCCTCTCGAGTGTATATGACGCCGCAGTCTTCGCGTGGATATACCACAGTTTATGTATTGCATGATTCACTGTATACAAGTCAAGTCCGGGTCGAGAAGCGAGAGGTCGGTAGGTTTGCAAGCAGGAAGTCCAATAAACAAGCGGGGGTGAGGAAGGAATAGCAAAAGGAAGAATCACAACGAACAAAATTAATAAGCAGAGCGCAGAGCGTTCAAATGACATCTGACGTTTGTTTTTTTCTTAAAGATGGGATTGGACTCAAATAGTCACAGAACCGATAAAAGAATCGATTGAAATCGTTAGAAAGTAGTATCGATCATACTTCAGTTTTTTTTTCTCTCCCACTCCAGCAGGTGTAGCATGGCGCCGTAGAAAGAGGTTTTCTCGACGCAAGAATAGACAAATGACAGAACCTAGAAATCTTTTTAGCGTTTTAAGCATGGTAATGTAATAGATATGGAAAATAAACGTTCTTTTCTTCAATAGTGTACGAATGGTGTCATATTTGTACAAAAAAACAGTCGATTTGTGTAGAAATAACGATGAAATAACCTTGTCTTTTCTTGGTAGAATAGAGATAGAATCGCCATGCTACGCGTGCTGGGCAATATTCTCTATCCACTCGTACCTTTCACGATGTTGGGCGTCTTCCTTCCTGTTCAGACGGAACCTGTCCAGTTAATATTATTCTGCACAAAATATGAACTAAGATTAAACTAAGAAGCTCATTCCCAAGCTTTTAACGAAAATAATGAAGTTGAGTTTGGTGGACGAATCACTTTAAAACAATCCGTTTTTCCGAATGCAAACGCATGAAAACACAATAAAAAGCAACGAAACGACTCTGAATCTATCAATTCCCGCCAAATACTGTTTCAATGCCAATTTTTAATTTCAGCAAACAAATCGTTTTAAATCACATTAGTAAAAATCGATTAAATACAGTTTCATTTTAACAATCTGGAAAAGCGTTATTACCCTTCCCTAGTTTTCATTATTTCATCGTGACCAAGTCATGTCAATAAAAAATGACCGAAAAGCAATTCAGATACTTTTTTATGTTTAACATTTTATATAAGTCTTAGGAAATTATTAAACATTAAACAATTCATTAATGAATTTTCAAATACTACGAGTTAAAATGAAATTCTTATAGGCGACTGGGGCAGTCATTTAGCCATCTCCTTTGGTACTCAGATAGTTTATAATCTGGATTAACACATAGGATAGTTTTTATTCCGATTTTATGTTCCCGTGGGATAAGTTTCGAGGTGAAGCCGCTGGCAACAGCTAGTATTTAATTGTTAAACAAAGTTACCGACTAAATAACAGCTTTTTACAAAATACATGTATCCCATTTCAAATCTTATCTTAGTTTTATAATATGGTTTCTAGAAAGCAATAACTAAGTACTTAACACATGGATTCCACACTATGCCGACAGATTCATCATCATATTGTTCAAAAGCTGACCAGCGGTATAAACAGTACCTGTAACAACAAGAAAAAACAATTTTAAAACAATTTGTCTGTTTATTTCTTTAATAATCCCCAAAACACCTGGACCAAATTTGATGGCACTTTCACCGAAAAATAGCTGATGTTATACGCGTCGTACCAAGCTGCGCGTCGTTGTTGTCGTTTGCCAAAATATGCCGTCACGTGTCTTTAACCATTGTAAAAATTGTTCTCAAAAACAAAGAAAACATTATGGAATGTAATTCGATTCGATTTGATTTTGTATTAACTTTGGTGGACCCACTCGCGTGTTCTGAGCGTTCTATCTGCCTATTTCTTTGATCTGAGATTCCACAATTATCAAACTCAACGCGACCATAACCACAAGCCTAAGTTAATTGTAAAAATAACTGAAGCAAGTACAATAGAAACATGACTTTCAGAACAGGGTTGTAAAGCATCTGCACATCATCATCTGCCAACCCTTTTTCTAACTATCTAGGTCATGACAGCAGACGTGGCGGAATATTATAATTTCATAAAACATTTGGTTGGGGAGTAAAATTTAGGCTACGAGTATTTAGGGACGTCTGGTCTTATAAATGTTTTACAGTGAAGTTTTAAAATCGATGGCAATAAAATTGGGCTTTTAAAATCAGAGTTTAGCATAATTGGAACTAGTCCAAATGGCCCAGTAAAGTTGTAACGTTTGCATAGGGCAAAAGGCTCTGTGTTATAATTCCAGCCAGAGTTTACAATTTGCGCTTGATGTATAGGTTACCCTATGTTAGAAGTGGATGGTGGGGACTATCAAATCTATCGCAGCGGGAGATGTGAATCAATGGGCGCATCTGCGCAGTAAAGTACGTGTCAATATTAGTTTGCAACACAACTTTTTTAAGATTATTTTTAAGTTTTACTTATTTTTTGATGAAAAACAAGCCAAAAATGTTTATCAAAATATAAAGTTGGAAAGAATTGCCTTGATTTTATGGCGCCCAATAATATGGTTAACTTACGAGGCGCTGGAGTCGCGCACACAGCATAAAAGCTTTCCTCGATCGCGTATTTCTAGACACATTTTCTGAGAATCCTACGTTTCGCAATACATCGTTTTGTCTGCCTGCTGATTCGCATTTAATTTAATTTACGTTCAATTTGCACAAAAAACGTAATGGTACAGTGAAAACACACATAAACGTAAGGGTGTGTCAGTCAGTGAAAACACCCATTTTATTCAAACTAAACACAATACTGACGAATTAAAACCTATTTCGAAAAAAAAGTGACTGAGACAGACTAAGGGCGACTTTCACCAAAAGTTAAACATGTTTAAAATTGTATTTAATGTCAACATTCTATTGAATTTTGACACTAAATAAAATTTTAAACATGTTTAACTTTTGGTGAAAGCCGCCCTTAGTATTGAAGGCAAAGGAGAAAGTGTTCTACTGCAGCTTGGCGTAAAGCAACCCAGCATTGGATTGCGATAGTTAAAGGTACCATTTTTTTCTGCACGCCGCCACAGAAGTGATGATGGCCATTTTTACTAAACTACATAGTCCATTATGTCCTATAGATAAAGCTCTATAAATAATGGTCTATAGGACAGCAATTGCTAGGATTAGTGTTGTGTATAGATATGTATGTCTTTCTTTCATTGCCGGATTCGCCGTCAACGTGGCGCCAACTCTTGGCCATTGCAGTGACGTTAAGCTATTAAAAGGAATAATTAGAAGACTTAGTAGTTCAGTAAAACACATTGTTATAATATAAGAAATTTTGATTTGGGATATTGTGAGTGAAATGTTTTTTCATGGATTTATTTCCTCTGGTTTTTAAAAAGACTTCAAAAAAAATTACAAAATTAAAAGCCACGGACTTCCTTAAGAAGTTCCGGTTGTTTTTGAAGTAGATTCCTTTGATTTTCAAGTTTTTTTTTTTTTACTCGTGAAGCTTCCGTCTTATAACTCTGTTATTATTCATCCTTCGCTTTCACTCATACGTCCGCGCCTCGTAATCCTCGACATTTTGAAAATTTTAATTGATATATTTGACAGTTTTTTTTTCTGATATTTTTCGTGTGACTAATGTCAATTTGCATACCAGAAGGTAAAATGTAGCCAAACTTTTTTATCTGTGTTTATTTACTAATTCTGTACCTACATTTAGAGCAAACAAAATTCTGATTCTGATCCCATAAACACATATAAAGTGATTTGTGACATAAATGAATTGAAGAATGAGCTTGCTATGACAAAGGAGTCTGACGAAATAATCATTTAATCAATAATTGGGGGGTTGATCCACTTTGTAGCGGTCCACACAACCCAATAGCACCATAGGGCTACCTGAAATCTGCGCTGACAGCTGAACGATCCTACTGGCACAACGGTGGTAGGTACTCATCATTGCATGTATTGTCATTTCGGAGTCCGGCGTCAAACCAATACAACTCGGTAAAAAAATATCGAAAGAACTTTATTTGTGAGGCTTATGCCGATGTTTGTGAACCGCCCATACCAATGTTATCATTATTTTCCTCACGGCAAGCTTGTGTGTAATCACAAAAGTTAATTTAATTCAGTACGCGTAGCAAGGCACCGTAGAAAAGGATTCTGCCGACATAAGATTAAAGCCAAAATGACAGAACGAAAAAAAGATTTTTACAGTTTTAAGCATGGCAATTGAAAATGTTTAAAATATGGAAAATCAATATTTCTATTCTTCTTTGGTCTACGGGATGAGACTCATATGACTAAGAGAGTGATGAGTATGAATGTTGATGGATGGAGAGGAAGAGGAAGGTCAAAGAAAACATATGGATGGATTGTATACGAAATGATATGAATGAAAAAGGAGCAAATGATACTATGACGTCTGATAGGGGAGAGAATGGAAGAAAAAAATGTGTTGCGCCGACCCCAAGTTAAAAGGGATTAGGGCAGGAAGATGATGATTGGTCTACGAATTGTACAATCGACAAAGTTGAATCATGACCCATTTTGACAATAAATCGTTTGAATCCGTCAAATTGACAAAGATCAAAGTCGTTACCATGGATAGGTATGTTTATGCGAATGTGGACTTAATCATATTTTAACATCTGTAGGAAAATAAGCTTATGGTGGGTCATAATTCCACTTTGTCGATTGTACCATATTTGTGCAAAAAAAAAAACAGTCGAACTGTATAGAAATAACGATGAAATAACTTTGTCTATTCTTCGAGATCAAACGACAAACGGCTATATATTGCTATTAAACTTCCGAAATAATATCCGCCAGCGTATGTTTATCTCATGACGACCGTCCACCACATTGACGTTGAGCGACACGTGTGACGTGTTTTGACGTGTGTATAAACGTCACAGGACTCACAGGTAACGTGAAATCATGTGTAACATGCGCGATGTTACACATGATTTTCCGTGTGAAAATATCGAAAGGAATATATTCTGTTGTTGAGTAAAACGGGTGCAACATTACCTACAGTGTGTGGTTTTAATGTGTGGGCAATGTTTATTTTGCTCTTGCGTGTGTAATTAATGTTGTGTTGATTTTCTTTATGTGGAACACGAATTCATTAATGAGAAATTTGAATACTTAGTTATTTGTGTTTCTTTTCAGACCTCAATTAAAACATTCATCTGGAATTTTCTCTAGAATTACGGTAACGTGGAGATGAAAATTAAAAGGAAATTAATCTTAACTACTAGATAGATTTTTTTAAGCTTCACACGCAGAGGCACATATTTCAGTAAAGTATACAAACTTCGGAACAAAAAAAAATACTTTACCGACATTTCTAACAAATAAATAAAAATGTGTCAATATAGCTTTTCAAATAAATTGATAACCACGTAAGAAGTACACCGATTCCTTTTTTCTCTGCTGTGGTTCTACGTTGACAGGTGTTGAATTCGCTATTGGCAAAAGTAATATCTGTCTTTGTGACAGCTGAGCAATTGTTAAGTGATTTTATTTATTTTGGCAATACTGGATATATGTTGGATAGACGGGGTTTAAGTAACTTTGTGTTATGTCTATGTTAATATATATTCTGCCACGTTCAGGTAATCTTTTTTTTAATGGGTTTGTTCTTGCCGCAGTACCAAAACTAGGGGTGTATCAATGATGCCCAGGCAAAGGATGTCAACCCTGGAGGGCCGCATAAATAGCTAGACCAGGGGCGAGTGAAAGTGACAGAGCTATACAAGTCGTCTAGCGCCATCTCGTTCACTCACTGGAACAAGCCCGGTTTAAAGACGTTGTAATACCCCCCCCTGGCCAACAATTAGCCAAGACAGGGTGCAGTAAAAGAAGGTAGCTTTAGGTACATAAAAATATTATTTACGGCACTGATTATAACTATGTGAATTCTCATGTCGAACTCTTTCTCACGGAAAAATATATTTTTGTCAGAACACACACCTCAAAAAAAAGTCTGTGATCATTTTTTTTACGGCTAACCAATTGAACTTTTTTATTGTTTTATATTCTAAATATATATATTTAAATAAAGAATCTGAAAAGACGAATAAATCGTAAATTGATCGTTATTTTTTTTAATAGGTATGTATTTGTCACAATCAAACACCAAGCGAGAGATAAATAACTCTCAAGATTAAAGCTCCATCAATTCAATGCTCTCCCAATTCTAAACCTATTACCTAAAGATCCGAACCCAATAACAAAGAACAAAAACTATTTACTTTTAAAAGCCCCAAAGCTTTGTACCACTAATCCGTCAATTACTCAGTTGGTTTCACATAGATTGTGTGAACCTTGTCAGGGGTACGTAGACCCTTGTCTGGGAGTGTTCAGTTATCCAGGGTATTTCATTCAACCTGCCAATCCGACCTCCCGTTTAATTTTACGAATCCTGGTCCGATCAAATAATAGTGGACGAAAATATTTCCTTTTTCATCTTCGGGGATTGAGGAAAGATTTCTGTTTGACGGCTTGTCGTTTAATTGTGTTGGAAATGTCAAGGACTTTAATATTGGCCGTGTGATATTTTCTTTTTAAATGGGTTCTTCTCTTGGCATTAATCTAGCTCTGAAGCAAAGATGAGAGCTAAGATTGAAGCCTCATAAGTGCCTCACGTTGTCTCACAAGTGAGGGTGCTTGTACACGGCGTATGTAACCCGCGCAAGTAAAGACGCGGGTTACCCGAGCGAATAACATGCGCAAGCTACTTGATCAAGTTACCCGCGGGGTGCGTGTACACGGCGCATGAAGCTTGTTGAGGAACTTGCGCGTGTTATATGCGCCGTGTACAAGCACCCTGAGTTGCGTCGAAGCAACAAATCAAGGCGTTTTATGCCACAACTATGTTGCATGGACACAAGGCTATCAGTAGGTACGCAGACCGTCGCAGTTGCAGCGAAGCGTTTCAGTTTTTCAGTTCAGAGCCTGTAGCCAAACGGCAAGTGACAATCGTTGATGTTCGGGACTCGCTAATACATTTTTAACTTAAAAAAAAAAAACATTGAAAATCTAATAAAGACAGCTGAGCGATAGCGAACGAAACAAACGAAATCGATCCGTAATCTTTGATAGATTTTCAACTTTATGCCATGGGGTATAAAGTTGTAAATGTATTAACGACTGCTGAACGTTAGCGATTGTCGCTTGCCGTTTGGTTTAGGGCCAGCTTAGCAATGGAACACTGTTCACTGTCGTATCGCTGTCAATACTGAAACGACGCTACGCACTCAAGGGATCATTCTATGATGAAGCAAAACTTCATTAGAAGAAACTGGAACTGCTGCACATGACGAAACATAGTAAAAACTGTTTGGAAGCATAGTCCACCAAGATAGTTCAATAGCCTTTTAAAAGACTAGTTTCTACTCTCTAAGAATAATCTCTAATCTCTAGAATCATAATTGAATTCATGTTCGTAGTTCATGGTTTTAACTTCTACATAGAATATTAATCAGCATTTTAAAATTCTTGTTAAATGAATGTTTAGAAACTGTGTTCCTTGAGTAAACATGAAATTTAAACTTAAAGTTGAGTAATGTTTGTGTATGTGAGTTTAAATATTCGTAAACGCACCCACACGATACAGGCTAAAAAGTTTTTGTCATCGTCGCAGTTCAAGATAAAAATAAAATCAAAGTAGAATTACTACATCTTTCCCACAGCTGGGCCAACGATCACCTATAAATAAGTATGTAGGAGGTAGAGGCCACACCCACATGGCCTGCTTGTTGGTAATCGAAGATCGTGAGAGCATTCTTCATTTAGAATAAAAAACTTGAGAGGTGTCAAGGGATACCCGGATGGAACGAAGTTACTGTATAAACTCAACAAAAATAATCGTCGCGACTCCACTCCACTCCACTCCACTCCACTGCACTCCACTCTTTGAGCTCTAGCACCCTTTCGCAACGCGCGATAAGGAACTTCGTACCAAAAAGTGTCGTGACAACTTTTCGTAATTATTTTTTCCGTCTAGCCCCCTTTCACAACGCGCGATATGGAACTTCGTTCCAATAATTTAATTCATCGAATATCTGAAAGGTAAGTAGAGGAATACCATTTTTTTTTAATAAAGTAATTTCTCAAAGCCCTTAATAATGCTAAAGGTCATGTTTTTCTCACTGAAGCTTTTATACGAGAGTGGGTTTGAACGTGGGACGTCTAAATTAGCATTTTATCTTCAACTAGCGACCCGCCCCGGCTTCGCACGGGAGCAATGCTGATATTAAATACACTACAGAAAACCTGTGAACGTTGTATAAAACATAGCGGCCCGCTCCAGCTTCGCACGGGTATAAAATATATAGCATAAGTGATTAAAATCGATCCAGTAGTTTTGATTTATTCATTAATGCCCGTGGCCCGCACGCGTTAAATTTGGAGTAAAACAATCCCCCTCTTTCCATCATTCCTCTACCATGAAGATTTCCTGCTATCTTTGGAATATCTAAATTCATACACTACATTTTTACTTATTTACTTTTTACATTTTTAAATATTTATTTTATTTTTACATCATATTACAGAATCACTACATAGTATAAAACAAAGTCGCTCTTGCCGCACCGGGTGGCCGGCCGGAACCGCCGCAAACGCTACGTCCCGCAATTTTTAAATCTGTAATATCTTCGAAAATATTCACTTAAATCATACGGTGTAAAGGGCCATATAGATCTATATTAAATGAACAATGTATTCAAGGTATTTAATTGGTTAAGGATTAATGCTATATTGGTTAAAATCGCTTCGAAAATTAGCCATTATTTGTCGTAAAAAGTAAATGACAAAAAAAAGTTATTGTGGGTTATCCATAAGAGATAGACATATACCATCACGGACTTTTCTGTAGACCTTTTCAATGTGTACAATACTTAGTACATTATTTTGATAAAACTCGTAGGGTTCAGCCTGCGTTTGCAATGTAAGCGGAAAAAATGTAATTATTTTCGACATCACATTAGAAACCTCAAAAATAACAGTACTTCTCCACTATTTAATGGATGTTATTATACATATAAACCTTCCTCTTGAATCACTCTATCTATTAAAAAAAACCGCATCAAAATCCGTTGCGTAGTTTCAAAGATTTAAGCGTACAAAGGGACATAGGGACATAGGGACGGAGAAAGCGACTTTGTTTTATACTATGTAGTGATGATACAAAAATTCTACGAATTTCATATAACTTTCAAAATGTTACTTCATATTAATACCTGATTCATCTGCCTTATAGTTTTTCTCTCTAAGTTATAAGGAATATGTAGTCTTCTTCATCGTAATCGGGAAAACGTTATGATGCTCGCGCCCGACTTTTGAGTAGGTATTTAAAAGACAATGCTCACACTCTATAGAAGAAAACCTAGCCCCTGTAAAACGTGTTTTCTAAATGAATGAATAAATGCGATAGACTTATATTAAGAATTAAATATAGCTTCCTCCTAGACAGCATACTTTTTAAACATTTTTTATAACATTTTACTTAATTATAGGTTTGCCTTTGACCATTAATCCAGTTTCTCGCCTGATGGTAAGCGAAAATATGGTCGCCAGTGAAAAAACTTGCCTAGAAGTAACCTATTCACCGTTGACTGGAAGACCCCAAGGTTATATAATAGCTATCACGAAATACAGATCCAGGCAGGGAATTCCACTCCTACGCTGTGCACACAATAAAAGGAATGGTAGGCTTTGTAACCGAGGAATGTCCACCATGTAACTCAATTGTTATGTAGCTAAATACCGATTAAGAAAATTCCTACCACAAAAAGAAAGGATTACATCATAAGCTGGGTGCTCACTTAGCAGCGTAACACGTAACGTATCAGATACGGTATCAACCTGCAAGTGGGTACGGCTCGTCCGAGCACACTGCAAGCCGCCTTTGTGTTTTTATGACTCGCCGAGAGGCGATATCACTGCGAACTTACAGCGAGCGGTTCGCAGCGGGCTCGTGCCTACGTACTCACTTGATACCGTATCTGATACCTTACGTGCTACGCTGCTAAGTCAGTACCCAGCCATACATTTGAATAAGTTAGACTAGAGAACGCCATCTTACTTTCGAAAATATCCAGCTTCTCATTTTCGCTTAACACAAAATCCTCATTATATGCGGCCTTATAATAATGCACAGGCACGCTCATAATACTAGCATATTATTATAAGCACAAGAATAATTATTATGCATAAATATGCTTGTACCTGCTCTTGTTTTCTTAAGGTTGGTGTTTTGCTGAAGGTTGAGAAATAATAATAAATATAATGTAACGTTGCTGAAATATGCTGTTTTGTTTTGATCATCTACCTATAACAGGGTGATGTTAACTTACGCTTGCATAACTTCGCGAAAAGGTACTTAAAAACCACGCAACGTAAAGTTTCAAATAATAATAATAATATTTCACAACTACCACACAACGCCATCTAGTCCCAAGCTAAGCAGAGCTTGTGTTATGGGTACTAGACAACTGATAAACTTAGTTATACATTTCTAAATACATACATATTATAGATAAATTACACCCAGACACAAAACAAATGATCATGCTCATCAAACATTTGTCCTGGGTGGGAATCGAACCCACGACCCCCGGCATAGCAGTCAGGTTCACTAACCACTAGACCAACAGGCCAGTCAAAAATAAATCAAATGCACTTAACAAAACCAAAATCTCTAAACAGCAATTTACTTTAACTTCCGTCGAAACAAGCTGCATCTATCTGCAAAGAGAAAAAAAAAAAAAGAAGAACCTCAAAACCCCACATTGTCGAACAAAGCGAAAATGGAACAATGTATGCGAGCGACTTTTTACATCCATTTTGCTGAAACATCGGCCCTAATGCAAGTCAAGTGCGTTCATTTACACGGAAAAATCCTTAATCATGGCAGTTCTACCGTACTCTAATAAATGTTCGAGGGTGTATCGTAGGTCCGTGGCATTGACGAACAATGGTGAGGGGAAAACGGAATTAGTATGTATGTATAAATTTGGAAGTCAATAGTTTCCCAAAGTATCGGTTGATAGACTGCTAGTGACCCGCCCTCGTCGCTTTTTGCAACTGTAGTAATGTCGTCCACTAACTTCTTTAATTTCACATTGTGGGTGTAATTTATCTATAATATTTTATGTATTTAGAAATAAGTATTTAAGTATGTTTATCAGTTGTCTAGTACCCATAACACTAGATGGCGTTGTGTGATAGTTGTGGAATATTATTACTATAAATTATTATTGTATTTTAGGTTTTTTAGACAGTTTTATTTGTGTATGTATTTTAATAATGTAGTGTGTAATTTAAATCCTTACTGAAAACGAAAATCGCTTTCAACTTTTCCCGCGTTTTCTTCCTTTTACGCGAAACTAAACATAAATGTATGTGAGTCTTTCAGTAAACACGTTGAAAGTTTGTTTAAGTGGACCCCATTCAAAGAATCGCTGAAAAGAAAATCACGTACATTCGTTCTTGTTCGTTTCCTGAAGAAGTACCTTTAAGTATTTTCAGTCTTTTAATACCTTGTGCTGAAAAGATGTTTAAAGAATCTTTAAAATGATGAATGCTTACAGATAACTGTAGAGTTTGTTGCTTCTTCTTTTGTATTCCTATGAAAATTAAATTAAGGGTAAACTAAAAGTGCGTACATAAATCGTACATAGGATGGGATCTCGTTACCAGATTCAGATAAATCCACTTTAAAAACCTTTTCTTCTTATGGAACCAGATTTAGGTGTATCTACCGTAATCTCATTTGCGTGTGAATGAACTCAAAATATATCCGACCAATACGTAGACGTTGCGTGGGTAGAATGGGCACTAAGAAGAGGTGGTACAGAGACAAATCCTATATGAATTTCTTATATAATTATGTTAGGGTGCTTGTACACGGCGGATGTAACCCGCGCAATTAGTGCCTCAACATGCTCAATGCTACATGCGCCGTGTACACGCCCCACGCGGGTAGCTTGATCAAGTAGCTTGCGCATGTTACTCGCGCGGGTAAACCGCAAAACCTGCACCATTACTTGCGCGAGTTGCATGTAAGTCAATCGAATTACATCATTATATTATTATCGTTATAGTAAGAACCATTTTTACGTTTACATAACACGATTTTAAAATTGGTCTAGTCGCGTCATAAGCGAATTACATAATAATTATCATAGTTAATGTACAAACTCAGCTAACAAAATAAATTGCAAACCCTGTAGCTCATTTATTCATAGTGATTATACATTCATTTTAATCAAAAATATGAATATAAATTATGAAAAGCTTCATTTTAATCAAAAGTTGTAATCAACGTGGTTCATCAGATTTGACTTTCAAATCAGAATTGTTTGCAATCTATAATAGGTATAATAAATAATAATAATATTCCACAACTATCACACAACGCGATCTAGTTGCAAGCAGAGCTTGTGTTATGGGTACTAGAAAAATGATAAACATTTCTAAATACATATTACAGATAATTACACCCAGACACAGAATAAAATGATCGTGCTCATCACACAAACATTTGGCCTGGGTGGGAATCGAACAAAAGACCACCGGCATAGCAGTCAGGGACACTAACCACTAGTGACTAGACCAACAGGCCTGTCAATATGAAAAATCAAATCCTGAATAAATATGACATTTATATGTTTATTTATTTCATTAAATCAAAAAGCAAAAATAAAAATCTTAACTTCTTAAAGTTTGTTTTTTTAACAAGGTATTACAAAAGCAAAGGATCCTGTAAATGGGTCGCGAGCTTATGTCATGAGCTCTGATGTTCAGCCATTTTGAACTCGGGTCCGCTAAGCCCGTCGCCATTTTTATTCCCAAGAGGTACTAGACTCAAAGAAAAATGTTTGTTAAAGTAATTAATTAGATTAAACACAGACGTGGGACGTTTAAATAAGGCCGTGTTCCAACTAAGTACTAATAAAAACGAGTTACTGTTACCTTTTGAAAATGAAATTTAAATTAATATTTTTTCGGGTCTTTGGTATTTGAGCTGGCAGGGTTTATTATTACCCCTTTCCGTGACTAATTTATTTATGTAATCTGCCCGTTTGTTTGAGATTGTCGTTTCACGGAAAAAAATGTTTATCTGTCACTGTCCGGTTTGCCATGTCTAGAGTACGGGTTTAAAAGAACCATTTTTTGATAAAAGAACAATATTACTTGTGTTTGTGCTACGAACCGCCTACTATATTGCTACGACTGCTACGGCGTAGCAAATCATGGCTTGCTACGAAATTCTCTATTGATGACATACTCAACTCAAAACACGTTGTTAAACTTTTAAAGTATGCGCCAAGTTCAAACAGATTAACAAAATACTTTAAAAAAAAACATTAAAAATAATATAGTGCTTGAAACTTTAAATACTCAATAAGGAATTTAATGGCTAAAAGCTTAAAATTTACAATCAATTAATTAAACTGAGCAAGCTATTAACAACGGGAACCATTCTTTATGTGTATAGTATCGTAGACACCTCGTTCGCTTTAATGCTAATAAATAAAACATTAATTTCGATCTTATAATATAGGCTTTAGAAATGACATTAGAATACAAGATTTTGCGACGGAAAGCGTCTTGGAGCGTCTGTGTTGATTATCTAGTTGATAGTGTTTTTGAGTTTTCCCTTAGATATTCTCTTTCTAGTTCAAAAACGGTGTAGGAAACCAGTTCATTCTAGAACTAAAAAATTGAAAATAGACATCTACCAACCTGCACTGGACCCGCGTGGTGGACAGCCCAATTCTTCTCATTGAGAGGAAGCCTGTGTCCCAGTAGTGGGAAAAATATAAGCTAATTATGGTCATGATGATGAAACTGTATTTTTTCTCAGTAATGATAAATCAATAACCTCACCCCGGCCGTAGTGTGACAACTCTACCATTCATAGAAAATGGTTGAAACGAAGATTCAAAGGTCAAAGAAAATACCTCCTTAGTTCTCCCAATTTCAATGTGACGAATTCCAAGTCAACACTTTCAGGCTATTACGAAACCTCTTTAGAAGGGGCGAAAGTAAATTTCGGTGCACTAATGAAATAAGAACAGTGAAAGAAAAAGATGGCGAATATTAAGGCGAGAAAGAAAGAGACGGAAAAACTTATTGTGAGGATGGAAGATATGACGCCAAACAAATTGAGGCAAAAGGCCAAGTCCGTGCCAACTCCCTCTGATACACACGTTTCCCAGCGTTGGGAAAATTAAGGCTTATTACGATATAAACCTATTATTTTTTCTAGGCCAATGTTGCAGTTTACGGCCCACTCCCTAGTAAAGAGGATGTCCAGCAATAAGACATTAAGGGTGATTATGATTTGAACCCGTCTCTTGTTTTTGCTCTGCCAATGTGGTAGATTTGCCTTTCAAAGATAAGATTCCCAGCACTGGGAAAACTAAGATTGATTATAACACAAATCCTGTCCATTTTTGCTCTGTCAATGTTTTAAATTACAGCTTACTCCCACTGACAGAAATATTTCCCAGCACTGGGAAATTCAAAGCCGATTACGGTTATGAACCTGACCTTCTGTATCTATCTTTTCTGTGGCAAAAGGCTATTGGTATCGGAGAGTAGACCACAATCTAAACAAGATCTTAGCTGCAAGTAAATAGGCTATTTATGTGGGATGTACCTTTGAGAGGATTTCGTTAGAGATAAAGGATTATCTCAGGTGTGGGCACAGTAAGTGGTAGGAGAGTGATAATAGCGCACTAAAATAATATTATGTTGTTTAGGAATGGTGAACTGGAGGCAGCCGGTTTTGGATAGGATTATAATATCAAAGAAGACGAAAAACAAAAAAGCTGTTTGTTAAGTGTCAAGTTACAATATTTTTTTCCAGAATGGTGTCTCGTAAATTAAGATGAAATACACTTATCAGTGAAAAACAATTCTATTTGTCTATGGTCTAAAAACTATAGATCTATAAAATCTTAACCCTACTATTTAAATTATAAGTTGGAAGTGGTGTATGTTTGTGTGTTTTTTACGTCAAAATAGTTAAACCGATTTCAAGTTACTTACAAAAGAATCTGTGTAACCGAATCTAACGATGCCATTTAAATTTTTCAACAAAACTTTTCTCAAACTTTCAATATGTGATTTCATTTTTAATAAGACACAGGACCCACGCAAACGTCACAGCCCTTATTTCCAGTAAGAAAGTAATAGAAAACAAAACACGATCGCCTTTGACCTTCCACTAGTTCTACAAGAAAATCAGAGTTACATTCATTGATATAACAATTTAATAAATGTGTTCAATACGGTTGCAAGTTGACCTAGAACAACCTCGGGGCAACCTTGTCAGAAACACGATGCTGGAACGGAGCCAAGTCGGCAATTACTTGCTTATATGTCGAATTATTATTATCAAGGCATATTTGGAAGATAGAATCTGTTTGGGTGTTAGATTTCGAGGCCCTTTTTGGTCGAAGAAAACGTAAATAGTATTTGGATCTCTAATAAAAGGTACAGTAAAGATTTGATTTATTTACTCAAAAAGGCTCGCGTTTGGAAACTCGCTCATAGTGGTATTCTGTGACTTTCACAAACTCACTTAATCCAAGTGCGCGCGCAATAGAGCTCATTTATTTTAAAGTTATTCATCACGGATTTTGAACAACACACCGTTTGAATTTCGAACGTGATGTATAAAGAAAAAAAAGTAAAAGTTCAGAATTTGCGACGATTTCCTTTAAAAGAAATAAGTTCGCTTAAGCGATCACTTGGATAAAGTGAGGTATTGCACGTTACAGAACAGCACTATTGAAAGTAAAGAAAGAGATGGGAAACCAGCTTACTCTTTTTTTTTAGTTATGTTGTTTGACAGAAAAGCTTGGGATTAATATTTAATAATTACAGCCGCACAGATCGATCTTCCAGGCTAAGCAACCCTTGCGGAGATTGGTCTGAGGATAACCTATCCTATCTATCATAGCGATTTACTTTGTACCTTGGAACACACATAAAGCCAAAGGTCCTAGCTGTCATGTCTTGTAGATATTTGACAGTCGATACTGTTCCTTAGAAGCTCTAAAATTTGGAAACCAGTCACTGGGTTGTTGAAGTCAGACAAGCAGTCAAATCCAATGAAAATATTGGTATTCAGCTGCATCCGGTTCGACTGGAAGCCAGCCCCAACAAAATTGAGAAAAGGCTTGGCTGGTGACGATCATTTATGTATAGTTTGCATGAAAAAAAAAAAGTCAATAGCTTAATATTGGACCTGTACGAAACCGAGTCGGGTCGCTAGTCTTTATACTATAAAGAATCCAACTCATCTCGTCTGGACTTACCGCGATGTCGCTTGTTACATAAAGGGAACCGTTGGGTCGTGAGCTTGGCCCATTGTTCGTCTGACATGCGGCAGATTTGTCCCGCCCAGTGACATTTCAACGTGGCGGTTTTCCGAGTGACATCGGTTATTTTGTGGCGAAAAAGATTGTTGTATTTCTAACTCAGTCTTTCAGTTTTGCTGATAACTACGTCTTAGAAAAATGCATAAATATCTTTTGTAGTTTATAACAAAAGAGAAAAACCATGGACGTCAGAATACAATAAAAATGTACCGTGGTGTGACGTAATGCGATTTACTTACGATGCGCCTACGGCTGCTGCAAGTGCCGAAAACCTCTAACAGCGCTAGTACAATAGCTAAACTAGTAACTATGTATTTGAGGTTGGGTTTTAAACACTAAGGCCATGGGGTTCGAGTGCCCACCAAGTTTTTAAAGACATCGATTAGCGTATAGACTACGCTTCGCGGGACCAGAGGGCTGGCATATTTCTTGGTCTAAAGATCAGCATTGCCGATGCATCCAACGTGGCAATGCTGATTCTGGGCTTACTGGAACTTTCCCCATTGTCATCGACGTCGATGAATTTTTGAAGCCCTGTTAAATTTAATTTTAGTATTTGAAAATAGTTGAAGTACACTTAAGTTAAAAAAAGAAAAATAAGTTTTGATAATAATATAACTACCTGACAGAATGTTAAATAGATTGGTTTCACTGGACTAGCGTTACTAAGCCTTATCTCGTAAAATACTTGGATCTAACTCCGGCCAGATGTGGCTTAATAACACTAAGTCACTGGACACAACTGGCGCTTACTCGGACATCACAGATTGTGGAACCCCTTACAAGTTATAACTGGACGTAATTCTGCTAACTATGAAATTAAATTAAAATGAAATGATAAAATAATTATTTCTGCAAATAATTTTTCGTATTTTTATTGCAATATAGAAGGTGTCTTGTCCCTGACTACTCTGAGAAGAATTAACCGAAAAAGTAATAAGTCAGTCTCTTTTAAAGCTCATCATAACATTGATTTGCTTAATTCATTTATGAGGACCATGTGGCCGTCATCTGAGATGATCTTTTTAGAAAACCACACAAATCTGGCAGGCATGCTGCCAGATTTGAGTGGTTGTCCAAAAAGATCAGTTGGCGAAGTGGCAGAGCAAACGACTGCTGCGCAGCGTGTCTTGGGTTTGATCCCCACACGGAACAAATATTTGCTTGACCTACAAGTAGTTGTTCCGGTTCACGGTTCTGGTTGTTTGTGTATCTATGTTTATTCGTTTATAAACGGTATCCACGACACAGGAGAAATTCCTAGTATGGGACATTGTTTTAAAAATATAATTATACATACTTACATAAATATGAAACCGCATTCTAATTTCCTGTGTCAGAAAACGCATGGTTTGAAAACCAGTCGTAATAAATAGTCATGCATAACTTAGACCTGCTTTGAAAGGAACGAAGTTATTTTTCTCAGTGGGACAAGGCGAAAGGATATTGTTCTGGATAACTTCGTCTCTTTTCTACACAAAAGTAAATCAAATTTTTGACATTTTCAAAACTGTCCTTTGAAAATACTCAGAATAACAGTGGTTTGGTTTTATACCAATTTTTGAATCTGTTAAATATTCAAGCCAGTCATTTTATTAATTACAAACATGTCAATCACATTCGCGTTTTTCACCAAAGCTTTCATAAAGCTTGTCAAACAATTATTTGCATATTTATTTTTAACTGCATTTTAGTTTGATTGCCAATCATCTAGATAAAGCACAATACAAACATTATTACAGTCATTTGTATACGCGCAGAAACTTGTTGAGTAAGTAAGATAGGTACGATGGTGCGAAGTGAATGGATCGAATCAGAAACACCACCCTACGCTCCATTACCAAAGAAGCTGATGCAGGAGTAAAAACGGCCAAGCTGAAGTGGGAGTGGGCGGGTTGGGAGTGGTTGAATACATGCATCCGGAGAGGTGGGCAAAGATCGTCACCCACTGGACGCCTGAGGGAGGACATCGCCGTCAAGGTCAACCACGGCGAAAGAGATGTGACGATCAAATCATGTTCGCAGAGCAGACATGGCCAGAAATTGCCCGAAATAGAGAGGTTTGGAAGGAGAAAGGGAGGCCTTTGCCCAGCAGTGGGACACATTCAAAAAATTGATTTTCTATCACCTAAATCTACTCTAGAAACAAATTCAAATCTACGAGTCGATTAATACATAAGAAGTAACATTTGTTGATGCTTTTTCAGCATCATGTACTAAGCTCAACCAGTCGAAATCTTAATTAGAAACCACTTTAATAAAACAGCGATGAAGAAATTATCCTCGCATTTTATTTTCAATTTGAACGGTAAAACAGAATCTCTGTGCGACACTTTTTGCAAAATTGATATGACCAAGTAATAAGAATTCGTTTTATCGCGGAACTCAAAGAAAAGGTTTTTATACCTCCCTAATAAAATATATGCCCCTATAACTGTCCGAGGGGGTAAGCACAGATGTGTTATCGTAAACCCAAAGTACAGTTCTGCAGCTGACGGTATTAGATCTCAATCTGCGAGGGCCTATCGCTTTATCGGGCACTATTCCAAATCCCGTCTATGGCCGATAAAATCTACCGGAATATTTTTGACATAAAATTCCAATTACAATTCTGGCCCATTTTAAAAACTTAAGCTTTTCACAAAAGAAGGTAATTGAAAAAATGGTGACCTCGAAAGACATTGCCAACTTCTACTCAAACTGAGTCGAAGAATTTGTGTTTGATGAAATCATCGAATGGTTTCCATATCGACTCATTCGTATAATTGCGTATGGTGAAGAAACTGGCTTGTCCTAGGTAGTAGCAAAAATATGAGGTGAAAAGGCCCAGTCCTCTTTACAGAAAAGGAGACTGGCTTATATCACAGTAGTGAAACCATTATTGTTTTACTATATGTATTATGCTTTAGCCTGTAACATTTTCTTTCGAAAGCTGCCAGAAAAGGAAGTCAAAACATTAATTGCGACAAAACATGCCAAAGCATATTTTATCCTAGGAATTATACTCCAGAAACATGGGGAAAATTATTTGGATTACATTACCGACACACCAGCCTACACTCTTCAAGACTACAAATAACTTTTTGCTTCAAAAGCCAAAGGGGAAGTTAAAATTCTTGTGGCAGAGCATTCTTCAGATCTTTTCAAGGCTGAATACACGTGGCACTTGAAGGGAACCCGTCTTGTATGCATAGTTGGGTAAAGTAACTCTGAAATTATTTTTTCCGTTTATATATGAGAGGGTAAAACAGTCTAAAGTTGTGTTAGGTTGCCCTTTTGTGGTAAAGTAACATCATGGAGATCTTAATAATGCCCGCGACCCTCCCGATGTCGTCGGAAAATTATCCCACGGGAAGATAAATACAATAGTATTCTATGTGTTTTGAAGGCCTAAATTTATCTGTAAGCCAAGTTTAATTCAAAAAAGAAATAATAATAAAAATGCGTCTTCTTTCTTTAAAGAAGACGCATTTTTTTAGCTTTTCAAATCATCAAATGAGTCCTTCCACCTGTTTAAACAGCCCCGTGGCCAAGAGGGAGAAAGTGAGTTTTCGAGAATTCAATTTCAATCGAAGAAGAAACTTGATCAACACAAAACTGTTCACAGGTTAAATAAAACAGTAAATATTTCTACAAAGTGAGTAAATAGTTCAGTAAAAGGAAAGCGCAATTCTACGCTCACCGCCGACGCATCGAATTGCATTAGATTTTCAAACACAAAGTCGTGTTATTTACATACCTTTTACATATTATGTACATAGCTTGTGGCAGAATAAATGTATGTGCTAAGGAAAACTAGGTATTATTCTTTATAATTCTGCCATTTAGCTGCCTCAGTTTGTAAGTGAAAATATGTTGATTGTAAAAATAGATCGTAACTGAGATACTCGTAACAAGGTTTTTCTTGATAATCTCATCATAATATTCCAAACCATTGCAATAATTTTTGACGGTTTGTGCCGACCACCAACTAAATAGGTTTATCCAAGTTGGTAATTATGGGATTGAAGAGGTTCCGTGACCATCTCCGACACCTGCATGGTTCTCACAAGATTTTACGAATACCTACAACAATGTCTGAACTTAAAAGAGACTATGACCTCTGAGTTCTTTTCGGTTGTTTTTTCTCAGAGTAGTCAGGTACGAAACACAAACCTCATCTAGTTTAAAAAATAATGTGTTCTTGTCGTGTAAAGGATATCGAAACTATTTGCAAAATAAATACCTATTTGTAATTTATCACGTTTACTTTCATTGATAGATCCAAGAGAAATTCTATAAACAATAGATATCAAAGAAAGAGAAGAGGCAAGATAGAGCTCAATTATCAGTTTTGGTCCTTAACAAAATCGAGACTGAAATTACAATTAGAACCTTCTTAAATAAACGGACATTTTCCCCTCCATTCGCCAACACCCTTTGTATTGGCTGTCCTCGGACCAAACGAAAACAAAGTGAAAATCAACACCCCACAAAGCGACATCTGTGCGAACAAAGGAGAACTAACAGAGCCTAGTTATAGAATGGTCTCTATGTAATATTTACCAAAGTCCGGAGTAAATAATGATCTACGAAGCTTTGTCCTTTGCTCCAGACAAAAAGAAAAAGTCCTCAGTTCCTATAATATCAAATCGAAATAATATTTCCCTCTCAGAAAAATGGAGGATATCAAGACTTTTTGCTCAACATAGTTTCTGATACCGAAAGGTATATTTTTTGTATTCTATTTGAAAATTATGAGTAATGGTTGCTATTTTTGTTGACGCTATTTATAGTGACATGTTATTTCTTATTTGCGTATTCCATATTCGGTTTTCGATTCGATTCAGTAAATAGATTGAACGAACATAATAAAAAGTAAAAAAAATAGAGAACTTACACTTTACTTTCGCTTTACTTTTTCATAGTGTCCGACCGAAACTGATTTTTCAGCCGAAACCGAAACCGAAACCGAACCTTCGGCCTTGCTCTTAGTTTCGGCCGAAACCGAAACCGAAACCGAAACTTTTAAAAACTTTTAACATTTTGATTTTTTCTCCTTTTTTTTACATTTATTGACAAGAAAAAGTGTCAAATACACAGAGCGAATTTTTAAACTGGGCGTGGACGGCTATATTTTTAACTATGAGGAATATCGAAAAACCGGCCAAGTGCGTGTCGGGCCACGCACAGGGTAGGGTTCCGTAGTTGCCCATCAAAATACTTATGCAAACTAACTAAACTGATTCGCTGAATTTAATTTTAAAAAGAAGAATTTTCAAAATCGGTCCAGGAGTCTTTGAGAAATCGGGGAAAATACATAAGAAAAAAGATTACAACGAATTTAGAACCTCCTCCTTTTTTTAAAATTTAGTTAAAAATAGTTGACGATAAAAACCTACCTATCCCCAAAAAACATACCTATAAAAGCCGTAAAAATAAAGTTGACAAACTTACATTTGCAGTTGTCTCCGATACATTTTGTTTAAGAAAATATGATATCAAGTACATTTTATAAGTTGGTCGACTATTACTCGTAAAGTTGTAAAGCCAACTTAGTCATGATAATTTTCTTTTAAACTTCGTTATACGAGTATATACTACTATTGTGAAGTTTTTGACACCCCCAAACATAACCGTTTAGCTGGTAGAGGGGGGGGACACTCGAATTGAGCAAAATTTAGCACTTTAAAGCTTAATATTTCACAAACGATTTTTTTTTATCAAAAAATTGTTAATAGAAACTATCATTATTTTTTAAAGGCCTATTTAATGATACCCCACCCCCCAAAAAAATAATCCTCACTTTACGTGTAAGTACTGGAAGTACCCTAAAAAAAAATATTTTACGAGATTTTATTTTACCACTTTTTCGGCACAACATATCCGTATATTTACACCAAATTACAGCTCTCTAGTACTGTGCGTCTCTGAGCTAAACTGCGGACAGACGGACGGACGGACATGGCGAAACTATAAGGGTTCCTTGTTGACTACGGAACCCTAAAAACGTTGAATAGAGTCTCGAGACCGATTTTGCCGAAAACTAAAACTGTATCATTGGATTTTAGAAAAATCAATAATCGTGGCCAAAAATCGAACCCGATAATTTTGAAAAAAAAAATCACAATCTGTATTATTTACACCATTTGATAGTGTTAATAATAAGGATTAAATTCTGGGTAATAATGAAATACGGCAAACTTATGGATAGATAGATAGACGATCTTAAGAATTGACTGAACTGACCTATTTTTCTATGTTATTTAACTTCTGCTGAGTCCATAATCTATTCTAAATTATAAAAAAAATCATTGTTTCCAATGTTTCACTAGATTTGAAGTCTCAACAATCGCACTTTA
Organism: Agrotis segetum; assembly: GCA_036375495.1. NCBI lineage: Eukaryota > Metazoa > Arthropoda > Insecta > Lepidoptera > Noctuidae > Agrotis > Agrotis segetum. The sequence goes on from JAQSVV010000646.1 coordinate 660,804, forward strand.
TTAATTTAGTAATACGAAATAATTGAGACATTAGACTAAAACAATTGCATTATTTCAAAAAAGAAACCGTTAACTTAATTATATTTCGAATACCGCCTAATCCTAATTCTAATCGCCTTGACGATTGATAAGTTTTTAATCATTAACGTTACGTAACAAATATTTTTTTTATGACATGAATATACAAGACTTAGGTACTCTTGGCAGTAAACTCAAAAACATAACCTCGTCTCATATCGTATCATGAATAAACGGACGGTGGCAAACTGAGCCGGGGCCCCGCCGCGCCCGGTGAGCAAGTACGTGTTAGCTACGAATTTTACCGAACGATGGCGACGGACGCAAGAAAATGCAGGAACACTTGAGTTTCGGCGGGGCCGAAAGGTTCGGCTATATTTTGGCCGAAACCGAAACTAAGGCCGAAACTAGATATTTTGGCCGAAACCGGCCGAAACCGAAACCGAAACCGAAATTTCGGTCGGTCACTACTTTTTCAATAGTATGAAAAGTATGAATCATACGTGAGATGGATATCAGAATCCATATAGTGGCTCGTAGTAAATGTCAGAAGAAAGTCCTCACAATATAAATATAATATACCTACTGTACTATTAAAAATAGGAAAAGGGGATTATCCACAAAGTTACCTTTACCTTTGTCTTGATGGCACGGTTTACGCAGGAAAATTCTGGAGTGTTGACGTTTAAAAAACACTTTTTACTCTCTTCTTAATTTTCTATAACAAGCGAGCACACAATAGAGAACCTTGTAAAAACTTAATAGCAATCAATTTTTAAAAGCAATTTCAAAATATGATCAGCTTTATTGACGCAAAGCTGTTTAGAAACCACGGCTTTTTTTCTTTGGCTAAGATAAGGATGCACGGGGGATCTTTAACTTATAGACACAATCTACACTTTATAATAAAATGGTAGGAAAGTTAAAACTGTACATTTATTTTAATTTTTTTACTTGGGGTGTGATCTACGATCGATACCGAATCCAAAAATATAGTTTTTAGAATTTTTGTCCGTTTATCTTTAAATCCAGGATAAAATCAAAAAGTACTGCATGGACTTACTTCAAAGGCACGAATATTATTAAGAAGTTGGGTCAACATTATAGGCTACATAATTATTATCACGCTATCACCTACGGGGTACAAGCAGTGAACCTTTATTTCTTCAACGCAGCAGCTAGTTTAACATAAAACCACAGTAAAACATAACATAAAATAAACATAAAATAAACATAAAAAATTATAACATTCCAAAATGTCACGTCTACTTTTGACATCCACCTTTTACAGTTCGCCCAACTTTTTCCTTTGTTACTAACTTATAAAACTTTCATGATTTCAATAACAAACTTTAAGATAAAGACAAAAGAAAGCTAAGACAAGATGGCCGTCCAAATTAAACTGAACTTAATCTTCGAAACAGGTTAGAACAACATATTAGGCACCGTTGGCTCGCTGCCCAATCTACATAAGATTATACACGTTGCCAGGTAAGCTTCCTTGCCTAAAATATTCGACACACTTACCGGCAAACCCATTCCCTAAGGTTTTATGAGGCGGAGGGACAAGAGGCTGCCTATTTTTGAGGAAAGATGGACGTGAATATCTGTCATGAAAACGAAGTAAGTAGGTTGCCCATAGTGCATTATTTGACCAACGTTCTTTGAGATGCGGTGGAATTTAAAACAATGCGTTCAAAATGTACCTAGTTTTGATTTGACAGATGATTAACGTTTTCTTTATAAGTGAGTTTACTATCAGTTAAAAAAGAGAGTGTTCGTAAGTCTCCCTCTCCCCCTCCCTCCCTCGAAAACGGCTGAACCGATTCGGCTAGTGGTCGTTTTGAATTATATTTGGAAGTCTAGGAAAGGTTTAGAAAGTAATTTGGGGGCGGTACGAAGTTTGCCTGGTCAGCTATATTATCTTATACGACGTATATTATCTTTATAAGTGATAAATGATAATGCATCTCATGACGTCACAATATGAGTAAGCAACTTTTCTTCGTAGTTGAACTGCGTAATACTTACCTTTTAGTTTTAGTTTTTTTCCTACCGTTTTCCCAATCTTCTTTCATTTTAAATAGTACCTTTCTCAAAAAGTAAATACTTACAATAATTATGACAGTATCAAATAAAACGGGCAATATAAAATCCCTCTACCTCATAATATTACCTACTTAATTTAGGCATATCGGCAAATATACAGTCAAACAAAATTAATTCACGTTCCGTACATATTTGAACAACGTGATTATTACCTTAAGCACACTTCAATTCTTAATTTTGAGAGTTTTGTCTTTCTTCTTTTCCTACGTAACGTATATTTAAATGTCTTCGGCCCCAATTTTGTACCAAATAAGTACTCTTGGTACAAGGAAAAAAAGATGTTGATCACGAACTCAATTAAAAATCAGATTACCTAATTTACACTTCAATGTCATTAACAGATTTTTTAACTTTGGGTTGCAAACTGTCACGATCTGGGGGGATATTACAACGTCTTAGATCCAGGCTTATTCCGGCGAGTGGAAGTGACAGAGCTATACAAGTCTTCTAGCGCCATCTCGTTCACTCACCCGAACAAGCCTGGTTTTAATACGTTGTAATACACCCCCTGGTGGCCTACCATAATCTCTTAACGCAATCCAGTTTAAGCTGTGGGAAAGAGATGGCGCTAGACGACTTGTATAGGTCTGTCTCTTTCCCCCAGCCTAAACTGGATCACGTTAAGAGTTCATGGAAGGCCAATTGGGTGGTATTAAGTTCTGCTCGATACTGGGCGGGAGGACTCGCAGTAAATGTTGTTCCAACCCAAAAAAGGGTAGTTATGTTTACTCGATAATAATTTTTAGATCATCCAGTAAAAGTCGACAGCAGAAAAAGATGCTGTTTCGTGCTACTGTGCTTTTTACGGAATTCGTCATTCAAAGCTTTAAATCATACTTATGAAAAGAAAGTGTTTAAAAACTCATTGCCAAAACAGCAATGAAAGAACTGTGAAAACCACAAAAATGCAAAAAAAAAATAATACTTTTACAAAATTTTCGTTTTAAAAAAAAGAAAGATAAAATCATTCCCGACTCTGCAAATGCGCAGTGGGGTCTAAAATAAGTATATGAAACACATTAACATTGTGCTTCATAAAATATCTGAGTACTTTTTTATCTTTTCTCGTTGGCAAAGGAAAGAAAACCAAGCAAAATAAGTGGCGCGCAAATTAATGCTTCCTACGCTCTGTATTTTATTGTTGTATCCTAGAAGATACTCGACCTTTAGATAATTATTTGTGAAAGTGGCTTCTATGTAGGTTGATACTTATGTTCCTCTAGAGTGTGTGTTTGATGAATAAAAGTCAATTTTATCAAGATCAAGAATAAGTGTGGCGCGAAAGTTATATTGTAAAGGTGTGCGTCCACAGGTCGGCATCGCGCGTATCGGACATATCGTACGTAACGGATTTTAGTTTGCCTTGTATGAAAACTCATACAACTGCGTCCACTGATCCGCATCGTACGGACGGCTCATCGGCAAAGCCTTAATGCGATGCGTACCGATGACGTCATACGGAATGCCGATCAGTAGAAACGATGAAGGTGGCATCGGCAATCCGATTGCTGATACTCGCGTCGGCAATCCGATCACTGCCGACACAGAAATCCGTTTGATGCGATGCGTCCGATTCGTACGATGCGGACCTGTGGACGCTTACCATAAGAAAACAATTTATGTGACTATCAGTAGTGTTAGTACAATGACTGGGAAATTAGCTACTAGGCTGCGTGTAGCGGGTTCAATTTGATCAAATACTTTTGTTAATGTGAGTTTTCAATGTTAGTAAACGCACCCAAGATACAAGAGAAATTAATGCGTTTAAAAAAATCAAATAGACTTGGCAACAATAGAAATAGCAAAGGGTTCATAAATACAAATTCGAAAAGGTCACCGCATTGTAACGCTTAAAAATATTCTCCCAAATCACAAATTCAAATAAAAAAATAAGCTAGTCTAATAAAAATATTTCTAAAATGAAAATCTTACAAGTATCCATTTTATTATTTTTCTATCTAGAAACTACAACTAATAAGAGAGCCAGTAATAAAAAGAAAAAAAATAAACCAAGACAAGAAGGTTCGTTACGAGCGATTGCCCTTTAATTGCACCGATATTCTTTCTTAGATAGTTTCTATAGAAACCAGACTGTTTCAAGTCTCTGAGTTTACGAGATACGAATGTCCCATCAATTAGAGACTTGGCTTGGCTTGACTTGGTTCACCCTGATCTCAAACAACCTAACCGTTAGCCAAGTTTGTAATTTACTTTATTATTTCAGACTGCTAGACAGCCAATAAAGAAATTGATAGACTTCGTTTTCGAACGATATTCCAACGTTCTTTTTTATTTGATTTTTTTATCAGTTCTAAAAAACGTCAAGATGGCGACGTGGTTTTGATCTTTTCTTTTTCTAGCGGTCATTGAAGTAAAGAAAGATTCGATTTTTTTAAATCAAAAGTTATTTTTTGACATTATTGAATTTTGAAAATGGAATTCGCACCGAGAACCGTCAGAGCTATTTATTGTTAAATTCCTGTTTCTCTATTCTGATTAAATAATATTATTGATGTCTGACATTCAGTAGGTAATTTTAATACATCAATATTTATTAAAATTAAAACTTATACTGTCACTTGTCACTCGCTATGAATTCGAACTTTGAGGGATTAGTTTTAAAGCGTATTTTCATGTATATTTTACTTTTTGTGAAAGCAATCCTTTTTTATATTATGATTCTCACTTTGACACGTCTCAATCACATTTTGTTACATTTTTGTATATTTTTATTTAGTACCAGTATTTTAAGTATATTAGATTCTATAATATTATGGTCTATTCTATATTATATTAAGCAAATGAAAATAATAAAACACTTAAGCTGTTAAACACTTTTTCACGAAAGAGACGGCTTGCTGGCTTGGATATTTTCTTTGAGAATTGAGAAGACAACGCGCAGAGTAAAGTTTATACCACAATGGAGGAAAGATCTCGCCCAACAGTGGGACTCTGGTACAACTGTACAATAATAATTAAAACCTACTTCATAAATGAAATAAAAACACTCTATTCGTATTTATTCTTTACTCTCACAATAACAAAAGTCTCGCCAAACTGTAGTCTACGCAGGCGTAACGATATTATCCTACTTACCTAATAGTATAACCCTGCCAAGTTTAGTAGGTCACACACAAATGCGGCATACCCCATTATGACGTACATTTCACGTTTCGTTCGTAACATGCAAATTTTGTCGCGCAATCTTACTGAGTCGCATGTGGAAGTAATTCGAATATGGAACTTTTTACTTTTGAAACGGTAAGGAAAATACTCGTTTTAAAAAAGGAAACGAAGAGTTTTTTTTTTCCTTATAAGTAATTGCCATTTACATTTTACGATTCCGAAACATCAATTCAGAAACACGTATAGGTACACCTCATACCAAGCTAGCCCAAAATTTCAATTAATTTAACAAATCTTCAACTTTACCACCAAAGCAGAGAGTTCATATTCTATTTGGAAAATTAAGTTAGAAAAATATTGTGGTGCCTGTCATCTAAACCTATATTCCTACAAACAGGTAACAAAAAAGTTGTTGTTATAATTTTCAAATAATGGCATCAAGCCTTATTGCCTTCTATCTAAATCGGTAACCGTGATCCTGGAAAGCAAAAGGGCTATTGAAGGAATTCCGTGGAATTTAGTCAGTACGAGACTGACAGTCCCTTCTGCTCCATTAAGGTTAGGAGTACCCATTTGATGATTTGCCACGCTAAAAGAAGCCTTATCTCCTTAATGGAAAGATCCTCCTAAACACCCCATGGTGTCTACTTCCCGAAGAATATTATATTACTGCCCACTTGAATCAGTATTCACCCCACGCTCAATATAAAGTACCAAAACAGTAGTAAATAAAGGCCTTATTTACGAAAATGAAGTATGAACGCAACGCAAGACAGCAATATTATTCTGTCTAGTTTAATTTGAACCTTATTCAAATGATCAATAATTTATAGCCTGAAGTTAATTATAAGATAATTTAGCTATAATGGTTTCGTGGCCAATCAGTCATCAATACTGACCGAGACATTGACTGCTTCACTGCGGGCCACGGGTTCAATTCCCGGACGTAACAAATAATTATATGAAATAAAAAATAGTAGTTTCGCGTATGTTGTGAATATGAATTTAAATTATTGTTTTAAGTGCATTCTTAATACAGATGTTGATATTGATGCCTGTCTCAAAATATTTAAATAAGCTTGGTTTAGATTATTGTTTAATTTTGTTAAGTGGAGGTATTATTGATATTATAACAAAATTATAGTTTGTATATTTACCTAAGCTAATTAAATGTCAGTATGTTTTAACTGCCAAACTGCGTATCATTTACCAGGAGAAATTCTTAGTGAGGCAACATTCATACAGTAAACGAAAACAAACGAAAAAAAAAACGAGATAATAAGTATACGAACCTGAATAAATGATTATTTGAATTTGATTCGCACTGATCTTGATGTGATTGTTTCACACTGCCACGGTCAGTCTTTCTAATTCGAAACACACACTATTCACAGTTTAAAAGTCATTTGCAATAACAACTTAAAACAATTTAATAAAAACATTAAATACGAGTAAGC